>SRSE01000371.1:0-600000 GCA_005024645.1 Planiliza haematocheilus | reverse complement strand
TGCCTCCAGAAATCAGTCACCGCCAGTAACTTCAAGTGTCACCAGTGCAACCGGTCTGCAATCTTTGAGGTTGCCAGAAGCTTTGCAAACGTGTCGCAACTATTTCATAGCAGTGCAGCCGGGTGTCGTGTGAACTCACCAAGTTCTCCAAACAGCTCTACTCCTAAGGCGGCGTAGATGAAAAACAGTAGCATGAAGAGCAGGCCCAGGTTACCCACCTGAAACACAGATAGGAAACGTCTTAACGTGCAGCAACATCTGCGGCAACAGCGTGCTCCATAAACAGCATTAGAGTTATTCTTTTGCTCTGGTTATATCATAATCTAATGCACACGGTGACAAATATTAAATCTTAAATAGGAACATTTTCAAAAGTCTTTAAGCAAAAACAACAAAACGTTTGCAATGAGACTTTGTTCCGGTACGTGTGGAGCTTTGTTTAAAAGCTGCAGCACAACTTCCCCCTGACACTTTGATTCAGCCCAACCTTTAATGCTTTTCTAAACTCATTCCCGGAGCTTTGGAACTTGGCTCGGTTCCACCGCAGAACAACCTTCTGTTGCCACAGCTTTAATGGGGATGATGCTCGACGGTAAACACAAAATCTAATCCTATTACGGTGATACAAAAGCCAGCCCGATGTTAATTGTCTTTCAAATGGAGATCAAATCAGCTTTATTGACCGCGGATATATGTACGCACGTGCAAGGGACTTTGTTTCTTTGCATTTAACACATCCAAGTGAGCACCGTGCAAGGAGCAGCTTAGGGGGATTTTAGGTGCTGATGCTCATGGCTCCAGGAAGCCAGACCAACTTCTTAACCCAATAAATTACTCATGGCAGAAAGTTGGACGGGGTACCGCTCAGATTGGAGCTGATCTTGCTCCTGCAAAGATCTACCATGGTCATGCATCATCATCTGAGCGCCTTGGAGTTGAATTTGTTAACAGCAACATTGGTGCAGTTGGTTGTAGGATGAGCCAGTTGCGTGCAGAGGTGTTTTTTCTCTCTATATCAGTTGAAACATGCCTCATAATGAAATCTAAATGGCTACACTGAGCTACGTTGCCCATAGATATGGTCTCATAAATGCTTGTTGACGTGACTGCGCTCGAGATTCGCTGCAAATGTGCATCACCACTTATGAAGTTTAAATCGCGTCAAGATGCTCGAGGCAGAGGTTTCTGAGCAGGATTGCTGCAGTTGAAAAAACGAGGACTTTGACAATCATGCCAGGTTTGGAGTGAGAGAGCTCACAGTTAATTAGACCCGAGTCAAACAATTAAGTCTGTGATTCAATTTAGGCGACATCAAATGGAGCCGCAGTGGAATTTCAGACAAAGGCATTTTCTAGCAAAAGAACAGAATCGATTATAAAAAAAAAATGCACCTGTCTCATGCTTGGTGGAAAAATCTTTCTTTCTCCTAAACCAAAATTTGTTGCAGTGTTTATTGACTGTAAGTGTTTCAATGATTTATTAAGCCAGCCAGTTGAATAATAAACAGCTTTAAGAAGATTTATTTTAGGTCAACTGAGGTATTTAGCACAATGTACAATATTAAAATCTACTTTTTGAGATGCAGCACAGTCTGATAAGTCCTGTTGTCTTGATCATAGAGGAGGTTAATTTGCCATAATCATTCCACATGTGCCTGTTTAGAGGTTTGCATCAAGTAGATCTCTGCAGCCTTGTCTCTGCTTCAAGTGAACTTGAATCTATAAGAGGATAAGTCAAAATCTAACAGTGCGTTTTGACCAGATGATCAACTTGACAAAAACTTTACTCGCTTCGGCCTAGATCTTGCAAACAGGAGCATGTATTCAGTTATTACTTCAGGATTTACCTAAAAAACAAGAACAGATGCTAACATCGTATCAAATGATAAAGGTAGCCGTGCACAAACAGGATAAAACCAATGTCCCGACTGTTCTGCTAACACGATGGAGGCGATTAGCGTTGGTGAACGGGATGTTGCAGCCGATTTGCATCATCGCAGAGAACGCTTGTGGGTAAACTGTGTTTTCTTACTCTGTAAAAAACACAAACCACAATTCGTCAATGAACTATTACAATCACATCTCCACGTCCTGTCATGACCTCTTAATTCAGATTGTTTCATCTCGGGTTATTCTCCTGGCAGCCTTATTCCCTCTCCTCTTATAAGTATTTGCCTGCTCTTTTGATCAGCTGCGCCCCTGAAGCTTTTGATGAAATGTCAGTATCATCCTCACTATCCCTATGTTTTGTCATGAGGTGAATTTGGCCGCTCGCCATTTCATTTCCAACGTGGAACGCGCTGTAACATCATCCGAGGTTAAGTCTTTCACCAGGTGCAGGGCTTCCAGTACCGTCTCTCAGTACCTCGACGCGCACACATGCACCGAGAGGGAGACCTCCTGGAACTGTTTAATTAGCCCGAGTTTTAATTACCTCCCCTGATGCCCTTGGGACGGAGCAAAGGGCTCAGTGTTAATGAGAGGGGGATCAATAGAAAAGAAACAGAAGGAATCTGTTCTCTCTCACCTCTACCTGCCCCCCTTTCGCCGCACCACCTGTTTCTTAGTGTTGATGGTCGCCGGTGGATCAGACTGCTGAGTACAGTTACTGATTTTGTACTTTTCTTTACGGGAATAGTTGCTTTTTTTTTAGATGGGTGTTACCATGAAGGGATGTCAAAGTTAATAACATGTTAACGCAAATTCCTCTGATGCATTTGTGTTTGTAAGTTATTTTATCGTGACTGTACTTTGGGAAATCGGGAAGGTATTGAAGCTGCAAAACGCTGTGGAAAGCAAGCAGAATCTAAAGTGCGGTTGTAGTATGTGTTAAACAAGACTACTAGCAAGCTAGCAGCCAGCTGGCTAGCTGCTAACCAACAAGACGTTATCAGATACCTGGCTACCTGGTTATGAAATATGACCTAAACAAATGCTGCCGTTCTCGTGCTCAGCAGCTAAAAAACAAAGAAATATTCAAATATTTCTCAACCCTTAAAAAAAATGTATGATACCTGAAGCGTGAAGTCAGTGGACAATTGAAAAGTAAATGCTGCTGGCTTGTACGGCCCGCTAAATAAACAACTGAAAGCCATCGAGAATATTTAACTGAATATGGCACACTCAAATAAATTTACAATATGCGAGGTACCCAGACAGTGGACAATATGAACCTACAGGCAATGTGTACAAAGCCCGGGCAGACGCAAGAGCAAAGCTATTTGCGTTCTGTGTCGATATGAGCTGAATATGAACGAAGCAGAGAGGTGAGACATTAATAAGAGTACGCTAACTATATTTATGGGGCTAAGTGGCAAGAGAAGCCCCCTTGAGCTCAGCTAGCTGAACACATGGCTGCCCGCGGCTCTGAGCGAGCTCTCTATCCTTGTGTGTTTGAATGGATGGGATAAAACCAGAGATTATTGATCCTCACTGTGGGATCAATAAAACGTAATTGTCATTTTCTACTCTGCAGACTGGAGAGTAGCTTCTGCAGCATAGGTCATAAACCCCGCCCCCTCCTAGTTAGTGGATGGGCATAACTAGGATGGTTTTCTGTCATTTAAAGTAATATAATGCTCAGTTTTCGTAGAAGTTTATTTAAGTTACTTGATGCTTTAATAATGAGTGTAGTGTTTTAGCCAACATAGTAACCAAATGCTAATGGAGGCAAGTCTTGTGGAAATATTGATAATGTGGCTCCACCCTTGGATGGTACTACTCAGACTGGGGGACTAGCATCAGTTTGACCAATAGGAGGAAGTTGAGTTTTTCTACAGTCCATGGTTACAGGTTATTGGTGTTGGATTGGTAGCACGGGGAGTCACCACTGACTAGCTTCACACGGTGCAGACGGCCACCTTTGCCGCTCTTTATAACACCTCACCTGACTTCCTGAAGACTTTCTGATAGACCCGGCTGCTTGTGACGGGGCAGCTCCCAGCCTCCGGGAGTAAATAACTCAAGAGCTGCCATGTTACTAATTTTATCAAGTCGCAAATTGACACTCAGTATAAACTAATGGCCCAAGAAAGACATCAGCGTACAGTGAACACAGCCCGAGGGAAACGTTATTAATGACATGGGAACACTGATGAAGTTTCTGAGGCATGAAATTGACATAATGACATTCAACTATAGGAGTACATGTACTGTATACAGTGGGAAATTAGTTGTTTCCCATTTTATGTCTAACTCATTAGACCATGCCACAAAGCAACCAGACACTCCTTGCAGTTAGTAAGGCAGTGGAACGGCGGTGGATGGCCTAGAAAGCGTCTGACTCTGCTAAATGAACCCCGGACTGGTTTTAGGAACCGTTTCTAGCACACCGAGGTCTCAGTGGGAGTCTGGGAACCCTCCTCGGTGCTGACGGTGAGAGCCAGACGAAGCCTGTGTGTACGTACGCGCATATGTGCTCCCAGTCTGCGGTGCGACTGAGTCATCTATTAGAGTTGTCTAGAGGCCAGCAGAGAAAGAGGAGAGGGGCTCGTAACACTCCCCCCTCCTCTCCCCTGGCTGTTGACTGAGACTGGCCAACTTTGTTTCTGTGAGTCTCTCTGTGAATAAGAAAAGAGGAAGGGACGGTGTCAGACTCGTACCTGAGGCAGGGCTTGGACCACCGTATCCAACAGGGCTCTCATTCCCGTAGCCATCTTCAGCAGCTTCAGGACTGTGAGTGTGAAAGACAGAGAGATTTTTAAGATCAAATTGATATTATCTACAGGTGGAAGTCTTCATAGGAAGCTTCGGCAGGGAAAGGACACATGCATGCGTACCTCGTGCTATCCTCAGCACCCTCATGATCCGGATGATGGTGGGGTTGATGGGCAGGGCGGCGCTGATCTCGATCTCTTCCAGGATGATGCCCATCACTGACAGGAGCACAATGGCTAGGTCCAACTGGTTCCATCTAGATCAAAGCCCACATGTGCACACTCACGTGATCATGTGATGGAGGAAAGTGAGCAACAGTCTGTTTTAAAAACAGACGGTTTCAAGCTAAAAATCAGCTGCTCTCTTCCTCATTCACTAAAAGCTGTGCGTCTTTAATAAAGCCGTCGTGCGCAGCAAAACGCTTGTCAGATAATTTAATTTTAAGGCTAGAGGACAGATGGGAAACAGATGGTGCCAAGAATTTGAAGAAGCCATTGCCATCGCGACGTCTGTCTTGAGGGCATGTTTTTGTTTCAGTCGCTTGTCCTGATAAAGCTCTCTAGGAACATCCCAAAACCAAGGAATGCATGAGGCGTAAACAAAGCGAGCCCTTGACCGACCCGCGTCCGTATTGTTGAGTGATTAAAGTGTCAGGCTGGACTGATTTGAGATCACGCGGCGAGGCAGCCAGCGCGCTAAAACATTTGGCGCCGCCGGCTCATTTGTCTGAGCGATCACGGAGCTCGTTTAAAATGCCAGTGACGGCAGTGTATCAGCCGCCACCTGCGACTCATTATCATCACGCACATCGTTTCACGTTTCCTCTCTGCTGCGTGACTCCCCTGACCGCGGCTCTGCTTCTCATCTGCCTCTCCTCACGCCCGCAAGGGCGAAAGAAGGTCGGGGCCGCGTTAGCTTAATCACTTTAACACGTTAAGAACACAGAAGCTGTCTGGCAGGTTTGGATTAGATGCGTTTGACTTTCATATTCCCTTCGGTCTTGGTCTTGGAACGCTGGAAATGTTGTGCGATTGTTACCTGATCTACTCCAATGACCCATTTCTAAAGCTGGCCCTTGGGTCACCTCGTCCTATAAACCAACCTTAGCACAATGGCTGCTGCTGAGACAACATAAAAAGTGGCAGCTGATAAGCGTGTGATAAATTCTCTCCATATCCGCCCATCTCTTTCTAATCTCATTACTCATTCGTCCTTTCATTTTTTTTTTATCATCAGTCTGGCCTCCCCCCTCCCACCATTTCCCCTCTACCTCGTCTTTTCCTTCAGTGACTAAAATAGGACGACGACATTTAACCAATCACAGACGAAATATGACTTCCCAAATCTTCTCGTCACATATCCCTCAAAAGACATCCGTCTCGTCACCGCTCCACGAAAGTGACAAATCAATTAGTCTGAGCTCGGAGGAAATGAACGTGGGAGTGAGCAGACAAGTGCTGAGGTGTGTGGTTTTTTTTTTCAAATAGAGGTGAGCACAGCAAGACGGAGAAATTGAAAGTGCGACGGCGGTATCACATGCAGACAATTAACAGACAATCTGATTTTGTTGAGCAATTACACGTCCAATGTTTCCATGAATAAATTAAAGCGGGAGTAAGTGGGAAATGAAATATAGATTTCATAATGGTGTTATCATTAGCTGATGATAATTCTTTAAATGGACGGTTTGGTTGGTATAGAACGAGGCCTTCGTGTCTTCAGAGCATCTTTTTGTACAGTAGCTTAAAATGGACAAAGCTAAACACCTCCCTTTCCAAGTAGTTAATCTGCAGCTGAAATGTCCTCCTATTTTCATTCCTAGGTCGTGTCAAATACTCAACAGTTGCCAAGTGCAATGATGGGGTTTGCAAACGATTCAAATGCTGATCATTGGGTTTTAGTTGCTTTAGAATGAGGCTTTAGTGGAAGAGGACCCTCAGTATAAACAAAGCATGTCATCTTTCTGAGTAGACTAAAATGGACAAATCATCCCCCTCCCATACTTAATCTACAACTGCTGCCACTTCAATGTAAAAATACGAAATGTCCCCCTATTCTGTTGCTGCATGTTTTGTCAGAGTTGCTGCCATTACACAGACGTGCAAAGGTTGCCCAATGTTGACCCATCCTCTTTAATTTCAGATGTAACGAGACTTTAGCTAAATGTTGCTCATTTTTAGGCAACGAGACCTTCATGTTGTCTATTTTAACCTAAAATCTATTTTTTTTTCCCTAAACCTGAAAAGTAATGGTGCCTACACCAAACCTCCCAAATGTCCTGCGACTTATGACCATGGACTGTGGCCATACAATTTATAAATTTAAACCTTGATGAAATTAGAACAGATAAATTCTCCTCCGGACAGTTAAAGAGACCAAAGCAGTTTTCGTAGTAGGCTGTAAAGTTGGACTTCTTGATATGGAGGTCAATGGGCATTGACTCACTTTTTGGATTCAGTCTCAAGTGGTCATTTGAGCAACTGCACGTCCACGTAGGCTTCATTTTTCAGCCAATTTTGCATTGGGCTTGTAATAGTCCAATGCATGCAGTGTGAAAAAGGGAAAGTGCCTCCCTTCTCTGAACAGTTTCCAAGGACGAATTTTCAGATGGTTCAGTGTCACAAACTATGTGGGGTGTCATGGTTTAAGCCAAGCTTCTGTTTCTGCTCTTGCGTTAAACTATCGGTTGTAAAGTTGAACATTTTAACCATCTAGCCAGCCTCGAGTGGCCATTCATGTACAATTTGGCACTAAGCTTAACTTTTTAAGCCCTCTTGCCCCTTTTGCCCCCAATATCTAAGAAACTACACTGGGTGGCACCAATTGCACCCCTCTCTTTGATAAAATGGCAGTATTTGACACCCTGGGAATGGGAATGAGTGTGAGGAAGGTTGAGGTAGTGGTATTCAGTTGGTTGTAATCTACAACCTTGCCACTAGGTGTCACTATTCCGACACTGTGGTCCTTTAATGTATTGAAAATTACCTGAATATCATCAAACGAAAGCATCTTTAATTATGAATTAATTAAACTTTCTATTTGCATGGGATATATTAGTGGTATAGGGGAATGGTACATTGACTTGGAAGTAAAAAAAATAAATCTTACCGCAAGTAAAAGACATTTCAGTTTCTTTGACAGAACTGCTGATGAGTGCCGAGTGTCATGAAATCCATATTTGCAGTATAGTACGCTTCAGTTAACTTAACAACAGAACGCATGAGAGCCAACATGTTTTATAATCCTCGACGCCGTCAAAGCTGTTATTCCATATTCCATTTATAGTGATCAAAGCAAAAAGGCGGATTTATTCAGCCTCTCCACTTTGATCCAAATATTTGATCCTGTTTATTATGGTGCTATTTATATTATATGTTAACTCGAGAGATTATAGCATGTGCCTGGAGCTCCGATTTAACGTTTAATACATTTTTAATCACCCATTTTATAAGTGACTTAGTGGAACAGACAAAAACCGAATGACATTGTAATTTTTAAAAGCTAATTTTTCAGGCCTTAATCCAAGTGGTGCTTCAGGTTAGACACTGAAAGGCCGTTTTGAAAAGCTGACTAACAATAATTCACATGCAGTTGGGACAGCAGATTAACAAACGACTTTTGCAGTGTTAGCAGGCTCGGTCTGAAACGGGCACGTGTGCGCGGAGAGAAAGGCTCACAAAACACCAGCAACACAAAAAGGCATGCAACACACACTCTGTACCTGTCTTTGAAGAAGCGGCGGACGCCGAAGGCGATGAGTTTGAGCACCGCTTCCAGCACAAAAGTGGAGGTGAAGAAATAGTTGCAGTACTTCAGGGCAAGATCCAGGGACTGGAAAGAGAGAGTAAACATGGGGCATGTGTGTGTGTGTGTTGGTGTGTTTGTGTGCGAGCGGCTGGGTAGAGTGAGTTATCAGCAGCATCAGCGGGGAGAAACTGTAAACTGAAATGGTTCAGGAGTGTTTGCAGAGAAAAACCCAACGAGCCAGAGGCCACGAGCACGGATACACTCCGTCCCCGAACAAACACTTTTAAACAGCATTTGCTGAGTATTCAAATAATCCTGTACATACTTTAAAACCCATTCCAGACGTCCTGTTACTGCACAGGCTAGATTAGTTTTTTATAAATAGCCCTGTGTCTTTCTAACAAGTGGGAGGCTGCCAAATGTCAGGACCAACAGCTGACAAATACAGCCGAGACCTGTGATATTTATCTGATGCTCGGTCAGTTTGAGAGCCCTCGCTCCGTTTTAAAGGTCAACTGGGCGTCTTATCTCCACGATAATCACTTTTCTCTCTCGCAAAGGTGCTATCGGGCTTTTGAACCGCCATTTGTCACACATGAGCGGCCGGAAACATGGACTGTAAGGAACACCGCTCTGACGCCGTGGAATCAGCGGCGCAATCACGGCCCCTTTGTGCTTTTGCAGCAACAGAGCCTGGACACGCTCTCATGGTGGTCAGCCGGTCGGTGGTGAATTTATTTATTATTTGGAGATGGCGAGAAGAAGACTGACTCAGAAAGAGATTTAACATTAAAGCTCAGTGTTAAAACATAAAACCCTGCATTAGCTGTTCCTACTGAGAGGACGCCAATCACACATCTTCACAGGCGGACGTTTCTTCTTACGTGAGGTTGATTGTAGTGCTCTAAGGACATGGTGATGACGTTGATGCAGATGATGAAGGTGATGATGAGGTCCAGGTAGTGGTTTGTGCACAGTGTGTGGATCATCAGGCGGACGTGGCCGTAGCTGGCATAGTAGGGCAGCTTGTGGGCTTCTGTTGGTACAAATAACACGTGTATTGATAAAGTCAGACCATGTGAGGGGAGATTACCGCATAATCTCACTTTAGCATGCCTAAAAAAATAAATAAATAAGAGCAACAACTTGTCTATGAGACGCCATACAGGTACAACTTATAGACTTCGGTGCATTGGCTAAACTGACGCTATTTTCCCAGGGATTCAGGCAGGATTGGAGCCAGAGTCTGATCAGTATGGTCCAAGAGTGGAGATATCAATGACTCATCCTGTTTCTATAGCGTCAAATAAGCAAAACGAAAGTTATCCCAAAAAACTGACACTTGAACATGCATCGACATTATATTAACTACCTAAAATGACTGAAACCATATTCTTTAATAAATGAGTTTATGTGTATTTTAGTGTTTTAGCCCAAGACTCATTCACTAACATGGAGGGGGCGGAGCTTGTGACCTATACTATACAGACACCAGGGGGAGCTCTACTTGCTTTAGCTTCACTTTTGAGGAGCAGCTCAGTTGTCCATCTTTATACTGTCTATGTTCTTGACAACATGTTTGGCTACTCCAGGCTATAACTTTGGCTCTTTGTAAGTGAAAGCAGCTCTGGGCATTCTGAGCAAAAACAGATTGATTCAGAATCCAGCGAGGACCAGATGGACGTCAACGTCACGAGTTGACTCGTTCCAAACCAATTAAATTTGTCTAAAGAGAGTCAAGTGTGTCATTATTAACCATAACGTGCCATTTTCACCATCTTCTACTCTTCCCATCTCTTGTCAGTTTCCTGCCTCCTCCTCCAGCTGCTCTTGAGCTTTTTTTTTCTTAAAACTCAACCATTTCCATCCTCTGTCCCCCCCTTTCCCCCCTCGTTCGTCGTCCATCACTCTTACTCCTCCTCTTCTTCTCCATGCGCCGCTGACGCTTCTCCTCGCGCCTCTTGGCCTCCTCCACCTCCTGGTGCTGGCGGCACTTGTGGAAGTTCTCCACCACCACGCCGACAAACATGTTGAGGACGAAGAAGCTGACGATGAGGAGGAAGGAGATGAAATACAGCAGCATCCACGGGTTGTTGTTGGTCACCGGCTGAGGTTTGAAACAGAGAGGAGAAAAGAAGTCGCTCAGGTAAAAGCGTTCCGTATTTTCTGGATTGTGAAGATCTGCAGCTTCGGTGGGGGCGGGGGGAGTACCTGCTGGTCTACACCCACAGCATCCAGGCCGTGGTACATAATATTAACCCATCCATCCTTGGAGGCGAGTACAAACAGGGACATCAGAGCCTGGAAACAATGAGCAGGTAAGAACAACTGCTAAGACATCCCTTTAAAGTTTAACCGTAGCCCATGTACGTGCTAAAATGTGACACTCACTTGTCCCAGGTTGTCAAAGTTGTACTTATGGTGGACCCACTTGTAGTTGGCTTGCAGACAGTCGGACTTGTTGGTGATGTTTTTAACATCGGGGCCGAAGCAGTAGAAGAATTTCCCTTTGAACAGCTGTCAGCGGAAGAACAATGAGACGGAGCTTTGACTATTTATATGAAACTAGGGAAACGAGCCTTCGTGATGAGATGAAAGGGTGCGTATGAGTGAAATAATGAGCCGGTCAAAGATCCCACCAGCTGTGAGCGCGGCACGATGATGAAAATAAGCCGGAAGACAATGAGAAGTTTACTTAAGAGAGACGGAGATAGAGGTTTGCGTGGGCTTCAAAGCTATTAAACACAAAAGGGACGGAGAACGTTAGGAATAATTTCCACGTGTGCAGGATGCGCTTGAATAAAAGAGACAGCTGTTCCCTACCTGGACCCCGAGGATGCCAAAGATGATGAAGAACGCACAGCAGATGAGGACGATGTTGCCGATGGGTTTGAGGGAAGTGATGAGGGTCTCCACCACCAGCTTCAGACCTGGAGCTCTGCTGATGACCCTGGAGATGAAGGGGGGAGTAAAGAGGGTAAAGTGAAACACAAGCTTTCAAGAGTTTCCTGGATATAAATGATGCATGATACCGTTCCATTTTAATGGGGCAGACAATATTCCACCTAAATAGTTTCAACTGAGACCGTTAGATGAGGAGAGGCTGACCAGATGACCCAACAATCACACGATAATTGCCTGGTACACACATAAAAATGCCCTCCACACCCAGGTACGTGGTCTTCTTTGTGTTGTCCAGCAGAATGTAGTGGCCCATGGCGCCCCCAGAGAAAATACGCCAGCAACCAAGCATCGTCACAGATGAACATCTACATATTAGAGCCGGCCGTCCCTCAAAGTGGGCTTACGGTTCCTTTATATCAGGCAACAAAAGACCCATTGAGTCCTCCTCTGAGCACAAATAGAGGGAGACTTTTCAGCTCTGCAGGTCATATTGCCTACTAAAGTCTATCTTTGTGCCTTTGGTAGTTTTAATTTTTCAAACTTGTTGTCAACTAAAGCTAAAACACCGACTTGGGAAAAGAACCCCATATGACCCGGCTTCAAAGAAACCAAACTATCCCTTTTTTAAAACTGCACTGATTGCACCATTCATTGGAGAAAATAGATGAGAATATAATTATGCCTACATATTCTGCTCACTGTTGTTTGTTCGCCTCGCGACTATTAAATAAGTTTGAAATTGGATTTTTGTTCCGTTTGGGCGCCGAGCACTGCTCTCCGGTCATTTTCTTTAAGAACATCATGAACTGAAACGTTAAATGGTACAGAAAGGGCTGCCATTTATAGAGCGGATATTCAGCGGATGCAAATTACCTGCCGAACAGTGTAAACATAATAAAAAGAAAAACTAATCGGCGGGGCAGGGTGTATACCTGAGAGGACGCAGTGTTCTCAGCAGCCTGAGTACTCGGAGCACACCCAGGATCTTGGCCCCTCCCGCCATGGACACGACGATGTCAATCAAAGACACGAAAACCAGGAAACCGTCCAGGATGTTCCAGCTGCTCCGCAGATAAGCCTGCTCGCCCATATATAAGCCCATGGAAACCACCTGAGGGTGAAGGTGAGGTGAGGCAGCATTTTAGAACGCTTACCGTATGAAAACTCAAGCACAAACATAGACTTTAAACGTAGTTTTTATTATTATTAAAGTGTGAAATGTAAAAAGGATAAAGGTGTGGCACAAGACGCCAAAGGTGATGAAATAAAAGATGCAAACAAATAGAAGTAATCAGAAGCTGGGGGACAAGACAATTACGCACATACATGCTGAAAGAGTAGAAAAATACATCAATCAGGCATAACATTATGACCACCTTCCTAATATTTTGCAAAGGGTGCCTTGAAGCATTTTTGCTTTGTGACAGGATGCATCGTCTGCCTGAAAGAGGCCACAGCCATCAGGGAATGCAGTATCTACACAAGGGTACACGTGTTCTGCAGGATCCAAGGTTTCCCAGTAGAAGATTGCCCAAAACATCACACTGCCTCTGCCGGGTTGCCTTCATGCCATAGTGCATCCTGGTGCCTTGTGTTCCCAAGGTAAGCGACGCTCCCGGCCATCCACATGATTTAAAAGAAAACGTGATACACCAGACCAGGTCAGCTTCTTCCTTTGCTCCATGGTCCAGATCTGATGTGCCCATTGTTGGCGCTTTCGGTCGTGGACCAGGGTCAGCATGGGCAGCCCGACTGGTCAATGGTTGTGCAGCAACAACAGCCCGAAACCAAAGCCTTTGTCTCAGTTTAGACGTAAATGGTGGATGTTGAACTTGCATGCACGCAGGTCGTGCATTGCTAAGCAGCGGTGGGAGCATTAGCGCTGGCCTCTGCAAAAAAAAAATCTGCAACTGACATTTGAAGCTGTTTGCCGAGCATCAGAAAGGCCGCAGAGGTTAGTGTGCAAACGTCAAGCTCCAACAGACGTCTGAATGCCAAAACGTTAACTGGCAACTACTGGAAGAAGTTTGCAATTAAATACCTGCATCTAAACTGACTAATATAGAGTCTGTGCGTGAGACATATACTTTTATAACTGTGATGAATTTGTGTTTTGAAGATGCCTCATGCTAAAAAGACCAATTCTTCAGCCCTGCTGCGTTGCTCATTTATTTGGCTGCATCTCGTACACGGCACTAGACTAGCTGGTGGAGTCCTGTGGAGAGATTAATGCTACACACACACACACACACACACACACACACACACCAGCACACAATATGGAGAGGCTCAGGCGGACAGGAGGGGAGATACGAAGGGGAGACTTGTACGCCTCGGCCAGGGGGCTGACAAGTCTGCGGCTCCTTGACGGGTTGTGATTGGTTAATAATTGATTGCGGGAGTGCATAATTGATGGCCCGCTTGTGCCAGAGCCTTTTTGCAGAGAACACAGAGACAGTGGGGGAGGGAGGGAGTGGAAATAAAAGTGAGGATGGCGATACAGAGACAATCGAGAGCCAGGAAAAGGGACTGGCGAGAACGGAGGGACCCTAAGGAAGTGGAGACACAGACTTAAAAAAAGAAGCAGTGCTTAATATAGAGGGAAGAAAGAGGGGGAGTGGAAGCGGTGATAGACTGCATCCACAGGAGAAGGCCAGCCGGTAATTAATGACGTCGCTTAACTGCTCGATTCTCTGCAGGAATGTGGGAATTGTTGAAAGAATGGTAGGGTAAAAAAAAAGAAAAGAAAAGAAGAGGGGGTGGGATGGCAGTTCAGGACGAAACGAGACGAGACAGAGAGACAGACAAACAAGACGCCTCTCTGCGGGGGAAAGCGGTAATAGAGAGGCAGGTTGTAAAGTGTTACCTTGAGCGTCATCTCGCCCACAAAGATGGCAGTAAAGATGTAGTTGGAGATGGTGAGAAAGACTCGCTCCTAGACGGACAAGACATAGAGAGGGTTAGAAAAAACAGAAATGGGCCAATTAGGAGTAGTAAAAACCTTACTTACTGCACATTTTAGATCATAAAACAGAATCCGTCCTCGGAGAATAAAACTGAACTAACATATATACATGCACACCGGATGTGTCACTTGTTTCAGGGCCTTGGGATTGAGTCTCCATAAGAATACTTGGGAGTCGTGGTTCATAAATCTCTTTTGCGGCCCGGACACACCAATGAACGAACTACCATCGACGAAGGACGACTTCCCTTTCTCTTCTCGCGATTCTCTCCTACCAGCTCATTCTACTGCCGCTAAATCAGCTGAAAGGCTTCCAACAGGGGTCCAACCGGTGCAAATATTGAGTCACTAGTCGGATACAATTCCAAAACGAGGGTCACAGATAAGGTCCCGCTACATGGTGGCCGACTGTTGGCTTGGTGCATCGAATCTTTCTGGGCCAGAAGGAGACTTACTGAGTGTTATATTGCAATGATTACAGGCTTTTGAAGCCCTTACTCACCTGTGACTGCCAGGATTGAAAGATGTGCACTGTGGTATACTACATGCATCTTACTGTCAATTCTACCCGAGTCTTAGCTTGTGGGACTTACTTCTACTATCTGTCCCTGAAGTCTTTTATTTATGTGCGCAAGTCCCTCTTCCTGGAATACGTTGCACAATTTCCAAAGTCAAGTTAAAGACATTTTAAATAGCTTGCAAACGGCGTAGATGTTTTGATGTTTTGATCTCGTAACATTTGGTTTGTGATTCTGCGTTCTGTCTGCGTGAAGTTCAGCGGGTCTGCTGCTGCCTCTCTTGGCTCTGATAAAAGAAACGTTTAAACAAGAGCTCCCTTGGTTAAATAAAGGCCATTCAAACGAAATAGCGTTGGGTACCAAGCTGCCCTGCAGTATCTTGGGCCTCTCCAGAGCCACGGTGATGCAGTTGGAGAATATAAACGCCAACACCACGTAGTCAAAGAGCTTATGGGCTATGATGGACTGGCACATCTGTCGGAACCTGGAGGAGAGGTGAAGGGAAGGCAAAAAAAAAAGCGAGACAATATTAGATTGGCGTTTGTTATCGTTGCAAAAGAAGAAAGGCAAAGGTCACAAATACAATTCATGAACCCCTTCCATCCAATCAGAATCAGAGCCAAGATCCCGCTCAGTGCTTGGGAGCTCCCTCACATCTTGGTGAGTAAATAGCCTCATTCAGACGCTGTTTACATCACTCCTAATTTAAAACAAATTACATTAACAACACTCAGGAGCACCAGACTCCTGAGTACGGTGCTCTGCTGGGAAAACAGACTGCAGAGATACAGTCAGGAAAAAGCAATAGAAGGAACGCAGTGAAGATACTGTATTCAAATACTGAATATGCATTTCAAAACTTAGCATGTGACACTGTGTGCTGCCAAGAAGCAATTAAATATCTCTGCTGCAATGTTTATTGGAACAGATGAAAGGAAACAGAACAAATATGAAAATGAAGCGAGATCAAATTCGTTCTAAACTGTTCTGGAACACACGTGAAGATATTTAAGTGCCTTTTACTAAAATACGACTTTACGGAGCCGCGCCTAATGCATAATATAATGAATTGTTTGTGCTATTAAGTTTACCCCCCTGGGGCCTGTTTCTCACTCTCAACCAGGAGGTTTAGAAAATATCCCTTTGTTATTTGGAAGTCGGCGATCAATTCCCTACTGTGGGTTTTCTTTGTGGAAACCAGGCAAACTGCCCGTCCTATTGATGAGAATAGAATCTCTTGGTAATATTGTTTCAGTGAGGTTCATCTTGCTGTCTTTATACACACATTTTGAATTAGTGTTCAATGGCACCGATCATTACACGCCCCAGTTAGAACAAGTCCACTCTCATTCCCTGGCTGTCAAGATCCTGGCGTTTTGTCAAAGTTGCTAGCATCACAGAGACAGGTGCAAGAGGTGTCGATGCCGCAACGTAAAGGGTTTGCAACTGACTCCAGTGTAAACCCACTCATGGCAATGTGAGCCGCCATCAGATCGAAGTCAAGCGATCTGTGTTGCTCTTGTCACTGTCATTACATGTCAGTTTTCCCTCGAGCATTTGGTCCATTTTAAACCCAAACTATGATCTTTTACTAAACTTAACCATACTGAACTTTTATTCATCATATGCAGGATTTACACAGCAGTTAGTAGTTAGTAGCATTAGTAGCACAAACTGTAAGAGCAAACCACAGTATCATTACTAAAATTCAAAGTATGAAAATGACAAAACCATGGTAATTGCATAACCTTAACTTAATCAAGTACTTACCAAATAGTTTCATTGCCTAAATCTTTTTGCCTAAAGTACTTTTTTTGCCAAGAACCAAGCAATTTTGTGGCCTAAACCTTACCAAGGTTTTGTTGTTCAACCTAGTCAATTAATTCTGCTGACAGAACCTAACCAAGCACTTTTATTTGCCTTAATGTAACCAAGCAATTGTCTTGACTTAAACTAACCAGGTGCTTCTGTTGCAGAAAAAATAATAACCATACACTTTCATTGCTAGTGTTTGCAAGTAGTTTATGTTGCATATCACCCAGTAAAACCAATTATGCTGCCAAAATGTAACCAAGCACTATTTTTGCCTTCACTGTAACAAAGTAGTTAAGCAGTTAAACCAAACCAAGTAGTTTTGTTGCTCTCCATGTCAACAGCAATGATCGTTTTGTTCCCAAATTCTATCCAAGGTCTTTTGTTTCAGAAACCCAACCAAACATTTTTGTTGGTTTCTTGTCTTATGTTGTCGCCATTTCCATTGGCGTTTACTGCAAACCTTGTGCGTAACAGCACCAATGACCAAAGGAAACCAAACAAGTAATTGTGATGCCTAAACCAAACCAAGTAGTTTGGTTGGTTTTTTGCCCTTTTGTGCTGCAGTTTAAAGAAGGACCACTCCTGTTTATTGTTCTCTGAGTCAGCATCTGTGATACCGAGTCATTTTGTTGCCACATTTGTATTTTGTTGTCACCATTTCTCTAAGTTAACTTTGGCGTCAACTGCAAAACCATGTGCGTAACAGCAACAACGGCCAAAGGAAACCAAACAAGTTACTGAGTTGCCTAAACCGAACCAAGTAGTTTGGTTGGTCGTTTGCTCTTTTTGTAATGCAGTTTCAAAGATGGACCACTCCTATCTGATGCTGTCTTTAAGTTAACTTCAATTGCACCAAGTACTTTTGTTGCCCAGTTCTAACCAAGTAGTTTTGCTGGTCCTTTGTCATGGCCGTTTCTAAGAGGCCATTGATCTCTATGTTAACATTGGCGTCAGCTGCAAACGTTGAGCATCACAGCACCGACACTGACAAAATATAATTGTCCAACGTCCTGGGATTGAGAGCACATTGATATGGTAGAGGGTTGGCGGTGTCTCACTTGTTCTGTGGGGAGAAAAGGAAGACCGACCAATCTTCTCTGGTCTCACACCAGTCCGGTCTGTACGCCTCCAGCATCTTCTGGATGCGGAAACACAAGCTCTGCAACAAATGAACACATCATTACAGACTGTGGCGCGCACACACAGGCAGAAACACACCGAGACGATGCCGCTATTGACTCCATATTTAAATTATTTACACAAGTGAAACACTTATATCGCAACAGCTCGGAGCGTCTTCCAACATTACCATCTGTATAGCTCTTTCCCCCCGCTGTCTAAATAGTCCTTTCTAATTAACCTCGTTTCTCCCGCACACACAACTTGTTTACAATGAAAACAATAGGACTCCCATGAGGCCCAGGTGATGGGGAGTGCAGGCTTTACACAAATTACTTGAAAACCCCGCGCAAGAAAGCAAGAGGCACTGCATGAGGAAAACCTTGTACTTGAAAATAAAAGCTAACGATTTGGCTTTTGTGAATCACAAACCTTGATTGTGTTTCTTTGTTCTCTTAAGCATATCTGCTAATCTGTAGCTGTGCAATTGGATTGTGTCTGTGCATGTTCTTACTTCACTTGCAGGCAAATCTGTTCCTAATGCAGTTACCGCTTAATTTCCATCCCTCCCATGTGTACAGAATAGAAACCTACATATTCAATGTCGTCATCCAGGTCCTCGCGGTCCTTGCTTCGTGTGTTAACCTGTGGGAAGACATCAGCCATCAGGTGGCTATGGGGGTTTAGCCCAGCGGTTTGCTCAGTCGGTCGTCTAGGAGGAGGTTGGAGAAGCTGCGACAGCGGCGTCTTCCCGTTACAGTCTTGGTGAACGCCTCCCAAGTCTCCACCTCCACTGATCACCATGCCTCCTGAGAAGCTCTTCTTCCTGTGGTGAGAATGGAGTGACATGGGGGGCACGGGGTGGTGCGGCGGCGGCGGAGGGTGTGGGATTCCTGGGACCTGCTGAACATGGGGCAACTCCAGGGATAGAGCTCTGCGGTCCCTCCTGGCTGCAAAATATCCCGGGATCATAGGATGAGGAAGGTGAAGGGAGTGGGGAGCAACGATGGGCGGCGAGAGAAGAGACTCCTCTTCATCTGGCTGGATGCGGTGGAGGTGATGGCGGTGAGGGGACGAGGAAGCTCGGGGACCCCGGATGCGAAGGCTTCCCCCGACCACCCCTCCTAGGCCTCCCAGGTCGTAGCCATAGAAGGGCCTTGCAGAGGTGGGCGTGAAGACTGGACTAGTTGAGGGGGACGAGGAGGAGCAAGGCCGGTTTCCTCCCAGGTTGTTCCAGCTGGAACGGCGGGCCCACAGGGCGTGAGGCTGCGGAGCCAGTGGACGGCCCCAGTTGTGGTAAGCCCGACCAGGATACTAAGAGGGAAAGACAGAAAAGAACAGTTAACCGTTGAATAGATGGCGATGAAAATCAGTTGATGGATTTATTGACCTACAATCTTTTCATACAAGCACAAACAACCAGATATTTAACAAAGAGCTAGATATTTTACAGTCCATTCCTCTTACCACAGCCCTCTGCTCCAGGTTAGCCCTGCCAAGAGAAATGACACTATTCTTCCTGGAGCTGAGAGCAAAGGTCAACCTCTCTCCGGGAAACAGACTGGCGGACAGCGGCGGGAGGTCCAGGTGTCCGTTAGGTGTCAGCGTGCAGATCTTTGGGTCTGCAAGAAGGTGGAAAAAGAAAATACAGTAAAAGAGCAATGGTGTTGAACGAGGGGGAGGAAGAGATGCATTGTTATAGTCAGCTCCAAGATTCACAGGATGTTTTAAATTTACTCTAAAATGCCTTGCAGGAGCCGTAACGGTGAAACACAGAGACGTCCGCCGCTGGATTGTCCATTGTCAAACATTGTCTTTTGGCAGAATAGGTCTGAATGGACATTAAAATTCCAAATGTGTTTTTCTCTCCCACCGACGCTGACATTTAAAAAGGTACATTTAGGCTCAGGAGAGAAGTGATCAGGCATCGACGGCGGCCTCCCTAATGTGCCTCTAAATGCTACGCAGTACTGCAGACTGCTTCGGTTTGGTTGCTGGTGACTGACTGTTGAGATGCCAGGAGAGGATGGAGAAGCATGCACTCTTATACTCAGGCTGATTTCAGACAACATTGCATATGATGCTGCTCCTTTGGCCAATCACATGCAAGTATTTTACAGCTGTTGATAGTTAAGAAGAATCCATGCATGAGTTTTTTGCTCTTTGCATCTCCTTACGGCACCCCTGGCAACAAGAACTAATTGCAGGTTTGTCTTTTGCACGTAGTCAGGTGTACATGGGTCAATTACCCTTAACTTTAATATATCTTGTTTCTTTCTTTCTTTGGCCATAGTAACCTTTTCAACACGTGACATATGGGTGAGCTGAAGTTTGTCGCTTTAGCTTTGCCAAACTTGTCTTGCAGAAATGTGATGGGTAGTGCCATTTATTTAGATATTTTAGAACCAATTAAATGTGCATTTTGAGGTGCAAGCTAAATAACGTGACTGTAATGCGACAGAAACAGTAATAGAAACAGAAAAGCCTTTAAACACCACATCCACTGCTTCAAATCCGAACGTTTTAAGGCTCACGCTAATGTAAAGCCGTCCCGTCTGGGACTTCTCTACGTCATGATGTTTTAAAAAAGTGAACCTCTGCAGCCTCTTGCCTTCATTTTTTTTTTAGCATTCAGCGGTGTGTGGAGCTAGGCTGACAGCTGGGGGTAAAATAACACTTTAAGCCAGAAATGCTCTAAAGCTCTTGGAGGCATTGCTACCTGAGAGGTGCAGAGAGTCTTTCTGCTTATCACTCTCGTCAAAGTTACAGGAAGACCTGTCATCATCCGAGTAGGAGCGGTTTGCATCGCCCTGTAAAGGAGACAGAGAGAGAGAAAGATTTTTAGAAGTCTAGAAATAATGATCAATTACTGATTTAACTGTATTTCCCCCCTATCTGTCTGAGGGACATTTTCTGTCAACCCCACATGGTTGACTTGGACTTACAGACGTCTTTTGCAAAGTGTACACTGTCCTAAATCGAGGTGCCTTACCTCAGCTTGGAAACCCTCAACCAAGATGGCAACTAATAAATTGAAGAGCACGTAGTTTCCAAAAGTCATGAGAGCCACGAAGTAGAGAGCGGCACAGGGAGAAGTGGACGCCATGCCGTTGTACAACACCATGTTCCAGTCCTCCTGAGTCAGAATCTGCACACACGGCATACAGAAAATACGTAAACACACACACATAAGGCTGTAAACGGAGACTGGGAGTATGTGTTTAATCTCTTACCTGAAAGACAGTGACGATGGCCCAGAGCAAGGAGTCAAAGTTCTTCCTGTCGGGCACCGTGTCTCCGGCCTCGGTCTTCAAACTGAACTTGCAGCCAAATATGTGCATCCCAAGGATACTACAATGCAAGAGAAGAATAACTTGCACATGCTGGTGCAGACTGAGGACAACGGCAGACAATGTGAAGAACAGGTATTCAAAGGGTGAAATCTTAGACATATATAACTATTTAACTCATGGGATGGCCAACTCATCTGTTGGCCCTGCATTTTTTGAAATTCACCACATCATTCATTACTGGTTTGTTGGGGGCAACTGTGGATATGTTTTAAAGTGAAAGTCGAAGCTATACACTGCAAAAAAACTAAATCTTACCAAGTGTATTTGTCTAATTTCTAGTCAAAATATCCCATTACACTTAATTTAAAAAAATCTGCCAATGGAACTAGTGAAAATGTCTCTGTCTTAAGATGTATTGTCTTAAAACAAGTCCCTGTGTCTTGCTGAAATGTTACTCTTTAGGCAGTTGTGTCTTATATTAAGTGTAATGAGATATTATGACTAGAAATTAGACAAATATACTTGGTAAGACTTGTTTTTGCAGTGTACGTATGGGCTGAGACTCTCGTTAGCTTGGTTAATGCCCAAATCCCTCCTGTCTCTACACACCTACACTTGATTGCCACATTAAAGGTCAAAAGATGCTAGTCTGGTTTAGCCAGAGTCAGTTCTTATCAGAACAGGAGTCTGGTGGCATGCATTTGGGTTTCATTGCAATGATTTGATAGTCAGTTCCCAACGGAGAGACTCCAGACCAACTTTCCACAAGAAAAAAACAACAATAATGATGCTAGAGGTAACATATATTCAGTTATCATGTACATAGATAGATGTTGAACGAAAACATTCTCATTTCTCCTAAAATCCAGATTTCATCCTTAAGTTTTAAGTCCAATTAAGCAAATAATTTTAAAAATAAAAATAATCCAGCCACTCTACATTTAGATTTAACAGTTGACCATGTGGAAAGATTGGTGCTAGCAAAGCGTTCCTAATTGTGTACTAACTATGTTGAAAATTACATTGACTTATTAATATGCCACTGGAATTAGGATCTGTCAGTTGTCACATATTTGCAGCGTTTTGACTGATGGCTGTCTAATTTAATGGAAAAAGATGGTACAAACTGTTTCACATATTCATAAACTTCATGAAGAAGAAGTAATGCAGGAGGAGGAGGAGGAGGCAGGTCAAAGAGATGAGACGCAGTACGGACAGCATTCAGGCTTTTAGATATGGCTTTGATTGACCACACTGCGGTTACCTGAAGATGAAGATGAAGAGCATGAGGAGCATGCAGAAGGTGGCCACGTTGTCCATGGTCTTCATCAGCACCACCAGCTGCCGCCTCAGCGCAGGCATGAACCTCACTAGCTTGATGACCCTCAGCAGCCTGAACGTCCTCAGCACCGACAGACCGCCGTCCGCCTGGCCGATGATCTCACACACACTGGGGCGTTTAGCAGAAGAAAGACACATTGAGGACGTACAAAGAAAGGTGGGGACATGTTGGACTAAACTTGGAATGCAATGAATACGCACATAACATCTTTTTGGGAGGAAGAAGTCAAGTCTGCACATGTAGATTTAGTAAATAAATAAACCTCTACATGTGATTTTGTCAATTACAGACCTGATGATGACGATGATGCCATCAAAGATGTTGTACGGGTTCCTCAAGTACTCAAAGAAGCCAAAAGCGGTCAGCTTAAGGATCATCTCCAGGGTGAACATGCTGGTGAAGACAATGTTACAGATCTCCAGGACATTGGTCAGCTCGTCGGGCTAGGTGGTCACGGGAACATTAAAAAGAAAAGAAAAGAAGAATATAATGGTTTAACGTGCAAACAATCCAAATAGAGCAGGGACTTCCAGGGACAAGTTGAAACCAGGGGAACTGGTCTCTAATAGATTGGTGGGTCAGCTGGGGTTCTACAGGAACATCTGTGGGTGTCTTCAGCCATAATTAAGGGGTTCTCAAGAGTAAAGAGTGAAGAGAACAGGACCAAAAACACGTTCCTCTGGCCATTAACACTGGTCCTAGTTATGTCAGTCAATTGGGGATAAACACCAACAGTTGTTCTTACCAGAACCCCAACTCTCCTCTAGTGTTTTAGAACTAAAGACGCCAAATGGACAGTGATGAAATGTCTTTAAGAAGTCCAGCTCTTCTTGTTTCAGCTTCTTTTTTTTGGTATCTTCAGAACTTGGGCGACTGAGAACCTTCATAGGCGGAGCAACAATAGTTTCTACAGAGTTGCGGGTCCAGAAACAGAGATATAGTTGACGTATTCAGGAGCCACCGTGGAGGAAAACAACTGTGCATGCATCGCATATTCCTCTGCCTGCACTGAAGAGTCTACCACTCAAACTGCCAGTCATCTGGAAAGAGAAAATTAACACACACATACACGCAGGGCCACACCTTATCTCAGGCAACAGTCAAGAATGGAAGAGGCTGAGAGTCTGGGAGGCGCATTGTGTTTTTCTAGCACAGCTGTTGACGCGAAATTGCAAAAGAAACCTTGCATCAGCAGAAGTAAACAGGGAACGAGAAGGAGCACGGAGAGGGTGTATTGTCTGTAGCACATGGTGTCAAACACTGGCTGAATAGGAGAGATTGTTATCTGGCAAAGGAACACACACAACACACACATATAAATGTATATACAGCATGAAACACGCGCTCTCTCCAGTCAATCCTGGGTTTATTTCCATCTGAACGGGCTTTATGCAATCATGCTTTGTGTGCGAGTGGATGTGCCAGTGGATGTGTGTTATGCACGATATGGATCAGATGCTTTCTCTGATACCCCCTGCGCATTCCGGTTTCAAAGCCAGCAGAGAAATAGCCAGCTAGCCCTGCCAAAGTTAGCAAAGCATGTCAGAGGGAAAAAAAAGAGACTCCCAGCCCTTCAACGGCCCGCTTTCCCTCCCGTAATCCGCTTTCTCTCCCAATCTATCTCCACCCTCCACCACCCTAGTTCTCCGTTTGTTCCCTTTCTGTTTCTGAGCCTCATTATCAGCCGGACCCATCTCTTCCTGATCAATAGCCTCCTGTCGATCAGAGGGGAGAGGAGGGAGGAGAGAAGAACCAGCCAAGGGGGGAAGAGATATGAGAAAGCAGGGGGAATGTTTGGAAGTACATGGGTGAGGAGAGGGAAGGAGGTACTTGATAAGATGTGTTGAAGACAGAGTTTGATAAGAGCTTAAACTCTCCCACAGCTGTTGTGTTTTTTTTGTTTTTGCATCCATGCTGCTGAGATCAATCGCATTTCCAAGAACTGGTACTTTGCATGTGTGTTCAGAGCCCAGACCTAAGTGTACATTGATTGGTCAAACACATAAATGCAGCACCGGCAGCCCGGCGTTTAAAAAAAACAAACATCTGAACAACGATAAATCTCTAGCTGAGTAAATAGCAGCTCTTAATGCCAGACTCAACAAATCGCAATAAAACACAAGGGATTGGACCTGCAGTGACGTCTAGGATTTATCCAACCTATGCGGTGTTGTTGGTGTGCAGAACTAAATGCTGTTTCTATACCAGCTACCAGTCAGCTGATGTTGCCGATTCCCGTTGGTGGGTGAATGCAAACAAAAACTAGAATTAGCACCTTGCAGTCCTAGCCTCGAGTAGTAATTTGGCACAACCAATCAGAACAACACAGCATGGGATATTAGGGGATTCTCAATAAATGGCAGTATCTTTTACAACAGATGTGATGGTGAACTCTAAGGAGCTTACTTCTCCAACGGCAGCCGTTTTTATTGCAAACTAATTCAACTCCACAGCACTCAGGTGACTGCAGTTACTCTTCTGTCCATCACCACATGAACCAAACGACTTGATCAGCCTGGCAGATCTTTACTGGAGCAGAATCGGTTCCCAACGGAGAAACTCCAGACCAGGGAACTGGTAATGGTTCGCTAATAAGTCCATTGTTGAATCCAGCTGGACGTTTGCGCCAAATTTGAAGAAACATTCCTGAAATATTGCCTTTGTAGCATTGACCGTGTATAAAGATGGATGAAAGCTCTATGATTTCACCCTGAAGAGCAGTTTTGAAGCTAAGTGTGGCGTCTCTGGCCGTCGCCATCTTGGATGTGCCAGACTCCAACTAACTTTTGGCTAATTCTACAATACCAAAAGAGTTAAAGACATTTAAGCCTTGGTATAATTTAGTTGAATTTTATAAAAAGAATAGACGCCAAAACCACATTTTGTACCAGCCTTTATACATGATTATTTACGCCATAGGTCAGTGGTGATTGGCTAATTTTTGGAGCCAGATTCCGATGGGCTTTAAATGACTTTATTTTACTTTTTACTAACCCTAACCCTTTACAAACCACAACCCAAGCAATATCGGCAGGCCCAGCACAATGCGAGCACATTAATCACAGCAAAGGCTCGTCTGTATAAATTAGTCTTTTAAAAAGCCGCTTAAAACACTCCAGTGGGTCACCAGTTTTAATACTATTAGGAAGTTGGTTCCACAAAGTCAGTGCCAGCACAGCAAAAAAGCACGAGAGGGGGGGAAAGAAGGGCCAAGATAAGAAGATCTGAGTCGGAGAGCAGTGGAGTGTGAAGTTAAAATATGGGCTACAACTCGGAGGCATGGTTGTGAAGTGCCTTGAACTTAAACTGCAGTTTATAATGTGTTGGCTGCATCTTTCAGCCCTGGAGTCAGCCGCTCGGCTCGTGTACTACGCTCGGGACAACTCATAATGCCTCCAGCCAGTTATACGTAAATATAAAAAATCCCTTCAAGGTGTGTCGCTATCCGGTGGGAAGTCACCCTCAAGGAATCTCCAGAATCCAGTTTGGTAAAAATGAGTTTAAGGGTGTAAAATAAGCCTGCAAGTCTGTCCCGGGCCTAGCTGTCCCACTCGTGACTAACACATGCTAGGCTGCTGTAGCATCACATCAAATGTAAATGTGTGCAAACAGGTTTTCATCCCAGTTCCTCTAACCTTGACCGATGTCCACAAGCCCCTCGCTTGGTCCAGAGTCCAAACAACACGATATGAGATTTATTGCTATTGACAGAACCATCACAGCTGTTGACACCGCAGTTTAACTCAGACAAAATACCGTCATTACCGCCTCTCCCTGCCCTCTCCCCCCTCTGTGCCTCCCTTCCTCCGGCCCCATTACCTTCCACTCCTCGTCACCTCCACATACAAACAAGAATCTGCATTTTTTCCACTCTTTCATCAAGCAGGGCGTGATGCATTTGTGCTCGGTCACGTTTCGGGTTTAGGAATTCGTGATTTAGAATAAAATTGCCTTTTTTTATTTTTTTATTTTTCGCTGCAGAGCTAAAGCAAACACTCGAATCGATGCAGCTGGGTGCGCCTGTTGAAACTGTGGAGGGAGGAAAGGACTGAAAAGAATGGCAGACAAGGCAGCTACTGGTGTGCACGTGCAAACCTGCGCTTGTTTCTGCGTGCGCGCCTTCTTTTAAAACGCACACGCGCAGAATCACGCAGGGAACTGAGCTGAAAACTGCTGTGTAACCGGCGTCTGCCTTCACCCTCTCACTTCTCTCCTCCTCCTCCTCCTCCTCCTTCTCTCTCTCTCTCTCTCTCTCTCCTCCACCACAACCCGCGTTTATTTTTAGAGTCTTCAGAGATGAGAGAAAGCAACTACTCTGCACACTGTCAAAGAGCGAGTGGGAGGATGAGATGGGGGGAGGCGGGGAGACGGAGGGTGCAACCGAGGGAGGCAGAAAAGAGTCAGAGAGTAGATGAGGCACTTGGGGTACGGTGGGAAGGATGGGAGGAAGGAAGGAAAGAAGACGGCGGGGAACAAAGGAACAAGTGGGGGGGAAAGTGCAAAGGGAGGTTGAGATAAGGGGGAGAGAGGTGGGAGTAAAATTAGCAGGGGAGGAGGGAAAAAAATGAAAAATCGAATGAGATGAAATGAAAAAGAAAATGTTATGTAACGGCGCGCCAGTGTTCCTGTTGGTGCACGCAAATATATTCTGATGGTGCACAAAAAACAAGGATGTGTGCACGTGTGCTCTTGGCAGGCTTCTCCTCGCCGAGGAGAGCCGGCCAACGTTTAAAGCCAGCTCAGGGCCAAGTGTTTACACCTCTGTCAGGAGAAACCGCTCCACGCCTCTCTGAATGTCACCTGCCACGACGATATTTCCCTCTGCTGATTTTGCCGGAGCGAGACGTGCAGAAATGATTAGCTACTGAAAGTTATTGACGCCGTGTCAGTCTGAGGAATTGAAGGCAACGCTCCAAAAACAATTACAAGATTTGTTGTGTCTAAGCCTGTCTGGGAATGAGCGTAAATAATGGGGATGGAGGGCTTGGAAATCTGACTTTTGCTTTTCTGCGTTATGGGCGAATCATGAATTGAATCACAGGTTAAAAGCAGGTTTGTTTTTCATCAAAATAAAAGCATAAAAGCCACAAAAAAAAAAAGGTTTTCATTGTTAAAGCACTACAAAGAAGAGGACACCCTTACAGAAGCAACGTTTGAAGCATAAAATCACGGGTTTGCAGGTTGCAGGAGGGATGGCTGGATCCCCAGACTGCTCCCTGGGCGCTGCCACAGGTGGGAGCTTACTTCTTCTTAAAATGCAAAAACAAGAGTTTCTCCAAGACCAAGAATATGTTTTGCACATGTGTGAAAGGGAATAACTGTGTGGCCGACCGTTGGCTTGGTGTGTCACGGTCTCTGGTTGCGGTTTTGCACGTTACTAAGGTCTCTGTTACATTGGACGTTGCAAAACCGAAACATTTCCATATACTTCGCTGCCTTTACCTACTCTAAAACCAGATGTGCCTTTGGTGATGGCCGATGGAGAAATAATAAATTTTGCAATCTGGGTATTTGTCAAATTGTTGAAAGACTCGTTCGGCCCGAGGGTGAAGTCTCGAATGAAAGAGAAAAATCTATAAGAATTCATTCATTTTCTGTAATCGCTCGTCCTCTGGAGGGTCGCAGGGAGGGGGGTGGAGCCTATCCCAGCTGTCATTGGGGCGGGAGGTGTGGTACAACCTGCACAGGTCTCCAGACCATCACAGGGCTATCACAGAGATACAGACAACCATGCACCAATGAACCTAACCAGCATGTCTTTGGATGTCAAACTTCAGACAGAAAGGCCACAGTCGGCCAATGGATTCGAACCCAGAACCTTCTTACTGTGAGGTATCATCACCACACCACTGTTCCACCCTCTATGAGAACTCCAATGAGTAAAAAACCCTACAGTTAGTACTTTTATGATCTTTTAGATTAGCCTGCTGTAAAAACAGAGTAATCAGACACAAATGAGGCTAACCCTAACGCTAACCCTAAAGCTAACCCTAACCCTAAGACAACAGGTAAAATAACACTGAGTGAAGGTCCATCCAAGTCACAACACAACATAAACTGCTGGTAACAATGATCTCACCTGGTTGTGGTGCTCAATGCCCATGCTGATGGTGTTAATGAGGATGGCGATCATAATGCCCCTGCTGAAGTACTTGCTCTCCACGATGCCCCAGAGCTTCCTCCTCATGTCGTTCCAGAGGTCCCTGCAACGCCTGAAGCACGTCCTCTTCCTCTTCCTCTCCCCATCTCCCCTCTCCTCCAGGTGGTTCTCCTCTTTGCCTGCCTCGTTCACGGCGTCCTCCTCGTTCTCCTCGCCGTTGGCGTCGCCCCCCGCCACCCTCTCCCCTTCCTTCAGCGACAGGGCGCACATCGGGCAGTCCTCTGGGTTTTGGGGGACGGACAGGCTGATGGAGTTGGACACCGCCTGAGAGCCGTGGTCCTGCTTGCTTTGGTGTGGACAGTGGGACGCTAAAGAGGTACAGAGACGGGAACAGAGTGGCTTTAGTTTCTGATTTGGGACGTTTCATTTGCAGATTTTATATCGGATTGCAAGCGTGGGAAGAAGATAGATGGTCATTATGGTACAACCACTAGCCCAGGAGCCAGAGACATAATGCCTTACCCAGACATTTTTATTTGTGGTGGAAGTTTGGTCTGGAACTTCTCTGTTGGGACTGATGCCATTCAAATGGGTGGACATAAGAGTAACAGCGACACATGGATGGATCTGATTGGTTGTAGGTCTGTCCAGTTGCATTTAATGGAATTTATTTTTATCTGCATCAGTTGAAACACGGCCCATAATAAAATCTAAATGGACTTGGCTACACCAGACTAGTTAAAGAGCGCTCTTAAGCCACTGGCTACAACCTCCATTTTTAATGCAAGCCAACTATTTGAGGTGGCAAACCAAACAGCTGACACTTGTCGCTGCAAAACTGGCTTCAACTTTTCTTAAACTCTCCAAAGACGCAGATGTTTCTTTCACCAGTTCATTTCTAAATAAATAACGACATAAAAATGCCAAAGAGTGCTTGAGCAACACCAAGACACTGACTCAAAGACAACGTAGAGGGCCACACTTCTCTAACTTCTGTGAGCTAACATTAATCCCTGAGAATGAACTGTGCAGAGTATAACACTGTGGTCCAGGCACATTCAAGAAAGACTCACAAACATCCATAATAGCACAATAGCAAGGTCACATGACATAGCTCTTCCTCTTAATAGACTTATGAACAGGTAACACACACCTGGAGCATAGAGCTCCCACTATCTGAGCACAAGAGTCTGCAGATACTACACCCCTCCCTTCTCAAGTCTAATCGCAAGTAAAGAACTCAAATGTACTCAAATAAATATGATTCAAACTGTTTCTTTAATCTCGAGTTAATGCAATGCACAACCTTAAATGTGGCAATTATAGTCTGCTCTGCATCTAGGTGTTGACTTCTGCAACAGAGGTGGGGACTCACTCCCTGAGGCGGGTCACTCTGAGAGGCTTCCACAGGAACCTCATTGGGTTTCACTTGTTCCGGCACCACAGGAAATGGTGTGCTCACAACCTGAGGTGTACTGGGATCTAGATCAGGGACTCAATCTGTCCATTTAAAAGAGGCGCAAAGACCAAACGCATCTATCAGCGTTTAACTAGCAAGAAGCAGCCGGAATGAAAAAGCACAACTAGAAACTTACTTGAACAATCAGCCAATGGCTAAGGCAGATGTTGCTCATTTGAGAAATATCAAGTATGCGAAGGAATACAATGGTAAACACGCGCTTGTTTGTGCATCTGTTGCTGCTTTCACTGAGGCATGTGTTAATTTCTAAATGAACGTCGACATGGATATTTTCTTTTGTGGAGATAACAATTACACAATCCTCCCTGTTGTCTGAAACTGCCAAACATTACATAAATATAAATCTTCGTATCATTTTTCTGAGTCACCCCCACTCACATCTCGGGTGCCTCGAGTGCGCCCGCTCTCCGTTCGCGTTCCCTCCGCCGCGCCTGTTGCCCCTGCCTCCACCAGCCGGCGGCGGCTTGCCCCTCAGCGTGTAGTAGAGGGCCGCCGACCTCCTCTTGGCCTTGCGAAGGACGTGGCAGACCAGCTGGAAGATCTCCTCGTAGCAGTCCCCCGGCTCGGCCATGCTGGCCAGGGTGGAGGAGGACAGGCACTGCGCCCTCTGCTCCTGCATCAGCTGGTGCTCCCGCTGTTTGGTCTCTGAGAACTGGGTGGCGATAACCACTAGGCACAGGTTGATCATGAAGAATGAGCCGATCTGGACGGAGAAGCAAAAGGTTAGGCCCTGTGGGAATGTGGTGCAGGAGTTAAGATTTCCAGTACATGCACTGAGATGCAGGGATTGTGAACTTTTAGCCTCGGGAATGAATTGTTCAAAAGAGAAAACCAGGCACATCTATCACCGCTGAGCTACCGAAAAGCAATTAAAAAAATATGAAAAGCACAACGAGAGACTTACTAGAATAATCAGCCAATGGCTAAAGCAGATGTTGCTCATTTAAGAAACATGAAGTACGTGAAGAATTGCAATGTTCCAACGGTAAACACACACTTGTTTGTGCATTGCACTTGCGGGTTTTAATAATGTGTGCCAAATCACCCCCGTAGAAATGTTAGCACACATGCTAAAGGTCTCCGAGGGGCTGACTTCCCACCAAACCGAGGCTGATTGGAGCAGACAGACAGAGCCAACACATGCCCAAAGCACAGTTTGGCGTCTGGAGATCTTTTTATTCTCCGAGTTTACTTTCTCTGCCTCTGAACTCCTTCCTCGCACGCCACGTCGCCACGTCTTCTTTGCTCAGCAGCGTCTCGGTTTTATTTTAATATTTTACTGAAGAACTCTTAATTCTCTCTTCTCCAGTCGGAGTGCGGTTTCTGGCCGTGGTTGCAGAGAGGAGACGGGCGTGCAGCGTGAATGCTGACCGACCCTTTTAGAAGCGGTAATGGGAATCACTACGGGACTCGAGAAATGTCTTTTATTGGAGGACTCCGAGCAGGTCGCAGAACAATGATTGGATCAATACGGGCTAATGCCGAGCAACTCAGAAACCAGGCGGCTGGGCGGATAGAGCAGCTTTTAGTCTCGCCTTTGTTCACTGCAAATCTGGACATGTGTCTCTCTCTTTCTGCTCCCGCACATACGGAGGACACACACAGCAACAACATTTGGACCAAGAACGCGCCAAGGATATGCACAGAATCTTAAAATGACGACCTCCTGCTTGTACACTTTCAGCGGTAGTGACCAAAGACGTAGGGGTAGGTGAAGGAGACAGCCGGGAGGAAAGATGTCAAAGAAGGAAATATTCATAGAGAGAGGAGACATAGATGGAAGTATGGGTGCAGAGGAAAGCTAGATGCAAAGGACAGCTTTTAACCTGAGTTTCGTTCATTGCAAATCTGAACATGAACGTCCTTCCTGTCTGGGCTTCTACTAAAACATTTGGACCAAGAATGTGCTAAGACTATGAAAAAATCTCAAACCAGTGACCAAAGATGTAGGATGAGGTTAAGAGACAGTTGGGAAGCCGGGTCGAATGATATCAAGCGACTCTGGAGAAACTCACAAAAAGAGGAAACAGAGACAAACTAGGCGTCTGGAGCAGAGCAGCTTTTAAGTCTCACTTTTGTTCATTACAAATCTGAACATGTATCTCCCTTGCTGCTCGGACACAGCCAAGAATACGTGCACAAAATCAGAAAGGCGTGACTTCCCATGTGTAGACTTTCATCGACAGTGACCCAAGAAAATGGGGGTGGGGGGTTCATAACAAATCTGGACATGTGTCTTTCTTTCTTTCACATAGAACATGCACAGAACAAATCTTAAACCAACAACCTCCCATGTATCAACTTTCATTGACAGTGAGTGGATAAGGTGAAGCAGCTTTTAGCTTTTAGTTTCGTTCTTTTCAAATCTGCTCGGGCATATTGACCGAAGACGTAAGGAGAGATGAAGGAGACAGTTAGGAAGCCGTGACGAATGATATCAAGCGACTCTGGAGACAGGAAACATAGATGGAGGCATGGGATAGTGCCGAAGAACCAGGCGGCTGGATGCAAAGAGCAGCTTTTAGCCTGCATTTCGTTCATTACAAATCTGAACATGCATCACTCTTCCTGTCTGTGCACAGCTACAACATTTGCACCAAGAATGCTCCAAGAAGATGCACAATATCTCAAACTGGTGACCTCTTTACATATATATACTTTCATCGGTAGTGACCAAAGATGTAAGGCGAGGTGAAGGAGGCAGTTGGGAAGCCGGGAGGAACTACATGAAGCCAACTTTAGAGATATTCACAGAGAGAGGAAACATAGTTGGGAGGTATGTATATGCCGAGAAGGAGGAGATAGACCCATCTGTGGCCTGTGGGTAAGAGCAGGTCTGCAGGTGTGTGCAGGGCCTTTGATTTCCCGCCAGGCTTTGCATCTCTGTGTGTGTTGCTGTTCTGTGATTCTGATCAGCAGACAGCTTTACGCATAATCAGGCAGGGCAGTCCAATATCACGCCTCCGAGATGATCGCTGCATTATGCATGCGCGCAAACCGGAGTCACGTACACAAAAAAAAAATACGTGTGATCTCTCGCACGCACTCACACAAATTAAGGCGGCGGGCTTAGCTTTCAACTGATTGCTTGTATGTGCTCGCGTACGGCGGCTGTCACGTTTATTTATGCGTGTACATATTCTTTTCTCTGAAACACACAGGCACTTCATAACTACTGCCCTCTTGGCAGCACTCGATAGCTCTTAGACACTTACTTCCATTTACTCACAGAGCACTTATGTGGGATACTTCACAGTATATCAAGTGTCGGGCAGACAGAGAAGAGACTCCGAGTTTGACTCTGCGGAGGTCAAGCCTTTTGTTACCCAGAACACGGACTTACGGGATCAATTAGAAGGCTTTAAAGCAAATGGTGACGCAACGCAACAATGACACAACACGTGGAAATCGAAGGAAAGAGTTCAAAAAGACACAAGTGAAAGGACTACAAAGGAAAAAGAAAGAGAGCAGTCAAGGTGACCCTGACTGTGCGTTCAGCTCCAGAGGCCCCCGAAGGAGGCGAGTGATTGAAAACTTCTCCTAGCGTCAGCAATGCTTCCGAGGCATCCCTCAGGACTACAAGTTGGCGAACAGACGCATAGCCTCGCAAGGAAGCTCAAAAGGGCAACTCATTTGGCGTCAATCAATCAAACCACACGGCTGCGGTGGGAATCATTTGTACCACAAAGAGAGAGAGGCTCGTTGACATGGAGCTTTTGGGCTTTTCGGACAACGGAGATCCAGATCTGTTTGGGAACCAGGGAATGATGTCGCCTAAAACTGACCAGTCTGACAAGGATCACTCTGAAACTTCTTTGCCGTAAAACACAGGTGTCAAAGTGATCCGTGAAAGGGCCGTGTGGCTGCAGGTTTTCATTCCAACCATGCAGCAGCACACCTGACTTGGCTCAATCAATCAACTGAACTGCCTTCACGCAGTCATTTCAGGCGTCCTCTTGCTTGATTGGAACAAAAACTTGCCAGCCACACCCACTGCATCGGTGCTGCATGGTTGGAATGAAAACCTGCAGCCTTGTGGCCCTTTCATGGATCAGTTTGACACCCCTGCTGTAAAATAACCTTTATAGAGCTTGCATCCTAACATCGCTGTCGACTGTCGAGTAAAACGTACAGTAGTGCAGTAAAGTAAAGAAGCCTCTCGTTGACCAGCTGAGACCCTTTGCAGGAGCATGGCTATTTTCTTATTCCAATCACAACCCTAACCCCGACTCTCTGGTCTCGGTCGGATGTCTGAGATCAAATTCCGTCCAGTAACCACAGAACCAGTCACGGTGAAGCAAACCGACACCTTTTGACTGCAGCACTGGGTCCAATCTCTCGTCCAGTAGGTGGTAAAACCTCGGCCAAACCTGACACTTGCCAACTCTTTAGCAATCGTCTTCGTCTTCCAGCCACTGTCAAAGCTTTAAAGTCAACACAAAATATACCTCCTGAAATCCAGTGATCTTTAGGCTGCTGTAGTTTGATGACAATAAAACTTCTTATAAACTTACAGTTGAATTCACTTTGCTCTTTCGAGGCAAGCTTCAGGCTTCTGCTTAAATTAAGGACATGTCCTCACTGCATTAGGAAGACCAAGCAGCAACCTAATTCTCTAATTTGTTTTCTAATATACGGATACTCAGGATCATTTAGATTCAAATCCAACTTGCGTTTAGTATCTGGGAACCAGATATTTTACATTCAGTCCAGTTTTGGCCGTTTCCAAACTCAAAGCCCCAACACTAAACTCTTTGTTTCATCGATTATTAAAAACCCAACTCTAGCAGTTGCATGAGATAAGATTGGAGTCAAACAACAGAGCTTGATGGTAGAAAAAGGGGGCTCTACTGTCTGTCTGTCAGACATGCGATCACTGCGGCTGCACCAAACCAGGGGAAAGTGATTACATTGTAATGTGACACCGCATCAATTATCTTGCCAAAAGGTGTTTGCGCCGTCGATGCCAAGCTCGAGTCAGATCTGCCAAAGAGCAGGATGAAATTTACAGCTGCCGCCCCGAAACCAGTAATCACCTCAGCGACATTAGGCTGAAGCTGCGAGGAAGAAGCAGGTACGGAAAACAAACCCCTTTCTCATTATAGCGCGTAAATTGTCAATTTGTTTGCGACAAACTGGCTCGTGTCTTCACTCCCCTTTAGTTCATCTGCTCTCCCCTGTCTTCCGCGCTCCTCCCTAACCTCTTCCTCCGATATCTCGTTTTGATGCTCTGCAATTAAGGCCGCACTTGTTTTTTCTTTTGGCGTTCACCTGCTTCCCGCCAAAGTGCAACATCTGGGGCTTCTATTGTACGTCCGCTGCCACAGAGGGAGTGAGCGCCGCTCGCAGACAGCCAATGGCATGTGAATGCAGGACTCAACAACCTTCATTGTGCTGCCATCTGGCACTGGCTGCAGAGAAGCTGCTCCAGCTCTTGCACGGCGCTTTCCTACAATACCTTTTTTTCTTTTGGACACTTCTTTTTCAGCTGTCTCTCTTTGTCTCACCGCCATGCACATAACATCCACATCCTTCCCTCTCTCCTCCGGACACTGATTGTAGACAGTCCTTCATGCAACTATTGATTTTCACAAATCTATTAACACTTCGCCACTTAGGAAACGCGCTCCTCCAGTTTATTGCGGCGGCCGCTGATGGCCACATGTATTGGATTTTTATTTTATGTTTAGCCACAGTTGGAATTCATCATCAGAAGTGCTCATGGGATGTGTTGGCTGCTGGGGATGTGGAGCAGCGAGGCCGAGCGAAAGTTACTTACAATGATGAGTAAGATGAAGTAGATGAAGTTGTAGAAGGAGTGGGCATCCATCACGTAATACATGATCTCAACCCAGCCCTCTAGAGTGATCACCTAGGAGGAAAGTTTGCATCCATAAATTGAGGAACTTTAGAGTTTTAATACCTTCAGCGATCATGCAGTCCAAAATGAACCCGTCCTACCTGAAAAATTACGATCCAGGCGTAGACAATATTGTCAAAGTTGATGGCACCTTTGTGGGGGTTACTACTCCCGGTGTGGCACCGAGTGTAATACTGGTTCCAGTTTATGCACAGGCCGATCGCTTCCCCCGCCCCGGTGCCGTTGGCCAGGGGCTCCGGGCTCAGGCCCAGCGCCTGCCTGTGGAGAGCGTCCTCCTTGTCCAGGCAGCACGTGCGCCCGCCTTCGCGCCTCGCCGGCACGTCGGTGCACGACATGATGCCGTTGTCGGACGCCAGGGAGCAGATGAAGGGCCGCTCGTCGTCTTCCTCCGGCCGGTAGTACGGCGCCGGCAGGGCCATGCCCGAGGAGCTGTGGGATGAGAATTAAAAAGAAGAGTTCAAATAAGTAAAACGATGCACAAACTAATTTTCATCCTACTTCGTTTGAAGGGGGGAAGATTTCAAGAGGGCGGATGTGAGAGATGTTAATGTATGCTGAAGCGAATCCTTGGAAGTACTGAGCCAAGCCCGAGGAATAAATTCATCACCGAAGGCGAGCATGCAAAGAAAGAAATGCAAATGATACGACGTGATCATGGTCTGTGTACCGTCTCATCACCTTCTCACTTATACGAGTGCATAAACACAAATACTGTTTGTTTGCTTTAGTCACGGTCACGGTATAAACCAAAGAACAAGCCGAAGCAAGGGCAACGGGACGTGTAGGGTGCATTAAAGACGATTCTCTCTTCACCCTCTCCACTCCCGGATCCAAACTGATTCCTCCAATCACAGGTAAGTATCTGGTCGTTAAAGACCCTAGACCTGTGAGCTTCCCACCCACCGATGTTCAACCCCAATTACCCAACAGTCTTCTAAAACTGAAGATGCTAGAATCAGCAGCTCTCTCAGGTTATTTGAAACTAAGGTCGATTATCAAAACCTCTGTGAAGAGAAGAGAAGGTTTAGTACAGGACTGTCGCATTAGAATATTTTTTTTCTCTAGTGCACGTAATGAACTGACAGGCTGAGTGAATACAGTACGTGTGAAGGACTAACCCAGCAGTGAACCAGCCTCAAGGTAACGCAGTGAAACAAAGGTGTGCTGACAGGTGAGTGGGGGGGTGAGGGGGTGGGTTCATCCGTTGGTCAGGACGTAATAAAACCTGAGGAAAAAGAAATCCTGCAGCACTCGACACCTCGCATACAATTATTTATTTATCGGGTTAGAGACGGAGCGTTGGTGTCAGATTGTCGTTCCGCGGCAGACCCGGCACGACGAGGCGTGACGTGGAAATAGTTTTATTTAATAAAGTCTAGATTCAATTCCTCTGTATGGAAGCTGTTCCATAATGTAGGAGGAAGTGTAGAGTAGAGCAGGTCTTAGCATTCAATGATGCACACTTGAGCAGCTCTTTTTTTTAAGCGTGCCACAGTTTGTTTATTGTATTTTACATGCGTGCAGTCAGTGCTTCTATATAAATAGATCAACCATAGTTGAAAGCAGCAGGCAGTGTTTCTAGGTATAGGCTGTAATGAAGCAGGCTGAGAAGCTGCTTTGTGCTGCAGAGACGTCGCCTGAAAAACTCCCAGAGAAATCACATCTTGCTCTGTGTTGTCGCCTCAGTTAGTTAGCTAGTTAGTTAGTCAGTCAGTTAGTTAGTTAACCTCACATTTAAAAAAAAACTAAAGTCATGTGACTGTAACTGCAAACATTTATGACTAAAAGAGTAGCATATTAAAGATGGATGGATGGATGGATGGATGATGGATAGACAGATGACGGATGGATGGATGGATGGATGGATGGATGGATAGACAGATGATAGATAGATTACTTTGTTTCTTCAACAAGAAAAACAAAAAAAAACTTAATGTCTTCTTCTGTGGTTATCACAGGGACAGTTTACCAGGACAGAACCTGCAACGCTTCCCGTATCACTTGTTTTCGTTGTTGGCAGCTGCTGCTCACCAAACGCATCTCGCCGGTGCAGTCGACATGTGCCGACGTCTCAGGGGAAGGCGTCGCTAACTGCAGAGGAGGATGTTGCAGATTGCAGAGACGCAGCAAAGGAAGCACACACTCTCCCTCCAAGTATTTAGGCGTCAAAACATAACGATGGTTTCATGATGTGCTGGTTTGCAAAGCGATGCAGGACCACTAACGCGTTCTGAAGAGGTTTCCTTCAGTGGTGATCTTACAGGCCACCACATTTAATAACTGAATAATACGCTGACAAACATAATCTGATGTATAAACTGGTTTATTCATCCGGCTCAGTGAAACACATCTATCAGGAAAGAAGCACTAAAGCGAGACAACATGAATACCTCACCTTCAGCACTTGAAGAAGTAATAAAGAACTTTTGCAGCTTTTACTTCAAATTCCATCAAGGATTTTCAAAAGGTTGCTCGCACTTTTTTTTAAATAAAGAAAATGTAACCAAGACTGCAGCGATGCACACACACCCAGCGAGGACGACTTCAAGCCCATTCCAAGGCCTCGCGGGTAAATAATTGGTCTGGTCTCCACAAAGCAGACGTAACCAGTCAGCTCCTCAGTCTGCACCGTTGCCCTGGCTACCTTGTCAGCTATGCTGGAAACAAAGCTCGACGCTGGAAACACATCCAAAAGTCGGCTGCTTGAAAATGAAGGAGTTTGGAGGGACGACCTGATGCAGAGGCAGCGGGGAAAAAGTTAATCCCGGAGAAAATAGTGAAAAATACAAGGGTGCATCGACTTCGACCAGGAGATTCAGAATAAGAGACAAATTTTGGGGGAAAATTATGAGAAAGTCTCATACAGCAGAGGAAACTCAGTCAGATCAGAAGTGCTGGTGCGGAGGCTCACAAGAAGAAGGTCTGAGTCCAAGGACGACTAAACTACACCCCCCCATCTATCAGCAGAGCCATTACTGGACGCAGCCAGACACACAGTCAGGGTCACCACAGTATTGACTCATTGCCCTGTCACCTCAGCCCTCCTTTTTGCAGGATCTCTGTTCAATTCCATCTCTATCCTCTCCTCAGTGGCCAGCATGCAGGAGTGGACAGAGAAGCCGGTGGCAGAGGCGCCCTGATCAAGCCCCTGATTCAACTAAAAGGGCCCCCATGGGTGCTGCACCAAGTGTAGACTGTGGGTGAACGTATGGGTGAGTTACACTGCAAACACTTGTGGTTTTAGACTAAAAACAATAGATTTGTGTTGTTATGAACACAGCAGTGACTTTACTATAGGTACTGTCATTGCTCTGGGCTGCATTTCATCTACGGCAGTAAGCAAAGCAGCTGTTGCACTCATCTGCGTTCATCTAAAACCTCCAGAGCTGTGCTGTAGTAACCCTAACCCTAACTCTAAGCGTCAACTTATGTGAGAACCCGTAAGAAAACCTCAATAACAAGTTATAATAGAGATAATTAAACACTTAGTGATGCTCTGACACAAAAACTGCAATTTGATTAAAACAATGAGCATATTTTGAGTTGATTTAAGATATTTACACTTAGATTTCTGTTTTTGCAGAGTAGCACAGGGACATTTGACTTGCCATAAACAACTAAATATATTTAAGCCTCAAAAACCCATAGATATCTCAGAACTGATGTTTTTAGACTGAAAACAAGTAGATTTGTGTCGATACAAGGACAATATGAACAGAAGAGTTTAGTCAGTAGATGTAGTTGTGGTGCCCAGTCATTGCTCTGGACTGCATTTCATCTACATAAGAATGACAATAAAACAATCACATTAATATTAATATTTAAACTGCTTTAACTATGAAATTCTAACGTTGAAAAAGCAGTTGCGTTCATCCAAAACCCTCAGAGCTGTGGTATAGTTTTCATTTTAAGCATCAACGTAACCAAGAACCAGTAAGAAAATGAAAACCTCAATATCAAGTTATAATGGAGATAATTAAGATCATTTAGGAAGTGCATGCTCTAGCACAAAAACTGCCTAATTTTCTTAGCAGACAAATAAATGAGCATATTTTGAGTTGATTCAAGATATTTCAACTTGGTTAGATTTCGGTTTTTGCAGAGTTGCACAAAGGAATTTAACTTGCATAAGACAGGTAAATAAATCTTTCCTCAAAGAACACACACATATCTCAGAACTGACGTTTCAAGACTTCAAACAAGTAGATTTGTGTTGATACAAGGAAAAAATGAACAGTTAGTCCTGTTAGCAGTGATCTGGACTGAATCACCTACAGCCATACGTCAGACTGACAACGCAAAACACAAATTATATTTGGCCTTTATCTGTTTCTAAGCTGCTTGAAATAAAAAATTATAACATTGAAAAAAAAAGTAGCTGTTGCACTTACAGCATCTGTGTTCATCTGAGACCTTTCCGGTCATGGTATGATTCTCATTCTAAGCATCAGCTTGATACAATAACAAGTTATAATGGAGATAATTAAGATCATTTAGGAACAGAACACTTAGAGTGAGTCACATGCAAAACTGATGCAAAAACCACCCAGTGAGAAGAATTAGCTCGGAAGATGGAAACAAAAACAAGCATGTTTTGAGATCATTTTCTTGCAGAGAGAGGATTTGTAAGAAAATTGTTCTTCTGAGATTCTCACATTTTATGTCCAGGTTTATTTGGAGCAGAATGGTGGAAGATGCTGCACCTCTAACCCTAACCCTACTGCTAACGCTAACCCTAACGCTAACCCTAACCGTACCTCCAGCGTGCAGCATGCATCGAGTACAGGCTTCCTTTTAGCGCATGCATTGTCTGCCTCTCCCTTTGAAACCTCCTCACCTCTCATTCTCTTGATCTCATGCCTCTGGTCAATAGCAGGATAAATACTGCTGACGCGCTGCATACAGAGGTAGAACAGCTTTACCTTTACCTCCAGCGCCAACCATGCACATGCAGGAGCCCTATCAGACTCCATCACTTCCCACAGAGAGTAGCTTACATTGATTTTTAGAGGCACAACAAAGTTACAGGTGTGCACTGACACACTGAGCTCATATTACAGTAGAGTTAACGCAGCAGATGTGAGAGGAACTGCGTCGAGGGAGCTGGTCAGTAGGATTCAAATGTACAAAAAAAATATATATATATGGAAGAAGGGATAAATACTAAAGACAGGATGGAGGAGAGACAGAGCAAGAGAGAGACAGACCCTGTCAGAGTAGTGGAGCGTGAATGAAGGCCGCCGGTGACTTGGCATCGCACAGCGTGGTGCGGGCAAAAACCTGGCAACACACTGAGAACACACCTGCCGACGGGGAAGGGGGGAAACGAGAGAGGGGGAAAGGAAAAAAAAAAGTTTCCAGTGATGATATGAGGAGAGAGTCCGGGACAGATTGGTCGGGAGGACTGAGGGGAGTTTGGACAGGACGTGATTCCATCTTCCAGGTAATTAATGCAAGATATTTGCAGCCAGGAATCTAAGAGGTGTTAATTTGTCTCTACGATAAAACCTTGAAATGTATCTATTCTTCCAAAACTAAAAAAATAAAGGAATAATATATATGAAGCCTATTGCACCCATCAGACATAACATTATGACCACCTCCTATTAATGTGTAGGTCTCCTTTGTTCCTCTAAAACTGTTGTGACTCACCAGAGAAGGGACATGGACTTCTGAGGGTGTCCTGTGGGGGGCTTTGAGGGGAGGGGCCTCTGTGGATCATCCCACAGATACTTGATCAGTTTGGGATCTAGTGAATGTGGAGGCCAGGTCAACACCTTGAGATGTTCTTCGTGTTTGTTTTGAGTTGTTCCTAAAGCGTTTTTGTGGCTGCTGCCACCAAGGAGTGTCATTGCTATGGGGGGTGGTCTAGTCTGGTCTAGGTGGGTGCTACATGTCTAAGTAACATCCACACCAATGAATCAATGAATGAATGAATGCCAGGGTGAAAAGTTTACCAGCAGAACACTGAATTGTCGCAAGATGGTCGATGCTACTTCTCCTGGTCATAATGTTGTGGCTGATCGCTGTATCTTGTACTGGTATAAATAAATCCCAGAGATCAGAAGAGGGAGGGCGCAAAAACCGTAAACGCTGCACTTGACTGCGACACTTGGCCCACTCCATTATCACCTCTCAGAGAGCGAACATCAGCCCTTTATTTGGCATAATAGTCCTCGAGCGCTAACTCACTAAGACCTAATTCAGCGCTCAAGCACCCTCTCTAACCCCGAATAATATGCTAATACAATGCTTTAAAACAATATGCGCAAAACAGTAATAAGCAGCTGAGAGTGAGACGAACGCTAACAAAATCTGCTGCTGCATTAATCAGCTAATGTGTGGGAGTTTAAGTGTGAGCTCTGGAAGAAAAATGGTTTTTCTAAAGGTGGACTCAAACGTTACTACCGAGCGTCCCGGTAGGAATAAAAGCAGCTATTTGCATCGTGCAGAAAGGTTTTTCTAAAACTGCAAAATCAAACAAAGACACATTTCTGAATCTAATATGTAATTCTGTTGCTTAAACTAAACTGAACTAATAATATTTTTGGCTTCAAACCTGATAAAAACGTAATGTGTTTGATCAGTTCTTACACCAACGGTTATGTTATCAAGAACAGGACATCCCTCCAAAAACTTACAAGATCCCAAAAAGAAAATTGGTTAGACATTCTGTAAAGAAATCAGCTCTATTAAAGCCTTCCAGCTTTTTCTGGCAGGTACTGGTGGATCTGTAACTGTCTGTCCACTTTGAGGCTGAGAAACCTGGTTAAACTCTGCAAAAAAAAAAGTGTACTGAAGTCAATATTTCTCTTTCACATCTAGGAAACTCCATTATATTTCCATTCTAACAGCAGGTTTATGCTTCTGCTTCAATTTGACGACGCAGCTATGGCTAAGCTAGGACCCTACGCAAACCCTAAAGCTTGTTACCATGCTAGCATTTTCACAAGACTTCCTGCTTCTTGTGTAGTATCTAACAGCCTTAACGCCGTAGCCGGACGTGCACCTCCCCGAAAATGTAGCTAGGTGTCAAGAGTTGTGATTGGTCCGCTTGATAGTAGCATATTTCCACTTTAATATTTCCAGCAGCTTCTCCATCTCTGCAGTTTTTACAAATTGATTGTTTTGGATCAATAAAAGTGGAACCTTTTGAAGAAAGACTGACCGCAAACATTTGTACGACTGGTCTTCAGCAAAATTTCAAGGAAAGTTTCAGTTGCCGTTGTTGGAAGTGAAGCAGGAAGTACAAACATAAATTAACCCGACTGGCAAAAACACACAGCGCCAACTAGAGCACCGGCTTAGGCTACGTACGTAGGTTGTGGCGTCTAGTCCCGCAGATGTATAAACCTTGCTTTAGTTATCGTACGCATTGCTGTGATTCTCTTCCTCTCCTAATTCCTTAAGGATCAAGCCAGAGTAAAAAAGTTTTTGGTGAAAAGACTACTTAAATACTGAGTAACTGTTTGATCATAACTTATTTGGTTTTTGACATAATCAGACACAGATATATATAAAAATAATGAATGTGCAAATTTTGGGATTTCCCAAAAAAAGAGCTTTGTGTAAGAGGTAGCTTTTAGCATTGGAGACTGTTGCCTCTGCTACGTGTTAAGTGTTTGTGCCACTATTTGTGGTCATGTGACCGCATGGCTACATCTGACTGGTTGAGCAGAGTCATGTGGTACATGCCCTGATGGCATCACTCTAGCAAAAATGAAGCAATCGCATGCAATGTCTTGAATAAACGGTTAACAACACGAGTGTCGCCCAGTGTGGCGGAGTAAAAGCAGATCTGCTCTATCTAAAAGAATGCTGCAGGAAAACTACTCTTAAAAGTACATTTTTGTACTTTTTGCAGAGTAAATGTAACTCCTCACCACCCACCTTTGGGTTCGGTGGCTCAGGTTTGGTTTCATTAGATTAAACATATTGGGTTTTCTAATCTCTTTGCTAGTTTAGCTGGTCACTGCATCACATGTTAGTGGAGATACGTGAAGAAAAACTGGTTAAAGTGAAGTGAGACTAACACTGTCAGGTCAGGTCGCGACTTTAAGAGAAGGACAAAGGACGCTCGCCGGCAGAAACGTGTCCCCTTACATCCGTCTATTAGATCTGCCATTAGCACAGACTGCGTCAGCACAACCAGAGCCCAGTAGTAAACATCGGCTTACATGCATATTACAGCGCGCGCACACACACACACACACACACACACATAAAGAGGTCATTTGCAAAAAAAAATAAATATCTGAGAGAAAAGAAATGAAACACTGCTGAGCACCGGTGAATGTCACTCACACTCAGAAACAGTGGGTGATGCTGCCGTGTTGATTCATGAATATGGAGACATGCAGCTGGAAACTAATCACCTCCTCAGCTGCAAAGTGTTGCATAGTAGCTGGAGAGGCAGAAAACTCAGGAAATAAAAGTGAAATTCATATAAGCCGAATGGGAGACACGTAAATGGGTTTGATTGCTGGCGAGAAAACATTGCAGATAGATGAAGGAGACGGAATTAGAAAGCAAACATCTCCCGTTCGAGGCCAAGCCGTCGTAAACGTCACCGCCATCACACCCAGGCATACCGACACACGGCGTTCAACTCACAGGGTGAAGTTCTCCTCCGGGTAGCATCGGTTCCTCAGGAGCCCCGCCCACAGCTGCACCCCGATGATGCCGAAGATGAAGAAGACGAAGAAGCAGAGCAGCAGCACGTTGCCCAGCATGGGCAGCGTGTCCAGCAGCAGGTTGACCAGGATGCGCATACCTATGTGTTTCAGCAAAGGGGTCAATCAGTCACTCACAGATCATCACAGGGTTACACGGAGGATTAAAAACAGGACTTAGCATTTGCATTTAGATTGCTTTGTCAGAGGCTGGTCCTAGACATGATATTATTTTATATTTTATGAATGCTGACTGTAGTAGTGCAACTGTATTCAAAGCAGCCTCCCTAAGATTACATTTGTAAGCTAACAAATTGCTTCGTGAGATAAGTTATGATTGATGCCTGGTGGATTGTTTTCATACTTTAGAACGTGGTTAGATCTGTGCCTCTGCAATATATTGCCTCTAAAAGGCACATCATAAATATTCTGCAGGTTTATTTTATATATCCCCAAGGCACGGGGGTGAACGATATGTAGATCGCATATGTAGTATGAGTAGATTGGAAGCCTTTCCCTATCTCCCTACGCATGGGCGGTCAAACGCACCAGCTGCTGCAAAACTCTAGCGAGCTAAGTAGTTAGCCTTCCAGTTTATATTGACTAAAGAAGGGGTAGAAGAATGAATGGATGTCCTGGACCAAGTAAGAAACCAGTGGAGTGCAAGTGATCAGAGTAGAGTAGGTGACCATCAATGTGTTGAACTGTATTGGGCCATAACCCATAAGGGTTCATGCAAACATGTTTCCTTGAAGGATTAATGAAGTATCCTGAGGCTGAAATCTGATGCAGCTACACACAGATCAGCCACAACATTATGACCATGTGAATCATATGGACCATCTAGTGACAATTCAGTGTACATCTGGGAAAATTCTGGACCTGGCATTCATTGGTGTGGATGTTACTTAGACACGTAGCACCAAACTGATCAAGTATCTGTGCGATGGTCCTAAGAGGCCCCTCCCCTGAAAGGGAACCTATTAACAACACCCTCAGAAGGCCATATCCATAGTCACCACTAAGGATGTCCGATATTATCAGCCGATATCAAGCTAAAAATGTAATATCGGGAATTATCGGTATCGGGTTTTTATAACCGATGTTTGTTCTGTAGGCTTCAGCATTTCCGAGTCTGCATGAACGCAGCATGGGACGTTAACAGGCGCGTGCTTGATGACGTATAACAACAACAACACGCTAGTCTGGTAGGTTGCTAACCGTGGCTAACAAGCTAGCTCGCCCGGTGTATGAGATGTCCGTGGTTTGGAAGTATTTCCAAGTGTCACCTACTAACTTTAGTATGACTGCAAAGCAAAGGTTGTTATGAGAGGAGCAAACAAGGCGTCTTCCTTTAATACATCAAATTTGTTCACCCACCTCAAGAAGAATCATGCAGAGTTATACGCTACATTTGTCTTCCTTGTTTTGATATTGTCTGTAGTTTGTTTGAGGCAAACATTTCTCTCTAAAAACACAAAAAAATAAATAAATGGCACTTTTTTCAGTAACTTATTTTGCACAGACAGTGTTTACGTTTGAAAAGCCATGTTGCATTTATGTTTGCATCCAGTGGGACATCGCAATAACATGAGGCATAATGTGTTAATTCCATAATAGGTGATATGTTATGTTGTTACCTAACAATTTTGGTGTATAAAAACATATATCGGTATCGGGTGATATCGGTATCGGAAATTAAGAATTGGACAAGATCGGAATATCGGATATGGTCAGAAAAGCCAATATCGAGCATCCCTAGTCACCACAAAGGAGACCTACACAATATTAAGAAGCTGGTACACTGATTGGTGTATATTTGACTTGGTCACTGTAGAAGTATTTTGCAAGCCTAAAAGATGAGGGCACCCCTTCCCTAAGGCTTTAAAGTTGCAGTTTAGTCTTAATTAAGAGCTGTTTCCTACATTTCGGGGCATTTCAGCGACACATCCCCAATGGAAGTTCAGGTTACGACTGAAAACACACACATGGGGAACAGCTAAAACAAAAAAACAATAAAGAAACATGGACTGCACATGCACCAAATCAGAGAAGAAGGGAATTAGGAGATGGAAGCTTCTCCAGAGGAGGCAGTGTGGAAAACAAACACACCTTAGGCAACAGCTGGAGATGAGCTATTCCCTTAAAGATCCTCACAGCTCTACAGCGTGGTAATCGGGCCACACGAGGTCCCGTTCGTGATTAGACTAATTGCTGGAACGCAAACCGTGTCCCCCCTGTCGAATCATGATGACCTCATTCCCCCTTGTGGACGGCGCCCGTCCCGCTGTGACGACACACCGAGGCCGTGATTAGCGGAACGTGATGACAGCTGATTGGACTAACGAGAGACAGAGGTGAGACCCACTGATGAGATCTCGTCATGGCGATGTGGCGGCGCCGACACCTGAGAGAGGCGTGTCTGCGTTGCCACTGAGACGATGTGTGTGCTCGCGTTGCGGTGCCTCGGTGTGATTCGTGAATAACAACTCTGCAGCAGGTTAATGTGTCACAACAGTGCATATGAACCGAGTGAATAACAGGAGAGAGGCTGAGAAAGAGAGAGAGAGACGTGATAATAGTGTTTACAGGCATGGAGATACCTGTAGCGCACACACTACATAAACACATGTAAACACACATTTACGCTTTCCCTAACGGCTCATTTTCACATGCTTCTGTGTACGTGTGCGGCTGACTGGGAACAGCGATGCCATGCATAGGTTTCCTGAAAGGTTCCAATCTCCATCTTGGCAGCAAAAGGCTTCACCTAACTACAGACTAATCTAAAAATGGTCAAAGAGGCGGAGCCTGTATGGGGTTCAGGTGTGAAGGTCACACCCTATTCGAAACTTTAAGGTATGTATATTTATTCCTTTAGAGCCTGATATTTCTCGCAGTGACTCAAAAAAGAGACAGAAACTGACAAAAAAGAAAGCACTCTTTCGTAGCAGGCTATTCTTTCTCTTGTAAAATTGGACATTTTTAATGGAGGTCTATGGGTATCGACTCACTTTTGGAGTAAGCCTCAAGTGGTCATTCGATGAACTGCAGTTTGTATTTATTGGCTTGATTCTCCAGATGTATATTCATTCCTTTAGATAAACTCTATCTTTTTCTCAATGACTCAAAAAAGACACAGAAACCGACAAAAAAATAAACCATTCTTTTGTACCAGGCTGTTATTTCTGTTACAAAGTTGGACGTTTTTAATGGAGGTCTTCGGATATTCACTCGCTGTTGGATTCAGTCTGAAGTGAGCAGTTTTTCCATGCTGGCTTCATCTAAGTTGTATATATATATATATATATACACACACACACACACACACACACACACATATATATATTTATATATATACACAACAGTATATACATCAGTCCTTTAGAAATCCTCTGGTCTTTAGCAGTTTGCAGTTGACTTCAACTAAGAAGTTCGTAGGTGTGCGGCTAGTTCTTAATTTAATGAAGCAGAAAGAAGGACGAGGAGCTTGGCAATTTCTTGTCTCTGTTCCTTTTCTGTGTTTATTCTTACCCACACAGTTGACAGGAATGGAAAAGAGACAAAAAGTGTTCTTTTGTACCAGGCTGTTATTTCTTCTGCTAAGTTGGACATTTTTAATGGAGGTCTATGGGTATTTACTCACTTTTGGCGGATTTGGTTATTCAGTGAACTGCAGTTTTTACTCACTGGCTTCATTCTCCAGCCCCAGTTGTTGACGTATGAAAGTCCTCCGGATTCAATTCTCTGGTCTTTTGTGGCAAATTTGAGATTGCAGTGTATGATGGGAAGTTTCCAGCTGTGTAGCTAATAATCAACCAGAGAAGTACTTTTTACTCTTACCCACAAAGTAACAAGAGACGTATGAAAGTCCTCCGGATTCATTCCTATGTAAACCTCTGTGACCTCAGATATGTTTACAAAGGTCCTCCTTTCTGCAGTGGATTAGTGATCTCAGTGCTTGCTAGGAAGTTACACCAGGTGCATAGCTAGTTCTTAATTTAGGGTTAGGGCTTAGGGAAAGGTAAATGTATTTCCTTGCATGAACCTGTAGGGGACACAGGTCTTATAAACCATAGATAATAACCAAATAAAGCTGTTGGGAAATGAGGTACGACTTCTGATAACTTTGGATGTGGAATAGTTTACAGGTCCTTAATCAGATATTTGCACCATTTGGCAAACTGTGTACTTCACTGATGTGTGAATCTTATCTTTCTAGCATAAGAAGTTGAGGTGAGGATACACCTGACTTCCTCCCCGAGGTTAATTTGTCTCGTGAACTTGCATTAACTCGAAAGCAGCGGCGCCGGGGCTCGTGTACGTGTCTCTGGTGGCGAGTCTAAATGTATTTCTTCCCCAGGGTCCTTGTCATTAGGCCGCCGTTCCATTAGGGCTAATTGGATGAATGAAGAGAGGGAGAGCGAAGGGCGGAGGGATAGAGGGAGAGCGAAGGGCGGGGAGAACGAGACGGGGCCCGAGGGCTGGCGGGAAAACAGGGGCGAGCCGAAGAATAAAAATATTAATGGAAGGAAACAAAACTGGAGGAAAAAGGAAAGAAACAGTGGGGTATCGGCTTCTTTCTCCTCTCACATTGTCTCTTCTTCTTTCTCCTTTTTCTACCTGCTTCCATCTCCGGCTGTATCGGTTTTCCAGCTCCTGCTGTTCCCAAATAAAGATGGATGCCTCCCCTCGCGCCACAGTGGAAACACATTCGCAGCTACCTGCCTGCGCTATTCACTCAAAGCCAGAAGAGAGCTCTTTCTCTCCTCTGCTGGGCTCGCTGTCTTTCCAGCTACTATTCTGTCTAGCACCTTCTCCATCTCACGCCGATTTCATCCACAAAAAGAAGTCTAATACAGCAGCACACCCACACCGCACAAAACTATTATCTGCCATTTTGTCGGAGAGTTACAGATTGAGGTGTGTGAGGGGTCAGGATGTGCTTGTGCTCCCCTCGCACCTTTGGGGTAAAGTAGCGATCCAAGAAAACAAAGGACAAATAGCTTTTATCGCGTCCTCCTCCTCTAATGGTGTCCAAGGACCCAGGCGCACTCATTACATGCTGCTTAGTCATAAACAACAGCATGCACACATCATAACATATACATCTGCTGCAGCTCTGCACTCCACTAACAAACCCATGTATCTGGAGGTTCATGCTACGGTGCATAATCATCTCCGGAGAGGCTGATTTGTTTACAGTCTGCACTCTGAAGCACCATACGCTGCACACAATGCGTCCTAATCAAACCACTTGAAGCGTAACAAAGTTAATCTATGTATTTCCGAGAGCCGGGCGCCGTCCTCACCGGCGGCTCGGCCCGAAAGGTAAGCCCGTCCCTTGGAATGTGCGGAGAAATGAAATCAAGCCGGCTTTTCCAGATGATTGCGCTGAACTCCGCGGAGCCACCGTAATTGGACACTTAGATGTCTAGCGGAAATCAGGAAGTCATTGTCCTAGGCGGAGGAGGAGGAGCTGCGATAGTGGATTATGTGTTTGTATCAGAGGCCTGTATTTAAAATGAAAGAATATGTTTTAGAGGGAGGAGCATAGAAAGAAGATGAAAGGATTGAGTAAGTGTTTAAACAGTTAAGGGATGAAGCAAACATTTGGGCCAATGCAAACCCAATCATCTTTATGTGTTTCCTCATGTCTGTGTCTTTATTTTACAGTTTTTGCCTTTATCTAGATTTGAAACTGGCCTCCTGAACTTCCGTCCATCCAGTGTCTACTATGTGAAGCCTTCCCAAGCTGGTGTCGGGTAAGAGGCAGTGAACATCCCAGCATGGTCACCAGTCAATCACAGGGCAAACCTTCTTAACGTCTTAACTTTATCAGCTAGGCTGCGTTTTGTTTGCTACTTATTTCTTTCAGAAACTTTTCAATAGCTGCCCTCATTCAGTGGAAATATGTCTTTTTTTTTCTTCTACAGTATTTGTCCCCAAGGAGCAAATGGAATTACGCAACAGATCTTTCATGCGATCAGCTCCATCTGCTGCAGAATCGTTTTACAACTGTTCAAAAGCAGAAGACACAATTTCTCTCTCAAAGACTTTGAAGAGAGACGCCGTACAGGCTCACGCATTTCACGCAGTGGTCACGTCTGAGCTCAAAACCTAGTGCAAAGAAAAGATGTATATATTTATGTATTTATTTCACTACTTGACACAATCATGCATATTTGGTTTCAGTAGTGCGTACGCCCAACAAACCTTCCAGTTTTATTCCTGTCTATATTCTGAGAATTTATGCAGTGATGTCCATCTATAGCAGCGGTGTCAAACTCATTTTAGTTCAGGGGCCGCCACATACAGCCCAGTTTGATGTCAAGAGGGCCAGACCAATAACACGACAGCGTATTTACCTGTAAATGTCGTCCATTTGTTGTAGTGCAAAGAAGAATTTTTACATGTAATGACTGGACATTTCAAGAAAAAGAAATGCAGTTTCTGTTTAGTTCTAGGTCTCAGGCGTTGTGTCTTGTAGACAACTCTAACTAGATCTGTGTGAACCCTAGGAATAGCAAAAATTGCAGTTAATGTCTTAAATGTAATATGTGCAATTCGCAAATTCATCCCACGGGCCCGATTAGACCCTATAGTGATCTATAGCAGAATATTAATTGCTAAAAACAACAATACTTTATTTTTTTCTAGCCATCGACTACATTTTCTCATCCTCTCTGTGTCCACACCGGAAGATACGAGCACTGATGTTGTGGAAAGAGACTATTCAGCTGGCTGTAGGCAAAAATCCTTGGGCAATGCAAAGTGGTCAGGTACCAATGGGAGTGTTGGACATAGTTGCCCTAGAGTTGACTTCCAGCTTCCCCTACCTACAAAATATTTGGGGGAAAGTTGGTCTGGAGTCTCTCTGTTGTAAACTAATAATGCTCCAGTAAAGATCTGCCCGACCGGTATTGGCTGGGGCTTTGTGCAGCTGATTGCTTGTATGATTATCCAGTCGCTTGTGGGGGTATTTTGTTTGTCTCTATCATTTTCTTTGCAGATTTTACAGCCTATTTTATGTGCCGACACCCAGCTGTCTGCTTCTGCGAGCGACCTGAACCCAGCTCAGCAAGTCTAATTCTCTGTTTACAATGATTAGGAGCTGCCCGTCAGAGCACCCGGACAAAGAAATCAATGGGAGCTAAAAAGTTTTGGCCGAGATGCAAGTTTTAGATGAGAGGAACGGGCTTCTGGTCACACTCAGATCAGTGGAGCGGCGTTAATGGGGAGGTTTGTAAATCTGATAACGCCGTGACTCAGGGCCTGAGCTGACTGTGTGATTAAGCATAAGATGAATGTTTAATGATGCCCGCAGGGAACAGGTGGCACACAGAGGGGGAAAAAAAGGAAAAAGTCAAATACATATACATGGGAACTGACAGGGACACATAAACACATAAAGCAGTTGCACGACGTAAACTGAATAATTTGCACTCAAAGCGCCTCATGTCGCCTCTTACTTGGCACTCTGTTGATGGCTTTGAGCGGCCGGAGGACCCGCACCGTCCGAATGGCCGACAGGTTGATGTTCTGCAGGTCCAGTGAGTACTCTACCATCCTGTTTATAAAGAGAGAGAGGGGAAAAAAAGAGAAAGCTGTGAGTAACCAGCCGCAACATACGTAGATCCCTGATTCATTCATCAGAGGTCGTTTCTGGATGTCACCTGTTCCCTCCCGGAGCTGTGCAATTCTCAGCGACACATGGTGCATGGGCCAGGCGCAGAAACGTCAGTGGGTAAAGTGACAAAGCATCAAAAGGGGGGAAATAAGATGAAAGAGAGGTGAAGAGGAGAAAGAGAAGTGGAGAAAAGGGGACTCATTCTATTCTAAGTGTTGCCTGCAGGATGTTGTGGCTCAGTCACAGCCTGGCATCTGTTAGCTAGTCATATCCACAGCGTGGCTAAGCTGTTTGTGCCCTCAAACCCAAACCACTTTCACAGGAGGATGGTCACGCTTTGCCATGTGTGTACTCTATGTGTTATGCCTAATGCATGGTCGCAATCATCAAAGCGAGTGACAGCGGGTTGTACAGTATGGGTAAGTGTGTGTTTGTGTGCGCGGTGCTGATGTGCCTGGGGCTGCGGCGGTGTAGGGTACAGCGGGATACCAGCACCTCGAGCTAATAACACCCAGATCACATCGACTGGCTTTGACAACAACAGGCCTCGCCGTTTCTCACATACTGTAGATAGACTTATGAACCATGTCATTTACAATAATGTGATGCTCTATCGATCCCCACAGTGAAGCTATTTCCTTTGCCCTTCACCAACAGCACAGAGTCACCAGCTCAGAGAATCACCCCCCGGCTCACACTTAAAGTAGGACTGCTTGGTGTAACAAGGGTTTCAACTGATATACCCTCTAACAAACCAACACAGTCTCATTGCAATTTGTGAAACAATTACCTAAATTACTACTTTTAATTTTTATTGCTGTCGCTTCACAGGAAAAAGAGGTCTAGGTTTGGGACCTTTGTGTGTGGAGTTTTCTTAAGGTGCTCCAGCTGCCTCCCACAGTCCAAAGACATGCCTGTTAGATTAGTCAGTGATTAGATACCGACTGTTGGTGTCCATGTAATGTTGTTTGTCTCTATGATGGACTTGCACGATGTCCAGGTAGTACCTTGCCCCTTACCCAATGCTAGGTAGCCAACCAGTCACTCTCCAATATGGACAGAACTGAATCAACCCCTTTTCCTTGACTTACATGAAGGTACAAGGTTTAGTACAGTCACCTTACACCAAGAAGGGTTTTGGACCTTTCTGTGTGGACGTTTCTCTAGGGGTGGCCCAGCTTCCTCCCACAGTCCTGCATGTTAGATTAGTCAGTGATCTGACATTGGCTGTAGGTGTGCATGAAGTTGTTCTTTTGTCTCTGAGGGCCCTATGATTGACTAGGACATTGTCCAGGTATTACCTTGCCCATTGCACAATGCCAGGCAGGTTTACTCTCCGACCCACCTGTGGACCTCTAATATAGGCATTCATTTCTCCGACTTATCTGAAGGTACGGTGGTAGTATCTCAGTAAGAACTTCTCAGGTTTGGGGCCTTTCTATATAGGATCTGCATACTCCCCCTTTGTCTGCATGGGTTATATACAATGCTTCGGCTTCCTCCCACCATCCAAAAGGCTGATTTGTGATGCATGCAAGTATTGTTTTGTTCTGTGTTCCCTGAAAAGGACTTGCGACCAGGTGTCCAGGGCATACCCGTCCCCTTTGCCCCCGATGCCAGTAGAGATCGGCCCTAACTCCCTGAGACCTTCAAAATGAAGTTCAACAAATCTGAGTCTCTCTCCCTAACATTCCTCTACCATCATCCATCCATGCATTCCACTCCTCTCATCCCTTCCCTTCAACCACTTTTCATCCACGCCTTTCCCACCTGTCATCCCTCACATCCTGTCTACCAATGACCTTCCTTGCATCAATTAAGGTGCAGCATGTTTCAGCGACTAAGTGTTTAAAGACGATGGATGGATGGATGAAGGTACCACACAGTAGACACAATGACAAAAGTCTATGTCAAGGTTTCTGTTTTCTTATATTTAGTGTTGTTCTTTTCTTTCAGTTGCAGCTTGGTTACATGTAGGGTCCTGGTTTGGGTTAAAATCACAAAAGTTAATGCTATTTGAAATATATCCCCTTTAAAGTCAAGCTCTGTGCCATCAATATTTGTGTCCAAGAACAGTCTCAAACCTCATTCATGCAGAAGTAAAATACATATAAACCACAATCATCCTTTTGGGTGAAATGCTTCCTCATTTTTAGCTTGAGTCAGTCATTTTATTTCTTTTGTTCTTAAAGTTCACCAGGCCTGTAGCTGAAAGAATCCATCTTTGCAAAGGATGTAGAGGCATGTCGTAGACCAATTTTCTTTGGGAAAGCGCAGAAAGGCCACGCGGCAGCTTGATGAAAATGTCAAAGTATAGAGAAGAGCACAAGAGTTGTTTTGCAGGCGGACTCTTCCAGCTGAGCGTAGTGGTGTTATTACAACCTGCCTCAAAAACAATAGTATCTGTGCCAGTTCTAATGATTTGATGTGGGCTGCCGAGGCGCTGAGCAGGGGGCTAAAATGTCAAAAGGGAGTTTTGAAGCAATTAAAATATACACCATCCTCCACTCAAGGCCACAAACACAGAGAAGCAGATAAAGTGGGAAACACAAGACAAACGCGTCCCTGCATGTGTGTGGATCTTTGTGTCTTTGTGTGTTCGCGCTCTATAGAAGCGTCTCTTCCTGTACACATCAATCAGGCCGGTGTGTTTGGGACGGTTAATTAGTGGACCGTCGCAAGCGTCCTTTTTATGATTGTTCTCCATTTTCACATCTATTTTTTTCCTTTTTTGGCTCGTGACACCTTCATCTCATTCATGCTTTTATGTGACTACTCTGTGTGTGTGTGTGTGTGTGTGTGCGAGAGAGAGTGGGTTTCCAGGCGAAACCTTGTGCAGACCTAGGCACCGTTATTATAATAATCAGTGTTAGCTTTATTTAACCAGGAGATAAAAGCGTCATCGAGATTAAGGAGCTCTCTTTCGAGATATCTCTGGCCAAGGATCCCGACATTACGTAAGACGATCCATGTGGAAAGAACAGAATTATAAAGAAGCTAAGGCATATCCATCAATCTATACTCTATCTATAGCCTTGCCAATAGTGTGATCTGAACGCCTCTGAGTAATTTAAAATTGCATTAAACTCATGTAGTGAGACCAGCTTTTCAATATTTTGCCTATTACAGACTCTAGGAACAGACAGAAGGAATAAGCCTTCCCTAGGTGGGATGGATGTCGACCACGAGGAGCCTTATAATTAAAAATGTGCATGGGTGGACAATTCAACACATGGTTAGTTAGTCCATTTGGGGCAGTGGCACCTCGCCAAAAGGCACTTAGGAAGGGAAAATTGTTTCTAACATATAGTATTAGTTGTGGTTACTGGTGGTTGACCAGGAAATTCCAACTGCTCAGTGCAACATGACCATTTAAGTTAAGCTACACACTGAACGGATCACCCAGCAACAGCAATCGATTGCCAGCATTGCCCCCTCTGATACATTTGGCTGGAGCTTCAACCAATGCAGACTATCTGTAAACCTAGCGTAGACAAAACATGGATGTTTAAGGGCTTTAAATATAAAGTAATGAAGGAAATTAAGCTCAGATCTCCATGGTGGACTGTATCAGGCACTGTGAAAGCAGCCTGAGGATGGATTTTGACATGAGGGACAAACCTATGCCACACCATGGGATGGTGTTATTGATAGCGCTGCACTTCAGACACATTTGAAGTGTCATTTGACAGTGTATTGTTAGTGTTACCTCACTAGACAGGATGGATATCAACCACGAGAAGCCTTATAATTAAAACTGTGCATGGATGGGCAATTCAGCCCATGGTTAGTCCATTGGGGCAGTGGCACCTCGCCAAATTTCTGTCTAATATTTAGTATTAGTTGTGGTTATTGGTGGTTGACCAGCAAAATCCAACTGCTCACTTCAACATAACAGCAACTGATTGCCAGCATTGCCCCCTCTGACATATTTGGCAGCAGCCACAACCAGTGCAGACCATCTGCAAGCCTAGCGTAGACCAAACATGGATGTTTAAGGAAATTAAGCTCAGATCTCCATAGTGGACAGTACCAGGCACCATGAAAGCTAATGAGGATGGATTTTGACATGAGGGACAAACCTATGCCATACCATGGGATGGTCTTATTGATAGCACTGCACTTTAGACACATTTGAAGTGTCATTTGATAGTGTATTGTTACAGGATATCCTTAATGGTGTGAAATAGCATGCAAAATCCACAAAATGATAACTGACAGTGCGCAGTGACGTACTCAAACACTGCAAGGTCATACGAAAACAACTTAAATTTACAATGTACCATCCACAGTACGTGCAAAGCCCTCTGCATTGCAGGTGATCCCACCCACCCGTCACACAACGTCCTCAGTCTGCTGCCATCAGGGGAGACTGCGAACCGTTCAGGCCAGGACCAGGAGACTCAAGGACATTGCCTTTAACACTTCATCTGTGACATTTATATTATATATTATTTATAGACTCATTTCATACCATATTTTGCACCTACCCAACTCAGGGGTTGCACCAGCCTAATTTGTCATGTGTTGTCATTTCCTTTTTGTAATCTCAGATTTGTACATTTTATGTTTAAGTTGTTGCACCGTAGGCCTTTGAGGAATTTCTGATATGTGTATGTGTTGCACACATGACAATAAAGCTGACATTGACTTTGATCTGCAGAGACTTTCTCTCCTGTAAAAGCAGCATGATACCATCATCAAAGTTAACACTGCGGTTGAACTTTGGTTTCAAGAAACACGAGTGTTTGAATCTTTTACAGAAAAACAAGACTCTCGCCTTTGGCAGCTCAAAAAGCCAAATGTTCATCTGCGAGGATCTTAGAAAGTTATGAAAATTGTTAACTACAGCTGACAAGCTTTCTTGTTTAGTCCTGTTTAATTATGAATGTAGCTGCTAAAAGATGGAAAGGCACGTTCACCAGTTTTTGTCAGGTTGTACTTCTTGCATATATCTGAGTAACTACAGACACCTTCATCCAGGTTCAGTCAAGATACGCACTTCAAATGAATAAACATCAGTCACTCTTGCTCAGTGTGAGAGAGTCTTTTATCATTTCTTTGACTTGGTGCATTAGTCTCCAAGCTATCCGAGGCATACATTAGAATAAGTATAGAAGGGGAAAGGCTGACTCTCTGCGAAAAGGGTTGCGCTTCAACGCCGGATCAAGAATCTCAGCGGTGCGTGCAAAGAGACATGCGGCGGTTTGTCTGTTACTTTTGCAGAAACCAGACAGGACAGGAAAAATAAGTCTCAGTGCAGTGGAATAGGCTAAAAATAAAAATATACCGTAACATAAATCAGACTTCCGCAGGGACTTCTTATGTGGCAGGGTGAAAGCGAAAAATCGCCAAAGCCCTTTAGGAGACTGACTGGACGAAAGCCTGCTCGGCATGGGGTCTGAAGCGGGGCCGTGACAGGGGACAATGTTCATCTGAACATGTCAAAAGGAAAAAAAGAGACAGAGGTGACGGCCGTGGGTAACAGACACAGAGCCCACTGCAGGACGCCGGCTGTGATTCGGCCCGGCGGAAAGCTCGCACTGCCCCGCGCAATTAGCCTCTAGTCTAACGGATGCTGCCGAGAGCAAAAGAAGACGGAGCTGTTCTCACAAACGTACACACTCACAGATTAAACTTAAAAAGCTTTAACTGTGTGCATAATCTATGTGGGTAATTCTGTGCCACAAACACAACATCTAAAGGGAATACACTGATTCAGCTTAAATGAAGATGAATGTCCTTCCACCTTCCCCGGTAAGTCTTTGGCCTTCCCATTGTTTTTCTGCTATTATACCAGACTCTGTCCCCATCCATCTCTGTCTCTTCAGAGGACATTGACTAATATTAATGTTGTGGAGACTACTATACTTCCCAAGCAACAATCCTCATTGCAACAGAGCTATTTTGAAACCTGTGACGTGGAGGCATGACGTAATCCCTTTGGATCCTTTTAATCCTGTCCTTCCTAATGAGTAAAAGCTACACCTCAAATCTACGCCGTTAGTTTATTGCTCATCTGTTGCATCTTAAACTTTTGTTGGACGCTTCCTTGGTTTAATTTTTCTTGACTTCATAGAACCTTGGCTTCATAAGGCAAGAATCCAGGTTGGTTTTTGGATATGCCATGACCTGGATGTCTGAGAACCTTTGCAAAGAGAGTGAACGCAAATGGTTAAACAAAATCCTCGTAGTAAAGTGCAGTTTCTAATTTATGTTCTTTTTGTCACCAAATGGGTGGCGGGTCCCTGCAGTGTGATCACGTAAACAGATTTATGTCCCTAAACCATGAATAATACAAATCACTCTCACAGACACGCACAGACTTGCTTCATCTTCCACGTCTGAGCATCTGACTTCGCCTCGTTCACAGCTGGTGTTTCCAGCAGGTGTGTTTGCTTTTGTTCTGCCCACGTGCATCCATCGTCAGCGTGTGTGCAACACTTATCCGTCAACGAAATATAAATATGTATGTGTAGGTACCTGTGGGTTTTTTCTTTTTTGTTGTTGATCGTCATGGCTTCCCAGAATGACACCCCACCATCGATCCTTCGCCCCGTAGATCTACACATCCATCTAGACTGTTTTGATATGAGCCAAGGGAGCACTTTTGCAGGTTAGGAGCTTCAAGGCACCAAGGCACCTCAATGATGAACATAGGGTGATGCAAACCTTATGGGTCCAAAGCTACTTCTCTATCAACTACCCCTCCCCCCAGCAATTTCTCTTTCCAGAGGCCGTGACCCTGGTACTCAAGAAAATCCCCAGACCTTGTTACCAGCAGTTCCATGTACAAGATAGCTTCAGTCTACGCCTAACTGTGCAGAAGGAGGCACGCATCTGGTGGATGAACTGGTACTAGGTGATATGAATTTGTCCCATTCAAGTTAGCAGTGTCAGACCAGAGTCTTCTTCAGCTGTACATGTTTTAAATAGAGTACAAAGGAAAACGTTTGCCACAGATGGATGCAGGGAAAGCCGAGTTGGAAGCAGAAACGTTCTGAAATGGTAGTTTTCTTGGGAGTACTGCAACATGACGGCATAAATTGTTCCTATTGACCTTAGATTTATTTACGCAGCTCAATGTGATGCACCACTCCATCCTTTCTTGTCACCTTTTCACAACTGGAAACTTACCTATAAAGCTGTAACAATAGCCGCTACAATCATCAGCCAAAACATTAAAACCACTGGTGAAATGAGTAATGTTGCCATCTTGCAATCTTCTGTAGAGAAACCTTTAGTCCTGGCATTCATGTGGATGTTGTATAGACACACAACAAAGTAACCCACCCCACAGCAATGAAACAGCTAGAAAAATAAAAGTCCGATCCACAGAGACCCCTCCCACCCAACCCACAGGACCTAAAGGCTCCCACTACTAATGTCCTGGTGCCAGACGCCACAGGAAATCCTCAGAAGGCCTAGTCCCCAATGAGTTACGGTTTTGGAGGCATAGGAGGAAGTTACACAATACTGGGCGTCTGGTTTTAATGTAAGTAATTGACAATAATATATATACTTATATATGGTGTTACATGACATTTTATCAGGCTCCAGTTAGGTTTTCTTACCCTGCCATGACGATGAAGAAGTCCAGCCTGTTCCACGTGTCTCCCAGGTAACAGCGACGGCCAAAGATCCCAAGCGCCACCATCTTCACCACCATCTCCAGCGCAAAGAAGATGTAGATGAACGCATCGAAGGCCTACGCGGGATAAGAGAGGGAGATAAAAATGTGAGCGAATGACGGGGAAAAGGAAAATGATATAATTCACTAGAAAGAAAACGGGCCTGGCATCTGTTCCACTGGTGTGTTCGTGAGATTACTAGACACAAGCTGCCGACAAAGCTCCTTCTAGTATTTATTTTTTTTTTTTTCCATCTTTGTTTTTCGCTGGAGAAGACTCACTATCTGCTGAGGGCAAATTAGATTTTTAAAAATGTGCTTGTTAATTGTTTAAAAAAGAATTTCAGGCAGAAAATTGCCTCATGGTGGCATTAAAAGCATTTTTTCTTTGGTTCAACACAGTTGGTGTTCGGATTCTTCAAAACCATCCGTGACCTTCTATTTTCCGCCTTTCAAAAGCAATTTTAACACTTTAAGTCCGGCCAGTTCTCACTCCAGCGGACTCATCCCGACACTCACAGGACCTGTCAGATGAGATATCTTCCAACCAACTGCCCTTTTAAGCACCACAGATTATGTTCGAGTAACACACCAGCAAAATGACGTGATGTTTGGGGACAATTTGCTCCGATGTGTTTGTGTGCGTGCTCTCTCTCTCTCACTCTTTCTGAAAAGCACTGGCAGCTATTGATGGAGCCATGTTTTCAGCTAATGTTCTCCGAATAGCCTAAGAGAGCAAAATTCCTGCACGCATGCATGCATGCCCTGAGAACACGCAAACATAATGCAGCACAAAGCGTGTGGCGTTCGATCTGAGCGAGCCCACGCTGAAATATTTGCAAGGGAAAGGGAAAAGAAAGAGGGAGATTTAGGCTGAAGAGACAAAAACCCACAAGAGACAAAAAAGCCAAGAGATAAATGAAGAAAGGGGGACAACTGAGAACATATCTCCCCCACGTCCTGCTTGAATTAGATCACTAGCTAAACCAACTGTTGTATTTTCGGAACTATTTTGCTTTGCCTTAGGCTGCATGGCTGTGTGTGCCGCCTCGAAACATATCCCTGCACCTTAAAACTCAAGCTGCTTCGTCTCGGCAGAGATTTCCAAGGTCCAGGGATTCAAATGAATTTGGCATTTTAATTTATCATCCATCCCCACACAACTTTTCAGTTTAAATATTTAAATATAAATAAGTGGTATAAACGGTTTGAATGCAGGAATAATCACCTGTCGAGACTTTGAAAACTCCACATATCGGCTTCCCAAAACTGATCGTGAATGGCAGAGTAGCATTAAAATGTGTTTCCACATTCGTCCCTAGCCAGCTCTTGAGATCTGATCTCAGTTCAGCACTTGCATGTTTTACGACTGTGGTTGTCTTTCTTATGAGGTGTTGCGTCATTACTTTGCTTTAATTATGTATAGTAGGTGTGTGTCATGGCCAGTAGGTGATTGGTGAGAAGGTCCCGGTCCTGGCTCCAGATTGACTGAAGCACAAAGTTTCTCCAAAAAAGGCAAATGGACTTGTAGAGTTTTTAGAGAAGACGTTTCACCATCATCCGAGTAGCTTCTTCAGTTCTAGGGGACTGATGAAGTCTGAGGTTCAAATAGGAACTCCTCCTGAAAAAATTTGCTTGTTAACAAGCCAGTTGCCTTTTTTGAAATTTTTTGGATTACCGTGACCTGGATGACTGAGAACCTTCACAGATATATATCCTCTCCCAACCGGCCACAGCTTTTTATCGTTTGTTGCTTATTAGTTCTTTGAGTAGTAGGGGCGAACTTCTTTTCTCCTGTTCAAGTCAGGGAGGTAAGAGTTTTGTCATTTGTTCGGATTTGCTAGGTAAGCTAGGTTTGATATTTTGACCTCAGTCCACCCCGAAGTTATCATGCATTCACTGTTAAGCACTTTCATCCTTGTAAATAAATGATCTTTCTTTAAACTGGAAGATTTCCATCTTTCTGGCTACTTGGGACTTGGGGAAGATGGGACCACCTAGACGGGGCATGACGGCACGCAAACAAGCAACGGCATCATTTGGGACTGCCGGAGAACATTGTAGAACTTGTCATTTGCTCTATAAGAACCATGAACAGCTATTTGTTGCATGTGTGCCATGACGTTGGTAGACGATACTTATTTTGGAACAAGCTGTAAAACCTCTCTCTCACTGAAAGCACCTTCGATAGGCTAATAGTGGTTGAATGAATGAGTTAAATTCCTCTTCCACAGATGGACACCGTTGAGTAGGTGGCCTTTAATGTGACCCAGGACTCATTGTGTGTTCACACTGACAAAGGAAGGAGGTCAAACGTGTCCCAGACCACCCCCACATGTGGAGAGAGATCAGATCCCTCAAATGTGTACTTTGTGATCAGGATGGATGTTAATGTAAGGTCTGAACAGGACCATTCTTGGACTACTTCCACGTAATTGACTTATTATTCCCTTTTTAGATGATCACTTACTGGTTGGCTTTAGGTACCAACATTAGAGCCCGGCTTAGACGAAGCACACGCTATTTTCTTGGCTACATTTGGGCCAAATCCGGCTGCGCCCGGCCATGACTGCAGGATACACACCAAACATAGCTACATAAATACGCACTTCTGTCGCTGCCGTTGTTTCTCTGGTGTGACAATAGCCTGGATAAATAGGGATTAGGCCTTAAGAAGCTGAAAACATGCAGCGTTTATACAGAACAGCATTTTCAGTCCAACCGAATGCTGCTCTGAGCTGCTAAAGTACAGTAACTATACCCTGAGAATAGAGTTTGTGCACTCGGCAAATCTAATGGCACAAACCAACACACACACACAGCAATGGGAAACCAATTTTCCACAAGTACTTTAAGGTTATTACCTTGTTCAGATTTCGAGCAGAAGTTAAATGACAAACTAGGGACTCGACAATAACCCACAGCAGGCTGGAAAACACAACCAGCGGTAATAGGCTCCAGCCGAAGGAGAGATCATTGTTTCACTCGACATTGATGAACAATTGGAAGATGGTGTTTGCGGCAATAGATCGAGAGGAATGAGATGAACGGTGTGGGGAATGCTGTGGATGTATTCACTGGCTGCAGCACTGGCAGTAGTCAGTGACAGGATTGTTTTATTTTTTTATTTTTTAACTCAATCAGAAATAGAACAAAAAAAAAATAAAAAAAAATCAAGAGACAGTGATTTATTCTCTTGTTCTACACGTCTGGACATCTTGGTTATTTTTAAAGATCTCCACAGACAGAGGTGAGCTGATGCAAATGTGTGCACTCGCTTGAATGCAACCACGCATGTGCACACGCCTGCGTCTGCTTAAATCTTGCGCAGCCGAGGCGGTCTGTGTGTGAATATTGCATTTGAAGCCAACATGCGTGTTCCATCACCTCTCATTCGATGGTGCGCTCACAGAAACATAAAAAAAACCAAAAACATCATGCATCAGCTCAAACGCTGCCAGCACACAGAGCTGGCAGCAAGATGAGGGAAATCAGTCTGGCATGCAGCTTAAATGATGTTTTGATAAATAATGCAGCCCGCGCGCTTCACATGTAATCCGACATTTTTCTGCACCAGTCAGATTCCTGTTGTGCTCCGCTCTAAGTGAAAGGGGAATGAATTCATCACAGCTATTTGCCGCCACCGCCGCCAGCTTCCTCTTCAGTCGGCCTATCAGGTTTCATCATCGCCGTGATTTGTAAAAGAGGCCGAGGCTGCCGTGTGATGGGCCCTTTCATGGTGCGGGAGCTACTTCATATGCCGTCACTGTACGCCACTTATTCGTCGGGAGGGGAGGACGTGGTGCTAAGTAGGTCATCAGGATTGAGATGGTGGACCATTTAAGAATAATACTATGTGTGTCTTATTCCGCTTGCGGAAAGAGTGACTGACAGTCTAATCAATGGGAGATTAGGCGCCTTGAGGACATTTCATTCTCGCAGAGAAATTGGGCAGGAAAAAGGAAGGCCGGACGCAATCGTTACCACCCGAACTCCATTAAACAGGTGCCGATTTGAAGATATAATGAACGCTGCCGCATTCAAATCAATTTTTAGAAGAGTAACAACTTTCCATTTCCGAGATTTAACTGTAAATACAAACAAGTATTTACAGTTTTCATCCCCGGTCTTCACTTTCTACATCTGCTCCCCCCTTGTTGGACTTATTCAAATTCAATTTGGGCCATGTAGGGCATTTAGGTTTTATGTACCAAGGTTTTTATTTGTGCTCCCAAAGCAATGAAAATAAAGCTATTGTTTTCTAGAGGTACTCTCGATTCAGGAACAAATGTTTAGTAAATGTAAAGGAGGTGGTAAAAGGACAACTTGTTATGGAAGGTACCCCCCCTTCTCGAACTTTCTAATGCCTGCGTAGGTTTTCTGCAGGTGCTCCGGATTCGTCCCACAGTCCAAAAACATGGATCCAGGCTGAACAGACGATTCTAAAGTGTCTGTAGTTGAACATGTAAATGGTTGGTTGCATCTCTGTCTTAGCCCTGTGACAGAATGACGACCTGTCCAGGGTGTATCCCGCCTACGGCCAATGTTGCTTAGGATACACTGAAGCTCCTTGCAACCCTTTAACGGACATATGACAAATGGCCGCCATTAAAGTCTGAACCACCAAAAATAGACTTTATCTTGGGTGATCCTTTCATAACTTTTGTGTAACACCTACCTTTTGAAATTAAAGTTGTGTGTTTCCACTCTTGTTGGAAGAGGTCACCTGGATCTCCTCCTACATCACTCTGCTGTTTGTTCCACACATCATTACTTGAAGGACTTTTAAAAATAAAGCTCCAGCTCTGTTTTTGAGATCAACATGCCCCTCCAAGTTCTCACCCTCTTCTTTGTCACATATCTCAATGTAACCTGTACAAACATGGATGTGAACCGGCCCCGCTGTCTACATAGTGTCTGTGGCTCCAGGAAGTTGCTGCATTTCACAGAGGACCAGGGAAGCATGCAAGGGCCACTCTAACTATGTAAGCCCTGTCAGCAAAATCCCTCCTGTTACCATTAGCAACCACCAGAACAGGACCCCTTCGCACTACCTGGGGAGACAATATGCTTGTTAGAGAAACAAAAGATGGAGGAAGGGGGGAGAGAGCGAGGGACACAGGGAGGAGTAAGGATGGCATTAGAAAGATGTGGGGGGTGAGAACAGGAACACTGCGAAGCAGAAAGATGTTCCAAAACCCCTCGTGAGTACTTCCTCTAAATCTCACAATGAAGAAAAAAATAAATAAATCCGACGTGATAAATAAACCTATTACAGCTCGGTCTTGAGGGCTTTATTTGATGCGATAATCCACCCTAACGAGAGATACGGCGGCGCAATTAGGCGACGGAAGACGAACGAGCGCAGGAAGGCTCACGAGCTGGTCACCTGCGGACGGACTTTCACCGCCGGCGGACGACGTCGAACGTTTCTGCGACCAAAAGCGCATCAGGCAGAATTGGGTCATCCTTGTCACACCTGAAAATTGAGTCTGCCAAATTTACTTCAATAAAAAGCAATCACGGTCCCAGAGGTACACGGCGAGTCTCCAGCCAGCTGGCACATAGCACAGGCAGTAATAGATTACCCGCAGAGGGCCAATATAGCTTATAGATACAACGGGGAAATATTAGCAAACTGGTAAAGACAAGTCTGGGCTCTAACTTAAGCATATATAGCACATACGGTATATGGATGAAGAAATAGTGAAGGAATATCATATCGGGGCAATTTCAAATAAGTGGCGTCAATAATACAATCAGTACTCCACTATGTTTTAAAAAATGGTTCTAATTCCTTCATCTTTCCTCCAATTTAGATGCTATATCCTAAAGGTTTAGGACATCTCCGATTCCTTATATAATTGTAGCTTTGGAAAACAGCTAACATAGCAAAGTGTCCCAACTTACATTGATCTAAGTATATTTTCAACGTGTTAAGGACATTGAGGAGGTGCCTTATCTCCGATCGTGTGATTTTTTATACACCAATCAGGCATAGCATTATGACCACCTTCCTAATCTTGTGTAGGTCTCCCTTTATGGGCCTTCCTCCTTGGGGATGTTTGGGGATTGGGGGCCTCTGTGGATCATCCCACGGATACTTGATCAGTTTGGGATCTAGTCAGAGGTGTCAAGTAACACAGTACAAATACTTCTTTGCTGTACTTAAGTAGATTTTTCATGTATCTGTACTTCACTTGAGTATTTCTTTTTCTGACGACTTTCTACTCCTTACATTGGAAAAACAGGCTCGCTATTTTTTAAACCTCCACGGACGACAAGACGTAAAAGACGTGACATGATCGGACATGATTAGAGCATCGGACTAGAAAAGGAAAGTCGACGATGCGCTTCCTGATTTCTTCTTCTACTGTTTTGAACAGGCAGCCTGTTGATCAGTTTGAGCTCTGCTGCCACCTAGTGACTGGAGGCTTGTTTAATACTGAAAGTCCACCTGACCCCACTATTTGAGAACTACTGGTCTAATGTAAGAAAACAAATTCAGGTATGGTGTGGTTTCTGTTGCTATCATTAGCTTTTTGAGGATTTTTTTTGGAAGCTAGATTACAACGTTAGCAATGCTATGGGAACACACCGTTTTATAGCTAACACTAGCTAGCAGTTTAATAACAACAACCCAGTCACCCTCAATTTATGATTAAAAATTATCATGATGCTCATGCAGGACATCTGGATAATTAAGTCTAGATTATTTTGCGAGAACTTTTTTCATTTTGCAAAATTATCAACGGATGAATTGTTTCATTTATGACAAAATCATTTTTACTTTTTACTTAAGTACATTTCAGAGCCTGTACTTTCATGAGTTGAGTAAACGAGTTGAATCAGTACTTTTACTTTTACCAGAGTATTTTTTTACACAAGTATCCATACTTTTACTTAAGTACAGAACGTGAGTACTTTTGCCACCTCTGGATCTAGTAAATTTGGAGGGTAGGTCAACACCTTGAGATGTTCTTTGTGTGGTTTTTTGAGTTGTTCCTCAAGCGTTGTTGTGGCTGCATCCTGCTTGGCCTGGTCTGGTCTAGGTGGGTGCTACATGTCTAAGTAACATCCACACCAATGAATGAAGCCAGGTCCAGAAGTTTCCCAGCAGAACATTAAACTGTCAAAAGATGGTCAGTGTTATTCACTTCTCCTGTAAGTGGTCATAATTTTGTGGCTGATTGGTGTAATCCAGAAAATAGCACATTAAATTTATCTTTATATCAGTTTAGGACCATGTGGCCCAGAAGCCACATCCCTGTTCAGACCGTCCAGGAGAGCGAAGCTCCAACCAGAGAGTGTGAGAGTGTTGAGCTCATTTCCAATAATCAATCGTTCTTTTCCGTCTCTTCTTCCGTGCGAAGACGTGTTGCCCTCACGCACTCGGGCGCGGGGGTCCCACTCACCTGCAGTATCTGGCAGCGGTCCGAGGTGCAGTCGATGTTCTCGCAGGGTTGGTACATGCCCAGCGTCACGCAGTTGAGCAGGATCACCATGATGCTAATCCTCTCGAACCACGTATTAACAAGGCTGGGGGTCAAGGAGCACTACAGTCGAGGAGGAGACAACACGGCACAACACACTGCAAGTTACAAGCAAGAGGCTGGGGTGGTGAAATGACGAGTGGATGAAAGCTGCATGTGTGGGTGACGGTTGGTGGTCACTACTCTAGAAAAAACAAAGAAGATGATGATACGGTTCCACATAATCTCTTCAGCAATATTGCTTCATATTTCCAGAAAAAAAACAAACATGCAGCCACTCTAAGCCACACACTGCTCCGTAAATAACACTGCATGTTCCGCACACTTTAGCACCTTTCCCTTTTAACATCGCAAACATCACTGGATGCATTACTGACTCACTCGCAGCCACTGACTCATTCACAGCATTACATATGCAACGCGAGCGTCGAGAGGTCACGCAGCTGCCACCGAGCAACTCATCAATGGAGATGAAGACCAGAGGTTTTTCTTTTTTTTCTCAGCCAGGCCTATTTACCGCCATGCGATCGTATGAGTCACACAAATCAGACCGGTGACAGAGCAAATGCTGTTGAGTCTGCCGAAGCACGGGATACCACTTTTCTCCTATTTGTTTTAAAATGAATCATTCAAAAAAATACAATTAATTTAACAACATATCTGATATACAGCCTGACTCCTCTTCCTCTTCTTATCTTACAAAGCCACCTCGTCAATCTGCAGGATTCTCCACCGTCCTGCTCTGCATCCCCAGCCAGTAACAGGCACAGGCCTCTTTTAACACCTAATACAAGATAACTGTGTCAGACGTGAGTAAAACTGATAAGGCTCCACGTGCTTCGTCCATGCAGACGGCGTACAGTACGTGCCATAATGACTGTAATGCAGTTTAAAAGTCTCTCGCAGTCTTTTCGCCCCTTTAATATTTTAAGCCGCCGGCTTATGTTCCTCCAGCGCTCTATCCTCTTAAGTCCTTCTTCCTTTTTTGTATTTGCTCGTTTTCCAGATTGAGCTTTAAGTCTTTTGTTCTAACAGACTTTGCACCCGCTGAACTCGTGCCTCCCGTGGTCCCGTCGGCGAGGAGGGAGCGTGTGATTGAGATGTGCGTGGCGTGCATGCGTGAATTCCAGGTAAACCTTTCGACCGTTTTTGTAGCTAAAGTCTTAATTACAAGGCCGCGTAAGGGAATCGCCATCAGTTCACTGCTTCCTGACTGATCAGCGACTGAAAAGACAACAGATAATGAAAATCCCGGTGGCGATGTCTTGTAAACATATTTGAAAATCCGCTTGTTGTTGTACGGCAACGGCTAACGTTTGCATTTAACCGCTCCCTCGATAACATCGCCGTTTGTTTGTGCTGCGTGATATGATAAGAAAGAACTGAATTATGTCTTTTTATCGATTTATTTTATCTTTGCACGCGGCACATTGGATACTGACATATTTGCCCTTAATCCATTTACATCAGCACTTCCTGTAATGATTTGTTTAGTCTGCAGTACAACCCAATTTAAACTAATATGGTGCAGGTGCAGATGAAACAACAAGACTATAAAATCGAAATCAATCCTGAAACCTTGTGACACAAATTTGCAACATGATTTAAAAGCAAAATAAATAAATAACTGGAGTTCTCCCACTATCTGTTTAACTGGTTCAACATTATATATATAAGTTTTTTATGCTTTCTTTGCAATACACTATACGAAGTGTCTTCCAGTAGTACTACCACGACTGATATCACTTTATGGCACCGTGCTTTGTCGGCACTCATAGAACCTATGGTTACAATACGTAACCAACACAAGTTGCACACATTGGCTGCAGAAGATGACAAAAAAAATGACATCCATGGTTAGCTATGCATCATTTTTGTCAATTTCTTCACTTGGCCATCATTTTGGCTGTGCACAATTTTTGGTAATTTAAAAATTGACTACCCTCTTGAGTCATTAAGGACAAAAATGTCCACGTCCAAAAAAACTCCTATAAAAACTTGATTAAACTGATTAATATTTTTTTCGCTGCTTTTTTTTCTGCATAAATCTCTTAAACCACTTCAGCACTTAACTAAACTGCCAAAAATCCAATCATTTTTTTAAGGTTTTTAACCCTTTAAATGGCTGACTGGCGGTTTGATTCGCCAGTACATGCCATCCCGGCCCAAAATCCAACATTTGGCAACAGGATCATTACACAGTAACAGTAGGTAATCTCGGCATTAGTAGGAAGCCAGACTTGCCCACTTTTCGAAGTCCATTCTGTTCAGGATCTGTTGTGTCCCCCAGAGAGGACAAAGAAGAAGCAGAATGATCTGACTCCACCGCAAAGTCCACTTAAGACTCTCCTTCTGAGGATGTTTCACTTTTTTGCTTTGCTCTGGGAGTTTCAGGCCACATGTTTTCATTCTGACCCTTTTCCAAAGAGAAGAACATTTTCATCTTGCTCCTTGGTTGTCAAAGAAATGAAATGACCAGAAATTCGAGCTCCAAACAGTTTGCGACAGGACTCCAGCCAGGTGCTCCAGCTCGCTAACCGTTTTTGTTTTCTCCTCAGTAAAGTGCAGTAAGAGAAGGGGGCTGTGTTTTTATTTTCTTGAAAGAATGCATACATGACAGCGTGTACACACAGACAAACACAATCCTTAAAATATCCTGCTAAGCGAACAAAATAACGAAATTACAAACATTTTATGCATAGGGCCTACAATGAGGAAATGGCTGATTTTAGTGTTGAACACTAAAAATGACAAATTTGAACAGTTTTCTCATAAATTAAACCCTAATATTGCTGAATAAATGTTTATATTGCGTCATGGCTGAGGTATTTAAAAAATATAATTTTAATGGGAGTCAATGGGGCATTTTTGTCCCAAAGGGGTAGTACATTTTAAATCTGATGCTACACAAAAGCTACTAATGCAATTAAGTCAATATTTTAGATAATCTGGGTCATAACGTGACTGATTTGAAAAAGAAAAAGTGCCGCAGCCTCCCAACATTAGTTTTATGGAAAATAACTATTTTTTTTGTGTTTTTTTTCAACAACGGTGAATTTTAAGTAATCAAACTGCATTTAAAAGGTTAACATCCTCAAAATGATTATTTTTTTTGTAGTTATGTAAAGAGCTGAAGTGTTTTAAGAGATTTATGCAGAAAAAAAGCAGAAAGAAATATTAATCAGTTAAGTTTTAATGGCAGTTTTTTTTGCACGTGGACATTTTTGCCCTTAATGGCTCAAGAGGGTAATAAATTATACTGAAGCATGAGGGTTAAGTAACTTCTTATTCCAGTGGGTAGCTGTTCAATGAACCTGCCCTTCACAGAGACAGACTTAATTTCTATGTAAACTGGATAAAGGATAAAATATAAAACCCAAAACTGAAAAATAAAAAAAGCTATAAAGTGATTTCATGCAGCCTGAAGCCGTTTTAAAGAAATCTGTAGTTCACTTTAAAGAGACACACTAACACACACACACACACACACTCACAGTATATCCTGCTTCTTTTCATCTGGGGATTATGTGGCTGAAAACACCTTTATTATTCATTTTGTCTCTTTCTTCTGCACACAAACACACTCACGGACACATACATGCCACACTATCCTCTCTCGCGGCTATCTCTTTAGCGCTTCTCTCTGGGGTAACAGTGAAACAGTGAAAAAAATATATTTTTAAAAAGCATTCTCTCCAAAGTTCCTCCAATTTAAGCACCGGCTCTTTCTTTGAAACAATGGCCCAATCCCCTTTGGGTTTCCAGTCTCCTTTCTCGCTCTTCCGTAACTCTCCGTTCTCAAAATAATTTCAATTTCCACAACTGTCGCGTCTCCCCTTGTTCCCGTCTGAATTTCTTTTCCCTCTTTCATTCCAAGCAGCTGATGGACAATTCTGGCCTCCTGGCGAAAACAAACACTTTGGGACAAATTATGCTTAGACAGGCAATGAAAAATCAATCGGGCCTCCGCGGACGTGTGCGCAGCTCCCCCAGAGTGAAACTAAAGACGCTGCCCCGAGGTTGTGTGTTAGGAAACAGAGGTATGTGCACTCAGAGAAAGAGAAGAAGTAAAGAAAGCACCTGTTTGGGACGATAAACAAGCACGATACAGGGGACGAAAGCTGTGCCACAATCTGTTCTTGAATGCAGCAGTCGGGGTTTAGAACCGGGGGGTCAATCATACGGCCTGTGGGTCAAAACAGGACCGCCGGAGGGTTTAATCTGGTTCAGGGCTCAAATTAAAAAGCCTTGAAGTGCAGCTTTTCAATAAAAGTAGCTGCTATTTCTAATTTGTTGACTTTTGCACGGTCAGTTGCAGTAATTTGTCTCCTGCTTGAGCTCAAACTGGACTACACGTGGACCCCTGAGCAGCCCTGGCGAAACACCACTTCCTCCCCGATTCCCTCATCACAACGCCGCCGCTCGCACCCTTGTCGGACGGCAGCGAGCCTCGGCGGCATCTGCACCGGCATGTGGAGTGACTCAGCGCTGGTCCCAGTTCAGTTTCTTTGTCATACTGACCCCGAACCTTTCCTCCCCGCAGCAGCAGGCGCCTGACGCACGGCCAGCTGATTCCGGAGCGCTAGCTGATGCACGGCCGTGTCACTTCTTAATCACGTTAGGCGCTCGCTAACCGAGTCTGACATCAAGGATGCTTTGAGGAGAAAGGAGGGGAGGCGCGGCGTTATTGAGCCTCCGCGTTTTAATTTGATTGTTCTTTTAAGGCGGTTACTCGCGCGATATTAGCTGAAAATCTTATCCGTCCATGAGATGCGACTCTCTTCTGCATCATCTTTGCCTCTCTCGTGCTCTCTCTCTCTTTCTCCCTCCTCACTGGATGTCTAATCTTCTTAGGATGCCGACCGGGCCTCCGCTCTGTCTATACACTCTTCACATCTTTACCCTCCTCTTCTTCTCCACGTCTCTACCTATTTTTATGCCTGTCCCTTTGCGTCAATGCAGATTCCGTCAGACGCTCGTCCTCCTCTTTCATCCCGTTTTTCTTTCTGTTTGGGGCTTTCTCACTTTATCAAGCTCCCTGTCTCGCCGTCTGCCCACCCTTGTGATGCATTCGAGTAACAGAAAGGCAGTTTGATCTCACCCTCCACACCTTTTAGGAATTAGGAAAACCTTTCAAAAAAAACAAAACAAAACAGATTATTCAAATCGTGGAAATGTAAAAATGGTGGGCTCTGGTGCAAAAACCAATTTATTACCTGAGTGCATTTCCTATTTATTTGCTCGGTATTCCCTGCAGCCTGCAGACGTTTAGCAGCCTTAAAGCCGAGATTAATTATAATGTGCAAAACATTTAGCGTGTTGAAAAGTTGACGCGGCGGCCACTTGATATTCTTCAAGGACCCGTTCGGCGAACACAACTGCTTTGCAATTTAAAACCTTTGGGTGTGTGCGACAAGGGGTCTTCAAACCGGCGCTGGTGTGATTATATGAATGGATACGTCCCCTGCAGCCAAGGACGTGGAAAACAATGTTCATAAATTAGTACGTTACTTACATTGTGTGTACAAATGTGTCCAATTGAACTTAAATAAAAATTCCCATGCATGCTCTTGACTTGGAACAATTAAAATCAAAATCTACGATCCTTCCTTCTCTACTTTCAGGGCTCTAAAAGAGGAAAACCCCAATAAGTGTAATCCATGCCTGTCCTCAAAGTCTGTAGCTTGTTTTTTTTTACACTGTAATCTCTTAATGCAACAATTTTAAAATTCTGGAGCCTTGGAAACTTTTCTTGGATGCTGCCATAGAACGCACGTTACATTCGTACAGCCCTGTCCATATATGAAGGGATTCGCCCATCTCTTTGTAGCGGACACTTGGTCTCCATTGGACAGTCCAGGCCCTGGTTGCCTAGGTAACCATCTAGTGTATTTGCCAGCCAAACACGAGCGGAACATAAAAACACTGCTAGTGTCCCGCATACTGACTTGTATAATCCCAATCAAGCGATTGTGTCCGACGCATCCGTTGGCCGTCCCCTCAATCACCTCCCTTCAAAACTGAGATTAGTTCAATTCAGTTTTATTTTTAAAGCATCAATAGCGATGCAAATTGTCTCCAGAAAGACGCTCGACAGAACCCAGAGCTGGAAACACTAGAGATCAAACGCTAGCAAGAAGAAACCTTGAGCAGAACCCAACTCATGTGGTGGTACCCATCTGCCAAAGGCTGGGATGGACAGAGGGACACACTGCTGATAACAAACAATAACATGCTGTATTGTATAGTATAGAAACTAGAAGATAGGTGCTCATTGTGAGATGTTCCCCAGCAGCCTAGGCCTATAGCAGCATAGCTATGAGATGTTTCAGGATCATCTTTGAGGTCTAACTATGAGCTCTATCAGAAAGGAAAGTTTTTAGTCTAACTTTAAGTAAAGGGTAGAGAGGATCTACCTTCCGTTCTGCTTTTGGAAACTCTAGGGACCATGAGTAAGCCTGAACTTTGAGAGGAAAGCATCCTGTCAGGGTAATATGATACCATGATGTCTTTAAGATAAGATGGAGCTAGGCTTTTAAGGCCCTCACATTGAAGCCGGAGGATTTTAAATTCAATTCTCGATTTTACAGGAAGCCAAAGAAGGGAAGCTAAAACTGCAGTAATGTGATCTCTCTTGATAATTCCCATCAGCCGAACTTGGCACCTGCCCACTTCACCTTGCCAAAGACATTGGCCGTCCACCATCGCTCCGTCCCTGAAAGTCCCTGAATTTAATTTACATTTCATGTTCTCTACCTCCGAGTGCGCGCACCCCTTAACTTTCAGCTCTCCACCAAAGGCGCCCACGTCCCTGGCTGCCCACTCCGTCTCCGGTCGGTACGGGTGGTGCCCTCGGTGGCTCTGGGAAAACCGACGCTCGCTGGAAGAATCCCGCCACAGAATAAAGGTGAACCTGGCACTGATTACCTCAAACCGCATCGTGTGAACTCGTCAAGTGCTTGGGCGTAAGTGCCTCACCATGACTTCATCTGCTTCTCTTGTCTCATCAGTTCAGTTCTTTGGAACGGTGATTGCTCCACTAAGACTGAGCCGGAAAACAAAAAGACTCTTGGCTGCGTGAAAATGAAATTGTCTTGTGTAAATACTTTAGGAAGCAGTAAAGGTGTCTCAACATCTGTTTAAAGAATGAGACTCCAAGTATCTGGCTGCATTAGATCTTAAATTGTAATCACATGAGGCTTTTTTAAAAAGAAGTACCTTCCTTTAATGCATGTATGTGTGTGTTCGCCCTCAGGATCAGTCTCCTTCACAGTGAATCAAAATGACATCCTGCTTCTCGCCGCGGCACTGAAGCCTCTTCGCCCGAACACGGCATCATAGGTCACTCACACACACACACACACAACAACACACACTCTAGGATTTGTACTATCTCATTCCTTTATGCAACATACACAAAAACAGACAGGCAGTCATACTCATATCCTCAACCCACTGACATTTTTATGACAACCACTGTCCCGTCTTGTCTGGTGCGTTATCAAATTGTTTATCCTGTAAATAAATAAATAAATAAATAAAAAGCCGTATTTGTGGTGCTCTGTGGGCCCCAGCTGCCGAAGGAAGAATGCATCCGTATGGTTGAGTGACGCCCAGGTCAGCCTGTGTTCAAACTGCTAGAGAGCGAGTCCGCCCGCTGCCCTCGGCGTAAGATAGCCACACTTTAGCTTTGAGTCCTCTCCTCCGCGCCCTTACTGCTCCCTCTCTTTCAGGGATGTGAGGCAAATTGCCAGGGACCTCTCCCGCCCACTTCATTCAGCTCTTGTCCTTCTTATTTATCCCACTTAATTTCCTGGTACCTTGTGGGAAAATTGATCATGTGAGTCTAAGTGCTAGTTTTCTCTGCTGCCTGGCCTCGTTTCTGCTCGCCTGTTGATCCGCAAAGGTCCTTTGTCCATCCTTCCTTGCTGTAAGTACAATTTCTTTTTTGTTGTGAAAAGGTCAAATGTCTGGCAACACTTGTTGAACAACTTAATTAGACCAGTGCATTTCAGCCAAGAACAGGTGAAGTTATTCCATAAAACTCTTGACCTTGCATATCTGTGAAAGGAAGTCAAAGTTAGCATGTTGAGTTGAAATGCCTTCCCAAATTATGCTCTTTACACTTGTCGAGGCACTCGTTGCAGATTAAGGACGGAGGATTCGCATCAACAGCAATAAATGCGTATTTCTCTGTCCATTCACGGTTAAACTGCCTGTTCTCAGAGTAAACTTTTTCTTTTTTTGAAAGTAGAAAGAGACATTTTGTCTTGTTAGCCAACCTTCGTGCTTGAAAGAAAGAAGTCCGAGTGTTACGCTAGAGCGCAAACGGCGACTTTGGTCATGTGCGGTCCCTCAAAATATAGGTCCCACTTAAACGTGTGCATACCACCTCCTACTGCATTAGTATAGTATAGTATTAGACTATCCATAGGTAATAACTGAACTAAACTGTAAGGGTAAGTACAAAATTCCTCGGGGGCTGGACCTCAGTTGAATAGCCCAGTCCTAAACAAATGCTAAAGACAGAACAAATGGACTCTTGGAGATGTTTCACCACTTAATCAAGTGGCTAAAAGATAAGTTGAGGTGTCAACAAGTAGGTCTATGAGTGTCATCCATCAGACTGTTTGACCCCGTACCTTTTCTCCAACGAATGGTTTTCTAACAACCCATTATCAGCCAGAGGCTCCAGTGTCAAGGTGTGGATGAGTGTGAAACTTCTTGGGGACAGAGACTGTTGCACTCCTCTCTCATTCCACCTCCCTAGATGGCTTGCTTTGCTCCTCTTTCAAAAGATCTGTCTTCTCTGGCTAAAAATGTGGACACTGTTGTCTTCAACAGAGAACTGAAACATCTTCAAAAAACTCTGCAAGTCCGATTGCGGTCTTTGGCATTTTTCGGATTGAATCGGACACACCAAAGAGAAAGAACTACTTGCAACAAAGCCAGACTGTGTCATTGCATTACGTTGGGTCTGAATGCTTGAACTTACCCCAAAGTGCTGTGCGAAGGTTTGTAGGTCTTCCTAGCTTTCTACATAATTTCCAGATAGTCCTAGCCCTGCCACAGTTTCCCCTTTTCAATCATGAATGCAGACTAACGCCATGTGCCGGAAGTCGGAGTTGTACATTCTGGCTGCAATCTGTGCAGCGCAATCAAGTGCAACTTTTTTTTACCAAGGCAATAGTCACAGTTCCATTCTTTGGATGTTTGGTGTGTCACACCTGATCTCTAATTCACCTTTTCATAAAGTACAAGAACTCATTTCTTAAAATACATCCGGGAGTCAAGAAAGTTCACAGTGTTCTCCACAAAGGCCTCCCCCCCCTCCCGCATAACAGTGGGCAAAAAGCTCCCCAGCCAAAGGAACAAACACACAGTGGTGCATCTGCAGTAACAAGTCAGCAACCATCTTAAAAGCCTAGAGCAAACTGCAGTATACATTCTGTAAGTGCTGCCATCCTTGTCTCAGCAAATGTAACTTTCACTTTCCTAGCCCTAGAAAAAAAAAGTTTGCTCGCGAAGATACACTCTCTGCCCCTCCCGTACAAAACACCATTTGAAATTTGAGGGATTAAGTTTTTGCATATTCAACCACAATCCGCCTCTGCTCAATAGCGACGTTGGCAGCCTCTGAGATAAGAGCCTCCGAGTAACATAAGGGCTTTTTGAAAAGCGCGTGTCGTGCGTTGAACGGAGCTGGGTCTAAAATGTCCAAGAAGATTTTCGGTCCAAATGCCATTAAAAATGAGTTTTAAGAGTTTGGCGTCTTGTGGTGCAGTTTGAACGGGGCTCGGAGGAGACGGCGAAGGATGGAGGTAAAAATGTCTCAGAGTGAAAAACACACAGCTGCTGCAGTGGGAAGTGCAAAATGTAAAATCAGGAGGATCGTTTAATGACTAATTACAGAATGTAATTTTCTCAATAAGGTCACTCCGGAAGCCACGAGACGTGCAAAACATCTAGTAGTGACTGATTAAGTTACATAAATTACAATAGAAAATATAGGAAATCATTCATTATGATGGTGGAGTGTGTCATAGACCAGGATCTGCCTCTTCTTTTTTAACCTGCACTCTGGTGTTTTTGTCCTCTGAATCATCATATACCAGTTCATATTTACACCAGCAACTAACACAATATCCCTCTACAATGTCTAGTTTATGTAAAGAAGGTATCAACTCAGCTACATGATCATTTTGGAAGATCTAGCTTGTGGTGCTGTTGAGCCAAAATCACTTTCCAGTCCACAGGTTGGTCAGGAGTCTCTCCTAAGTTACTTCTAGATGGTTTCTTGGTAGATATGGACTGCACTCGATGTGTAGAACTTTGAATTGGGGCAGTTCTTGGGCAGCAACTGGTGGCATTTAACAAAAACACAAGAACGGAGGTACAGACAAGTTTAATTCTTAACCCTAACCCTGGAGGTCAGAGTCAGTGTATCTGACACTGGGTATTTGATGTCCCATGTGAACATGGCTGCACCAGGTCTACACAAGTTACCTCCCGATCAAATCTGGGCATTTAGACTGTACTTTGCCCGATGCTTACTTTGAATTTGAACAGTTCTTGTGCAGCATATTCATAAAACCTTGGTATCACCATACGTCCTGAGCAACTGGATTGCAAATATGCATTTACCCCGATTCCTCCAGTTGTCTGCAGATTCCAGCCTCCTCTGCAGACTCCCAACCAACCAGCTATACTCTACTCCGCCTGCTATCAGCAACCTACCTGACCCACTCTCAGCTACAAGCACTGGAACTCACGCCAAGCCTGCAATTACATTACAAATTACAAACCGAGTCGGCCCTCACCAGTCTTTGAGCTTTTGGGTCGATAGACAGCCAACTCAAAACAATCTCTATATTTCTGCATGTTCTAATGAAGTTTTAAGTTCTGCCATGTGAAACGTCATCCCTCGCTGCACACTGTCCTTCAATTTATGACAAAAACAAATGTTTGCATCACCTGTGCACAGTCGGCTTTGTCTGGTGAAACCTTAAAGCCTGATAAGATGAACCAATAACAAGCAGAAGAGCTGCAAAGAGTAGCAAAATCAAATCGAGCAGGTTTTTATTCAATCCCACGTGTTTTCGAAACAGGATCAAATCTGTGACAGTGAATGGATTGAATTCACTTTTTCTTTTCTTCTTCTGTAATTTAATTTAAGCAGTTCGGAGAAGATTAGCATCCCGAGTTTGGAAAGACAGATGTAAGCACTACCTGGGAGATGTGGACACAATGCCGGGTCAGCACACGCTCGGCACTGTGTAGACGTGTTTTTTGGTGTATTTAAGTATACGACTAGAGCACGCGGCGGAGTGCAATCTAAGCACAATGGCTCCCAGAAATGAGGATGTGTTTCTGTGAAATAAGTGAAGACATGCACCACTGCAGGACTGTTTCATTGGAAATTGGGAAAAGCAGAAAATATTAGATGTATTTGTGTGTATTACGTGGCAGTGGCTGTGGTACAATGAAACTGGCAAACCTTTAGGTCTCAATTTAAATGAGCAGCTGCCTGGGGAAAACAAAAATTATTACACGAATAAAGAAGCTGCGCCCTAATTTGATAATTGCACTGGAGATTTGTTTATAGCTCGCAAAATTGCCACATAATCCTCCCTCTCTGGCTTTCCCTCCCTCCCCCTCCCTCTCCCTCCCTCCCGTGACTGCGGCAGACATGAGCACAAACACGCACGGCGTCCCGTTCGTATGTGCACAGGTACGCAAAGAGAGGAAAACGAAAAAAAGAGAGTGCCAACCACGCAGCCCGGCGCGGCAGGCAGAGACCCGGAGCACCTCTCAAGACAAGCCTATGGCAGGTAACCAAGGCAACGGGAGCAGACGGGTTGCCTCCCTGCCACTGAGACAACACCAACTGCATATGCTGTATCAATATTCCTGCGTGTGTGTGTCTTCAGAAAACATTCTGCACATAGCGACAAGAAAAGATTTTAGAAATCCTGCACGTCACGAGGAGGAGCAGCGCCGCCTCGGCTCCGTCGTGTTCTCGGTATATCTGGTGTGAGCATCTCTCGAGGTAATTCCACGGTACCTCTATTGGGTTAAGGTCTGGGCTCTGGCTCCAAAAGGCTCCAGTGATTCATTTAAACCTTTTGCTCCTACTTTGGGGGCTGTTTCTATACCTCAGTGAGCTTTCAGCTTCTTTTATCCTTTTGCCGCCAGAGAGAGAGAGAGAGAGAGAGAGTGGCAGTAGATTGTATCCACCGTCTCTGCCTGACAGATTAAATCGTCTCCATTTATGAAGAGTTTGTTCAAACTGTGATGAATATCTAAAGTTTGGAACCAAGCAGCGACTTCTGGAGCTGGTAAAATGAAGCCGACATTGAAGTGGTAAACCAGCGGTTAATCAAACGGCTGATTGACGCTTTTGGTGAAATGTCCAACTGTACAGCAGAGATAAACACTCTGTCCACACCCTGATTAAAAGCAGTATTGGTCCTCATGGCTAATGTCTCCAACCATGTCAACAGTGTGGGTTGAATTATCACTTTTCCCAGCTGTTTAAATGACAGAGAGACTGAAAGTCGTACTTCATAATAGACGTAGAAGGTTTGAGTTAGCCAGGAGCTATGGTGGCTTCACTACTGGGGACGAAAGCTACAAACTGGTTAGCGCTGATGTCACATTATTGTTGTCGCCCTTGGAGGGTCACTTAAGAACTCTGTGATGTCATCAACAGGAAGGGTTTGGAATAAAGCATTGACTGTATGTTTACACCAATCAGCCACAACATTAAAACCACTTTCAGGAGACGTAAATAACCTCAACCATCTTCTGACAATTAAGTGTTCTGCTTGGAAACTTCTGGACTCATTGGTGTGGATGTTACTCCCCGTCCACACGGAGATGCCCTTTGGGTTTAAATGCAGACGTTTTGCATCGTTTTGTCCACATGAATCCTGTAAATGCATTGCCTTAAAGCGCACTTTTCTGAAAGCTGGACCCAGGGTGAAAAAATCCGCAAACGCAGCTCTTGAGTTTTTGTGTGGACGGCGAAAACGGCGAAAAACACGCACGTGCGTTTCAATGATGTCATGGCCACACCCCTGGAGCAGCCTTCAATGATGTCATGGCCACACCCCTGGAGCAGCCTTCCACCTCTTTTATCCCGTGAGACGTCTCCTAACAACATCAACAACAATGGTGGACTACATGCTCGTGTTCCTGCTGGAGAAGATATTGAGCCTATTATGGTTACTAGGGCTAAATATCATTTCTCCTTGAGTTTGGTTTCTTCTAAAGACTGTTTGTACACGGCGCTCAAGCTTTATGCTTTATGCTCTCCGTTTTTGGTGAATTTCTGAAACTGAAACAGCGCCACCTATAGGCCTGGAGTATGAAGTAGCGTTTTGAGTCATGTTGAGATGGATACGTGTGGACGCAGATATTCTTGAAACGATGCCAGGGAAAACAGGGGGAAGAGATCGTTTGAAGAACATCTCAAGGTGTTGACCTGACCTCCAAATTCACTAGATCCCAAACTGATCCCAATTCCCACTCTTGCTTTCTTGTTCAGAACCAAGAACTATGGCTGGTAGGTCGTCAGTTTTTCTAATACTTCGTTTGACTTTCATTCATCCGTCTATCCGATGTTCACGTCACATTCAAAAAACAAGCTAGAACAAGAGCAACTGGACTCGTCCTTGTACGTTTTGCCACTCATCCAAGTGGCTTCTTCAGTTCTCAAAGACAGGTGGGTAGTTGGAGTTCAAACAGGACCATCTGTTGGGCGTCATCCACCAGAAACCTGCCTGATCTTCTCTTGGGAGACGTGAATCGCCGATCGTTTTCAGTAGCACAGCTTCTAACGCGTCATCCTTTGTGTTGGCGCATCTTCGACCGAACTCGCCGAGATCTGAGCAAGAGATGAATCAGGGCTGACGAACGAGCGGAGAACGGCGAGTATTTACGATGCTAATTTATCCGGTGGAAAGATTGTTTGCTCATGTTCCTCAGGTGCGTCTGGTGCCGGTCATGTCCAGCCCTACTCCTCTGACATTCACTCTCTGTCATAGCAGCTGTAAGGAGGTGGCAAGGCAGCGGAGAGATCACAGAGCAGATGGCGTCGGCGCCGCACGTGACCGGCCGAGGCGCCGTGAGAGACGAGAGGGGGTTCAAATGTTGCACTCGGAGACTCGGAGTGTTTCCCGATGAGGGCTTAAGTCTAACGCCTGTTAGATTTACTTTATAAAAAAAACTAAGGTGAGGTTTTGACGGGAGATAGAATACTTTGCGGACACAGAGAGGAAGACAGATGGCTGGAGGGAGGCTGAAGCCTGGTGAGGATGGTCGCTTGTCACATCAGACTCTGACTAGTCCCTGTGGATGTCAGCGGCACAGTCCTGTCATCGCGTCTCTTTTTCCTCTGCGCTCTCCTTCCTCCCGTTTCCAATACTCTGACCCTGTGTCGAATTCAAACTAATGGCCTGTGAGTACACTGCCTCCACCGGCATCCACTGACCTTCCAATTCCTCCAGTCTTTATCTGTGTCTCAGTTTTCAAACGTCTTTGCTCGCTTCTTTTTTCCCCGACATCCTTTTTTTTCACCCTTGACTCGCCCCTATACTTTCAGCGTACACCGCTCCCCCTCTGTCTGTCTTTCACTTTCCTCCTCTCCGTCTCACTGAGTCGTGTCTTCTTTCTTTATCTGCCTCTCACTTCGGTCACACACACACACACACAGAGAGAGGCACAGCGACTGTTTGGCTCATATTTCCCATGGTATCTGCAATACATTCGGCTTCACGAGCGGCGGCAATGTACTGGAGCAAGGCACCTGCTGTGCCGAGCTGATACGAGGTGAGAGACAGATTCACGGTGGAGCACGCACAGCGAGCTTTTAAATGCTCAAATGGAGGGAAAATGTAATCATCCCGTCCGTAAATGCGGATACGGCGCGTGACTAGGAATTTGTACACAATTGCAAACTCGCGGCGGCCAGGAAGAGTGAGCGAAACGTTTGGATTCACTTTATTTTCTTTATAAATTTAAATTAGAAACAGTTTATTTTCACTAGTAACACATAAATCATATATGTGCCATATAATAAAACACATAAAAGGACAGTAGCTGAAATGACCAGTGTTTATGTAGGTGCATATGGTAACCCTGCAGTCCTGTAATAAAGAGCAGGTAAAATCTCATGACCTGACTGGAACTTGAAAATGTTGGAGAAGCTTGATGATGGAAAAGATGAACTTGTAATATATGTTTAATGTGGTTTTAGGGTCTCTTTTAACCCAAACTTGGAGCTTGCCAAGAAGTTTTAGATGCCTAAAACAAACCAAACAGTGACTGAGAATAATTTATCAATCAGCTGCATCTCAATGTAATGGTCAAACATGACCTAGGGTTAGGGTTACACAAGTTTCCTGGTAGACCCTTTGAGGTTAAAGCCAACTCTCAGCCCTTGTCGCTCAAACAATCAAGCAAGTTTCTGGCAATCTACAAGCTAATGCTAACACAAGTTAGCAAACATGACCTTAAACCAATGAAACAAGACATGAAAACGGTTACACTGGCTGATCAGTGTATTTAGGAAGGTGACATTTTGGCGGAGAGTTCTGTGTTGCAAGATCCAGAGGCAGCAAGTAACGAAGTACAAATACTTTGTTAGTGTACATATCTGTACTTTCTACTCCTACTAGGAAAGTCGACGAAGTGCTTCCTGTGTTCTTCTTCTACTGTTTTGAACAGGCAGCCTGTTGATCAGTTTGAGCTCTGCTGGCACCTAGTGACTGGAGGCCTGTGAACGATAAGTTCAAGCATCAATAAAGACACTAATAATAAAATATGTATGGTGTGGTTTCTGTTGCTATCATTAGCTTTTTGAAGATTTTTTGGAAGCTAGTTTACGTTAGCAATGCTATGGGAACACACCGTTTTGATAGTTTATAGCTAACACTAGCTAGCAGTTTAATAACAACAACCCAATCACCCTCAGTTTATTGTTAAAAATGATCCAGATTCTCATGCAGGACATCTGGTCAATTAAATCTAGATTGTTCTGCTAAAACTTTTTCATTTTGCAAAATTATCAACGAATGAATTGTTTCATTAATGGAAAAATTATTTTTTACTTTTTACTTAAGTACATTTCAGAGACTGTACTTCTTACTTTTACTTGAGTAAAGGAGTTGAATCAGTACTTTTACTTTTACCAGAATATTGTTTTTACACAAGTATCCATACTTTTACTTAAGTACAGGACATGAGTACTTTTGCCAGATCTCAGAATAGAACACTACTTAATTTGACTTAATGTAAAATTTTCTCCTGATTTTAGATTAGTGTCAAAATGTTTGGAAGATATTCGATTTGTGACGACATTTTGCCAACTATGCACCAAATGTAGAATCTCCTAAAGGGGGAACAGCAGATCTAAAGCCCACATGATGCAGAACTAGGAAACGGCATCATGTGCACCACGTTCGTCCCTAGTTTGATCTCTGCCTCTGGAAAAACCTTTGACATGAAACCTAACAGATCAACTCTGTCCCGGCTCAGTGGCTGCATCTACCATCGTCTGCATTTCCACATCAAACCGATCATAGTGTCAGTTATGTCCGCCCTCGTTTTGACAGGACTTTATACAGATGCCGTATCCTTTGCTGCCACCAGCTTCCCACATAAGCAACGTCTGAAAATATTGGAGGAAAACACATTTCTCAGAGTTCCGATTTCCATCAGTCACTGGTAAATATTTCAACCTGAAATACACCAACGACCACTTAGGAGGGTAAATAACTCCTCTGCAGCTTCCAGCGGGAAAACGTGTGAACATTTACCAAACTGGCACAATATTTGTCAAAGTTTCCCCGTCATGTGCTGATTCAAACATCATCTCTCATAGCGCAATCTATCAAGAGCCTCGCTTTGGTATTATGTTGACTGTAGGAAGCTTCCTGGTGGTAAAATTGGAAATTACACATTGGAGAGGAGAGCTCAAATGTCGAGGATGGGAGGGATGGGCTATGTGTCTCCCTGCATCCAATAAGTGCTCGTAGCATAGGTTGCTGTGCTAAGAAAAGAAAGAGACAGGCTGCAGAAACGCACCACAGCTATACATCCAGTGAGGAGTGAGACTCGCATAGACGGAAGAACTGTGCCAGCTCTGAAAAGCACCGAATATCATTCTGGTATTGGGGAAACTCTTACCCTCACTCTAACCTCTAACACCATGTGCTAATCCCAGGATTCAGTGATAGTCCCCAGGACTGTCCAGAGGAACTGGTTTTGGTTGCACAGTATGTCAAAAGATGAAGGTAATTCTGTAGTCCGTGCCCTAGAGGTAAAGCCTGGGCACACCTTAGCTATGGAGAACTTCACTGCACTCATTAAAACCACAGATTGTAGTTGTATGCTAGTTATATGCAGCCTTCTTTGCAGAAATCTATTAACCTCATGTCAGATAAGTTTGTAAGAACGGGCGTATGGCTTAGAGTAAAAAGAATGCCACTAATAAACTCTAATGATCATCCTGCAAATGTTGTTCGTGCATTCTTCTTTATAAATGCTCACATTGAAAGAACTGAGCTGGCAATTCTCCTTGCATACATCGTTAGCTCTAAGTTAGTTTTTTTGTTTCCAGTAGCAAAACAGGATTTGGAAAATGGTAACCCGCTGAAGATGGAAGTGGGAATTCTGTATGAAGTCCTTCCCAAACGGCAGACCGTAGCCCAACCTTATCTGAAAAACAAGAAACCAGTGGAAGAAGTGCCAACAGCTGCAGTTCCCCAAATGTCCACTTGAGGCTGACTGAGTTTGTTGTTATTATTCTGCATTTAAGACATTGTTTGGGCACACTTGCAGGAATGGAAACCCATACAACACCTGGGTGCCTTGTTTAAGGGCGTTTCATCCATGGATTTGGAAGGAGTCTTAACCAGCGGCTCTACAGTCCTGTGTCGACTTATCTTAGCACTGGTGCACAGCCCTCAGGACAGATAATTGTCCAATCGCTCCACCTCTTTCCCCATTCTTTAATTTAGCCAAGATTAGCCAAATTAGCGTCCAGGGATGCTACACTGAGCTTCAAAAAAAAGAAAAAAGAAAAAACATCAGGATAAATGATTAATCAATTTGTCATTTGTTTAAATTTTGTGTGGAGCAGAAAAGAGCAGCACAGTCGTGACAGTAACACCGGGTGAGCCTGGATAAGAGTCTGTGTTGGAAGCTCATAGCATTCAGACCTCCAGGGGAGGGGGCTGGGGGGTAGTGGGGGGTGGCTACATAATGCAGCACAACTGAGTGTGGAGATCTCTCCATATGGTCTCATAATCTGCAGTCTCAGTTCTGAACACTGTGGTGATTTTAATAGTTTTTTCGTTTCAGAGGGCGCCTGCAGAAAGCGATCATTATAATCCGAGACGGGGCAGGTTAACCAGACCTAAACAACCGTAATTAAATAGCCCTGGAATAACATTCGGTCCAATTTGCCACAATAACGAGAGAGAGAGAAAGATCGATTGAAGACGGTTAAGCACAGTCAGCCCAGACGTTATTGAAAGCACCAGATAATTTAGGAGGCCGTGTGTGAGATCTCATCTGACAAGTGTACAAACAACACACTCATCTCTCTGAACCGACACGGGGAGGGGGGGGAGGAGGATGGCAGAGATCAGACGGAAAAGATGGGGATGAAGAGGATCTGGTTGAGGAGAGAACCGTAAGCCCTCGTCTCTCTCTCATCTCTTCATCCATATTTCAACAGGGGTCTAATGGGCTGACATGATCCCTCGTTACAAACACAGGGAGGAAAAGGGACGGAGGGATCGGAAAACAAGAGAGACGAGTCTGTTCTCTTTGCTATTTCTGTCCGAGCAACGTAAAGTGTCAGTTTTTCTATGCACGGTAGACAGCTATATATGTATGTATACACACCGATCAGCCACAATATTAAAACCACTGAGAGAAGAAGTGAATAACATCGACCATCTTGTGACAATCCAATGTTCTGCTGTTTCAATTCAAGTTTTAGACCTGGATTCATTCATTCGTGTGGATGTTACTTAGACATGCAGCACCCACCTAGACCAGACCAGGCACCCCCACCCCATAGCAATGACACTCCTTGATGGCAGCAACAACAAAAACGCTTTAGAAAAAACATGAAGAACATCTCAAGGTGTTGACCTGGCCTCCAAATTCACTAGATCCCAAACTGATCAAGTATCTGTGGGATGTGGAGTAGTGGTTAACCCCCAAATTGCTCCCCAGGCACAGTCCTTAGAGGATGAAATTATAAGAAGTCAAAATTATCTTTATCCACAGAGGCTCCTCCCCTCAAGCCATAGGACGCCCACATTCTGTTACCTACACGATATTAGGAAGGTGGTCATAATGTTATGCCTGATCGGTATGTATATAAGCCAAAATTTGATTATGAAAGTGTAAAAAATTTAGTGGCAATTCCCAAAATGTGCTGCCTTTGGTTCTCTTTTAATAATAAAGCCCTGTGATGTAGGTATATAATCCATCTCATGCCTGATCTTCTCGGCCTCAACTTCTCAGATTCCTCTCTCTCGGCTTTCTTTCTGTCTGTCTGTTTCTTCCTGGCAATCGATTTCAATCGAGGCCGGTTAGGCTCCCCCGAATATACGCCGCCTCTAATTGCAGGCGCGGCGACTGCATCCCCGAGCTTCACAGGTGTTTCATGAAAGGAGAACAAACAAGCTGAGAGGCGACACAGAGTGGGAGTGAGTGAGACGGAGTGAGGGAGACGCCAAGAACAAAAAAGAATTATTAATTCTGTGATTCAGCTATTTGGGATGCTAATTTATTTTTTATCAGGACGGCGACGGTTCCTCCGACTTTTATTCTCTCGCTCTCTGTTTACTATTCTTTACTCTGGATTGCAGTGTTGAATAAATAGCTTTTAGTCATTTCAGTTTTTAACGTCCACAATACAACAACATGCAACGCACATGGATTCTACTTGCACCATTGTTGTTTTTTCATGATTTTAATACGCTAATGTCACTTTAGTGTTTACTTAAAGGGGAACTACTGTTCTTTGCAACCTGGCCCTATTTTCTGGCATAAAATATAACTCTGGTGTTATTTGTAGGAAGATATTTAGATCTGTGTATATCCATATAGTGGAAGTGAATGGGGCACCGAAACGCAGCCTCCAAATAACGCAAATCCCTGCCGCAAAACTCGTTCATTTCACCAATATTTAGTTATGATACTCTAGTGCTATTCCCGTTGAGTCCAGAGTTACCTGTTACCATCATCCGGGGTCTGTAGCTTGACCTACAGACCCCGGATGATGTCATCTTCAAGAGGTTCTTCTGCACCGACGACCAGCCCTGCCTCTCCACCCTTGCCCCTTAAAGTTGAGTTGGTTAAAACGCCTCGTGGGCGTGTGAACGCGGTGAAGGTTACGAGATTGCGATCTGCCACAAAACTCGTTCATTTCACCAATATTTTGTTATGATACGCTAGTGCTACTCTGCATTGAGTCTGGAGTTACCTGTTATCTATTCATGAACGTGCAGCAGTTTGTTGGCAAGCTGTTCCTCTCTCTGCCTCTGCGTCCTCCTTTCAATGAGCTCCTCATCTGTACACTACTCAAAATAGAAAGGACGTCCTTACATCATAATCATAAACAAAGTCGTCGGAACAGGTGATAACAGGTAACTGCAGACTCAACGGGGAATAGCACTAGCGTATCATAACAAAATATTGGTGAAATGAATAAGTTTCGTGGCAGATAATGTGTTGTTTAGAGGCTGTGTTTCGGTGCCCCATTCACTCCCACTATATGGATATACACGGAGCTACGCTAGAACTAAATAACTTCTAAACAACTGAAAATGACACCAAAGTTATAAGGGTGAGTAAAAGATTGCATTTTATACCAGAAATAAGGTCTAGGTTGGAAAAAAAATGGTAGTTCCCCTTTAAGTTGGGGGCTGAAAACTGAAATGCCAAAAAACTGCAGTTCCTCAACTGGCCACTTGAGGCTGGCTCTAAAAGTGAGTCAATCAATGTGACGTCGACACGACATAAAATGAAAATATTAGACTGCTGGGAATAATTCAATAACATTAATGGGAAATATTTACTACTAGTGTCAGTTTGACCAATGGGAAGAAGAGTCTTTGAGCGACAAGTCAGTGCCAGCCGTTTGCCTATATCCCTCATTCAATTCGTCATTTTTGGATTAGTGTTCAGGAGGAGTCAGGCACTTCCTACATGGCGGTGGAAGGAATTCCATGTGTGGCGGTATATAAGAATCATCCATCTACATACGCAGACGGTGGCCCACATCCAAGGCACACCACCCACACAAAGTTTCCCTTCCTGAGGAGATCTGATGAGACAAATAAATGGAGCTCGCGCACTCGGTCTCGGCCCGCTCCGCGTCGCACGCCGCCGCGTTGACTTTAATAATGCAAACCGTGTCTGCGGATGTCGCCGGCGAGTTCATCCCGCCTTTTCGACTCCCTGGCACAGTTGGCATAAGAAATGTTCCTGATGCGCAGACGTGCCGCTGCCAAGGCCACAAATCCGGGAGCAAACATGAATAATTTACTAAAAATAAAGTTTTAGCAGCAGGTTGCTTTCCCTGTTCATGTATGCTAATGAGCTTCCAGGGTGGAATTACAACGTTGTGCATAGAAAACACTTGTTATTGTATATTCATGTATCCTCAAGGCCATGAAAACACTTGCAAATGCTCGCTGTGTGGATTTTACTGTATACCAGAAATACTTTGAACCAGCAGGGCATGCCTCGAAGCCCGGCTGGTGCCGAAGTAAAGAAGGATACTGTTGCCTCAAGTTTAGCCGCGGGCTCAGCAGAGATGAGTCTCCCAGAAACACCGCAGCAAAAGCAGCGAATGCAGCCGGACCGACGGCACTCCGCCTGAACACCCCCGACTCCGGAACAACACGGCGCAAAGCGGATCCTGTTGATCTGCTTGTTCTTTTAAGCGGCGTCAGCAGTCGTCTCCGCGCTTAAGGCTGAGATGAAGTTCCTTGAGTGTTGTACAACAGCTTTTCAAAGTTTACTACCTACCGTGCTTGATCACTGTTTATTGCTAAGAGAGAAAAGAAAAGGAACGACCACGGGCGTCGCTGCTAAATGTTCTCTCCGAATTCAAATTAAACATTAAACACTGAAGTGAGACTGACGGAGGAAGAAAAACGTGGAGCCCTCACACACACACACACGAACACAGTACATCATTTCCAATTTCCTTGTCCTTGTTTTATCCGACCTTGCTTTCCGTCTTGCCTCCTTTTTCTTTCCCTAAAGTTATGGAAGTCTTCTGTGAACGGCATTTTCTGCCCGGTCGACGGAGGAACTCGGCTGCAAAAAAACTGCACTCGTTGTAAAAATAAAATAATTTTCTACCCTCCAAGTCTTCATCCTCACTAAAAACAATCTCAAAATTACATCTTGATGTGTAATTTAACCACCTTTCAAGGATATTTCAGGCACACTCTTCATCACTTGTATCACCATAAACCAAAAAATGTTTATTTTATTTTTCCTTACTTCAAAAAATTCCGATTGCTTCTCCGTGAGCGAGCGCAGAACAAACTCTGCAGGTCCGACGGTTAGCTTGCGGCAAACCTTGAGAAAGTTTACATCCCGCTAAGTGCCCCCCTCCCCCCCTGGGCTCACCTCGGTTATTTGTTTGCAAGTCTTGAGAGCTTTGCTTTCTTCAAAGGCCTCCAAGCATTTCACGTTTCACCAGCGTCTGCACAAACCTATTCTTTCACTCCCTCTAATGTAGTCCTCCATAGTTTTTTTTTTTTTTTGTCCTTATCAGACTACTACAATATTAATCCGCATGTGCTGCACGACTGAAATGAAGTAAGAAGGCGCTCAATAATGCATAGCGCTCTCCTCTGTAACGCTACCTTCAGGTGCAGCCTGTAAACCGGGCCGCTGGAATTAAAGGGGCGAGCTTGATCAGCTGAGCGAAGTCTCACTTTTTAACTGCTGAAGTTTTCAGCCGTGCTGCAGTTGGCTGGAATACATTTGTCTTCATTTCCAGTGCGTGTGACTGTTTGGACTGGTGGAAAGTCCTTTGTAGGCAAGTCAGCCCGACGGGAGAGCCAATGTTCCTGTCTTTATTAATTACTACCTGACACACACCCTTGGCTTTTTCTTCCACACACACACCCAGACATCTAAACTACTCCACAAAACACACGCAATTACGCTTTATTTCAAACCTGTCTCCGCGTCTTGTCTTCTTCAGCCTTACTTTTTTTTTCTTTTGCAGCACACACATGTCGAAAGCAGCAACAGGAAGCTAGTAATTTGTCCCCGTATCCCCTCTGCTCTTCCACTTACTCATGCTTGGTTTAGGCCAGAAAGGGCATCGCTGAAGAAGCAGATGAAGCAGAAGAGCCGAGCTGCTAGACTCGACTACAAGCTGCTGGCATGACCGGCGAAAAACTCACAGAGCGCTGCGCAGCATGACATCACATGACATATTTATAGGATCTGTTCCTTATTTTTATTCTTATTTTTTTATTTTCTCTTTCTTCGGGGGCCTCATGGGAACATTTCCAAACTTCCCGACAATACGTCAAACAGTTGTTTGCATTATTCATTTGTGGCTCGGGCCTCTCTTACGTCTGCTCCCGGTTCTCGTAACGATCATTTATTTTATTTTTAAGCTCCTCGGCGGCGCCCGACCCTTATTATCATTTGCAGCCCTCATCATAAGAGTCAAACGACCGTTCCCTCATTTTAATGGGCCTGGTAATCTGGCTTCTTGTGAAGGGCACAATGTAAGAACAGCTGCCAAGACTCCCTGCCAAAAAAAAAAAAAAAAAATATGGACACACCATTTTTTTTAAAAAGTTCTTTTTTAAATCTAAGGAACATTATGCAATGCTACGATAACGGCGCCTTTATTGTGAGCATGTGCAGGAAAGAGGCTCTGTCGTCCCTCAGCCACCAAGGTGCCCTTGTACAAGGCTCCACTGGTGCTGTACGGTAGTTATCGGTACACGAGTGTCCCTGCGCAGGGCAGCTCCCCAGAGTGAGCTCCAGAGCTGTCAAATTATAAAAAAGAAAAAGATAAAGCACAGCGACACGGGAAGCTGCAAAATAACAAATGGCTGCACATCAATATTAAGCACGCGCTCAATGCAGCAACGCCAAACTAATTCATGTGCAATGATTACTTCGCCGATGTCTTTGATTTGAGGATGAACGATTTGTGTGAAAGGGACAGAAGTAGTTGCACCGTCTCGTAATCCAACTTCAAATTTGGCAGCATTTGCAAAATAAAAAAATAAAATAATAGAAGACACGAAAGTGAAGACAAAGCAACAAAAGACCCTTCTCCCGTCATTCCGTTTGTTTAAACAGAAGCAGCTTCAGTCACCGGCATCGCATTATCCAGCTTTTCCTCTCGCATGCCCTCTCGGCCGGTTTAAACCTTCTCTCGGTGTGCTGTGGCTAAATCCTCCCTCGAGGCAGTGTCAGGGTTCGTGAGGTTGCAGGAGGGAGACGAGCTACGTGTCTGGGAAAAACTACAAATGTCTCAGCCGGTCTGCAAAGTTTTGAAAAGCAGTCGTCTTTCCACCGTCGTTGTGAATAATCGGTCGGTGGGGGGCTGGCCATAGGTGACGCAGGGAGGCCGGATCCCTGACGTGGTTTTGGGGGAAAGCCAAGTTCACGGTTCGGCATGTCTGCAAGAGTACGTCCGTAATCGTCCAAATTAGGCAAAATGCGGTCGAGCAAACTTGTTGTCATGCGCCAGAAAAGGGAATTAGAGTAGTATGTACAGAAGTGCATGCTGCTGCGTGTATGTAGCATCACACATAGGACAAATGCATGTAAAGGACTTTCATAAACGACGAGCAATCGGTCCGAAATATGAAATATTCTATGGATGTGCTGGAGGCTACATTAGCTCACCGGTTAGCTAAAGCATTACCAAGGTCAGTCGTTGCAGCTCAACTGGTTCCACTGATATTAATAGACTCTGGCAGTGACTGCGCCCTGTGGGATCGCATCTCTGCAGGTTGGCAAGCTCGGGAACGGGCAAGCACAGTATGCACAGGCACATAACCGCAAACACACAGACTTCTGCACACACGTGTGCGCACTTGGACACACTCGAAGGCACGCACCTGCTCATGTGAACACACGGGACACACGCGGAGAGAGGCAGGAGACGGAGATGGAGACGGAGACGGAGACGGAGCGGTCAGATTCATTCCGGAGATAGAAATTCTTACATATAATGAACTTATATTTGGCAAGAACTCTGCAATACACAGATTGTTGTTGATGGCTTAGACCCAGGACGTTCGCTCCTTTTATACAATAAAAAGGGACTTGGAATAGCTCAGAAGCAATTAGTGTACAACAGAGGGAGAGTAGGAGCTCCTATAGATGACAGAAAACGTCACAAAGCACAGTTTTCGCTGTGTGAGCACTCCTACTGTCCTCCTGCTGCTGCTGCTGTGGTAGTCGTGTGGTGTATCATAATGGATTCACGCTGGTTGGATTGTGAGGACACATTGTGCTGGATGATTTCTGAATTCCAGGGGTTAACGTACAGAAACGCCGTAAACACGCTGCAGATGCAGTCTGTCATCCAAACGTCATACCAGTGTTAATTCCGTGATAAAAGAAACGATCACCTTTTCTCTGTGATGAGACACTGACGAGCTAAAACTAAAATCTGATGATGGGACTAGAATGCTATTTAACGTGATAAGTTTGTGCCTGATTAGCAGACATTTAAGTCACTGGACTGGATAAGGGGGCATTGCTGATCTCAGGTAGCTGACAGTGGTCTACCACGACTAATAAGCTGCCACAAGCCCTGTGTCTGCAGATGAGCTGGAAGAATATGACATTTGAAGGCGCATCAATAATGCTAACCCTAGCCCTAAACTTAACCCTCTGCCCCTGTGCATTACTGTTGGCTCACTATCCTGAAACGTGGAATCATTAGAGGACACAGGGTGAGCCATCGAAACTGTTTCTTTATACTAACCCTAGCCCTCTATCGTGGTAATTAAGCTAAACTATGAAGTTGGATTTGAATTCATGCATTTCATTGGTCTAAAGTAGGGGCGACACAGTGGGGTGGTGGTTAGCACACTGATGCCTCAAAGCATGAAGGTTCTAGGTTCTAATCCGTCGGCCGACTGGGACCTTTAAGTTTGGGGTTTGCATGTTCTCCCTGTGTCTGCGTGGGTTCTCTCCTGTCATGGACTGCCAACCTGTCCAAGGTGTACCCCGCCTCACACCCAAGGACAGCTGGGATGGACACTAGCCCCCTTGCGACCCCTTCACAGGACAAGTGGTTACAGAAAATGAATGAATGAATGGATAAACTAGAGACTAAAATGTGACTAAGACTAATAAATATTTTAGCCTGAACACTATACTAAGTCACAAATGACTGCCAAAGTCAACAGAGCTGGAAGAATATGACAATATGACAAGTTATACAAATGTACATCAAAGGCATATATTTAACCCTAACCCCATGTTTACGTGTGTACACTAGCGAAATACCATAGAAAAGTTCCAATAAAATTCAGCTAAATATTGTCCTCATCTCTAACCCTCTAACCCTAACATTCTCACATTTTAAGGCATTACAAGTTGCCATCACACACAAATATTAAGTCCTCAAACAGTGCCCCAAAACATGACAGACACTTCCCCTGGCCTTGCAGCAGCGGTGGAAGTGTCTCGGCCGGTGCACAGGCTTAATAACCTTAGTCAGGAAGGAAGACATCACCTTTCATCTGCAGAGGCTCACCGCGTCTTTACTTGAAATGAAATAAAACCTTTTATTTTCGTCTCCGCTCTCATGTCGCGGCCCTCGAGTAACAACACGGCGGCGGCGGGGGCGGCTCCCCCTGTCCCAGTTCACCGCGGCATCTGCTCATTGACTTGCTGACAGCTTCACTGACTGATCCCTGTCGCTCCCATTTCGTCACTTTTGTCTCTTACACGCTTCTCTGTTCGCTCGGCTTTAACCTCAGTGAAACACGGGGCGAGAGGATGTGACAAAACTGGGCGAGCGTTGGGTAGAGGGACGGACAGATGGGGCCCCCCATTAATCACACGCGGTGAGGAAGCGAATTCAGCAAATTTCTGGGCATTACTCACACATCGGCAGCAACTCGTGTCCTACTAAAAAGGTATTCCTTTCTGCTGAGTACGGGGTGTTCATGGTTATTTGGGATTTTAATTTGGACATAGACTCTATGTTGCTGCAGCATCAACGCTCGGTTAAGCTACTAGTGCTGTACTAGTTTGGTACTGGCTGATTGCAGCTTGCAGCTTTCTCAAGAACTGCATCAATTCCAACCGTTCTCTTTCTTGGAACAAGGCTTGAAAATTAGCTGTGAACCCGCCATCAACATCTCCTGATGACAAAGCCCAATGAGAACAAAGTCAGACTATTCATTTGCACATCCCAGTGACTTCAAACTGGACTGTTGTTTTCAACAATCTCCTCAAAGTGTGAAGAAGATCGAATACAACACACATCCAGAGATTCCTTTCAAGGATCAGGAATACGTTAAAGAAACGGCCAAAGCTACAAAAAAAACACACACACTGCAATCAATATAAATGTTATCTGTCGAGCCAGAACGCATCTGTAAGGCTTTCTGGTTTGCATTGCAATCAGATACAAAAACCCAGCTTGGTCCAGCTCTGCCTCTTAAATCACAAGCTGCCCATCATCGCAGATACAGGCAACCCCTTCTGCAGTAAAAGATAAATAAGGAACACTCTCGCAGCAGAACTGTTCGTCCCGACCTTCGGTGTGCTTCGAGACGTTCTCAAGCTCCGCTCGTCGTTTAGTGAGATCACATTGTGGACGAAGCAGCATTTAGAGTTGTGCATGTGTGTGTCGGCCTTGCTCAGTTTCTGGCGCAGAGTCAACTGTCCTTTACTGAAAAGAGTAGCAGCTACAACGGAGCAGCTAATGCTTCAGTCGGAGATAACAAAGAAGTGAGAGAAGAAGTTTGGGTGCAAGGTATGTACAACAAGACGTCACTGAGAGACAAGGACATGCATATCAGACCAATCACAGCTGGTGCTCTGCAGGATATGTTACCACGCCATGAACCCAAAGCAGAAGAATAAATCTAGTTCTTTTAAAACCTGGTATGTCATCTGGACCCAAAGAAATATGGAATAGAGACGATCATAGCAAAAAGAACATCAAAAATCCTGCAAGCATGCTTTCTGCATCATTTCCAGTATTTGAAGACCCTTTTATCCAGTTCCTTTTTCCGTGTTTTAAACAAACTAATTTAATCTTTTATATGGAAAGGCAAGACTTCCATGATAAGAAGAGACCCTAACCCTACGGCCTAGGTCCCGAGACTCTGCTATTGGGCAGCTACCATACACAAAATGACTCGCTGGATCCAAGAACCTGAATTAAATGTTAAATCCCGTTCTCCCTCACTTCTAGCTCTTCCTACATCAAAACTGCCCTTTCAAGCTTCCCAATTTACATGTAATCCAATTGTCGTATGCTTGGTTGACGTGAAATCAACCAAGCTTGATAATTTTGGAACACCACGGCAAAGCCAATGAGCCGTATCCAGCAGGCAATAATCCACAGCAGCCACCAGAATGTATGGTTTGGTCAATACCACAATATAAGACGCAAACTGATCCGTCCTTGGGAACGTACAAGGTCCTGTTGTACTGCAGGCATTTTTTTTTTTTTTTTTTTATCTGATCAATAACTTACTGGAGCACAAAATGGCCATGGGGGCCGCGGCCTGAAAGGTGTTGAGGTAGAAGTGCGTGTGCACGTGTTTAGGGGTCGCAGTATCCTTCACGTCACAACTGGCAACGCATGACCTAAACGCCCACGCCGTCCCGGGCTTCACGTCGGCTGTGACACACGCAACGGATAGGAGGTGAGGGACGAGGCGCATGAGTGAGCAAATGCATAAGCGAAGCAGATGGAGTGGAAACAAATGTATTGTGATAACATCATTTAAACAGTGCTTGGCTCTCTGAGGGCCCTGGCTGCCTTTACACTCTCTCTCTCACACACTCGTTTGACTGGGAAAATGGCCAAAAGGACACACACTTTCTCTCCCCCTCTCTCTCTCTCTCTCTCTCTCTCTACCCCTCGCTTTCTCTCTCTCCTGCCAAGATACTAAATTGTACAGAACTGCGCTGTCAGGTCTCATTTGTGAGAGAAATAGTTCACTGGGTATTACCTGAAGACAGCAGGTTGTTTGGGTAAGGTACTTCTGATGAGTCATCTTATTTTATACATGCATAAGTTGGACGCATAACGCACGTGGCTTTAGATGAAGGACAAAGAAAATGTGGATGGATAGGAAGAAGGACTTGAGTGTAAACGCCACATAAACACACTGCGTCGGGTGTGATTGACCCTAGGGTTGGAGGTAACTGTGCGTTCGCAGGTACAACTGGCCGCATCGTTAGTGTACTCCTGTGTTATACATGCCGTCTTATTTTGTGGGAAGTAGCTTTCATTAGACTGGTGATTGACAAAGCTGCTACGAGGTCATGATTGCTGGACAAAATGCGCCACTGGCACTTTCCTAACAAGCTATGGCACGTTTCTACTTCAACTCCTCAGACTATGTTGATCTGTTGCCAGCTATTTTGTCGGGCTGCAGGGCCGACGGCACGTAGAGCACGTGCAGGGGATTGCAGACGTAGACTTGGCTTACGCCTCTGTGGGACATAGGCTAACAACGCCACCCAAACGCTAGTCGGCGCTCTGTCTTTTATGCCTTCCTGCTGCGCTTTCAACAATGCCGACTGAAACTTTCATCAAAATCGAGTCATACTAATGTTGGTACGTCTAAACCTTCTCAGTCAGCCTTTCCTTGATGTCTTTAATCTCTATCGATCCAAAGCAATCACGTTGAAAATTGCAGAAATGGAGAAGGAGCAGGAAATGCTAAAGCGGAAACACGTAATCACCAAGCAGACCAATCACAGCTCTCGCGGCCTTCATCGCCTTGATGCATAGTCACATTTCTGAGGAGGTGCACGTCGGGCTGCGTCTACAAAACTTTCCACATCTCTGCACTGCCCCTAATGTTCTCGTAAGTCTCTGCATCTTGCACCATGGACGAAGTACATGTGAGGCCAGCATCCATTGCATGTGATCCACTGACTGGAAAAACCCTCCAGAACTTCACCCATAGCTTCCAGAAGATCAGTTTTAGGTCTCAATGAGGTGTCGCCAGCTGACCCCATTGTAGTAGTGCCTGACTCCACCCAAGTCCATGCTAGTTACGGACAAATGGTCAAAGAGCCGTGAAGTGTGAGTGAATCAGGAAACTTGGAGATGATTTGCTCAAACATTTGTGCGGTAACGTTGGACATTTTAACATGGAGGTCTAAGGGATTGACTTTCCTTTAGAGCCAGTATCCAGTGGAAGGTTTTGGCACCACCTCATGCATCTCCACCAATTATATTTCCGTCCCAAAAGGATCCCTAATTGGGCTTATCAATAGTCTATATTACAGTAAGACTGGCAAGAAGAGCCAACACAGGTCAATAATAATAACTGCAAGAACCATTACGGAGGGACATGCTCATTTCTGCTTTATTTTCTTGCACCAACTGATTCTGTTGGCTCAACAGGACCTCATTTATCAATTCATTCCGTTTTCTCAAGCTTTTCACTTAACAGCTCCTCATTTGCATCACGGTGCACCGTCACTGCCAACTCCTCTCCGGTCCCGGGGAGAGTGTGAAACGAAATGTGCCGGCTCCCACATGGAGTCACCAGACAGGGAGGACGGCCGCAGAGCGGGTGTAAAACGCGTGCAGAGATTCACGCCGTTCCCCCGTTCCTCTAAAGACGCGCTCCCCGGAGAAGAGGCAAAATTCCCGTAGCTTCGCGCGTCCTGGTCGAGCAGCGTTTTTTTTTTTCTCACGCCAGGCAAGGTCTGCGCTGTCCCTCCCCTCCCTCCCCTCCCATTGAACAGTTTGTCCCTCTCGGAGCTGATATCACTTGAGCCGGCTGCAGTCATGCCAGTGACTCAGGCGCTGATTCAGTTACACGACAGTCCGCGGAGTTTTCGAAGAAACTCACCAACTCAGCTTCTCGGGGAAAGAGAAGATCAAAAAGCCGTGTGCATATGTGCGCGATAGCGAGTTTAAAGCTGCTCTTTAATGACCTAAGCCCCGGGGCTCATTTGAGCTTCAAATACCAGCAGTCGACTAACGTCCAAACATCTGGGTGGTACCACACACACACACACACACACAGTAGAGCTGAGCTTTTATCATTGGCCAGAGGAAGGGTTTAAGCATCCGCCCTGACAGATGCCACCCACACATCAATACACACAGTCGGTGGAAAAACACCGGAGAAGGATTTAGCCTGAGTGTGATCCATATGTGTGTAACATATATCTGACAGCTTGGATTATGTGTATATATGAGAGCGAGACGAGCGAGAGGGAGGGTTGTAATGTGTTTGTGTGTGCGCGCTGGAGACAGTGACAAAGCGGGGCCATTTCATCGGGTCCCCAGAGGTCCCCTACGCTTTCCTCTCCTTCCTCGCCTCTCTTCTCTCCCCCATCCCTCCGCACGTCTTCTTTTCTCTCCCTGACGCTCCATCCATCGATAGCCCCTCTCTCTCTCTCTATTGTTTCATTTCTTCACTCCCACCATCCCCTGTCAAACCGCCTCCTCTTTTCTTTCCCCGTCCGCCCTTCCTCCTCCCCGTGCCTCTCAGAGCTGACGGAGCAATAAGGGGAAACGCCCAGGAGAGAGTTAAGGGTCAGTGAGCAGGAGTCGGGGAAGTGTCGGGGAGAGGGGTCAGTGTCGAAAGTGTGCATTATGGATGTATGATCTGCCCACCAGGTCGGACTCTGCAGATAAAAAAAAAAAAATCACCAGAGCCTGGAGGGATTGTGCACCGGTAAAAACCTCCACCTGCGCTCCCTGTCAAAGGCACAAAGGAAGACGGCGTTTGTTGATCGCGGAACATCTGTAGAGCTGAGCAGTAACTGATGCTGGAACTGTTATTGCAGACATTTTCTCTGCACTAATGCTTCGCTCAAAGTAATTAGAAATTATTGTCGGCACGCAGCTTGAAGGATTTCAAATCTTTGCTTTTCAAAAAAAATAACCTGAGCTGCCGTACCAGCTTTAATTTATATATTTGCAGCAAGTAAAACACAAGCTGGAGAATGCAAAAGACCAAATTCCATATTTTGTTTCATGAAATAGATTTTGCAGGCCCAGTTCCACCAACATTGTGCATGCAGCCTCCTAATCTCAGTTCTTCTACGTGGTTTGTAGGTGCCCTTTAGAAATCCATTTAGAAGCAATGTCTGACCTGAAGCCATTGACCATATGTGAAGGACGGATGGATTCCTGAAGACCAGTACTAGACTGGTTGTTTCGCCACATAGACGAAAAAACATGTGTATTTACAGCCTAATACAGCCTGCCAGAGTGTTTGAACCAATGCAGATGCCTCAGCGTGCAGTTGGATGGTCCTACAACCAACTTATTTGATTGGCCTAGCAGATCTTTGCCGGAGAATAATCAGTTCCCAACGTGGAGACTCCAGACCCACTTTCCAGCTTGATCATCCAGATCATGGTATAAAAAGCTGGACCAACACTAGTCATACGAGTTCCTGATGAGGAGCACTGATAGATGTTCCTATTTAAGCCCCAACTCCCCACCAGTCTTTTGGTACTGAAGTGCTCCAGTCGTCCCTTATTTCAGTTCAGCTAGGGTTAGGGTTTGACACGCGAACACAGAGGTCTAAGGAGACCATCTCTGGCTTTTGGAGCCAGCTTCATTTGGGACATTTGAGGGAGCTTGCAGGTTTTGGCACATTCTTGTCATATCTTCATTTCTCAGCGTTGTACCCAGTTGCTTGGCAGATGGGTGCCTTCCAAAACCACGTGACGATACTATAGATAGGGTTTCAGGAAGTAACATTTGGTTAGCGATGGAGAAAAGAAGAAGAAGAAGAAGAATCCCTCTTCCTGTTGCTAAGACCTTTTGTCTTTTTCCGTCCTGATCTCGGTGCTACTCTGCCCTCCCTCCCACTCCGTCTCCCTCCCTTTCACCGTGGAAGAGGTCTGAAGTTGCAGTCACCAGAGCAATTAGAGACTTCATGTTCCTCCTCACTGTCAAGAGGAGGCAAGGATACACACACACACAACACACACACACACACACCATCCGCTCGGTGTCGTCCTCTGCTCTGACAGGCACTGGGCAAAAGTTCACTCTGCCACTGTGCTAACTATCTCTTCCTCTTCTTCCCTTCCCCTCCTTCTCCAGCTCTGCCTTTTCAAGAAAAAGTGCTAACTAGCAATCTCTCCCTTCTCCCCGTTCCCTCTTTTGACTGCCTCTCCGAGGGCTATCATCCTTCCGTCTCCGTCTTCCCCCTCTTCCTCTTTTATCCTCCCTTCAGAGAAGTTGCAGACATGTCCTTCACTCAGTGTCTCGCTTTTGTGCCTTTCCCTCCCGAGCAATCTGCACGGTAAAAAAAAAAACTCTCTTCATCTTCCTCTACCCTCTATTTGTCCTCGTTTTTAAATGCGTTCATGATCATCTGTGTCACATGTGTAAATCTGAGTTAAGGCCATGAGCACATACACGCCCTGCGCCTGTATCATCGCCAAAAGTTTGTCAGCTCTCAATCAAATCCCGTGAAAAGAGCAGGAACTCAAAAGGGAATATGCTAAATATGAAGGGAATTTCACGGTAAGCTTCTTTCTCTTGTCACATTTGATCGACCCCCTTGACTCGCACACGCTCTAACGTCGGAGTGCCCCGAAGAAACGAGCTTCCTCCGTCCGTCAACGCCGCCAAACCCACTTTGATCTCTCGCAGGTTAAGAGCGGCTCGGCCCTAAGCCTCGTTTTTTATCAGAGGAAGTGAGAGACTTCAAGTGGGCGATCTCATATCGTATCCATTATGTGGGTGCGGTTGGTTCATCCTCTGTAGAGTGTGGCGATAAGGCAGGAGAAGTGGGCGTTCCAGACTGTTGTTGCCTAGGTAACGGTCTTGTATACATCAATCAGGCATAACATTATGACCTGATATTGTGTAGATCGCCCTTGTTGCCTCCAAAACAGCTGTGACCCATCAGAGAATGGACGTGGGACATCTGAGGTCCTGTCCTGTGGTGTAGTGAGGGCTTTTGGATGCTATGATAGCTACTGCTGGATCAGGAAGGAAGGAGGGAAGGACGGAAAGGACGAAGGAAGTACGAAGAATAAAGGATGAACGAATGAAAGAGGGAAAGATGGAATAATGGAAGGTAGGAGGTAAGAAAGGAAACAAGGAAGGAAGAGAGGGAGGAGGGAGAGAAGGGAAGAAGAAGGGAGGTAAGGAAGGGGGTAGGAGGCAAGAAAGGAAACGAGGGAGGGAAGGAAGGAGGTAAGGAAACGAGGAAGGAGGCAAGAAAGGAAACAAGGGAGGGAGGGATAAGAGGAGGGAGGGAAGAGAGGATGGGAGCAAAGTAAGGGAGGAGGGAAGGAAGCAAAAAGGCAAACAAAGAAGGAAAGGAGGAAGGGATAGAGGAAGGTAGGAGGAAAGGAAGGAAGGAAGGAGGTAAGGTAGGGGAGAGGAGGCAAGAAAGGAAACAAGGAAGGACGGGATTGAGGAGCAAAGTAAGGTAGGGGAGAAGGAGGAAGGGATAGAGGGAGGAAGGAGGAAAGGAAGGAAACAAGGAGGGAAGGGAGGGAGGAAAGAAGGTTGGTCGAACAGAAGGAAGGAAGGAGGGCTAGAGGAAGGTAGGAGGAAAGGAAGATAACAAGAAAGGGAAGGAGGAAGATAGGAGGATAGGAAGGAGGGAAGGAAACAAGGAAGGAAGGGAAGGAGGAGGGAGCGAAGGGAGGAAGAAAGGAGGCAAAACAATCTAGCCTAGATCAGATTAGTTTCTAGTTTAGTTTGGTTCTCACGTCCAAGGCCAAAATCTTTTAAAAGTCTCTCATTACTAATGAACAGACATGGCTTATATGTTGAGGGGAGGGGCCTCTGTGGATCATCCCACGGACACTTGATCAGTTTGGGATCTAGTGAATGTGGAGGCCAGGTCAACACCTTGAGATGTTCTCCATGAGTTGTTCCTGAAGCGTTTTTGTGTGTGGAATCCTGCCGGCGATGGTCCAAACGTTTCCCATTGGATTGTCACAAGATGGCCAATGTCATTCACTTCTCCTGGTCATAATGTTATGGCTGATCAGTGTATATCCCAGCCTTTAGCAGAACATAAAAATATGGCTAGTGGACGGACAGAGCCGCCTCTTCCTGTCAGTTTAAAAAGAAAATACATCCAACGATTCCAATGCTCAAAGCGCACCAACAGGATTTTGAACTAATTAGTCGTTTCTTTGACTCTATGTTTGAATCATATGATCCTTCCTCTGTCTGATGCTTATTTTTAATCTGGGGCATCAGAAAACTTTCCTGTATGCTTTCTAGTTTCTATTTTATTCATTTCAACCACCATGGACCGCTGTGAATTGACAGAACCCAAGTTACGTTCATTACTTTCTTTCTTTTTAGTGGTTGTAGGCTGCTCCAGCTCCACGTCATCTCTGGTGAACAATCATTGCCCGTTGATATTAAAAAGAAACCTCTGTACAGATGTTCAATAAAAGAACATGCCCACAGATAAAAGATTTACCCGGCGCTGATCAGTTTAATTAGTGTAGTGTAAGGCTGTCGATCGTGACGGATAGAAGTCTTGAATTACACCTCGATACCTTTGAGGGAATAATCTGATCCTGGCGTGAAGCTCATGCCTCATGTGGCCGGGACACAAAGACACATCCTCTACTCAAAGGTACTAAAAGAGCATGTGATCTGCTGGTCTCCTTGATATTGTAATGAGTCTTCTTGGTCTGCTAATGCGCTCATAAGTATTCATTGCCCAAGGGTGGACCTCAAAGCCTGCACAGCAAGTGGGCAAGTGGTTCAATAGCGAAACATACTGACGATCAATCGGAAAAGCGGAATATTCATAAACATCCCTGAGTGACTCACGCCGTCCTCAGCCTTCCCACAAACCTACGAGGCTGCTGGAAGCGTTGCCTCGCTTCATAATGGCTGTTTGTTCTTCTCTGAGGAAGACAATGTTCTTAGTCGCTTCCCTTTATTGTCACGGTCGGACAATTACCTGAAGTTTATCAAGCGTCGGTACAGTCTGCAGAATGCCACGAATCATCTGCTTTCTCACCACGAATCCTGAGTATCTCCTTTTAGAACTAACCCCCCGCCTTATTTGTAATTTATATTATGTAGAGGAATAGTCCGTGCTGAGTGACATGTTCGAGCATGCACATGGAGTCTGCATTCAGCCTTCAGCCATCGGTGAAACACAGCAGAATATAGTATGAAAAATACAAAATTCATTCTCCGAAGTACGGACTGACTGTGAGCTGTCACATTTGATTTATTAGTAATCCTGACCGCTGGCAGTTTGGCTTCCTGGCGTACAAAAAAACAAAAAGACAAGAATATTTTTTTTGAGTGGAGTAATTATTGCTTTGCTTATCTGGGTCTGTCTTTACAGCGGCCTCTGGTAATAACCGCAGCACGTTTATCCGCGCTGTTAACGCGCGAGCTTGTTGCTTTTATTCAAATCCTGCAGCGTCGGGGATGATTGTGGCCGCCCTTCAGGTCTGATTGAGCAAAAATAAGCAAAAGAGTCAGAGTGCTCGCTGCATGTTTTATGGTTAGACATGGAGTCTTGTAACCTCTAATGCAGGAACTACCTCTTCACTAATGGATGCTCACGTTGCAGTTACAACACGCTAGCATCAGTTTAACCTGAAATACTCTAGCGTGTCTCTATATACGTCACGCAATTTCATAGAAGCATGGTCTACTGCCTGTGAATTCTGAAAAGAAGGGCACAATACATAACATTATGACCACCTTCCTAACACTGTGCAGGTCTCATCCCACAGATACTTGATCAGTTTGGGATCTAGTGAATTTGGAGGCCAGGTCAACACCTTCAGATGTTCTTCATGTTTTTGTGGTTGCTGAACATCAAGGAGTGTCATTGCTATGGGGTGGGGGTGTCTGGTCTGGTCTAGGTGGGTGCTACATGTCTAAGTAACATCCACACCAATGAATGAAGCCAGGTCCAGAAGTTTCCCAGCAGAACAATGAACTGTCACAAGACGGTTTAGATGTTATTTACTTCTCCTCTCAGTGGTTTTAATGTTGTGGCTGATCTGTGCAAATATCCTGGAATGAAATTTATTGTCTTCCGGGGGTACCCAAGGATTTCCTGCCCTGCCTGCCACAGAAGTGTAAGTGTAAGTTGAATGAGGATGCCTTCCTCTTCCACTTCCGTTTGCTCCCTGAGCTCAGGAAGCGTTGCAGCGCTGGGATTACCGTCTGCTGTGACTGTTTTGCCTTCAGCTCCATGTTTTTTTTTCTTCTACGTTTTTCAGCTCAACACCGTCAAGAAAACTCACCCCATGCTACGAATTATCTGATCTTACAAATGATTAAATACACCCCCAACATTTGCCAACCCTGCCTCTCTGCACGCTGCTCCCCCTTTGATCAGCTCTCTTGGCCAGTGCTACAGGTGGACATACATGTGCAGCTGGAAGGCATGAAAGACATGAAAGGCTGTACGTTATGAATTCATGAGGTTTAATGAGGTTTCATGAAGCACGGGAGAAACATTTCTCTCTGAAGAGTGAAGGGAAAAGCACGTCCGATGCGAGCAGCAGATATTCCGTCAACGCGTCTTCGTTGTACGTCAGGGTTCAGCGTGAGGCCGTGGTCAACGCTTAGAATCACCTTCACATTCCTTCATCTTTCCCAGTCGTCACTGCAATCACTCCTCCCTGAAACCCAATCTCTACCACCACTCGTGGTTACGAACCACTCGACTCATGCGTGGTCATTCTGGCTAGTGTTGCTTTCGTCAACGAAAACTATGACTAAATGTTGTCGTCAACGAACCTGTATCACGTGATTAAAACGAGACGAGACGTAACGTAAATGCTGGTCATGCGACGATGACTATAATTAAACGTATAATGCAATATTGTTGACGAATAAAAACAAGACTAAATGTGTTTTACAAAATAAAAACTATGCTAAAATGTCTCAACTTTCGTTGACCAAAACGAGACGAGACGAAATGTTACGACGTTATTTTGTCATGTTTAGTCGCGTTATTATTATTTTGTAGTTTTTCTGTTTCCTGTGTCCAGAGGCCGTTTCTCTCACAGGCGACGTCACTTCCTCAAGCTCCACTCGCGGCATTATTTAGAAGATGCTCTGCTCCAGCGAGTCTGCGAGTCTGCGTGAGTACTGAGTAGCGTGACAAAGAAAGGGAACGATGGCCGGCCAGCCAGGGGTCTTCGGAAAATAAAACCGAATGTCTTCTACCATGTTTGGTTAGTAAAATAAATATGTTGTCAATTTAAAACAGCGTCTTCCATGTCTGGAATGGATGTATTCTTGAGTCTATAAGGTAACAATAATATAATAAGAACCTTGTTTGAAAAAGCTTTGGCTAAAAGAAAATTTTGGTTTTGTCTATACTACAAGGTCCTTATACTATATTGAGTGGGTTAAATATAATTGTATTACTAAAAAGAATAAAATACAATTTTCATTGACTAAAACTAGACAAAAATAGTCATGGATAATTCTGACTAAAATATGACTAAAATGCTCTTTTAGTTGACTGAAACTTGACTAGACTAAAAGGAGTATGAACATGACTAAAACTAATAAAAACTAAAATGACAGGTTTACACAAAGACTAGACTAAAACTAAAATGAAAACAGGCCGCCAAAAACACCACCGACCATCACGAGCAGGACTACTTGTGTGTGCAGAAGCTTTGTGTTGTCTTCTGGTCGACCGTGCAACTTTTGTCCTGCCCAGGTCACCTTATCCATGTTGCAGCCACAACATTATGACCACTGTTTGGAGACGTAAATAACATTTAAACCATCTTGTGACAGTTCATTGTTCTGCTAGGAAAAATCTGGACCTGGCATTCATTCATTCATTGGTGTGGATGTTACTTAGACATGTAGCACCCACCTAGACCAGACCAGGCACCCCCACCCCATAGCAATGACACTCCTTGACGTTTATCAGGATGCAGCCTGCAGGGAATTCTTCTAGGTTCCACCAGTAAAGGTCTGTTTGTGACCGAGGAACCAGTCAGCCATCACTGCCTCATTTTAAGTCTTTAACCATCTTCAATGAAGCGTCCGTATTTTTATTTTTTATTTTATTTTATTTTTTTGAAGGAAATTGAATTTGACAGTTTCAGATCCGCTCAGGAGAATTTTTAGGGAGGTCGCAAGCGAAGAACAGACTTGCTGCAGCGCAGAATGACTCATACGATTTATATAGCTCTTTGTGGATAATGGATGAGAAATAGCAAACTACAAAGCACTCACTTGGATAAAACGTACCCTGCAGTTAGCGGTGATGGAGTCATTAAATGACTTATTAAATTCTCTCAAGAGTCACAGTTTTGTGTAAAGCAATACGTCTGAGTTGAGCCGACGTGAAGAAGGAAGTCACGATTCTTTTCTTTTTTTTTTAAATAAAACAGAGGCGGTCGAGAATCTGACGACGACAGACGGAAAACACAAAGAGAAGCATATGTTTTCTCCCCCCCCCCGTGTGTGTGTGTGTGTGTGTGTGTGTGTGTGTGTGTGTGTGTGTGTGTGTGTGTGTGCTCCGTTTGCACACCTCTGACATTTATCTGTGTGCTTTATCCAAAAAGCAATCTGCCCCGCTGTTCCCAGAGTTCAGACAAATAGGCATGGCTGCCTAAAGCGCCGCTGTGATATACGGCGTATGGCATTACAGAGTGCTGAGGCAGTGGGGGGAAAATGTCACATCTGAATGTGGCCAAATTCTCTTCTAAGAATGTGACATTGAATTAACCCATAACCCAATTATGGCTGCGACTGAAAAGCAAAGTCCACAAAATCCATAATTCAACAGCGGAGGATGGCGACGGCGCACGAGCGGACGCCCCGCGCACACAGACTAAGCCTCTAAACAAGTATCTTTCCAGGTGAATCTAAATAATCAATTATGCACGACTAAAGCCGCAGTCACGGTGTGATTAAGGTGCTTTCACGCCTTTATTTTGATTTAATTCAGGGACAAAACACTGCACAGTGTTGCATTTAACTTTGGTTCATGTTGCATTCACAGGGCAATCGAGACGAAGCAACTGAGTCCTGACACGCCTTCAACACAACGTTCTTGCAGGCAGGAGTTATAATTTTGCAGTGAAATGAATATGTAACAACCAATCACGTCCATAATGAAGCTCCAGCAGCGAGTATGAGCACCGGCATTTATTGCACGTACCAGACGACATGCTCAGTCCGATCATGCATCCAGGCCAGGACGCCCTGTCCCCTCTTTACAGGAAGTGTACAGCTCCTGCTGCCTGAAGAAGGCCCAGGCGATGCTTAAGGACACAAACATCCCTGGACAGTCCGCACTCTTTGAACTGCTACCATCTGGTAGACGGTTCAGAGATACTGAACGCCAGCACCAACAGATTGAGGAATGGCTTCTACGCAAGAGCAATAATCGCACTGAACAACTCAAACAATAAAAGATGTGCAATCATTCACACTCTTGGATGCTGGGTTTGTATGATGAGAAGGTGCTGCCGGAAAACTTTTAGGTGCAGAGTCTTGCAAAGACACGTCGGCTAAACTGCTTGGTTTTATCCCTTTAGGGTAGCTGCATTGGCCCATGGGTAATGAACTGGTCCAGGGACTGGATTGCCCTTCTTACCTATGGTAATCAACAGGTGAGGTAGGATTAGAAGAGTAGACATACACTGCCTGACCAAAAAAACAAAACGTATCCACCTGGATTTAACTAATCCAGGTGTAATCTGGATAATTACTGCATGGGTGATTATCTTTCAGCTGCCAACTAGTTATTTAACACCAACTGATGCAATGAGTAGCTTCTCATTTCTTCAACAACCATGTCTAAAGACACATCCTGTGGTCGTCTTGTTTGAGAAGGGTCAAATCATTGGCATGCATCAAGCAGAGAAAACATCTAAGGAGATTGAAGAAACGACTAAAACTGGGTTAAGAACTGTCCAAGGCATTATTAGAAACTGGAAGGAGAGTCTTCCAGGAAGAAATGTGGTCAGAAAGAAATCCTGATCCTGAAGATCAATTTTCTGGGAAGCATAAAGACTGGACTCTGGAGCAATAGAAGTAGATCATGAAGGAAGAAGGTCGACTTTTTTTTGTTGGCCGGGCAGCGTATACTGGAGATACATTGGAAGGGAACTTGGAGAAGATATTTCTGCTCCTTCACATCTTAAAGGGACCAGTAGAGGTAGACGACGTAGATCCAGACTTCAACGGATGGATCATATATCTCAAATGATCTGGGAATCACATCTGAAACCTTGATAGGAACGTCTGGAAAACAGTGGACAGACGGACATAACGTGTCAGTGAATCTTCACCGGTTTGGCTGTGCTAAGCAAATTTATCGCCGAGACCAAACCTCCACCTCCAGACGCTGCTCTACCAAAACCACGAGGTGGTTATCGTATAGTCATGTAAGCCAGCTGACAGAATAATAACGGCACCTGGACTGAACTCAACGCCGCCGCCATATAAAAAGCACATGTTCGGCGTGAGCTAACGACCACGAGGGATGGAGGTCGCTCAGAGTGTGCGCCGAGGCCTTCGTACTACAGTAGAGTCGCTTTGAGCCCTTCATCTCATCTCCGCTATTTCCCTCTCATCTCTCTTAGAGACCACGGGCTCTGGATCCGACCAGAGGGAGAAGATAGAGGCAGGAACACGACGAGGAAGGGGGGTAAGAAGAAGCGTGAAAGACTGATGAGAGAGCGCAAATCATTAGAATCAGTATTAGCAAATTAGCATTTTTTTTTTTGTAAGTGTAAGCACTAGTATTCTAATAATCTTGTATTTATTTTTAAGGGAAGTTTCTCTCATTAATGTTTGCACCTCTTTTAAAACAAGAAGACCTTCCCTCGGGTAAAAGGACGTCGGTTCATACTCCACTCGAAGCGGAGGCTCATTAAAACAAGTGGAGCACTTGCGTTATTGCACAAGATGAAGGCGTAAATGGAAATCTGGGAAGAGGCAACATCTTCGCGGGGGGGAGAGGGGGTGGAGGGAGCGAAGAGAGGCGCACGCAAAGCAGGAAAGAGTGAGAACAAAACAGAAAGAGGAGAAGCGACAGAAAACACGCAGGAGATGAAAGAAAAAAGGCGCCCGAGTGTCGCTGTAAGTTAAAGACGGGCGTTTGATGTTCTTTAATAAAACATCTGTCAAAACAAGCGGGAACAGGCGTTCAACGCGCGCATCCATCAAGTGGCACGTTTGGCACAGCTTTTTGCTAAAGGAGAGACAAAAATAAAAGAAATAAATCCACCAACTTTAGAACAACGGAGCGCCGAAGGACAGAAAGCAAAAGTTCAGAGAATAAGAAAATAGCAGCGGGCGAAAACGAGACGGAGCACGAGAGCCGGTGATGTGTCCCAGGTGTGCGCTCCATCCTCAGCAGTAGTTAAGAGCGAGGCCCGGCATCGCCTCGGCCATCCGTCACCATGGAGATAACAAGCTGTCAGGGCCAGAGAGGATCATGGGCCACAGAGGCCGGTCACTCTGCTTGAACACCACAGGAGCCAATCAGAGGGGAAGGGAAGAGAGGGGGGGAGATTATGTGAGGAGAAGGAGAAGGAGTTTACTGGCACCAAAGTACGCAGTGGGGGGAAGAAAAAAATAAGGAGCGGAAAGCAAAAAGGTGGAGAGGATTGACGAGAGAAGGCGGCGATGAGGGCGGCGGACTTGAAGCTGTCAAGATGGAAAATAATCAGCTCAATAAATCTGCTTTTAATTTGCTCCTGTATTGCTATACCTCTATGTGGCTTATTTGAATCTATTTAAATAAAAACGAGGAGACGTTTCGCCTCATTCAGATGCAGGATATTGCTACTATAGACTGCAGCCGTATATATATTTAAATGAACCAATTAAAGCCAAATAATTAAAGTCTGGAAGCCCCCACAGAAGATTCAAATAAGTCACGACAGCCACGGGCCTGACATCTACAATAGTTAATTGAAAATCTCCTTTCTATAGCCGTCCCCGTGCGTCTAGCGCGAGGCAGGTCAGGTTACTGGGAGTGCTCTTAATTGCGCCATTGGAGGTATAATGGAGCGGTCGTGACCCGACTCGTTCTCGTCGTGATCTGCGGAATAAATCACTGACGAGCGCTAATCTTCCCTAAGACGCATCGCGGCAGACAGGCAGGGCAGTGGAACGCGCTCCGCCGCGCATGCAGAATCATGGGAATTATAGTCTGACCCGCTGACGGCTTTGACCTCCCGACGAGGGAAGAGCTTGGTGACGTTAGAAACTGAAGAGTAATGGCTTGTCTCTTGGAGTCAGAGTGCACGTTCACGTCTCCTTACGTGTCCAACACGGTGCAGGAGTTTGTGCGTGGATTCATCAAAGCTGAGTGGAGCTGTGAAGGTCTTTGTAGGTCTAAAACGACAGCTGCTGCTGCTACAAAGCAACTCAAAGCAGACCTATTTAAAGGCTGGGACACACCAAGTCGGTCACTGGTCGGTGTTGGGACATCGGTGAGACTCTTAGACCTTAGTTTTTCCAATGCACTCTCTTCCAAAAGCATTGGAACAGTTTTGCTATAGTCAGAAAACAACTGGGTTTGACATCAAATGATAAATATGAGACATATCGGCTTTTGTTTGATTAGCAAGTAGAAGAGGAAGGTCATCCTGGAATTTACCAAAAAGTAAAGCGAAGCACTTAAACATTCTGGGACAAAGCTTTACAGCCTGATGAGATGAAGATTAACCTTCACCAAAGTGATAAAGGAAAGGTTAAAGTTTGGAGAAAGAGAGGATCTGCTCATGATCCCAAACATACAAGCGTCATGGCTTGGGCTTGAGTGGCCTCTTCCGGGACAAGCTCATTAATCTCCATTGATAATGTAAACACAGGATGGCTGCAGCAAAAATATCTCAGAAAGCTACAGAAACATTCTGTCTGCCAGTTTAAAGAAAGATGCAACCAAACTGATTATCATGCAGCAGGATAACGACCCAAAACACACTGCCAGAACAACGAAGGAGTTCATCAAGGGCAAGGAAGTGAAAGGTTTTAGATCGGCCAAGTCAATCTACAGCCCTTTAAACCCTATAGAGCATGCATTTTACCTGTTACAGAGGAGACTAAAGGGAGTAATCCCCCAAAACAAACAACATTTGAAACAGCCTGAGGTGAAAGCCTGGAAACGCAAAAAAGAATGCAAACGTTTGGTGAAGTCAATGGGTCACAGGCTTGATGCAGTTATTGCAAGTGTTATTCACTTTAACGTTATTTGAGTCTAATCTGTTCCACTACTTCTGCTCACATGAAATATCGGTGGCTTCAAGTGGAAGGGGGGTTCCTTCTAAGTTGTCGATCAGATCCAAACGTAAATACCTGGAAATAAAATATGAAAGTTTATCAATTGTCTCATATTCATCTTTTGATGTCAGACCCCATTGACTTCAGCTGTCTGCACTAGTTGGAACCTTGTTTGGGGCTTTTCAGCCCTTTGACTATGCTGAATCACGCCAGAGTGCACGTCCATGCAAAAGATCCCCATGACTGGCCATTCAGAGAAAGCTGTATCTTCCTAATGACAGCTATGTGGAACGGACCAATTCTGCACGACAGTTTTTAGCACTTGCTAGCTAATTCTAACTAATCCTAACTCTAATAGATTCTCTGGTGGAATGAGAGTTACAGACTACCGTCATTCACTGGTGTGAAAAGTTATGTCCTCTCATGCAGATGCAGAATTTTCATGGTGGTTAAAAGCTGACTCTTCACAGGACAGCCTTTGTTGCGGGGAAATCTTTGGCGTTCTAAATGGTCCACAAGCATTTATCTGTAGGTGTTTCCATGCATGTGAAGTAGAGATCATTGGTTGTTCAATCAGAGATGCTAGTCCTAATCATCTGTACTATTGTTTTTAGCTGTTGCATCTTAACTCGTCCTATTGCCACCTGATGGTTGGAACACGGATTTCCTCTCATGTAGATGTGGAATGTACGTGGTAGTTAAAAGCTGGCTGCAGTGTTGGCGTTGGTGTCTGCCTTTATTGTCAGGGATGCGTTGACGTTCCAAATGGTTGACGTACATGTATCTGTCAGTACAACACTATATAATGCACTTTAACGAACCAATCAGTGGTCTTTACAGCTAAAATGGCACAAAGCAACTCAAAGCAGACCTATTTAAGGGCTGTGACGCACCAAGTCGGTCATTGGTCAGCGTTGGGGGCATCTCAGTTTTAGCATGCTGAACCATGTACAGTCTTTGAGGTGTGTTCAAGAGCACATCTTTTTTTTTGGTTTCTTTGATGTCAGCTCGGTGTGTCCGGATCGTAAAAAATGAAATAATCTGCCAAAATAAAAACCTGCAGGTCACATTTAATGGATTTTCGGGGCAGGACAACACATGCTGCAGCTGAGCTTATTTCTGTTAGTGGAGATATCTGAATGTTAGTGGGGAGAGTGGGGGGAATGGAGGTAGAGCGACGAGGGAAGAAAATGAGAAGGGGGGAGAGATAGGGCGTGGAGAAAGGAAAGCAAGGGAAGAGAAGAATAAATAATGAAGGGAGGAGGTATAGAAACTCATCTCATTATCATATCAAATATCAGAATCAACATTTCAGATGGGAGGAAATGAGAGAGCGAGGGAGGTTTAGCTATGTGCAGAGTCAGAGAACAGCAGAGAGAGAGAGAGGGAGAAGAAGTGTGTGGGGTACAACATAGAGAGGTGCTCCAGGTGCTTTGCTGCAGGGGGAGCGTGGGAGACCTTTGTGTTTGTGCGCACGAGTGAGTGTGTATGTGCACGTCCGCCGAGGCTTCTCATAGCTGCCGACTGATCTGATCTGCAAAGATGCCCCCGTCACGAGCATCCAGACCGATTCAGATAGGCCGCGCCGGACGCTGAATGATAACGAATGAAACGAAAAGCGCCTTAGCAACAAACACCACGCGCTCAGGCTTCGCCGGTAAAAACCCAGCAAGCTGCAGCACAACACACACAGCGCTGTAGGAACACACACAAGTGGGTTACAAATCATTGTTCCAGGTGCAGCCAACATCAAACTGCTGCTCATGTTTGAGTCACACGCCGGTGAAAGCATCCCACTCACATATGGCCACTAGCTCAGAGTAGCTGCAAACGTTGTGGTGTGGACGGACAACCAGGGGAAGTCCAATGGAAGTCTGTGATACGAAGCTGCAAACTTTAGCTGACTTCAACTTTTCAACCAGAGCTCCGAGCATGTCAGCAGAGTGTATGCATTGCTGGGTTTTTTTGTTTTGGCAGCAGCTTGGGCAACAAACTGGAAACACCAAACAAACGGCTGAACCAAAAGACCCATTGGAAAGACTTTGACCAACGGCCAGATGGCGCATAGCTTCTCTTCTACAACTACATGAAAATAAATACCCCTCCGCTCCAGCAGGTGGCAGTAGAAGGAACCAGAAGAGCTTCTATTAGCTAGGACAGGGTTTCCCAAACGTTTCCATGCCAAGACCCAACCAAACAGCATTAGCTTCAGGCCATGGACTCTCTTTGCAAACCCACAGACAATGCTACAAAATATGTAAGAAACATCACCTTTCATAATGTTTTTTCTTACTTTTATTCACTATTCAATAACTATTACATTTGTTTAGCAAAAGTTGCAGTATAAATTTGTGATTTTAGTTGGCCGGGAGATTTTTTTTGCAGCAGTGTCCTCCACAGCAGGACCGTTGGTCTGTTCCTTTGGTCTCTTTCTTTTCAAAAGCCTGCTTATTTTGCGCTAACTACATGCTAGCTTGAGGAGCAAAGCAGCTTCATAAATGGTGCAACCACCAGGTCTACACAGATTAGGAGGTCATGAACAATGTTTTGAATCAGAAAGATGAGCATGGCAATACTTGTAAACATAATTTGATTACATTTTACAATAATGTAAAAAAAAAGGGCTTCCCACCAATCCAACACGCTGAATCGGGTATGTTGCTAACTTGTGGCGTCAGCAACCAAGCCAATCATCACTACAAACCACTACACACATCTTTTCCACCTTTCTCACACTAAGTTTCTCTCTTACAGCTTCAACCACCACAGTTGCTCATCCAAATCTTTTTTTTTTTTTTGAAGCCCAGTGTGTGTTTATGCACCGGCGTGTTTGCACCACGTGGCGCTGGGCCAACCCAGAGCAGCAGCAGAGCTCGGCCATTAGCGAGCACTGGAGAAATCCTTCTGAAACCTCAGTCAGTCAGACAAAACCAAAGACTTTCTGTTTGGCTTTCAGACTGACTGACTGCCTCACGCCCTCATCCCGTCTCTGTGGTTTTCTGGCCACGCGTTTGTTTGTCTGTAATGCAGACATATTACCGTGGTATTAGTTTCCCCCCATTGGCTCGCTGTAAACGCCTGGGTTATAAAGTCAGAAAATTACAAGGCATTTGATGGCCCCTCAATACTTGGCTGGGTTTCTGTCAGAAAAATACGCTTGTGTATGCATATTCAGGCAATCAGCTCGTACAGCAGCCTTTGTTTTCTGCTCCCTTTCATTTCCTCTCAGTGAACACTACAGTCTGTAAACAAATGCACAAAACTAGCGCGAAGCCAATATTTCTCTTATTATAGCAATTCATCCAGAATATATTTAATTTCCTAAATTCTTACTAATTCAGCTCTGACACAAGCCCAAGTCTTGTGCGAGGAGTTTGTCGATGTAAAAGTTATGACTGCCAAACGCACTGTGTTCGTCAGGAACATCATCAAGAGGAATCCATCCAAATAAAATCTCTCCGCCGACTTTAAGGAGCTGAAGTCATCAAGAATGAAATGTCTGGCACCGCAAACACTTCAGATAAACGGTGCATTAGCTTCTGCAGCTTGTTTTGCCACATCATAATTCCTCCTTTGAATCCTCCAGTGTATTAACAGCACACAGCTTTGGGATCACAGCTGCAGAAGGTTTTCTGGTCTGGAAGCAGTCCGGTAGCGCCTACGAACTTTGTTTATTAGCGTTTTACGCCTGAAAAGATGCGACACAAACAGCGTTACGAAGACCGCAGCTCATGAAATTAGCGCCTGGTATATTTAGAGGGAACGCAGTTTGCAGATAATCACGCTGCTTTGAAGTGCTGCTCTGCAAAATATCTGCTAAACGATTTGATGTAAGACGCTGCTGTTTATCCTCTGCTTCTTGCACCTGACACCATCTACATCTACACTGACACAAGTCTTCAATCAAGGGTGTACACCTTTAGTAACCATCTATACTGATATGCTGGTGTCTCTCTGGTTGGACTAACCCAATGATTCCCAGCCTGGGGTATGCATATCCCCAAGGGTACGCAAAGTTACGTAGGGGGTATGCGAAATAGTTAATTCTGAATTCTGAACCCTGATTACATTTTGAAACTGCAAAAACAGATAACGGGTTGTTTTCTCATTGTGCTTTGTCAGTTATGTTCATTGAGACAATTGAGCTAGATTGTAGGACAACTGGCTTTGAAGCTATGTATCAGTTTGCTGCTAATGTAGCTAGCGCAAGGTCACCTAAATAAGAAAGACGCCAATTCCCTGAAATGTCTGTCATTGGTGGGCAGGTGCAGACCTCTTGATGATACAGCTATACTCGCTACAGAAAGAAGCAAATCTCGTTCTTGACTTGGTCTTTAAATTATGTCGTCAACAGTTCTGATAACTTTCTGTCATTTGAGTCAAGTCCTCAGTCTGAGGTAACCGCCAAAAATGGATAAGTTGATAAACAGATAGATTGACCTTCCAGGGAGACCTCAACTGCTGCTACCACCAGTCATCCCACTGGCGAAGCAGTGCAGATGTGGCTAGTGAAGCTGCTAGCATAGCCACAGCCACAGATAAGGGGTACGGGCTGTGAAAAGTTTGGGAACTACTGGACTAACCCATTCGTTTTGAGCATGTTTGCCCAACGTAGGAGTAGGAATCTAGTGAAGCAAGATGTTTCCAGCAAAAACACAGGGAGCAATAGTTGGAGAAGATGATCAACACCTCGGTTATCTTCTCTTAGCTCCGTTTAGGAGATAAAGTCGTTGAATAAAATCAATATTTTTGTTGTTTCAGGCAGATTCAAAGCTCCACAGCAGGCAGACCCCAGTCAGTCATTGAAGCCCTAAACTCTGATGAGTGAGAACAAGTAGCTCCATAATAATACTGCGCTTAAATGTACAAACACACGCGTCCCTGCAGCAGTGCGTCAGGAAGCCCTGTGTGTTCCTGTCTGTCCCTAATGTGGAAGGATCATCCTCAGTCCCACTGGCACTGTCACAGCAGTCAGCAAACAGACAACAGCCTGTTCTGGGCGCAAGCTAAAAATCACACACACGCACAAGCACATGAATACAAATGTGCACATTAAATTGTCCTAGCAGAGCACTGCTGATTGCTGCCGTTGTAGATGAATAAAGACGTCAAACACACTTACTTTGAGAAGGCTCGGGGATGACGGATGCACTGTGGTGGCAGATCCACAGGATAAAGCGGTGAGAGTTGATGGGGTGGGATGTGGGGGGTCAGGATGATGGAGATGCATCAAAAGAATCCAATATATATAAAGAGAGAGAGGGAGGGAATCAAAAAGGAAGTGAAATTGTAAGGGATAGGCAGACAAATGGATCTAATGGGAGCGTATAAAGGCGAACCAGAGAAAGGAGATAAAAGGAGAAGGTCTACTGTTGGAGAAAAGAGGCGGGGGTGATGGAGGAGCATGGGTAAGTACAGGTTATCGTTTAGCTTAAATGGCCCACTGCTGTGAGCGGATGAAAGGATATGGGCTGGAGACCATACGGATGCACCAGTTGCGAGGACAGGTGGTCTGCTTGAGGCAGAAGAAGACCACGGGCGCCAGCTCCGGGAAGGGCAACACCAGGGTGCTCAGGTCGCTGCCGAGGCTGACGTCATCCCCCGGACCCACTTCCTCGATGACGTCATCAGCCTGCACCGAGCTGTAGTCCTCGCTCTGCCCTGGCCCTGCCGGGGAGAGGCTCCCCAGCGGCACAGGACACTCCTCGCTCGTCATGGCAACCCAGCTGAGATCTGAAACAGGCGGAGAGAAATGGGTGATTTTTGTTCAATTAGCATGCAGCATGTGTTCCGCGGCAAATGGATGTTAATTATATAAATGTTTATTTCGTGAAAGATAAGTCAGTAAATATTTAATTGATTGTTTTTTGCCCCAAAGGTTCATTACTCTGTCTCCCCGTCTCTGTGCCCTCTGAAAGCAAATATGCTCTTATCGTAAACTCTCTAGGCTTGCGGAACAGAATTCTTACTTGATAACAATCAAACACACACAGAGGGCTACGACAGCGGAGAGTAAATCAATGTCAACAGTCATTGCGCGATCATTGACGAGTCATTTAGCCCCATCACGGTAGGTGTTCGTGCGAAAGGAAAGGGCTTTCCATCTTCGTACCACTTTGCCCCCGTGAATGGATTTATCTAGAGATACAACATACGCACACACAGATGTGTAAAAAATGTTCTGCAGCAGTCTGGTTCCGCGTAACTGCCGTCGTTATTGGACTTCTGCACACGCAACACGTGACCGGGACTTTCTTCCTTTGCACGCGCAATATTGTCAAAATTAGGAACTTCCCGTCTCAAAGTGATGCTGAAAGTCTGACAACTTTAGCTTCTCCTCGCCGGCTCCATGTAAAAATCCTGAGCAGAATTTAAAATCCTTCCCCTTACATAAGATGGAGCTTGGCCTTCAAGGGCTTTCCCTCCGAGGCAAAGCTCCATGTTATCTTAAAGAACGCATAGTACCCCAATAGAAAGCTTAGCTCTCAAAGTTCAGCCTTACTCGCGGTCCCTAGCGTTTAAAAAAAAAAAGTAATTTGGGAAGCAGAGCCAGGCTCCTCTCCTGTGGAACCAGCTCCCAATTTGGGTTCAGGAGGGAGATACTTAAAGCTTATCGTTAGAGCTGGCTCTGAAGGCCCCTAAATCAACTCTTATGGTGCTATAGGCCTAGGATGGTGGGGTACTTCTCATGATGCACTAAGCACCCGTCATCTCTCTACCTTTTTTCTACCTATAAAAAAAGAGATCCCAGTGGCTTTGAGATATGCATGTTCAGAATCAGGTTCCATGCTTGTTAATCCTTTAATCTTTATCTAAAATATGAAGACAAACCCATCTATAGAAACCTGCGTGATCCGACAATGATGAATTCTTCCCCCAGCTTTATTAGCCGCTGCGGCTCAGACATGTAACTTTGCAAGACAGAGGCTTATACCCTAAATGAAGCTTCTAATTAGAGCCGGCTCTGAAAAACCCCATAACCAACTCTTAAGGTGATGGTGCTATAGGCCTAGGATGGTGGGCTACTTCTCATAATGCGCCAATCACACCTCCTCCTTCTACCTGGTCAAGCAGATGGATTCCCCAGTATGAGCTGCTCAAGGTGTCTCTAAAATGGACTAGGGTTAGGTTTAGGTTTCAGGTCCCTGTCTCCTGGAAAGACAATTTGGACAATTATTGGACCAATGTATCCAAAGACATTAAAGAAAGGCAACGGGAAGTTTCATGAAGACGTTTCCCTGGTGGGGAGTTGGGTTTTAAATCTGTCCTTTAGAACCGAAGGAGCTACTTGGAAGAAACGTCTTCAAGAAACTCATCAAGTCCAGTTGCCTTTCTTTAACGCTTTTGGATACGCCATGACCCAGATAATGTAGAACCTTCACAGGCATGAATATAAAAATGTAAAATGAAAAGATTCAGAGAAAAACAAAAATAGCAAAAGGAAGACAGAGCGATCTAAACTTAGGAGCCAGGAAACAAGTCGGACCGCAGCATCCGGAACCAAAGTGAATGCATAATAACAAACTGGACTGTGTAGTCCATTTGCTTTTAACTGCCAGCCAAAGCAGACCGCCAAGCGAGAGGCAAGGAGCCAAGCGAAGCCTGGGCATGTGCATCGCTGGACATATGCACAGTCTTCCACACATACCCACACATTCTCTCTCTCCCTCTCTCTCTTGTTTTGTCTTCCGCTCACAGTCAGGATATAAATGTTTAAGGCATTAATGTACACATTTGCACGAGCAGATAGGACGCACGCGTGGGTGTGTTTTTTCCATTACGTGCGCGTTTGTTTGCAGTAAATCCTACGGCAGGATTAAGAGGCGGTGTGAGAGCTGACTTTGTTTTTATAGCGTAATGATATTAAAGGCTATTCATTACAAGAAAATAGGACAGCGGTGATTTAGATGCCGCCATAATCCTCTGATGAGATGTAAAAGCAGGTAGGGATTGTAAAAAAAAAACAGGGTGGGTAGTGACTCCTCTCCCCAACCCCGTCCAATAATCATTGGTTTATTTTCTGATGACTAGTGTATACATACTCTCAAGCCAGGCTACAGTTTTCATCACTGGCCTTTTAAATTAGCTTTACCATGGCAACAGCTGCTTCCTGGGGAGCCAGGAAGTTTATTCTTACCCTGTTGTGTTTTATTTCCCATGACAAAGCTTCTCAGGGAGACCCTGCAGCTATTACCGGCGACTACAATTAAATAGGAGACAGCTTTGCAGAAATGCTTGGAAGGAGTTTTCTCCCGCGATCCGTGCGTTGGTACGTGGATGCTTTGGGTTTGATGTGTCACTCGCTCTCTGTGGTTTCCAAATATTCCTGCTCCTTATGATGAATGTGCGTGACACGCTCACACAGAGAGAGAGAGGGAAATCGATAGAGAGACGGAGCACGAGGCCGCTCCCCGACGCGTCCACACAAGCGCCGTTCACACTTCCTCAACATACACGCTCTTGCACATTAGCACCCTTAATTGGGGTAGCGGATATACAGTCACCCATTTAGCTGCACTATGAGCTAAAGGCTGTGATGAGCCGTGGAAAGAAGAGGAAGAAAAAAAAAAAAAACTTGCTTTCCCCCTCCCACACACACTCACTGCGACAGTCTGAGACAGACACAGGAAGAGGCTGGATGGGAAAACAACAGCCAAAAACATACTGTGGATGCTCTGAGCGGCGCAGGCTTCGCTTCGTTTCGGTTCATTTCATGCGGCCAGACTGAATGAGAGATTTTTTTTGTTTGAGCCGAGATCAAAAAATGTGATGTAAAATGCCCACTGGATAAAAGTACTGGCTAAAAGAGAGAGGCAGCGAATGAGTTCATTATTATATGTATAGAAATAATTAAAAAAGAGAGATCCCAGTGTTCTTAACTTTGAAATTAATGGCTTTGAGATATGTCCAGAACCAGGTTCCATGCATGTAAATCCTTTATCCTTTATCTAAAATATGAAGACAAATCCATCTGTAGAAACCTGTGTGATCCAACAATGATGAATTCTTCCCCCAGCTTTATTAACCGCTGCGACTCTAATACGTAACTCTACAAGACAGAGGCTTGTACCCTAAATGAAGCTTCTACTTGGGGCTTGTTAGGGAATAATTTCTCTTCCTGACTGCTGGGGTCAGTTATCTGCCCTTATTTTCTCTTTCAGGAACATGCCAAGGCCATGGTCCCTCTTTGGTGTCTTCAATCTCACTATCTTTCCCCTGTCTCGGTCCACCTTTTTGGTATAAGAATGTGAGTTTACTGTTTGCCCCCTTAGAATTGAGGTGGAACTCATGCACTTATGTTGTGATGACGAATCGTCTGTTCTCCTCGTACGAGTCTAAATAAACTCCTTCAGCAATAAGACATATAGGATTTTGGTACTTCTTCTTCTTCTTCTCATTGGCATCTCCACAAATTCTTCCCTAACAGGGCTGGTTCTGATAAAAACATTATCTGAACTAGTGTAAACTGTGATATTGACAAACTGACTCCTGCATAGTCTGTATTTTATCAGCACAACGTTTCAAAGAATTATGGCATAGTTTTTTGTTTTTACTACCAGTGGTGGGCCGTCAGAGCCAACAAAGCCTTCTCTGCTGGCCTTTATCAAAATCACTGATTTACATTTTAATATTTTCCCATTAATCTTATTAAATTAGTCCCAACAGCCTATTGTGTCATTTTATGGCGTGTCTGTCTCTCAGCTCCAGTTCTTCTGGCAGCGTAGATTAGCATTAGAGCTTTTATCCAATCATATTTCAGCCATCACGTGTTGCTGGAGTCAAAGAAATCTGCCCAGGCCTTCACTATTAAAACTGAAACACACTGTAATGACACCGTTCCTCTAACCAATCACATTTCAAGATAGTATTTTTAGTCCTCTGATTGGACGGTCAGAGAGCTGCTCTGTTTTAAGCTAAGCTAGCGGTTCATGTTCATCTGTAGCTGCACAACTTTAACAACGTTAGCTGCCAGTTGAACCCATGATGGAAGAAGGAGGAGAGGCTATGAATTTGGTTGCAGATCTTCTTAGAAAGACACTTTTACAGCGGACTTTGAAGGAAAAGCTACGTATTGTAAGGAATGGCTGTCCATACACGGACCTGGGAAGATTTTCAGGTCGGCAACTATCAGCGCTACCCTTGGTTGACAGGCTATGAGGTTGTTTCTTAAGTTCTGGTGAGTAAATTCATTATATTTACATCTGTTATGTATATTTTTGTCATTTTATGATTAAGCATTGGCGCTTCTACTGGATTTGACGTAAGTGGCGCTGGTGCACAGCTACAGCGAAGCGGTGAGTGAAAAGAGACTTTCTGAACCGTTTTAAGTGAGTTTCTTGGTCTACTAATGTCATTCATCTCACTATATGAGAAACCCACCTGTGATACAACGTCCTGTTTTATTGCCTATCCGTATGTTGTTGATGGTTTCTATAGCAGTGGCGTCATAACGATCGCATTAAGAGGGGTTTCGTATTAAGGCCTGGGTGGAAAAATACACGGCTCACCACTGGTACGTGCTGTGTGTAGTTCTATTTTTTGTGCCTTAAATTGCCCCCCAGGTACTAATAAAGCTTTCTGAAACTACTGCTCTTTCCATATCTGTTGTGTAACTTTGAATTTCCTGTGTAGGCATCAGTAAATACACATCTTTCTCTTCATCCTTTATTTTGGTCACTTGGTCATTTGCCAACGATCCTGTTGTGTATTTGTCTTTACAGATCAGAGTAAAATGAACACCCCTCTCTCTTTGCCATCGGCTAGACGGCAACACTTTGAACAAACCTTTAATCCACAAACGCTTTGTAGAGGAGTTGCAGTGCAATAAATCCAAAAGCACTGAGCCTTTGTCTCTGGAAACTATTTGGCTTGAATTATTGACCAGTGGTCTGAGAAGATCACGCTAATGAGAGGTCTGTTGAAAGCTGTGACTCTCATTTGTCAGTGCGCGAAAAAGTCACGTAATAATAGAAAAATAATCATCTTTATTTGTATTGCTTTTTTCAAAGTGATGTTACAAAGAGCTTGTGTCTTTCTCCTGTTTTGAATGTGGATGTGAAGATCTGGGCGTAGCTATCCACTCAACTCCATCACCTGAAGCCAATCCATCTATCAAGCCCTGCAGTGCAGTATATCCACCCCGGTCTTTCGTCCACCTGTGCAGTTACCAACTGACCCCAGACGACTGAGAATTTGTTTTATTTGTCTTTTATTTCTTGTATTTGCGTTTGAGTTTTTGTAACTTGCACCTCTCAGTGGTTCAGGATCATTACCCATCTCCTCATCTCTTGGGTCTCCAGCCCGGCCCAGCACAGCATCATGCCATCCACTCACAGCCAGCCAATAAATCACTTTTCACCACAAAACCCCTGGATCCGGGTCGGTCTTTCGGATCCATTTTGCATTTTGCAGTGACAGAAGAGATGCAAAAGAAAAACAAGCTTTGCTGAATATTTTGCTCATTCTGTTGCAGAAGGAGTAGATTTACTTGACATAGCGTCTTTGGGTCATCTATAAACTTATTGAATTCTGGTGGCGTTTTATTTTGTACCGCCGCACTTTTACATCGAAATCTATGCGGGGTGTCTTTTCCTTTCACCGAAAATGGGCCAGAGACGTGTTTTAATCCGATGTTCCCGAGGACAAACGTTTCCACAGAACGACAATAATTGCATTTTTGCAGCAACTCTTCATCCTATTGTGCCGCCTCTATATGATTAATGCCATTTGTGCAGCTGTAGAGCAACAACAACAACAACTCAGCTGTCTGCTGTGAGCAAAGTCCGGACATCTGGAAAAGAACTGATACACCGTGGCACATAATCCTGAGCTTCTGCAGAGCAAAGTTATTAAAAAAAAAGTGCCCTGTGCTAATGTCGAATTATGGAGATTGGTTTTGCTAGTTACAGGAGAAGATGAGGTTTTTACTTTAGTTTTTGTCTTATACAGCTGGAGGTGTGCACACTGTGCGTTTGGCAGGTGATTTGTGACGACTGTGACGCCCTCCCCACCCACCCCACCCCACCCCACGCAGCCCGACTGTCACATTAGCTTAACGTGTTCACGTCGCTTCAGTTCTTTCTCCCAGCGTGTCAGTGCTGGTGACACAATTATTATCAGACGAGAACAAACACACACACTTGACACGCGGGTGCACACATACAGTCGGGTTGAAAATAAATAAATAACAATGAGAACGCTGAACATATGAGAAGACAGGAGGCACATCCTTGAGGACTGGTGCCGTCCCAGGGGTTTGTGTGCGTTTGTGCTGTTACTCTGTTCTGGGGTCCAAGCTCATATCGAATACTGAGGTCCTAATGGCGTCTATTTTTTCTGAGGGTTAAACCTGTTGAGACCTGGTTTTTAAAGGTTTCAGGTTAGGGTGTAATTAAGGTTGTGGGTCCATATGTCTGACCACCATACCCCCCCAAGATTTGGTTTTGGGAGGTTTAGGTTAGGGGTGGGGTTGAAAAGGTTAGGGTAAGGGGCTAGGGAATGCATTCAACTTTTAATTGTGCCGCAAATTGAATTAATTGTGGAAAAATTGCAGTTCCTGCTGTTTGACTCTTCCATTTGTTCACACAGTAGCATGCACAGTTGGACCAGGGGGTACAGTAGATGCTTGCTCAGGGCAAATCAAGTAAGGACACAGTGGGAGGCAAACCTGGGACCCCTTAGTCCCGAGCTCCACCTTTGTGAGCTTGTTCTTGCTGTTAATCAGTTCCGGGTTGCAAAGATTTTACTGAATACTAAGGTTGTGGGTCCATTTGTGTGAGCACTGTAACATTTTGAGGGTTAAAACCCTTTAAGACTTGGTTTTGGGATAAGGTTAAAGGGTAGGGGGCTAGGTAAGGTAAGGTAAGGTAAAGTCCTGTATCTGTCATTAGATGTTTGATCATCATACAACGAAATTGCATGGTTGAATGGAGAGTTAGTCCTGAGCCACTGGGTTTGGGTTACTTAGGGTTAAGCTTGCCTAGGGTTAGGGTTTCCTATGGTTAGGGTTACCTAGGGTTAAGGTTAAGCTTGCCCTAGGGTTAGGGTTACCTAGGGTTAGGGTTACCCAGGGTTAGGGTTGCCTCACCAAGCATGCTGCCACTGTGGACCAACCTGACCCCGCTCCTAGCACCCATGTTTTTGATAATGGTATGAGTAATGCCTGGAGAAAACCCACAGATTCAAACCAAGGACCTTCTTGCTGTGAGGCAGCAGCATTAACCACTGTTCCACTTGAATGCCGTATGTCTATGGGAAGTCCTTTCAAAACTAGAACCACGGGTTTGTGTGTACCAGTGGAAACATAACGCACCATGGGCCTAATCAAACACAGACGGTGACTAATGCTATTAGAATCACTGCGGGCCGAGTGTCCCTTGAGAAAACATCTTAGGCTCTAAACACATCCTTTCAACAGCGGACCCACACACTCCCCGCCTCATCATTCATGTCAAACTATTCTTCATTCAGTGACCCGAGACAAACCAGCTTTGACACCTACTGCTGAGTGATCAAAACACCACATTACTTCAGTGCCGGGACTATCAATATACCCAATGAGAGACTATAATGTATTTATAAAACAGTGTCTGACAGGGGAGCCAACTCTGAATATGATAGCTGGCTTTTTGACAGCACTATAAAATTGCCTTTCTAAAATGTGATAAATGCGACTCTCACATAACGGAGGGGAAGATAATTCCCGGCTCCGCATCTCTACCTCGCCAAGGTAATAACATCTAGTTTAGGGTCATTGGAATATTTAAGCATGTCGGCGTAAATGGACTTTCGAGAATGATCAGTCAAGTTTAGTGCTCGTTGTAAACCGGTTATGATGAAGCTCCAAATAATCACCGCCGTCGTGTTTAAAGTGTTACAAATAAATCACGCATCATTGCATCACTGAATCCTTTTACATGGATAATAAGTCGACAGACAGCTTTGGAACCACTCTGATCAGAGATTTTAGCTAAACTGTTTACATGAATGCGGAATTAAATGATCTAACAAGATATATGGGTTAAGACATGTATTGACAAAGTGGTTCTGCTGCTGCGGCGCGTCAGATCTAATGGAAATATAAGTATTTTTGCAACTTTGACCCAATAAAACATCTCCAGCATTGCTGTCCACATGGATTCATCTCATTTTTCTACCTCCATATTTCTGTCCCTGCTGGAAACTCCTCACCTTATGTTTAACCCCACATGCTCAGAGAGAATGGATTTATTCCAATAACCAGACAGAAACCAGCACATCAAGAGTTTACATGATTATCGGGCGATTGCACCACCTCAAAATCTGACTGAAGATTCCTCCGCTCTGATTGGGGTGATGACATGAGGTAGTTTTATTCTGATTGGGCTATTGTTGTGTTTATTTATTCAAATCTGGTGCCCGAGTCCCTAGGCCTTCAATTTTGACAAACTCCACCCCGAAAAATGATTTCTGGGGGAACTTTGTGACATTTGATAGATTGTTTGCACCGGAATTAAACACATCATCGGTACAAAAGTACCTTTTTGAGTTCTAAAAGTCTTGGTGAAACATTTGAGTACCATGTATTGGAGAAAGAAAACCCTAAGTATCTGGTTGTTAACAGAAAACAACAAGCAACACCACAGATGTTCCCCAACATCCCACCAGTCTTTTAGACTGAAGAAGCTACATGGATGAAACATCTTCAAGAATCTCTACAAGTCCAGCTATCCTCCTTGTTTTTTTACAAGACGATTAAATTCCAGACGTAATCAAAGGATCTGAGGGGAAGTGAAGAAAGAGATCGGAGAGAGGAGGTAGATAAATGCTAAACTAAATCGGTGCAAATGTATGACTGCTGCCGTCTGGTTAATTCTCCTAAAAAGAGTAAACGAGGCGGAGAAAATACTGCATCTGGTTCATCAGATCCGAGTCCCATTCAAATGTGATTGGCAACATCTGACGCACCAGAGCCCTGCATCATTTATCCTTTGACTCGGAGCGACAAACAAGGCGGTAATTATTAAAAAAGATCAATTAAGTAGAACTGGAATCAAGGCGAAAAGTATGCAAACTACTGTAAGATTTAAATGAGTGAAGCTGAGCCTCCAGAATCCTATTACATATGCTTCATTGGCTTATGGGTGGAATAAAGAAGGAGGGAACCTCTGGGGAATAACGCTCCACGTCGGAAACTGCTGGTGCCATTTAGCTTTTGTGTAACGAGGAAAGAAAACATCACGCGTGTGCGCCGAGACCTGCCAGACAAAATGCTGTTAACACCCAGAAACTCAACCATTACATGGAAAGTCATTTTTCTTCTTTATTAACCTGTCTCTTTAAAACCCTTGGAGGCTTGCTTGTAGTAATTTCATAAACTGACCAAAATAACTTGGCACAGATGAATCCTGGAGTAGCTAAATGTAGGAAATACTGCATCACTATAACAAAGTACCATACGGTGAGAATTTCATTTGTTAAATTCAGCGATTTTTGTCCCAAAATGGGTTAAAATGCCCACAACCGCTGCAGCGAGTTGGGTCGTTAGCTCGCAGAAGCAGCCAGACTCTTTCAGATATTTCAGCCAGTAAGTGACATATGGGTGTCAAACCCTTCCCCTGCATCCAGCCGCATTCTCCTGACTCGGCAGTAAAGCCAGATTGGCCCAGACATTTGTTGTGGATCACAAACCAGCAGGGTGGGTGCATTTACCCCTAACAACCAGATGCTTTGGCCCGTTTTGGAATTACGAGCTGCAGGGAAACATCTCAGAATACATTTTGACCAGATTTACGCGACATACGAGTAATAAATCTGATAAACGGGAAGGCTCGAGTAGATTTTAACCCCTACACCGAATCAAGCGACTCCTGTTTGCACTCCTCTGAAATGAGCTCGGAGCTAATTGTTCCCAAAATAGAAGTCACTTCACGTGAAAATGTTTGCAGCTGCAGTCAGTCACAAAAGTAAAAAGCTTGCCGGTGCAACAGTGATGCTGAACTGGAGCAGAAAAGTCTTCGTAGCTGTGCATCAACGGTATAAAAGAGTTAAACTATAGCTGGGAAGTTTTGGAGGGAACTTACAGCTCATCTGTCATAACATTAACTTTCTGATCTGAGATGAAAGATTTCCTTTGATTCCTCTTTAATCTTTCATCTTCCTTTTGGAATTTTAAAGTTCCAGTCTCCATTTGAGTTTCCTAATCCGTTTCGTTTTATCCCTTTCCGTCATTTTTCCCTCCGTTTCTCACTGGTCCTCTGGCCTCCTACCTCTTTCTCTTTTATTAACGCCTCTCTCTCTCTCTCTCGCTTTCTTTCTCACCGTCTCTCTTTCTATGATGAGCAGGATACCGAGCTCTGCGTCGGAAATCATCTTTAGTGAGCGGCTGCCAGTGGATTACACTGAAGCAGCGGGCTCCTTGAGTTTAATCTGTTTTAACAGCATTAGCTCCAACCGAGCGGTCGAGGCTATCGTCGCGGGTTCGTGCGCCGTCCGGATATCGAGTGCGTATGCGTGTAATAAAGTCAGCGTGAGTGCGCCGCTGTGTAAATCCCTGCCAACACCATGACAAGCCGTTTTGCTAACGCCACACTTTGCACTGTGAAGGGGCTCAAACTATTAGCATTACCGTCGTGCTAATAGCTTTTAGAGTTCGGGTCGTGCTAAAGTTCAAGTGCAATAATGTAGATTCGGTGCGTGGCAGGACTGACGGGGTGTGAAATGAGCTCGAGAGAAGCGAGGGGATACTGGATACTACAGATTACATTAGGGTACGAAGCATAAACTGTAGCATATGTAAAAGATGGACGTCGTTAGAGGAGATGAAAAGAAAAGTGAAGCTAATGCTGACTTAAAGCGTCATACCACAGATGGTCACTAGGGGGCGACTTCAAATTTTGACGACTTGTTAGATTAAATACTAAGACAGTGTTTTGTCCCTCTTATAAGTCTTGGCTATTGAAAGGGGCTAAATTTTGACAACAAACAATCATAGCACTATTAGGAAGTCCTTATAGAACACGCTACATGCTACAGTCTTTAAATTTCAAATTTTGACTAAGTTTGAAATGTGACAGATTTCCATTTCATTAAATATTGTACATGTAGAATTTAAAACAAACTACAAGCAGAGCGAAGACGCATGATTTTAATTTGCATTCTTCTGTGACCACAGAAGATTTCCTGGACACTCAATGCTAACTCCGATATTGTTAGCTTGGCTTGCTAGCTTGTTTGCTTCTGTTGTAGAGTTGAACATTTTAAATTCAAGGCCTATTTGGTATTTATTTACTTTTGGGATTTAATTTTTCAGGCTACGAGGTTGCTGCTCAGCCTCATGCTAAGGTTCATAGGCAGATTTACCCTTCGTTCCACCCACAGCTCCTCCCTCTCATTCAAGCATAGTCAAGTCTAGCACCAAAAAATTAGATAAAAGATGGCTCCACTCTTCAAAACAGGAGATTGTTGTATGTGGGGCTAATGTTGACTACAGACAACCACAGCTATATTAGGAAGTCTTTATAGAACATGCTACATTGCTACAATCCTTACATTTCCCACTTTGACTCTAAATGCTAGCTCTGGTATTGTTAGCTTAGCCTGTTAGCTTGTTTACTTGTGTTGTAGAGTTCAACATTTTTAAATACAGATCTATTGGGCATTTATTTGCCTTTGCAATTTCATTTTTCAGGCCCCGGGGTTGCTGCTTGGCCTTATCTTTTAGTTCATAGTCAGATTCACCCATCGCTCTACCCACACCTCCTCCCTCTCAGTTCCAAAAAAAACAACAAAAACAAGATAAAGACGACTTAATGTTTTCAGTTTCAGTCTTTTCTATACAATCTCTGGTACAGGGTCTTTCAGTTCCACAATATCACCAAATTTCATTTCATTTCATTCCATCCATCTGCAAACAGAAACCATCCAGTGCTTCCTCTCTCTCCTTGGATTCTCCTGTGACCACAGAAGATTTCCTGGATGTTACCCTCGTGCTAGCCCCGGTATCGTTATCTCCCAACTGTGCCAATAACAGCAGAGTTGTGCGAGGAGATTTGTCGAGCTTTTTCCTCCTGTCGAGTTCATCTCAATAAATAAAGCAGCCAGACGACGCATGAGCTCTTAAATTTGCTTTCTGGATTACGTCCAGCTCGACACACACACCACACAGCCGTCTTATTTGACGGTCCACCTTTCCAAACTTTATGGATATCCTACAAAGGGTGTTGTAAAAAAAATCTCAGTTAGTTGCACTAACCTGAATGAAGTTTTTTCAAGTTTTTCATCTCATAATGGCACGTTTTATTTTTTTATTTATACTGTTAAACATGATTCATAATGAATGTAGAGGACTCTAGAGGACAGAGGGAAGACACAGCCTCTGAGTAATACAAGAAACAGTGGTTGTCAGCACATTTATAATCATCCTGGATGTATTCACACAATCAGCCACAACATTAAAACCACTGACAGGAAGAGTGAACAACATTGACCATCTTCTGACAATGCAACGTTCTTGTGGGAAACTTCTGAACCTGGCATTCATTCATTCATTGGTGTGGATGTTCCTTAGACATGTAGCACCCACCTAGACCAGACCAGGCACCCCCACCCCATAGCAATGACACTCCTTGATGGCAGCAGGATGCAGCCTGACACAGACACGCACAAGAAGAAGTTTGCATACTTGATTCCAGTTCCATTTAACTGATGTTTGTCGCTCCGAGTCCAACGATAAATGATGCAGGGCTCTGGTGCATCAGATGTTGCCAATCACATTTGAATGGGACTCCGATCTGACGAACCAGATGTACTTGTATCTTCTTAGGAGAATTAACTACCTCCTCTTTATGTCTCTTCCTTGACGTTCGTAAACTGATCAGGTATCTGTGTGATGATCCAAAGGCCCTCTTACTAACAACATTGACACCCATCCTCTGATGAGTCACCACAAGGGAGGCCTGCACAATATTAGGATATAGGTCATAATGTTATGCCTGATTGTTGAGTTTATACGTTTCAAGCGTGCGCTACTGTGCGTTATTAACTGATTGATAGCAGGCTTCTCCAGTTTCCCGACACAAATCCGTACTGTTGAGGGAGGCGAGGTCCAATAATGGCGCCAGTGATTTACCGTTAGAGCTCTCGCCGTCATTCGCCCGCCCTGATAAATGGCGAGGCGGCGAGAGCTAGCACTCGTAGGCGTGCCAGATAAAACAAACGGTCAATCTCATGGGCCGACGTGTGAGGGCACACACGCCGCAGCCTGTCGGTTTCAGCATCCGTTTCCAGCTCCAAACCAGATCAAGCGGATATCTACGGTTTACGTCTTCCACGATGACAGAGGCAGAGGCAATCCGTCCGCATTAGAGACGGGCTGATGCACAGCTGCAGGTGCATGTGTGTTTGAGACGCCGCCGCCGCCGCCTTCCGTCAGTTCAGGTTTTATCCATCTTCCTCTCCTCTGCTTCACCCAAGACAAGGTAGCAAGTGAGTCCCGGTAATGAGGACAGTGGGAGCCATCATTGTCACAGGTGCTTCCTTAATTGGCAAGAAGTGCTATTATCTTCCTAATTTAAAGCACAAGAGAGGGGCTGTGTTTGAGACAGGTTTTGTGATTTAGCTCCACTGTGACGCCTTCACCTTAGATTTAACTTCCTTGTTAACCGCCGAGGGCCTGAAAACCTCCCGTGTTCTGTTTGGTGTTCTATTCTATTTAGGCTCCATTGCCCTGTGATCAAAGGAACGAAGGCAATTCTGTCTAACGTGGGTTTTTAACAAGGGGGAAAACAAGACGGGGAGGAGAGGAACAGAGGTTTTGAGGGAAGAGGAAGCGATGGAAGAGGAGGAGACGTAACGACACATGCATTCCTCCTTTCCTTTTCGTCTGCGGGGCGAGGAGCGTCGAGTCGAACATCTGTCAGCGCTCCTTATCTCCTCTCCCCCCGTCTCTTCCTCTCCTTTCAGAAATCCCTATCCCCGTTGCTTTCATGCGCCTGACAGGAAACTGCCATCCCAAGTTTGAAAACTCGGCGAGGGAACGGCGCGAGGTGATGCGCGCGGCGCTTGTGTGCAACTTTGTGTCGGAGTGAGACAAAGGAAGGAGCAGACGGAGCCTTGGTGTCAACCCCGAGGAGGCGAGGAAGGGGAGCTGCTTTGGCAGAGCACCTCGATATTCCTGCTCCTGATTGGTATTAGGGCTTACCCAGACATTTTTAAAATGATTGCATCAGGCCAAGTCCGATCTTTGGTAGTTATTCGTTTGCCCTAAACTAAAACGATGGCCCTGTAGCGTCAAACATCTTCTTCGTCCTCTTACTAGCGGTTGGCTAGTGGTCAAAGCTGCCAAAAAGTTTCCTAGAGACCACGTCAATGCGGGATCAGAGAGTCTCTCTCTTTGCTACGACAACGTTTTTTGTACTTGCTACATCATCAAACCCAAGAAGAAGAAGAAGGAGAAGCACAAAGACAAATTTCTGTTATCAGAAAATCATCACTGTAGGCAAGAGAAGAAGAGACTGAATGAAGGAAGGGCAGGGCGACACAAGAATCAATGGCTGCCAGCACATTTATAATCAACGCTGATATATATACACCAAACAGCCACAACATTATGACCAGAGGAAGTAAATGAACATTGATCATCTTGTGACAGTTCAGTGTTCTGCTGGGAAACTTCTGGACCTGGGATTCATTCATTCATTGGTGTGGATGTTACTTAGACATGTAGCACCCACCTAGACCAGACCAGGCACCCCCACCCCATAGCAATGACACTCCTTGATGGCAGCAGCCATCCCCAGCAGGATGCAGCGTAAAAAGCTTCCATATTTTCGCCTTAAATCCAGTTCTAACTGATTTTTAATAACTACCACCTTGTTTGTTGCTCCGAGTCAAAGCATAAATGGCTCTGGTGTTGCCATTCATATCTGAATCGGACTCCAATCTGATTACCCAGATGCTTCTCAGCCTTGTTTACCTTCTCAGGAGAACCAACCAGACACCAGCTGGACCAGCCCGAGTCCAGCTGGTGTCTGCTGGTGAAATTTAAAGATCGTTTTGAAAGGAGGGGAGGTGAAAAATATTCCAGAGAGGGTTGGGGAGTTCATGGCGGTACATTTCTGGAGCCAAGGTACGAGCTAACCTTTCCTTGCGACAGTAAGGTTGACAGCCCTACTTTTTTTGTAATTGCTACATCATCACACCCATGTGACAAACAGACAAGACGAGGAGAGAAGAAGAAGAAGAAGAAGAAGCACAAAGGCGAATTCCTATGATCGGAAAACCTTTGGTAAAAAGCCATCACTGTAGGCAAGAGAAGAGGAGATTGAATGAGGCAAGGGCAGGGCAACGCACGAAAGGAGAAGATTGTGGGAGCAATGCTGAGAAAAAAAAAAGAGTAGAATAAAATAAATGGTAATGAAAGTAGAAGAAAAACAACTTGAAGGAGTGGACGTACAAACCCGGAGGTGAGGTGACTGAGACGGCAGAGAGAGAGAGAGAGGGAAACGGAGAAAGACAAGAGGGAAGACTGTGAGCGAGGATGACGGAAAGAAGGTAGAGGGGAGAGAGGAGACGAGGGAGATGAGGAGGAAGAAAAGAGACAAGGCAGGAGAAGAGGAGGAGGAGGAGGAGGAGGAAGAGGAGGAGGAGGAGGAGGAGGAGGAGGAGGAGGGTTTCAGGACAGTCGTGCAGAAATAAGGAAGCATATTAAACTGCACTCACACACAAAACAACTTTAAAAGGAATAATATAAAGATGTGCAATGCTGCTGCACCAAGCGTTCCTTCACACAAACATCTTCATCTGTCCACTTCTACTTTCTCTCTCTCTCTCTCCACACACCTCTTCTCAACCCCGAGAGCTTGAACGAAGCCAAGCCGCTTCCTAATTACCTCATTTGCATAAACATGCACATTCTGCAAAGAGGGAAGAGGAGGAGGAGGAGGAGGGGGACGGAGCTTCACCTGGAGAACAGAGGAGGTAGAGGGATGGGATTTTGGACACGGAGAAGGCTTCGCAAAAAGAATTACGGCCGTCCAAACCCGTCTTACTCCCCGTCTCTCACGATATTCTACACCCTGCTCGTCCTCCACTCCACTTCCTGTGTCCCCTTTCGCCATACTGTAGGTAGCCTCATGCCAAGAGCCATTATCCTCCTCCTCTTCCTCCTCCTCCTCTCCTGCATCATCTCCCTCGTTCTCCTCCTCCACTTCCTTCCCATTCGTCCTCCTCCTCTCTCTTTCTCTTCCTCTCCTCCCTCTCCCGCAGAGTGCTGTGTCAGGTCTTTTCACCCTCAGCAGTGTGAAATGAGATTTGAATATGGCTCTTGAAGCGTTTGTGGCCACCTTCCCTCCCTCCCTCCCTCCCTCCACACAGAAAAAGAGAAGGCCACTCGTAAAGATAAAGAACTGTGACGCCTCTTGAGTGCATGTCAAAGGAACGAGAGAGGGATGAAAGGAGGAAGCTGGAGGGAGATGTGGAAGGCAGAATGGGCCACAGTGGAACCATGAATATAAAGAGGGGATCAGCACAGGAGGAGGGGGGGGTGCAAAATGGATGAAAATGAAACACAGATAGGGGATCGAGTGGCGCAGGAATGGACAGAATGGAAAGGGGGCGAGGGTTTCATTAAAATGCGGCAACCTTCCCGCTCTTTGAATTTTGAGCGAAGACCCTCCGCCGACGGAGAAGGGGAGACGGTTCGAGAGGCGAGTCGAAAAAAAACGTCCATGAGGTGTCAAGAGCCGGCCTCCTCTCTCCAGAGGAAAACAAGGCAGCGACGAGAAGCCCTCAGCGCGCGGCCGAGTTCACGTACGTCGCCGTGACGGGACCTTGTCATCATGAAATCCTGAGAAAACCCATGTTTCACGGTCGGATAGCGAGTCTGAGTCACACATGCACGTAGAACTCTGTCGGGTCTAGCTGGATGTAAATCGGTGTGCATCACTTTAAAAAGCTGCAACATCTTCACGTCTAACTGCATCAATCACATCTTGCTGCACATTTCTTTAAACAATCCTGACTTTAAGACTCATGGCTTCCAAAGCACGCAGAAAGTTAAAATTCGTCTAAAATGCTTCTTCAAGGCCTAAACAAAACTAGACATGGACGTGGTTTTGGTTCATTTTTGTTGGTCCCAAACAGACAGAATTGCTTTAACTGTTACTGGCTCTCAGAACAGACTTTGATTGAAGGTTTTTCATTTCAGCCTGAATACTTTTGTAAATACTTTACCGCAGCTGGAAATCAGAAGTTGGAGACCGTAGCTTGAAGCCTTACTTAGCCCCTGTTTGAGTTTGACTGCACTACAACTAAAAATTAACATCTTACGCACGGATTGTGTGAACGTATATCGAAGCGTTTCCAAAACAAAGTTCATATGGAGACTCCAAAAACGCAAGCAAAGTTGTAGACCATTTGATTAATATCTATTCACTTTGCTTTATCTTGAGCAGTCGTCAACGGCAACTGTCAATCATCATGACATCACATCCTGTTTTCTAGCATCAAATAATCAACCAAAACAAAAAAATGACAAAAAAACGTTCTTAAAAAGTAGATATTTAAAAAATTGTGGGCGTCAAGTTTCATCCACTAACATGGAAGGGGCGGAGTTTATGAGCTATACTGCAGCCAGCCACCAGGGGGAGCACCACATGCTATGGCTTCAACTTTGAGGAGCGGTTATGAATTATTCCAATCCCCGGCTCGTAAATGTTAATGTACTGTATGTCATCCAACTCACTATCCTGTTGCCTGTTTGGTTCGAGTTAAAGACGGTCCAAGCTAATTCACGAATGTTCTGCACGGAATTGGTTTTAAACTGTTTGTGCAGCAGAGTTGGTGGAATGCAAACAATCACCATTCAGTGAACACGTTTCTACCAAGGTGAGAGCATCCCACACTCTCTACAAAACCCCGAATGGACCAATTAATAGTATCTCCAAGTCATTTCTCTAGTAATTATTTGCTTTTGTACAGAACTTGCCTGTGAGTTATTAGGAATGTAATGACTCACTTTAATTATGCTTTACCCAATTCCTTCTTTTGCTTCCTTCCTTCCTTTCTGCACTATATTGTATTGAAGGTGTTGCTCCTAACCGGAGACTTCTTTATTTGAATTTCACACGTTTTGCAATGACACTTATTTTTTTTCAGCGTTTCTTGGCTGAACGTTCATATCCTTCAACTAGTAATGTTGCCACAGGGAGAAGATCCTGGTTTTGCTTGGCTGCTCTTTAATTCGAGTCGATATGATGCGGTTGGCCGTCCTTGGTGGTGGGGTCATTTTGGTTGGAGGTAAAAGCAGGAAACAACTTGACTTTAATCATCCCATCTGCACCTGTTCCACATTTAAACACTCCTATTGACATTCACTAAATTATTTAGATTTTCCTCTTCCTCTCGTCGTCCCTCTCGAGGCATTGCTCCTCCTGTCTGGTAGCATGTCTCAGTTCTTATTAGTTCCAGTCTCTCAACTTTCAGTCATCGTCTTTCATTAACGCTCACATTTCTCTGCCCAGTGTTGCTTTTCAATTAAAAAAGCCAGCGAATGTAAGATTTAATCAGTTAACAGTGGGTGTATAACTCCTTCTTAAAGATGTGCGGTCTCAGACATGGTTTGAAAATTGGCCAATAAACTGTGATTAATTAATTTGATATAAAAATACATACATATCTAATTTTCTCTGCACCGTCACAGTGATTTCTTCTCTCTCAAATATCGACGTTGTTCTAACACACTGAAATTGAGTAACCCAGCGTTGCAAGACGCATAACACTAAATCTGCGATTAAACCCAATTACTAGACAGCTACACTGCTCAGGCATAACATTATGACCACCTTCCTAATATTGTGTAGATCTCCCTTATGTCTCCAAAACAGATGTGACTCATCAGAGAATGGACATGGACCTTCTGAGGGTGTCCTGTGGGATCTGGCAACAGGATGTTGTTAATGGGGGGGCTTTGTCATTGCTATGGGGTGGGGGTGCCTGGTCTGGTCTAGGTGGGTGCTACATGTCTAAGTAACATCCACACCAATGAATGAAGCCAGGTCCAGAAGTTTCCCAGCAGAACACTGAACTGGAGCAAGATGGTTTGTGTTATTCACTTCTGTCAGTGGCCATAATGTTATGGCTGATTGGTGTATTTCTACTGCTTTTCCAGAATAATGTCCAAATGGAACTCACTTGTTCACTTGTAGAGTAGTAATGTGGAAATCCCTACAGTTTGTTTAAGTTTAGCTTAGTTTAACGGTAAAATGGTCTCGTACTTACACAACGCTATTGGTACCAAAAACCCTTTGTGGTCACAATGACACAACTTAAGGTTCATGGACCACAGGCCAAACTATGGCATGAGAGACCGAACCAATGACCCAAAGAATTACGGGAAGAAAACCCAACCAGTAGCTTTGAAATAACGAAGTATGGCATACGCAAAGCTAACGTAGCAACAAATGCACAAAGACTAGCCGGTGTTTCCAGCCACACCACATCTCCATCTCTTCCCCTGGATAAAACTCCCATTACCCTGCCAATTATCTAAAGCAGATAAAATAAAACGGCTAAAAACGCTAATCCCAGTAAATCCACGCCACCGTTTCCTCTTTTAGCCTCTCGCAGTGGTAGGTAGCAGCAAGCTATAGCCTTCGATGAGGAGAATGAAGGTCAAACTGAGAAACAACAAAGAGAGAGAGAAAGGGGGAGAGGGGCTGAAGAGAGATGAAGACTGAAGGATCCTAAGGACTCGGCAGAAAGTGGAATCAAAGGCAGTGTGCCACGTCATGGAGCCAAAAAAGTACAGCAGATATAAGGAGGCTGCAAAGTTACAAACAAGCACGGGCAGCACACAGCTTGACCGACAAAAATGTGAAGTTTGAGGCTTCAAAAAAACGCACTTTGACGTAAAGTTTGTGTGGCCGACAGTTGGACTGCAAGTCTGTCGTGCTTCCTGTTCTTAGTCCAGCTTTATCCTCAACTGTCGGCTCAGAGTTTTGAAGAAGAAATAAACTTTATCCTGCCCCCAGTTCTGCCAGCACAGCATTCTGATCCGGCTGAACTGTTTTAGCTACCGTACAGTCCCATGAAGTAAAAGTGAGACAGAAGACTCGCCATCCCTCCTGAAAGAGCACACTTATTCATTCATTTTCCGTAACAGCTTGACCTTAAGAGGGTCTTGGGGGGTCTGGAGCCCATTCCAGCTGTCATGGAAGAGAAGAGAGGTGCAACCTGGTCTCCAGTCCATCACAGGGCAATCAGAAGTAGAGTTTCTTCTTTTCTCAGTGCCGTCAATCTCAAAATCTCATCTTCACTTCATGCAAATCAATCGACTGTTATCAACAAAGTTTCAACAAAGAAGAAGAAAAGCTAAGCATGCACATGGCTAGTCCTACAACCAGTCAGAGCCATTCTGAGGTCACTAAACTCCACTCCACTGAGCTCAGATGATAAATATGACAACTACTATTTGGTCCATCAGCACACAAAGCCCTACCCAAATGATTCGATTGGTTGCGGTGGATCTTTGCAGGAGCGGAATCAGTTCCCAAAAGAGATTCCAGACCAACTTTCCACGACAGAAAGTTGGGACTGGCTTCCAGGCTATGGTAGGTAACACGGCTTTAATCATCCTGGAGGCTATTTTACGGTATCCAGTTGATCTCCGTTTGTGCAGAGTAAAGGATAATGGGTATTCGGGTCAATGCAGAACCTAAGAAGAACCGCCAGCAAGTAGGTGCCCAATGAGCCAACGATTGGTTGATTACCTTCTGGTCTTGGCTTGTAACTGGAAGCAGAGGTTAAATAACAAAAGAGGCGTGAACTTTGTTGTGAGGACTTATACCCGTCCAGAGAAAGTACAATTTCAGAGTAGATGCCACTTCATATACTACATATTCTATAGTATTTAGGTTCAGGCTTCCTCAGAAAGTATAAAACAGGTTTGATCTTTTCCCTTCAACTATTTACGCACCGTTTAACAAGCCGTAATGTAAGTGACACGGTTACACTGTATGTTCAGGTGCTCATTTACATGAATCATCCTTGTGCCGCTCGCCGTGTGTGTGTGTGTGTTTGAGTTACATAACTTCATGAGGCAGCGGTGGATATTCAAATAGGAGGAGAAGTGTGTTTTCTGCAGTGTCAAATGAGCTGAACATTTTGAGCCCACACGGTGATTCCAGGCCATCACGGTCCAATTGACCAAAAGATTGCGCTGTTCGAGAGACAGAGGAGAAGAGCGTAAAACACAAAAGTCTAGTGGTAATGGTCCCAGCAATGGCCGAGGAAAGAAGACGGAAAAAGGAAGAGACCTAAAGAGGAAGGTTAATGCAATCCTGTTTTTCAGCCGGGATGAAAACATAAGAGAAGACTCTCTTGAAAGAAAGGAAAAAACAAAAAGACAGAAGAGAAGTTAACAGAAAGGAAGAGAAGGTTGAGGGGAAAGCAGTGAAGCTGTGACAGCGGACAGAGAGGCCGTTCTACGCTGTCAAACACTGGCTCCCTCAGGAGTGGTTAAATGCATTAGGCCTGTCCACTGGGAAGCAGCGAAGTGATTAGCTGCACTTCAGCGTCAGGACGGAAACTATTGAGGACTCGCATCAACACAACATGCACGCAAACGCCTAATGACACAGATGTGGATGTGATGGAAAGGTGGACAGCTGATAAACTGATGAGAAAATGACCGGCTAGACAGCTTGGATATGATATACAGTAAACTAATATTATATACACACACACACACTGCAGAGAATCCTACATTAACTGCAAAACAGAAACGTAATGCAAACTGGCACATCAAGCAGTAGGGAGTCTGTTTTTCTGTTTGCATTGGAACCACCACCACCAATGCTATGGTTCGCTTAGTTCAGTATGACATTTGAAAGCTAGGATTCATGTGTTCAGCCAGTCACTGTACACTTATAGTATATAATGACTTTCGTCTACAATGGGAGAAGAGTACTAGAGTGTGTCTTATGGAGTAAGGAGCTTTTGGACCTAACTGCTCTGATGAATCTCTACGGGTAACTACCCAGTGTTGAGTTCCCCCGAGAAGTACATCAATTCAAGCAGGCTTTTGACTTTAAATAGTATATAATTGACTCCACAGGGCAGTATGAATATAGAAAAAGTCCATTGACAAGGGAGGAGGGGTGGGCTGTGGCAATAACCCAGCACCCGATTAACCCCCAAACCAGACATCAAGGCAGCAGACTGGAGTTTCTGTCTTATGGAGGACCATTGACTTTTAGGATTTGCTTTGGTTCAGGTCCAGTGCGACTTTTATGTTTTTTGCTTCTTCATTAGCATTTTTTTTTTTTTTTTAGCTGGTGTGACTTATAGTCCGTAAAATACGGTACTTTACGGCTCCAATGAACTGGATCCATCAGTTTCCTCCCTGATGGTGTGATTAAAAGTAATCCATTGATCCAAAGTGCCGTTTGTTATTAATCATTAATCATCTGCATACCGTCTCACCAAGTTCTACATCGGTGGTCTGGGGAATGTTGGCGTGCGCTTCGCATGCCCACGTTAGCAAGCGAGCAACCCATGCATGTCTGTCTGTAGGCCCATCAGCATCAAAAATTCAATTACTGCAGACTTAGCTGAGAAAACTGTTGAGCAATGACCTTACATAAATAAATGTATGCAGCTTAATTTTACATAATACTGAAATCTCCCAGAAGACCAAATTCATTAGGCAGCCCATTTGTCAAAGAGATTAATGGGCTGTAATGTAATATAGTGAGATCTCACTTTCATGTGATCGTGTGTGTTCTCCAACCTCATTGTCTTGCGACCACTAAAGTGTATACGACCCAATATTATTGGTGTTATGATTGAGTTAATTGTTGTTTTTCCCCTCAAGATAAAAATGAATTATTTCCAAAAGACCTGCAGTCCATCTCCAAGCAACTGTACTCAAATATGAACACAACACATGAAGAATGAATGAATTTAACATTCAGTGTCAAAGAAGTGCTCAACGTGCCCACACGTGAAATCTAGTGTCAAATCATCCACAAAGACCTGCGTTGAAATACCCTTTGAATTCCCCAAAGGCAAACATTAGACCCCCATATGTCACGCTGCTCTTTGACTTGAAATATCAGCAACACAGGAAAAGACTGACCTGATGTCACACATTAAACCGACTTGTCTGTCTTACCAGACGACGAATGACTTCATATTGCTCTTAGGATGGCTTCGGTTCTTTGTTGTGTGGCTTCTTTGCCTTTCAAACCAATGCAACATGATTGCTATGTGTCAGCTCGCTCGTACCGCATCTAAAAGCCATCCCATTAGATTCAGATGGCTGAAAAGCACACTGAACTTACTGCCACTTTCACCAGACGGCTTTTAGATGGCTTTCGTTTGGTGACACGGTGCTTTAGCACGCTAAGAGCAGGCGACATACAATGAGGGATGAGCAAGTCAGCAACAATGCTTAGACATGTTGTGACAGTCAAACAATGACTGATCTTTGAAGAAAACCTCCCCACTAGTGATCCACTACCATCCCAGACTAGACTTTCGACTCATGAAAAGATGGGTCCATGGATTCATACTGAACACAGCATTGTGGCTTGTTATAAAGAACAAATCTGGGAACCATGGAGACCATTTGCGAATTTGTCAATACGTGGTCTTTGATTGGAACCATACTCCAAGAGAACAGAGAAGCAGAAGCACAACAATCCTCAAGTTGATCGGCATAGCTAGCTATGTTGTTAGCACGTTAACAAAATGGTTTGTACCATTCTGGGAGTAAACCTTGTGGTGATTTCAGAAGTAATCATTGCCAACCGCTCGCAGTGGTTTGCAATCTCACAAATCTCACAAGGTAGTGGAGGAAGGTTGTTTAGTACTTTACCCAGCCAGACTGCTGAAGCACAGAGGTCGTCTAGCAACAAACCAACAGCAGGCAACCACTGCAAGTGCTCGCATGAAGCTACTGCAAAGCCACCTGCCGATGTCATGAAGCTTCTCCACTCTTTAGAACAAGGTACCTCAAACAACGCTGCTCGACATGTAAAGACAGACTCATGACAACACAAGCATAGCAGAATTCACAAGGCCCTACATTTGCAGAACAAACTATGCCGTCTGCAGGAGTCTGAGTGACCCAGGAAGTAATAAACGCACTTTGGTTTAGTTTCAAATCATCTGTAAATAAACAAAACGGCCCCAAAACAGCTTAGATCTGTCGTCACAGCTGTAGTACGCACACAAGAAATCAATGATCGGATTAAACATTAATGTTGAATGAGAACTTACAGCGAAGGCGATGAAAGGCTCTGCAGAGTGTGGCAGGTTAATCCAAACGAGAAACCATGAAGAAAACAACGAGGGAACGTGAACAGATGCATCCGGAGTAAGATAGGTGAGAGGCAGGACGATATAAACACTAACGAGGCACAGGTGAGAACAACGACACAAGGAGAAACTAATCTTGTAATCAATGGAGGGGGAAACACAAACAGGAAGTAAAGAAAGCCATGAAAAACCAAGGAGGAAACTTTCAAAATAAAAACAGGAAACACAAAGAGAACCAAACAGACATACAGAAAATATTCAAAATTCTTATCGTTATGACCGATCAAGGGGAAACCAGTACAGAACATAAAGAAGGACCCCTCCCCCACATTTTCCCTGTTCCTAAGAAGAACCAGTTCTCAATGAATTTACAATCCAGAAAAATCTTCATGTGCGATTATGACTAAGATTCAGGGTGAGCGTGGCCAAAACAACACCAACTAAAATAAAATAAAGGAGAAAAACATCATGAACAGAGCTGGCTTCTCACCCCGTGTTGGCTGGACTGCTGCGGCTGCAACATTTTTAAAAGCACATGGCTGCAAAAGATGACACAGGATGGCCATTTTAAACTGGACTCCATCACCTCCAATCACTGCCCAGCATGCAGGAAGCTGACGAAGAAAATAGCAGCCCCTGCAGGCAGGGAGGGGCATGACATTCTTTACCTGCAAAATAAACCACACAACCGCCCAGTTTGGGCCCAAAACGGCCTGATGGGGCAACCCACCAAAGGTTGCATACGTTCTTCTAAGGAGTGGAGTTACGCTTGCCTTTCTACAGTTGCAGATTGGTTGTGTCAAAGCTTTCACCTCATTTGGTAATTTGGTTACAAGCGTTAAATATCACACTTTCCGCGTTACTAACACGGTGAATATACGGAGCTTCTGTACGTCAGCGCATGTTGTTTGTGTCGGACTAGTTATTCACAAGAGTGTTTAGTTTGTGTTCATGTCAAAAGACCTCCAACCCAGATAGAGAAACTTCAGCCTTGAAACGCGTTTTAACTCGTCCCAGATTGGAAGCATCGGCGGAGGAGACGCAAACGAGAAGCCGGCGCAATTATCAAAGGGATGATTCACCTGCTGATCTTCAAAGGTCTCCTCTCTCGTCTCATTTCTCTTCCTTCCTCGTCGTGGCAGCCTCTCAGTTTGTGTGTCGTCTGTCTGCGCGTGTCACAGCACATCCTCTTTTCATTTTATTTTTTTGGGTCTTTTGCTTTGCTACACGTGCGCGACGGCTTTTCTGATCCCAAATCTTGGTGTTTGAATGTCAACGTGCCGCGTGCTCCTGTTTGACTGGGGCTGTGTCGCTTACTGTAACAGCAGACTCACAAGGAGATGGATAAGGATGAAGGGTGAAGCCCCGTAATATTTAGAAAATGAAGTACTGATATCATTTTTAGTAGCACACACGTGATTATATCGTTCTCTGCTACCTTAATGCTCCTCAGTGACGCCATAAAAAGAATAAAAACACGTAAAACCTGGCTGCTATCACAATGGGTGGCCGTTATATGATGAAGTTGCCTTTATATGGATTCCCTTAAAAAAAAGACCATCTGCAGGAAATGCCTGTGCAGCAGCACCACAAAATGTTCACCCACCTTCACCTCTCTCATCCTGCATATTTTACACACAGGCTCCAGTACTCAGTCTGTCACTGAGTTGTGCTGTTGAAGCTAAGTTTGTGCCTTCCCCAACTGTATTTTCACTCTTCTGTTTTACGTTAGAGGCACAGTCCCAACTCGGACTCTTTCTTTACCTCCCTGGACTTATATTCTGAATGTATCGTGGATTCTTTTGAGAGAAAATGCGCTCAGTATTTATTTATTTACCCGTTTTGGGTTTATTGGTGATTCTAAATTCATTGACTCAAGGATTCAAGGATTCTTTATTGTCATTTCATGTTGGTATATGAGGTGGAAATTGTTTTTTCTGTTCCCGCTTGTTCCTGTTAAGGGTCACGGGGGTCTGCTAACCAGCATGTCTTTGGACGGTGGGAGGAAGCTGGAGAACCTGGAGAGAACCCACACAGACGCAGGGAGAACATGCAAACTCCACACAGGAAGAAGCCAGCCGGCCAGTGGATTAGAACCCGGGACCTTCTCGCTATGAGGCGTCAGTGCTAACAACCTCGGAAGTGGAGATTCCTGTACCACTGAGGTAGTGTGCAAGATGAAGTTTAAAATGAGATTTGTGCAAAACAACTACATTCTGTGCAGATGTGTCTGTACACTGGAAAAAAAAATGCAACTCCAAAAATAAGCAAAAAAACAAGAATTCTTGAAATAAAATGTGATGTTTAGGACTTTTGAGATAAAGTTGATCTTGAAATTAGCCAGAAAAACTTATTCTGAGCTATACTTTTATGTATTTAACTCATAAGTCCTAAAATAGTGACATTGTCCTTTAGATTTCAGACCACCAACAACTCTAAATAGGATTAGGAAGTGTAATTCCTGCAGCAAGATGATTTTGACCTCGGCAAAAGTCAAAAAAGCTTCAAAAGTTTCATATGACTCAAAATAAGATGTTTTCAAGACGTTTTCACTTATTATTCAAGATGTATTGTCTCAAAACAAATCCTGTCTTGCTGAACTGGTACTCTTTAGACAATTGTGTCTTATATTAAGTGTAATGAGACATTTTGACTAGAAATGAGACAAATATACTTGGTAAGATTTATCCCTACAGGGTGATTCGTTTGCAGCTTTTCCACATGCATTCCACACACAGTCAATCAGTCAAAAGACAAACAAGCAAGTCAAAGAAACAATAACTGCACGGGGCACATAATAATCAATCACAAAATCAGTGCTCATTAAGATCAATCAGAAACCAGTGATAGCAAACCAATAAATAAATAAAGCCTATGGAGAAATCAATTAATAAATAAATAGATCTAAAATGAGTGGGCTCTATGTTTAATGACTTGTCCTACTGAAGGACACGTTACAGCGACGAATGGAAGGCAGCGACAAAAACTAGGTCGACAAAATGTGATCTGGTTGATTATTGATTATTTTGCTGCCTGAACAACTCGTTTATCCCAGATCGCGCCCAAATTCTTTTGTTTAGTGTTTTTAAAATACTTCAAGAACCGTGTTCAAGGTGAAGGCAGGTAGGACCTGACCATGACCTGAATCTTGTCTCTGAAGGAGGTTCTGCCTCTGTGTGTTATGTCTGTGATAGACCAGAGAAAATATGCTCAATATTTAGCTAAACAGCCCTAAATAAACGTGTTACACACTCCTCCTACACTTTATTATGCATTATTAGGTATTCTTAAAGGCACAGGCGTTTGCAGCTCTAAAAAAGTTTCCAGCTCTGCTCAGAAACAGAAACATTTCCCCAGGGAGCTGAGGTCCTTCGGTGTGTGCAGCAAGATGCTGGAGATCTTCTACCAGTCTGTCGTGGCCAGAAGCCTTTTCTTTGGGAAACGGGACGACAACAGACTGAACGAACCGATCAGGAGGGCTGGCTCCGTCACCGACAGCAGACAGGAAACTTCTGAAGTGGTGGTGGTGGAGAGGAGGGCTCAGAACGCTCAGACAACTTTGTTTTTTTGCACATATGTACATGGTTTGTATGGTTATTGCCTGTAAGTTCATTTAATTTCATTCCAATCTATCTACATCTAAATATCCCGCTGACATTTGCTATAATGCAGCTGACCACACGTCCAGCCCCGGGGCCTTGTTTAATAGTACACTCTGCGATTCAATCTGTGCAGATAGAGAGGTCACTTTTTTTTAAATAAAATAAAATCCCCTAAGGCCTGCACCACTGCAGCTTGAACAACTCAGCAGAAGAAGCACTGGCAAGTCAAGGACCAGCTCAGCAGTGTCATTAACTTCTCAGACGGCGAATAAAAAGCAGCCGAAATGAATATGGATATGGATTTTTTTTTGTGTGTGTCAGAAATACTGCTACACGTCCGAAATGGTTCTCGGCCTTGGCCGTATAAATTACACAAGATATGGATTACATTTGGCACATTTGCTGCAGCGTACGATGCATCGCCGCTTGAAATCATCTTGAAATGTTTTTGTGCGAGTTCGGCCCTGCACGTCGCTGTGAATCAAGCAGGTTTGACTCGTTTTAGGGTTTCAGGTTCTGCACACCGACCGTCCCCTCATTGCATCCTCTTTAGTTTCCCGTAACAAGTGACTAAAAGAAAGAGCGCCAGAGAACATACCATTCACAAAAAAAGAAAACACACACAGCTTCCCGTGAGGCTGGCAGGGCTAAAAATACTGACGCTGCTCCTCCGCTCCATCTCATTACTCAGTGGGTCTCCAGAGGCAACTGCAAACGCACATCCTTCTCTGCATGTCAAAGACCACTCCAGCTGAGCGTCATTGTCGAGAGAGAGAGAGAGACCCTAAACAAAGTGGGGTTGATTCAAACGCGACGTCACATTACTCATGTTTTCCTGACTCGATAAATGAGTCACACGAGACTGGTGCTGCTCCACTCCAGGACCACTTGTGTGGGTTTGGATGGGTGGGAGGGGGGTTAATGTGAGAGTGCATCTGGTGTTGCTTTAGCTTGAGGAGCTGAGACACAGCTGATGAGTCCCAGCCACCATGGCCTGGTAGCTACCAGGTCGGGCGCCGTTGTCAACTTGGTTTTTAGCGCTCTTGATCAACTTTTGAGCCGCGTGTGAGCTCTTTTATGCACAAAAGTGGGCACCCAAGAAACATTTAGTGGCATTTATTCCTGCAACCTTGCAATTTGGAGACCACATGTTGGAACGGGCATTAGCAGTAAATGAAGTTCAAAGCGAGCCACCTTAAAGGCGCAACGCTAAGGCCTCCCACTGCCGGCTGCACCTGCCCCGGGATGCTTTATGCCCTCTCCTGGGATGAGAGAGTGTTGTCAGAAATAGAGCGCGTTCATGGTCTAGTTCGCTGCTTGTGTCTGCAACAGTTTATAAGTGCCTTCCTTAATTGCTTGCTCCAGTTCTTAATAATCAGAAGAAATTATAAATAAATATTGTGTGACGTTGGCTAAATTAGTAGGCCGCTTAACTGGGACTTCCATCTATCTATCTATCTATCTATCTATCTATCTATCTATCTATCTATCTATCTATCTATCTATCTATCTATCTATCTATCCATCCATCCATCCATCCATCCATCCATCCATCCATCCATCCATCCATCCATCCATCTATCCATCTATCCATCTATCTATCTGACTCCCCTGTCAGTGTGTTTGCGAGAGGGAGACAAATGGAGTGACAGATGGTCTCTGGTCATCCTCCCGGCGGACTTGATGCCCTACAGATGTTGCCGCCAGGCGCGAGGTGTTGGCAGCAGTTGGGTTTCTCCTCCATGTGTGACACGCGGCAATCACCGACCTCCGTGACCTTTAAGAGGCACTTGCTAGCGTCTTTGTCGTGCAGATGATTTGGGGTTTTTGCGCCCGGTTTGGAGACGTTGACCCACCGCCAAAAAAAAAGCAAACAAACGCAAGTGAAACGTTTCATTTAAAAGTCACTTCATGTTAGGTGCATGTCTACTCTTGCAATGCGGCGCCTAAAACGAGAGGGAATATCGCTCAGCCAGGAGAAGTAACTTTCCAAACCTGAGGCAGCAGATGGTTTGTCACACAGAACCATCTGGGAAATTGTCCTTGGAAAGCGTTTTCGGGAAAAAGACAGCACTTCCAAAAGAAAATACTTGGCAGGTGATTGGAGGAACCATCTGCCTGTCACCGTTCATCGCGGGGATCGGCCGATCTGATCCTAACTCGGTGGGAGGAGAGGAAAGCTGAGGAGGAAGCAGTTAGCAAAGCTAGTAGCTAGATGATAGAGCCACGCTGGATTCTTATGAGAATACGAATCTGGTGACATGCCATTTGGAATTCATTCATGAGGCACACTGTCAACGATACAGAGTAAAGAACATCTCAGCATGCAACTGGATAGTCGTGCAACCAATCACAGCCATTTTGTTGTCAACAAATTCAACTCCAACGTGTTTAGATGACGTGTATGGCTACGAGTTGACCAGCAGATCTTTGCCGGAGCATGATCAGTTCCCAATGGAGAGATTCAAAACCATCTTTTTGCCACAGAAATGTTGTGGTCAGGGGGAAGTCAGGGGTACTTCCAGGCCAGACATTTAAATCTGTGACCATAGCGTCAGAAACTCCAACTCCTTGCAAAGGTAAGTTACCAGTTAATGGCTAACTAGCCCCACAGACACAATGCACTCGTGCGATTGTCATGTTTCCACAGTGGTGGTTAGCACTGATGAAGGTTCTGACTGGGCCTTTCTGTGTGGAGTTTGCTTGGTTTAGCTTTACCATGAACAGGAGACGACTACGCCAGCAGTTCCGCTCAGTGTTCGCTCATTAAGCTGAGCTTGATGACTGCTGGCAGTAAATGCATGTAAGCGTTATCGTCTCCTCTAAGACTCTGAGCCTAAAACTACATATTCTAAAATGCCCATTAACTACGGCTCGGTTTTATTTTTTTAATGCCGAGCCCAGAACGCCTGAAGGCTACAAATGCAAAGTGAGCGGCTGCATTTCATAGGATGAGCCATAGGAGTGAGTTTAGACCACGGCACCAATCTAAAGGAGTCCAGATAAAGTCTTATTTCTTCCTCCACCTCTCTACCGGGCTCCCTGCACTGAACACACAGCTGATCTACTACAGTAATTCCACCAAAAAACGCCTCGCTGGAGTTCAGGCCCACCAGAGCTTTCAACCCTGAGGAAAGCCCAAGGCTGAGATGTCGGCATCAATCTCCATCAACCTTGTCGGCATGTGGATTTTGACGTGCTCGCCTCTTTTTTTTTTTTCCTGCTCACTCACAACGCTCTCACCTCCAACCTGTCCACAAACACTTAATACAAAGCTCAACTCTGCCGCGCATGAACATTACACCCCAACGGATCTCGCCTCTGCCTCCACATTGTCCTCACGGAGCCGGGTAATAGAATTCATAAAACAAAGAAGGGACTGATTGGTAAATGAGGCGTGCGAAGGGTGGCGGTTTTGAGAGAGGGGGGAGGGCAGCGTTGAAATTAATTATTAGAGCGGCACAGTTCCTGCTTGCGATCAACAAGCTCGGACCTGTGGAGCCGCCGTCTCGATGTGTGTGCGTTTCCAATTAAATGCAGTGAAATTGAGAGACTTGGCCTGCAGGAATCTAATTACCAGAATCCTTGAGGGGAGAGAGGACAGAGCGCCTTCAGTGCGTCAGCACATCTTGCGAGTGCGCGCGCTGAAATGATATACATTTATGCGTCGGCGTGTATAAATTCATTACATTAGCTCTGCATCGATGAGTGTGTGTTTATTAGCCGATACGGATTTCGTGCGTTCTAGTGTGCGATGCACGGAAATTTTATTCCCGCGCGCAGAACACGTGCGTCTGAATTTTTATTCCGTGCCACATGTGTACGTTTGTGAAATTGCCTTGTGTGTGTGTGTGTGTGTTTGCGCGGTCAACAGCTTTATGAGGGGCCAGGGGCGATGAATCAGTGCGGCGGGCGAAGTGCTCAAGGAAACCACGGCTTCATTACCATCAACAACCACAATAGCTCCATATGTCTGTCAGCCCCCGCTCCGGTCCTTAAAATACACAGCTGGCATTTGAGAGAGAGAGAGAGATCAGACAGGTAGAGAGGGAGAGTGATGGATGAGAGAGAGGGGGGAGCCTAAACAAAGCTGACAGACGGACGATACATCCGTGTGGAAGACGCTGGTGTGGAAACTGCTTGCTCATCTGGCGCTTACCCTTGAAAACGCTTGCACCTGAGCTGACAGCCTCGTAATATCTAATGAACGGCACGAGTGAAAACCATAAAGATTAGTCAAGAAGTCTCTGCATGTAGGCCCAAGCCCTAATAAGGGTTCAAGAGACATTAGACACTTGTCTTTTTGTCTTTTTCTTGGGCAGGGCAAGTCGAACGAACGCTCCAAAATGCACGTCTACGCGTTTCCTTGTCAACCGCCAAGAATAGACTTCACTGGATCCTCAGAGGATTCACTACACGGCGCAAACCCCCTCGTAAAACTTTGTGCAAACACAAGAGCTTTGCAGTTGGCGCAGCGATGAAATACAGTCCTGTGGACAAACTCAAACCCCCGGAGAAGCTGCTGAGAACAAAAAAATAAAGCATGTGGAAGCCCCAAGGCCCAACGCATCATCTGTCGGACACGGTGGTGGCGGTGGTTTTTGCGTTTCGCCTTGAGCATGTATGGCACCTACGTTGTACGAGATGCATCATTTTACTATTCAGCAGCACAACAATCTTGTTTTCAGAGCAACTTAGTTTTTCAAGGCGAAGGCATAGAATACGTTTGACCGGTTGATCAACTGATCCGTCATGTGTGTCTTTCCTGTGACCTTTAAACCCCTAAACTTTTGGCATAATTTGCTAAAAGGACCATCTCCCACACTCTTCTTTACATATTAATGTAACACATCCCAAATTAAAGCTGAGACTCGGCACTATCCGTTGTCTCACTTCAAATTAAATGTGCTGAAACATAGCCTGAAGACACACACACACACACACACACAAAAGTGTAACTGTCTAAATACTGACAGTCTGGACTGTTATTTCCAGCACATACAGACCCAGCGCTCAAGTGGATGGCAGACAATTAATTTAACACCATATAATGAATGAAGGGCTACCAGGCTCACTGGTGCGTTCCTCTGAATGTGGAGCAGGCTTCGAGTGGACTAAGTCTTCAGCGCGGTGAGGTCGTGTTTGCAAAGATAGGTGCTTTGAGTTGAACACATTCTCAGAACTTGGAGAAGCTGATATAATTAGCAAGTGCAATGTTTTTACAGCTCTTCAAATGTATGAGCTTACGGTTTCAACATGGGAAGTCATGAGCAGGGCTGCACAGGCGAAGCAAGCAACCGCTTAAACTTATCAAAGCCCTACGGTGCACTGACAATACTCCACAACCGTCCCTAGGGTTAGGGTTAGGGTTGTTAGGGTTAGGGTCTACATACTGGGAGGATGGTACACATCTGTCTTTGCATGGGCACCCTACTAGAACCAAGGATCGCCACAGGTCATGGACCCAACAACGCTGCTTGGTAACCAGGACAGGAGAAGGAAATAACATTGACCACCATGTGACAGTTCAGTGTATTTTGGGGAAACTTCTGGACCTGGCATTCATTCATTCATTGGTGTGGATGTTACTTAGACATGTAGCACCCACCTAGACCAGACCAGGCACCCCCACCCCATAGCAATGACACTCCTTGATGGCAGCAGCCATCCCCAAGTCATTCACATGGACTGGACACAGATGTTAACTGTTTTGGCATGTTAGCAAGCTTGCTAATTACTACCAGCACACAAGGCACAGTTGAGGTCAGTGGGAATCATCCACTGAACTCAGAGTTAGATTTTTTTGGCAAACATGTCGTTGCGGGTCTTAGAAAGTGACCTACACTGCCCCACCCCACAAGGCAAAGCAGGAAATATATATATACGTTTTGCCAATTATAAACTTTGTAGAAGTCAACCAAAGAGGCTAAAGATTAAATTACACAGCAGGCAGCTTCAATCAGATTTAATTCAGTTTCCCATTTCCCTTCCTTTTAATACTGCATTAAACTCTTGCCCCACACATATATGAATGTGTTTATCCTGAGGGTAGGATTCCAATAGGCCTGAGTTAATTATGAGCTAACACCAGACTCATGCTGTGAGCTAAAGCTAGAAAGAAAGGCTTTATCCTAATCTTCAACAACTGATACTGACTCAGTATGTCCTGAGTCGTCTCTGCTGTCACTTATCAAATGCGCCATCACATCATTTTATTCTGCGGCCTTAAAATGTCAACACACATACACCTCCAGGATTTCCCATCGTCTGCGTCCCCCCCTCGCTGATGTTACACGTCCCCAGCGATCAGTCACATCCCACGACTCCACATCATAATCCTCCGTTAATTTATTGCAACACGCCAGCGACGCTCAGGAGAGGACGGGGCTCAAATGTCACGCCAAGCAATGACATCATTTCCCCGACGCATGTGCGATTGGACAAACCGCTAATCACCCGGACGCTTCGGATTTCCCTTGAAAAGGCTTCGTCGTCGGCTCCTCCCTCGCCTCGCCGCGCACCGCTTCCTTTTTTTTTGTTTCCCCGGCAAACTGTGGCAGCTGTAACTCAAGCACAAAGGCCGCAAACACTCATACGTGCACAAAGTCCCCGATCAATCAGATCTATCAACAAATAGACAGAGTGAGGGCTGACATTTACAGCCCTGCAGCTCTCAGCTTTTTCTTTTTTTTTTTTTTTGTGCGTTTGTATTCCTCTGTGTGCTCTCTGCCTGTGGTACAGAAAAGTGGTCGGAATATAGGAGCTTTCACGGGGGACGGAGAGAAGCATGGGATTAAAACCATGAACGATGGGTCGCTGACAGCTGCTCCATCAATAAAAGAAAGAAAAAGAGTAGAGCAATGGAGGAAGAAAGGAAGAAAATTCTTTCTTCAGAGCCAAAGTAGGTACGACCCATTTTATATCAGGTGACTGTTCCTAAATGGTCAAAGGCAGAAAACGTCTGAGACCAAATAAAGATGGACATTGGGTCCAGTTTGAAGTTGGAGCTTATAGTTGGCTCCATTTTTTTTCCATCATTTCCCAACACATCCCGGACACAAGGCCACCTTAACTGGTCCATGCATGGGTTAACACCTGCACCTTTTCTTAGCACCTACAAAAACACTGCCCAACGGTTGCCGGTATCGTCCGCCTCGCCTTTAAGCTAGGGCTGCGTTGACGACGAGGATGCCGATGATTAAAAACGCCACGATCCCGCTACTGTTTTTAATCACGACGCCGGAGAGTAATTACGGAGAGAGAGGACGGCGATATGAGTCTCCGACGTCTTTTCATTTTGACTGTCAATACGATGTAATGAGACAGAGGGGTGACGGGACAAGGTTGGGTGAGCCGAACACGGTGGCCGCCGAAGAGCGAGTGGAGTGGAATGATATAAAGTGAAAGAGTATAACAGGCTTATGGCCAACAGCCAGCATGTACTGGCCTCACTTTAGATAACTAACACACACACTGCACTGTCAACAGCAGCTGTTAATCCTTTTAATTTACAAGCAAGGGACAAAGACTATAAGAGAAAGAGTAAAGCTCTCCACGTATATGAACAGATATGATACTGAAGCTGTGCCAAACCCACGGGGACAAAGCTGCAGCCATGACGTGACTAGAGACCATGAATGCCAATGAGATTCAGTAACTTTTAGTGATTACTGGCAACCAAACTCTGTTTTCAGAGCAACTGGTGAAGTTGACGAACATACAACAGAAACATTGGGTTCCCCAAAACCACAAGGAAACAACGTCCATGACTTTGGTTCCTAAAACCAAATGCACCAACGCAGATGGTGCGCTTTTCTTTTCGCTAGCTAAGTCCATGTACTCAAGGGGTAGAAGAGAGAAGTTGCCTAGGCAACCAGAGCCTGTAACGTCAACGTCAAAGCGACGGACTGTTATCGTGAACACCTCAAACGCAATTCCGCTTAACGCCCATGCGCGTTTACCGTTTTAGCATGTTGGCGACACTTTTAAGCAATCTATTCGAAATGTTTTGAGATGTTGTAGAGTGGTCGACGATGCCAACCCTAGAAGCTAAACAGGAAGTTGTTTTTTTTGACCAATAAAAAAGCACAAAACCTTGATAAAGACAACTAAGCAGCTTTTCTGTTTTTATACATGGGATAAGATCCACAACATCTGAGTTAATTATTTGCAAAAAACAGACCAAACAAAGTGTAAGATACCCTCCAATGGGAGCAACTGATGAAGTTGATCAACATTCGGGGCAACAAAACCCAGTCCATGACTGGTTTTTAGTTCCTAGAAACCAAATTCACCATGCTGGTAGCAAGCTTGGTGCATTGGGTGAACCATACGAAGGAGCAGCGATGGCATTAGTGTGATTAACCCTAACCCTAGGTAACCAGGGCCTGGACCATCAACTAGGAGCCAACTATCAACGTCTAATAGGGAAATAACCATCATCAATGGTGTTTTCTTTTCAAATAAGTAAGAGCTAACCCCGTCCGTATGCTCCATGAGAAGATTTAAGATTGTAACCCAGGAAAGCAGAGCCTGGAACAGCGACCAGCAGCAAAACTGTCAGCTACAAAGCCTCATCAAACTCATTTTACACTAGGACAGGGGCTTCTGGCGTCGTCGGCATCCTCGTTTCACTGCAAAACGTGGAATTCAGACGGAGCTGCAAACATGAACTCCATCAAACGTCCGATCGGGAAATCAAGACAGCCAAATAAAGCGGCGGCTTTGGCTGTGGCTTCTCAGATCTCTCAGAACAAGAGGCAGAAGCAGACAGAGCAGAGAGCTGTTCTTCAGAGATAACTAGTATCATCCAATCAAACGTGTCCCTCGGTCTCCGAACTGCAGAGCGGCTGCTGTGTTCACAGACTCCATAAAACGATCTGGTGTGAGTCCTGGCGGTTCACTGGGTCGTAGGACATTAAGTCAAAGGACTGGATTGTTTATTTAATCTCGCAGTGTCACTGAATTCAATCCCTTTTTAATGCGGCACAAGAGCTAGAGCTTAGATTTAGTGGACATTTCAGGAAGGTTTTGCATGTGCACAGAGGTGTATTTCCAGTTGTAGATAGAAACCTACAGCTTTCTGTTCAGTGTCCGTGGGTTTGTCGTCCAAGAACCTCCGTCATTTACTGCTCAAATCACCATTCATTTTCTGGAGATCCCTACCGGCGGCGGCCATGACAGGTGACAAAGCGACTGCCGAAGAAGGCTAACCACGAGACCTTGGGTACGCATCGCAGAGAGCGTGACAGCGTGTCAACTAATGGGATTGTTTAGTGTCGGCAGGAAGCGAAGATTTAAGGTTCAAGTGTTAAGATTAAAGGCGCGTAGAGGAACAAATAATAACAGTAGAGGGAGGGTGACGTTTCTGTGTCGGGGCCGCGTGGATCGTTGACGCAGAGAGCAGGTGTGAGCAGGTTGGAAGTTTCTGGGACAGCAGAACGTAGCGAGGAGAGGGGGAGGGCGGCTTCTCGGGGCGTTTTGGTCTAAATTCAACCAAACACCTGTGAGAGGATGTTATATTCTCTCTAATGCTCACTGCTTTTCACCAAAACACACACACACACACCAGACTCAGCATAACAAAGAAGGCTTTCTGTGACAGGTACTGACCACAGCTATCCGTCTAAATATTTTTTACTGATCCACGTTTAAGTGCTGGTTAGTCGTTTTTTTTCTGCTGAGGAGAAAGAGATTATCGTCAGACGTAGTTTGGACGACACTGCATACATTTACAGGAGCAGATTCAGACTATTCCTTCTTTTCTTTGCTCACATTAAACACTAAACCCAGCTAGCTTAAAGGAGAACAAACCCTTAAAGGAACCAAAGCCATGCAACCATGCAGACGTAGAACATAACAGTGTACACCGTTCGCTCATTCATCTTCTGTAACCACTTAACCCAGGGCGAGAGGTGGGGTCCACCCTGGACAGGTCTCCAGTTTAAAACCATATGAGCTGCTTAAGGTTTCTTCCTGTTAAAAGGGAGCTTTCCTTCGCCACAGTTGCCTTCAGGCTCGCTTTGGGGGTTTCAGACCAGGTTTTGTGAGGCGTCTTGAGACAATGTGGATTGTTATTGATGCCATATAAATAAAAAAAATGAACAGTCCTATTTGTGCATCCTAGATAAAACATGGGAAGACAAAAATTTCCTTTGAAATTGACTAATTTTGAAGATTTACAATTTTTCAAAGTCTTCTTAATCACTATTTGTTACTATGATGATAAAAAAAAGTGTTGACTGAGCCTTTGACCTAGTGATGGAATTATGATGATGTTGTTGGTTTGACATTTTACAAAAGTGGACGCCTGCCGAGACATTCCTGGTCAAAACTGTAGTTTGTGACTCTTAATATAACGCCTACAAATTAGATTTCTCCCAGAGAGGACAGGCAGAGCTAAAAATAAAAAAGTTCAACTGTCGTAACATTTAATGTCATCGGGTATTTCGGTTCAAAAACACGCCCGCAGTACCACTTTATGTCCATAGGTGTCACCAAAGACCGCAGTGTAGCAGTAATATCGTGTAGCATGGAGCTACTATAAAGCAATTCATTCCAGTCTAAGCCTAAAAGTCACAACTTTAGAGAAATTGTTTAGCTTAGCTTAGCATAAAGGCTAATGAAGTAAACCTTTAAAGCTCACTTAGTAACACAACATGTTGAGTTTCCCTAATCCTTACAATACTGGCGCTTATTAATGCTATCATGTGGTTATGTGTGTGTTTAATAAAGCTAACCACTGCCAGTTGCTGCAAACTGCTAATGTTTTCTGAAGCTGTTTTATGTAATACGTCTAGTTTCATGAAAAACTCAGCGTCAAGGTCAAAACACGAGAAATCCCTGCTGATGCGTCTGACAGGAGCCGGTCTACAAGCTGCAGGATTAATCATTCAAATAAAACGAAATCCTTCACGAAACGCACAAACAAGACGGGTTTTACAGCAACAAGAGACGTCGAGGAAAAATGAAAACAACTTCACCCGCCGTCTCCAAATCTCACATCACGTCTTATTTACAGCCCGAGCTCGGGTTTAACCGGCGGCTGTCGCCCGCCGCGAGGAGCCCGCGAGAGGACATGTGTTTGTCGTGTCATAATCCCCGTCATCTAAAACACATACACACCCCGTTACCATAGAGCCGCTCTCCCTGGCAGGCTGCGCGGCGCTACAATCGCCTATAATTGGGTTGTTGTGTGATGGGGCGACTGCTGCCTGTCACCAGAGATTAGCTGCACACGAGCTTTGCATCCGCCACCGCACCTGAGCACACTGAGGCCCAAGCACCTGGATCAAATGTGATACTGTAAGGACACACCACGAGACCGGAGGGCTGTCCAAACACAGATGCTGTGTTTGCTTTCACGGTTTTTGGTGTAAAATTACAAAAAAATAAAAATAAGTAGTAAGAATTTAGGGCTAGTTGGACACACATATGAGGCTTTACAGAAGAACAGCCTTCTCTTTTCATGTTATTTCCATTTGAGGACACGAGGACAGCATCGGAAAAGGTTGACAAAACGGCCAAATTCACAAAAAGTCTCCTGAAGTGTGAATAAAGGTTTCTAGTAGAGGCTTTTCCACCCTCAATGAGAGACAGACACAGCTTTCCTGAACACGTTCTGAGACGGCAAACATTTAAATCACGTGGCCGATCAGCTGATCTGGTTCCTAGAGAAGATTTCTTTCTCTTCATCTCCAGGCAGCACGAAGCATGACCAGTACTAGAGGGAACAATTGCAACCCGTCCAGGTGAAGCAGTGGTTTGGTTTCCAGCCCTGACGCCTCACATCAAGAAGGTTCTGGGTTAGAATCCAGGCCGACTAGAGGCAGGACAGTTCTTAACCCAGGTTTACTAGTTTCTTCAATCTCCTTAGATGTTTCCTCTGCTTTATGCATGACAATGATTTGACCCTTCTCAAACAGATGAACATCTTTTCCGTTAGACATGGTTGTTTAAGAAACGAGAAGCTACTCATAGCATCAGCTGGGCTTTAATAACTGAAAGATAATCACCCATGCAGTAATTATCCAGCAGGAGGCTCCTATCTATTCGAGGTGGAGACCAGACAAGCAAGCCGAAGGTCAACCGAGGCTGCAAACGTCCACTAAAGTGACCGAGCTGAGCAAGCTACATCATCATCTGAGGCCTGTTCCTGTCCCGCGTGAACAAAGAGCTCGTCTACAGCAAGCTGTCACCTTCTTATTGACTTCTCCGGGGCTTCGGTTTCACTATCGCGCACGTGGCGACGTCTCTACGATGCAACCCAGATCAAAACACCGTGACGTCAACGTCCTTCGTGCTTCCTTTAAACCTGCGCCGCAGTGTAGCAGCCTTCGTTCTATCATCATCCACCTGCGTCCAGAAAACAAAAGCTCAAGAAGATCAACCGGTTTCTAGAAGACACGAGTCGTCCAAGATCTTCTTTATTGTTCAGTTGGATGAGAAGCAAAACGTCTTCAAGACAAGCCCAGCGTGTTTTATCTTGAGTTTTGGATATTCTCTGACCTCTACTCTGTGGGTCAGGGGTCAAAGGTTAGCCCTTTATACCCACTGATGATAAAAGATCTCCAGAGGTTTGCTCCCAAACATCTTCTAACCCTCACAGTATACGTTCAGTGTTACTAACAGCTCTGTGTTGATATTTATTCGAGCCTGCAGCCCGTCTTGAACCTACATCTGCTCCTCCTTCCAGTCCTCCCCTGCAGCATGTGAAGCAAGGCTGCCTCATGAGATCGTTTCACTCCGTTCGGCGACTTCTGACTTTCTATATTTTACTCATTTGGACCCAGACGTCTGTTGTTTTCCTCCTTTCACGGCTTCAAATTACAAGCTTGTGACTAACCCGAGCAGATTCGCTCAGAGCCGTGATTCACAGCCCGCGGCGTTTTTTCTTTATTTCTTTATTTCTTTGTTTAGATGTCATTTTTTTGCATCCGTTTCTTTGATCGCCCGTGTTCGCGGTTCGCCGCGCGACCCAACACAAACACACCTTTGGTTGCAATCGTCCTGACACTGCAGCAGAGCCCGTGGGTGAGTGCACATGAGTCAACAGCCCCGGCGGCCCGTGGCATTAACAGTGACTCACCTTTCCAGGAGGAAAGAAAGAAAGAGAGAGGAAGAGGGAGGGAGGGATGCAGAGAAAGTGACAGGAGCACCTGATTTAAAGGTGTCTGACTGCTGTTTGTGCTTTGTTTCTTCCAGGTCGCTTGAATCCCAGGATCCAGCTCCGTCCCTCCAAGCGACGTGGCTGCTTTGACTCGTCCCAGCCCCTCCGCTGGTGTTTTCGTCACATTTTGTCCTCCTTTGTTCCCCGTGGCGGGGTATCGACGGCCGCCGCTACCATTCCTCCCTCTCCCCTCCCTCTCTCTGTGGCCTACGCGGGAGGCTCTCAGGGCGCAGCATGTGGCCGCCCCTCGCCACGCTGCTGTCGAGCATGAACCAATCGTTTGGGCTAACCTAATAATACCGGCGTTCACCGCAGACACTCGTGTCCTGCTCGCTAAAACCCCGTCCACCCGCCCCGCGCCCTCTGTCGTTTCCATCCTTCCCCCTGTCTCCTTTAATCTCTGCATCTCGTCATCGTCTCACTAACACTTTCTGTCTTTCTTTGGCTTCTGTTTCGTTTTCCACACACACACTGAGCTGCTTCAGCTGCAAAGGAACCAGAAATCCCTGCTCTGTCCCTCCGGTAGCGACACCACGACACCAGATCTTGCTTTTTTTTCTTGTGCACGAATCCACGCGTGCAGGTAGTTAGCAAACGCGTTATGAGAACAGTCGCCGCCGCCTTCAGCTGCAGGCGAGGAAAGGAAGACGCCTGACTCAGCGAGCATAAAGTTCCAGAAAAAGACATTTGATCTTCACGGGAGTCGGAGACGAGGCCTCCACTAACAACCTCAATGTGACCAGAACAGAATCACATCTCCTAATTATAACCATGTAGACACTTGATCTGCTGGTTTACCACTGGTTGGAATAAATCTGTTCCTTCCAAACATCCAAATCAAATCAGATTTATTTCTTTGGGTATAAAGACCAGCGGGCGGCCACGCAAGGTGTCCGGCAAAAGGTGCAAGGAGCCATGGACGCAGAGGAAATCAAACCGGCGTACACACACCGCCTCAAATCTGCTTCTCTAACCACGACCCCGCGGCCAGATCCACCAGGTGAGTGGTGATGTTCCAAGATGGACGGAGACATCTGATAATCTGCTCAGTAGTAGCATCAGTAATGATACAAATAGAAAAAGATGCTTCACAGAACCTTGAAAAAGCTTGAAACCCCCAGAGAGCAACAAGGAAGAATCATCTAAACCCTCAACCTGATGGTTTCTTCATTGACTGCGTTGACATGGTCTTTAATATCCCGGTTTTGATCAGGTTTTTGAAGTGTCCCGTTTTTGTATTTTCAGAAACCGAAAATTCAGAAATCTGGATATGGGCATTTCCCGATTTCAAGAAACCCGGTTTTGCTACCTGGAGTACTCCGATAGATACTGGAGCATGTATACACCTTATCCCGATCTCTAACGGCTGCCCACTGTCTGCGCATGCGCGAGTGACGCCAAGTGACGCACTCGATATACAAACAACACGGCGGCAACGAGAAATTCTCACTTTTAAAGCGACGCAGAGACTGAATTATCCCTTAAAGTAAAGAAAGAACTAAACATAACGACGTGTTTAAATGACAGAAAACACCGGAAAAGCTACGTGACGCTGGTTTTCCACCGCGCAATCTGTAAAGTAAACAAAAGACGTAACAGACGCATGCGCAGATAGGACGCAGCGATGGAAAACGGGTTATTTATCATGTATACGGGAATATAAAACAAACAAACAGTAAACACCATATCCTGGATATGCTCAAAGTCGGATTAAGCCTCAAAATCGGGATATTAAAGACAATGTAAACGCAGTCACTGTCTCTGAGCATGTTTGCTCCACGTGGGGTAAATACGAGGTTGATTACTTTCAAACATGGAGGTAGATGAAGCTGGAAACCAGCAAACTTTAAATTTTCTGCACATCTGATGCTCGGCTTTGGGCATCTCTACCTCCTCCACAAAGTTCTGTAGTGGTTGAAGCTTTCTGGGGGGACGCGGACACACACATCCCAGATAAACCTAAACCTCTGAGCAGAGTGATTTCAGTTCAGGTGGAAGACATATTGTTCTAGTAATAAACCAGAAGAAGACGTCGAAACCGTGAGATCTTATCTTATCTTTTTCTAGCTGTAGGAGCCACCATGTAGGCCAGTCACGGGGAGGAGGGGTTGAGCTTATTGACGCTCAGGTCCTTGAGGTCAGGGTTCACTGGCAGCAATTGCCGGTTGCCTGTTATTGTGCAGCTTGGGGCCCTTTCATTATTGCGGGACCTTAGGTGTGACCTCAGCATTAGCAGGATTCCTGCCATTACCGTCACGGACAATGAGAGTCGTTTCAGGACGGCCGGGGGTTTCAGTTCAGCTGCATCCCTCTTCAGACGGGAGCAATCAGGGCCACGGTGCGGTGCGTTTAAACCAGCTACTGTGAACTTCTAATTCATGCAGAGTGACTTGGAGCAGGAGAAGCAGCACGCCTACAGTCTACAGTAACAAAAAAAAAACAATATTTCATCCTTCAAGTGTTTGTTTGGAGCGGGACGCTGAGAGAGAGAAGGTCAGGGGAGGAAATGAGACAGGGCTAATCATTCGGGGGAGAGGAGGGAGGTGTGGGCAGGAAAAACAAAAGGCCAAAATGTGCATCGGTGATGATTCTTGACTGCATCAGGTGGTGCAAATTCTTCACCGTCCACCAGGCAGACCTGACACACACACACACACACACACACAGGAGGCCCCCAGGAACTCAGCGAGGAACCGGTGCAGCGTCGGTGTGTTTGAGAAATGTTTTAAGGAGCAAAATCAGGAAAAAAGGAAATGATGTTTGTCACTGAGCGCGTCTGTGGTGCTGCGGGAAGCTGTTTCTATCACAGGCGCACGGTGGAAATGTTTCAACAAGGTGTTTTCATTTTAAATTAACAAATAAATCTGTCATAAGAAAGATGTTTCAGCCTCTTCCTCTCGCGTATGGAGGCAAAAGTGTGAGTTGGTGAGCGTGGCTACAGGTCTGACGCCTCATCCTACAAAAGCTTCATGTCATTTTAACACCCCAGTCCACGAGCAGCAACCCCACACACACACACACACATATCTCACTGGAGTGGAAACAGGGCCGGACCTTACCTTGACGGACATTAAAAAAAAAAACAGGTGCGTTCAGGATTCACTGAACGAAACAGCCGAGGTTTCGCCTTCCGCGCTGCACCTGGCCGGCGAGCACACCATGGAGAATCAGTATCCACTTCCCATTTACGGAATCGGCGCACACGGAGGCATCACGGCGAGGGGAGGGAAAGGAAAAAAAGAAAAAGAGGCGAGAGCGTCGCTGCGGTGCTGCGGCGCGAAGCCCGGTTCCCCCCTCTGTCTTCAGACGAGAGGGAGAGGAGGAAAAATAAAAAGAAAAAAGAAATAAAACACCGGGTTGCGCGTTAAAATCCTTGGCGACTCGTGCGCACTGATCTCCACCGGACTCGCATCTCCAGAGAGCGGAAAGGGAAATCAAATTGTGATTCTCATCGCGATTTTTATCACCACAATCATCTTAAAAGCCAACTTTTATCATCCAAAACCTCCCAAGAGACGAAATTGAAAAAGAAATATTTAAAAAAACAAACCCAAAAAAACGGATGGATCAATATTCTGAGTTCCACTTTAAGCCGTATGCGCAAAGGAATTTGGGAACACTTTTTTTTAGCATGGTCACGTTGACTGAGCACACTGGGAAGAGAATAAATAAATAAATAAATATATAAATAAAAAGAATCCTGCGAAGCGGGAGGAAATATAGTCAGCCCCAAGCCTCCTTCTTCTTCAGCGACATCTCCCACGACCCCGCGGAATGTCTGACATCTTCTCAGACTCTCATCGATGCTCCGGAGCTCAACTTGATATTCCCAGACGCTGTATCCAAAAAGGAAAGAAAGAAAGAAAGAAAAACAAAAAACTAGGCGTGCCTGATTTTTTTTTTTTTTTTTTTAATTTTCTCAGTTGCAACAGTTCATTTTTTCCTCCCCGGCTGAAACGCGCACGGAAAGATTTCAGCGAGAGTGCGGGCTTCACTTCTTCTTTCGTCGCGCGTCCAGACCTCCTCCCGGTGGACTCCGAGACGGCGAGTGGCGCATCTGTCAAGCCCCCCCCTGCGGAACAAAATACCACCCGAAAAAAAAAAAAAAGCTTCAGCCGAAGAAGGATCTCTTAAATGTCCTGAAATTGTTTGGGACTAACAAAAAATAAATAGAAAAGAAAAGAAAATTAAAGAAAAGTGGATCTTCTGTAGTCATTCCCACGCTCCGTGTTAATTTGCCTGTGGCGCGTCAAAAAAAGAGAATCTCTTCTAGTGGGTGAAGTCTGAACGAAAGAGTGTGAGGGAGAGAGAGAGAGAGAGAAGCTGTGGAGGGGAGGGAGGGAGGTAGAGAGGGAGAGGGGGCATGCTCTTGCTTATTTTGGAGACACATTCCTCTATTTTAGTTTGTGTTCTGCCGCGTTGAATCCACACGAGTCAATCTAAATTTAACTCCGTCTCCTGCGCGTTCTGCCATCTCCACGCCACGCAGCCCGGTCGCACAGTTTGGAAGAAGGAAGAAACTGCCGCACGGTGTGGCGTATTTTTCATGAGTGGCGCTCATGTGCTCCACTAAACCACGCGTGTGTGGTAATGCAGAGTTAAGTGCGCGCACGCGATTTAGAGCGTTTCTTAGCCAAGCGGCCGCCGCGGCGTGAACGCGAGGCGCAACTCCACACGCGCACACGCACGCGAGAAAGAGCGACGGCCGCTTGGGCGAGTGGGTGGCGGCGACACCTCGGCGTGTGATGAGACAACACGCGGCGTGTGTTGTATCAGCAGCGGAAATGGAGTCAAGTCGAGGTCCCGGGGAGATGAAAGAGGAGTCAGCTCAGAGGCGATGGAGAATCAGGTGGGAGGAAAATGTCAGTTTTCTTTTTTTTTTTTTTTTTTTGAAGTTCAGAGGCAGAGACGTGTTCACAAACTCCCTCCCTTCGTTCTTAGTTCGTTTTTCAGAACCGTGGACAGCGACAGGCTGCGCGCTGGGCCTTCTCGGAGCTGAATGACTCACAGCAAGAAGGTTCCGGGTTCGAATCCCATCCAGAATGTTCTCCCTGTGTCTGTGTGGGTTCTCTCCAGGTTCTCCAGCTTCCTCCCACCGTCCAAAGACATGCTGCTTAGGTTCATTGGTGATTCTAAATAGCTGGGACAGACTTCCACCTCCCTCGGGACCTTCCAGAGGACAAGAGGTTACAGAAAATGAATGAATCTGCCTTCACCCCCTCCTCAGACGGTTCACGTCTCCTTGTCAGCCTTCACCTGAAGATACTTCACTGGTGGAGGGTTAAGTTCTTGTAGTTTTAGCATCTTTAACCTCTCTGATTGTCTGATTTATCGCGTTTACCTTCAAACTTTTTGATGGAAAGTCCCTCCCTCCTCTCTCATCCCCTTCCTCCCCCATCTTACTACTCATCCTTGGTCCTCATCAACCTTCTCCAACCTGCCTACAACACCTCTTTTATTCTAATCACTGCAGCAGCTAACTCGCCTGTGATAGAACAACTGTGCTCGTCCCTATGTTCACTTTCAGTCTTTCATGTAACATGCTTCATCTTCATCTTCTACTTCTATCCAGATTAACTTCTACAATCCGGCCTCAAGCACATGAGCTTAAGGTTCTGCTCAAGGCTTCCACCTTGCCGCCGATCACCTTCAGGCTCGCTCTGGAGGTTTCAGGCTCTGACATAAAACCGAATTAAATTTAAAAAAGAAGAACTGAAGCGTTTCGTAAGCTTTTATTTTATCATTATTGTTTGTTGTAAATAACACACATCTGCTGAGGTTTAAAGAAGCAAAGACACATTCTTTCACACAGGAGCTTGCAGCTTTGGACACGTGTATCCAAATACTTATTAGGGCACACGCTCACAAAAAAATAAAAATAAATAAATAAAAATGCTGGAGGCATGAAAATTGCATGTTTTTGCATTGTGGGGTTATGACTAATTCAAGGCGCCGCGTGCAAAAATACCCCCACTTGCCAGCTTGAGGTAAAGTGCGTTATTCATAAGCTGTTAATAATTGAGGTTTAGGGGGAACGCGGCTGGAAGTTAGCGGGGATATGTGCTGACTGGGTGCTTTGTCCGGGTCGGCACTTATGAGGAACCACGAAGCTCGGGGTCAGGCAAATTAGAAGTGCAGAACAAAGGAGGCTAGGCGTTTTGATGACGCGGAATAATCCGGGTCGGGGCGTTATTAACCGACAGTGACCCGCTGAGGGCCCAGCCCGGATTCACGGAGCCGCTCCTGACGGTGACAGTGTCCTTCATGAGGACGTATGATTTACTAAGCAGCGTGGGAATGTCTGGAAATCGGACTGCGTCGCGTCGCATCTCGTCACATCAGGTCGTGTCACATCGTGTGGCGTCACAACAAGGCAACCCGGCAGCGGCAGCGTGGCTCTTAGAGAATCAGATGCTTTTAATATGTTGATGGATTTGTACACGGAGCAAATGGTGACAGATAGAGATAGATACTGAAATCACCACAGGGTAGCATCAGCTCACAAAGACACGAGGAATTACATGTAGATAAACTTACATATAGATATATAGTTAGTAGTTATTAAGAAAACCTACAATTCTGTATAAAAATATGATTCTTAACATATTTAAAATGCTTTAAAACATGCATGAATGCACGAAACACTTCATGAATTATTTGGGAATGCTGCTTGTGCGCTGTTTTTGGGGTCTATTGATTGTGGCTGTGTCTATTTTTAGACTTTACTGTATGCTCTTTAAAATTTTCCCTTAGGATGTGAACAAAAAGACACATTTTTGACAAAATAAAAGCGAGGTGGCTGTTCTTTAACAGACCTGCTCAGGGGCCACGGGCTGAGAGGTCAATAAACAGATCCGGTCTGATGGTTTTAGTCTCTGGGCTCCACGTCAGCTGCTTTTTGGCAAAGAAAAGGAGCAAACGTCATAGAAACGGCGCCATCTGGTGACATTTAATATTCACTTCGTTAACGAAGAATTAAATCGTTTACTTTCTGTAATAGTTTCTTTGTCCTCTGGAGGCGAGAGGTGGGGTACATCCTGGACAAGTCTCCAATGAACCTAAGCAGCATGTCTTTGGACGCTGGGACGAAGCTGGAGAACCTGGAGAGAACCCACACAGACACAGGGAGAACATGCAGACTAAACACAGAAAGGAACCAGCCGGTGGATGGATTCGAACCCAGAACCTTCTTGCTTTGAGGCATCAACGCTAACCACCAGAAGGTTTCAGCACCACGGACAGCTCTAAGAAGGCCCAGCCGTAGCATGTAGCTGTCCACAGTGCTGAAACGCACAAATTATGACTTAACATCTGAACTTAGAAACTCTTTAACCCTTGACAAAGTTTATTTGATTGTAAAGTTTAAAAAATCTCTCACTTTCGCTCAGATCTGTCGTGTCGGGTTGGATGACCGCGCCGACACAGAGATGCTTTCTGCAGAGACGCCATTCGTACGCTGCCTCCGAGGCTGCCGGGAAGAGATAGGCTACATCCCGAGGTGTGTGTGTGTGTGTGTTTATGTGCGAAAGACTTCTCACCGACCTCGCTGTAGAGATAAGAAGGGGAGTCCTGGAGGAACGTGGAGCACGGAGAGAGAGAGCTGCAGGAAAGTGATTAGTGCCACAGGCGAAGAAGAAGAAGAAGAAAAAAACTCTCACGATTGGAAAAGCTGCTGTAAAGCATGTACAGCCACACCTGTGTCAGAGCAACATGAACTCATATGATCTGCTAGCATGTACTGGATCCGTCTCTGTGTTCTCATAAGGCGTGAAATATGAGGTTCAGCTCTGAGCTTCTTTTATGTCTCCACCTGTGCCATTCATTCAGCTTTTACCTGCCTCCCTCTCTCTCTCTGTCTACACACACCTACACAGCTGAAACCTGAGCCGCCCTCCTCCCCAGTGTCCTTATGAAACATTCAGAGTCCCAGTTGAGTGGACATGTGTTCACCTTTGAGCTGATAAGCCCCCGTGTGTGTGTGTTTGCGTGGGTGCGTTTCACATCAATCGTGGCCCCGCCGAGGTTGTCCTCACAGCGGAGTCACGTTTCCCTCCTTCCCCGCAACGGAGAAAGTGACAAGTGTCGGGGAGGAAAGGAAAGCAAAGAGGAGGGAGTGAGAGAGAGAGAGCGAAGCGAGGGTGACTGACAGGCAGATACTTAGCAGGGATGTGGAGACGAGGGGCCGTGATGGATGGGTGGAAAAACCTTTGGTGAGTCGCATAAAAACTGTGAAGCGACGACTAATGGACGACACAATTAACTGACGTCAAGTGCAGGTAGATTTTACCACAAAGAAACGCTGCTGGCAAGTTTGCTTCAAGGTTGTTACGATGAGGAAAAAATAAAAGGGATGTGCACAAAAAAAGAGACTAGCAGAGTTTTCTTGGACGGCTTAGACGCCAGCCAGCTGCCATTACAACAGAAGAGGAAGACGTTTTGATGCTAGAGCTAAAATAATTAAAAAAAAGATCTATGTTCTGCTTGTCTCACTTGGAAACGTATGGGTGGGGATCACAGGCAGTATAAAGACTGACGGTGGAACTGCTCCTCAAAAGTGAAGCCAAAGCAAGGATATTTTTTTTCAAGGATCAGTCATTTTAGGTGGTTAATATACTGCTGATGAATGTTCAAGTGTCAGTTTTTTGGGGTAAGTTTAGTTTTAGCTAGTTATTTAGTTACGCTATAGAAACCGGAAGTGGCGATTATAGAAACCGGAAGTGACGATTGCAAGTTGCTATGCCAACCGCTCTGTGAAGCGTACCCGTGAGACCGTAGGAGTTGTAAAAAATAAATAAATAAATACGTACAGTGTATAATCCAACATTTCTTTGTAACTGTTGTATAGCAGAGCATAGTATTAACTATTAATTAAACGAAAACACGAGAGAGTCTGTGTGTGGGCGGGGCATCGATATGCGGCTCGACGTGACTCCACCCTCAGACCGTACTCCACTGTTTAAATATGGCAAGATGGCGCCGCCCGTAAACCCCGGGAAAATACCGCCAGTTTGGCCAATGCAAGGAAGTGGCGACTCATTGTCCACATTTACATACAGTCTATGGTGGGGTGTATTCAAGATGGTTACCTTGGCAGCCAGAACCTGGAACGCTAGCACCCAAATGCTAGCTAAAAGAGATGGACGACGAGCAAGACGCATTGTAAGTGGACGAGGCTTTAAAACAAAACAAAATGAAAGGGAAAACTAATTCGCAATGACATGATTTAGGCGACGACCAAGATACGGCTGACCAGCAAGTAAAGGAAACACTGGCTATTAGGGTTTGAGCCCGATATTTTGTGCTTATTCATCTTAGCCAAAATCTTCTTCTTCTTTGGTTTTAACGGCGGTTGGCTTAATTGCGACAAAGCTGACAAGAACCGAAGAAGAAAAAGAAGAGGCAAAAATCACGTGATTAAAAATGTCTGCTATGTGGTACAACTTTAAAACGTTTACTCTGTCCGTTACGCTGGCAATCTTTTACGCTCTGCTCGTTTCAAAAACATACAACGGGGTTACCTAGGCGACCAGCCATCAGCTATAAACCCGACAAATGAGTCGCCTTATATGTAAAAGAGGTAAAGATGGGAGAAGAAGAACACCAAAGACGTCTAGAAGATATAAATCATTATTTAAATTACTCATTTTACCTTAACAGGCTAATTTAAACACTATCGACCTCCATTAAACCCAGACCGTGAGTCTTCTCCCGGCCGACTGCGCGGTTTGCCTGCAAGAGTTTTCATTTGAAACTGAAATTACACTAATTCCATCATCCTAATCACGTCCCATCAGTTGCTACGAACATAACGTCTTATAATCTCATTACGCGTCTCAGCGTCGGGCGCAGTTTTCCAGTTAAATCAACGTAATGGCAACTTCATCAACACGTTATTGACATTTATATTCATGCTCATGCCGCCGATTTCTTTTTGCTCTACATCAGCTTAACGCCTCTGGAGTTGCCCTTTGAGAGGTTTGAACTCGTTTATTTGAGGCGTGCACAAACAGGGAGCTCTCGTCACTCGCGGAAAAATCCATCCGCCCGCCGCCACCACCGCTGCCAAGACGAACCCGCCAGACCTGATTTCAAGTCCACTTACAGAAAACCTCCCGCCTTCCCCCCTTCACGTCCATGGTCTCATTTCACAGCCTGCTCTTTAGCTACCCACAATCCCCCTGGAGGGGTTTAGTAAATAGAAAGCTAGTTTGTACTTTCCATTAGGGCCTAATTCTATTACGCAGCCGGCGCTTATCGATCCACGCATTCTGGAAGACATGCAAGGAAAGTAGCGGAGCCCAGCGGAGGCCTCTGAGGTTTGAGGAGGGAGGCAGGAGCAGGTGAGGAGGAGCTTCGTCTTATCCCCGCTGTACCTGCTGTGCCGCGCTCTTTGTGCTAAATGTAAGGGTTTAGCTCGGATGTGTTTAAAGCACGTAGCCGCTAACATATGCAAAGTGCACGGTTCCATTATTTAAAGATAACTCTGCACACTCTGAAACACAGGCTGCAAGCAGACGTGCACGACGCGCTGACATTACACGCACGGGCTCCCGGAAAACGCTGATTCAAATTGACAGCGTGCACATCGTTGGAATAACGGAGGAGCGCACGGGCGCACGCCCCGTGGCTGGCGCGTGAGGAATAACCAGACATATCCGTGCACGGGTGGCGTACAGTGAGGCGATTGTTTTACATGCAGGAGGTTTACCGAGGCGTCCTCTCCGGACAAGAGACGCGGCCGCACCTGACTCACAGCGCCGGCGGGTAAAACTGAAGAATAAGACGGAGATCACGAGGGACGGTTCTTCTTCGGAGGCGCGGGGGGAGAAAAGGTGTCCGACGAGATGAGTGCGAAGGGCCCGGGCGGTGGCGGGGGGGCGTGGGTAAAGAAAGAGAGCTGAACAGGAAAGGAATTTTGATTAAAAATCAGGGGGAATAAGCCACCGCCGCTACCTGTGCCTAAAAAAAGATTCTTCCTCCAGCTGTGTGTGTGCGCTCTGTCAGAAGTAAAACGCAAAGACAGATCCTGACCAAATATAGGCTCAGTGACCACGAGCTAATAGCTGGGGAGAGGACAGGACATGTGAGCCGACTATAGACAGCGCTACCTAATTCAATTATTTGGGTGGGAGCTCGGTTTCTGCCTGCAGGAACGAGAGAATCCAAACTAATGTCTCACCGTGCGAGAGGACGGAGGTAAAGCTACTGGGAGACATCAGGGGACGACTGTGTGCGCAAGCTGCTAGACAAAGCAAGCCAGCGTGGGACTAAACCGACAGATGGGGGAGAGGGCGTCGTACAACATTCAGTTTGAAATCCGCTCCCTCTGTTTACAGTCTGCTATAAGCGAGCTAACAAGACCAGCTATCTGGATTAACACTCCATAAGAGCGCCCCGGCTCCATATGCTTATTTTATCACTGACGCACACCCCCACCGCGGCGGCGTGCTCCTCGCCGTCTCCCTCGGCGTGGTGCTTCGTTTGAACAATGTTTCGTTTGACAGCTCGGATCAAAGAAAAGTTTACGGAGCTTTCTTTAGCTGTTAGAATAAAGAGAACCTGTTTTGTTTTTGTTCTTATGGATGAATCATAAAACTCCCACAGCTTTCTTGATTTTTTTATTTTTTTTAAAAGGGGACGTCAGAATTCACGTTTGACAGCGTGAAGCGAGCGCACAGTAAATTCAGGCCCCTCTGGAGCCGCGGCGGACGAGGTTACAAGCTCGTGATTGTGCGGCGCGGGTTTATGGAGGCGTTAAAGTGTGCAGTCTGTTTTTGTGTTGGCCTGAGTTACGCAGACTTCGCCCCGCCCGACGGGGGAATTTATGCCCCCTTTGGATTTCGCACAGATCAATGCATTATAATGAAGGCCTGACTCATAAAGCCATTACGCATCCTGCCGCCCGCATCCCCGGCCGCATTAAATTTAAAACTTTAGGCGCTTAGCGAACACATTTATCCTCGCCGATGTTTAAAAAAAGCAAATGTTCCAGCGGCGGGAACACGGGGGCGCATAAAAGCTGCAGAAAGGTTAATCATCGGTGAAGGGAAAAACAAGTAAGCAGCACTTTCAAACATATGTCCCTGCAAGGATTCGGCTGAGCAGGCATGTCTTCATCCACATTTTCTTTTGGAAGCGTCCGAGGCTAGCTTGTAGGTGACAAAAACTGCAGTTCGGCTAATGTCCACTAGATGGCGCCTGCAGAAAGGTCAATCCCCTCCATGTGAAAAACTTTCTAGCAGCATACAGACAAATATTTAAACAGCAGAGTGTGTTATGGATTAGCTTTTAGCAAACTAATATTCTTCGTAAATGTATTTCTTCCAGAATAAATCCTTTCTTATCTATATGCGATGTATGATCCAGCCATGTTGTGTTTGTCCATCTCCATACACAGCTAAATGATTTGCGACTACACACCAAACTCCATCGCATCAATCTACGGATCCTGATGTTTTTATTCTTTCTATAAATGTTTAAAAGCCGCTGATATCAAAACCGCCGGTGCAGACGTTTTATCATGCACCATATGATCCAAGTCTCTCTATCTGTTCCTCTCACGCAGACCCTTAATGCATGTCTGCGCCATGCAGATAAAGACCCCAATACATCACTCCGCTTGTATCTTCGAATCAGCGAAAGATCTGCAGCATCTATTCCGCTCAGACGTTCCTGTAACTGCATTAGCTCCCTAGAACGCAATGTATGTGCGGCGCAGCTAAAGACTTCTACTAAAGACGCTTTGCTGCATGTAAACGCCCACCTGTGCTGCTACATGCACCCTGTCACTGGAGGCTAGGTCAATGACAGCGCACTCTCCAAGCTGTCATGCTTATTCCTGCAGTGCGCTCGGGACAAAACAGAAAAGTCCCTTGGGTGCCCACCTTTGCAGACTGACTAGTGCACGGGCAAGTAGGGCTTACAAACAAAGAAGCACCACACAGTGACCGGGACATGTAGACACAAACGTCTGCTTTGCCCGTTTTGACTGGCACAGCCTCTAAAGCACACGGCTCACACATTTATCTTCTGTTATAGTCCCATAAAGACGTTTTTCAGTGTCACTAAATGGTCCTTCTCAGTCTGATATTTATGGAGAGATACGTTATCTGGTTCTTCTCCGACAATCAAGCCGCGTTTCAGGGTCGGCTCAGGTTTTATCAGCGACGGCACACGACCAAACAACATCAGTGTCAGTCTTTTTAATATCAGATTTCAGGTGGAGAATTTCGGAATCTCAGTTTTTTTTATTTCATGCTGCCTTTTGTCCCTGAACAGGAAGTCAAGGTAAGTCGTGCTTGAATATCGAAATTGTTTACAAAACACTTCCACAGTGAAATGGAAATAAATTCAAGAAAAAAGCAAAACTTTTGAATGAAATAAACATAAACGGCGTGTTTCTGAATGAATTCATACGAGGAGTTCCACAAGGCTCGATTCTTGGACATCGGAAAATCTCATCAAGTTGTATTTTTACACTACCTATAAAATGAATCTATAAAAATCAAGAGGTCCCTAGTTCATGTCTGGGTGCCTCCTAGGCATCTTTTGGGGGGAGGCGTGGAGCTGTGCAGCTTGGACCGGCTGAGGTTCCCTGAGCAAGCATCAAACTGCTCCCTGGGTACAATCCTTAGAGGCTGCAGCCAACTGCTTAACTTTACTGTGTGAACAAATGGATGGACTGCAGTTCCTGCAGCTTGAACCACTGCGGGACAATTACGTTATTATATTATGGCTACATTATTAATGGATGAGTAGAAATTTCACAGCTTTCCAGATGAGGTAATGGCGATTGAGCTGACGACCCGGTGAATGAAGGACCTTCCATTTCCAGCTTTCAGAAGTGGGTGTCTGTGGAGACACCCCTATGTGAAATCACAAGCGCTGTACATGTTTATGGCCCATGATTCATCACCCAACAGCTACAGCTAGCTGGCTAAAGACTAAACAGACGTTTACAGTGATGCTAATAGTCCTCAATCAAAACCAACAGAATGTAGGACCTTTCAGTCAGATACACAGTTGGCTGGGTGAACCTTTATCAACCGCGTAAACGCTTGATGTTGCTGTTTTTTCTCTGGTTATTGGATGAAATCCATTCTCACTGAGCACGTCTGCTCCACGTGGGGTAAAAAAAAACGTCAGGTTGAGAATCTGGAGAAGCTGGAATCAGAAACGTTGGAGACGTGGAGACATCTTGGTCGACTTTGGTGGTGGAAAGTTGTCTAGAACCAATTGCGCTCCTGCAAATCCTACCGGGCCCATCCTATTGTCTGGGCGGGGCTTCATGAGTTGATGAACAGAAGAGTAACAGCGACATAGCGCCATGGAGTTGAATTTGTTTACAACAAAGGCTCTGATTGGTTGAAGGAGGTGATTTATTTTCCTCTGTATGTTGAAACACATTACTAAACTATTATATTCTGGTAAGAATAGAGTCTGGCTATGCAAGGCTAGTTTTCTCCTATGTACAGCTAGGGGGAAATCTTCTTCTTCTGTTATCAACTCTCTCCAGTGGCCTCCATGTAAACAGTTAAATTGGACTCATTAATCAGAATTAAGTCGATCGGGTTAAAGAAATACTCACCATCTATATTTAGCCATTGTTTAAATATCTTTTAATTGCCGATTAATTAAACTTGCAATTACCATTTACAACCACAGGTGTCGCCAAAGACAACGATAGCATGTTTTAATCAAATAAACATTTTTTAAGAGTGGCCATTTGTTAAGACAGTTGGCCAGAACACACGTTACTAAAATTCCTCCGCCTAACTCATCATCTTATAAAACAACAGCTCTAACGCACCCTCAGCCCCCACCCCACCGCTCGCCCCTCGCCTTCAGCCGCCGACTGTCAGCGCACATGAGATGCACACGTTCCCGCAGCGTTTATACTCGGGTTTATTTGTCGTTTGTGCAGAGCGCGGATCCAGGACCGCAGTCAGCTCAGGGCAGGCCCACGCACATCTCAATGTGTGGCTGATAGCTTCGGTGCAGAAATCTGGAGTCATGCTGGCACTAAATATAGACAAAGGCTTTATGTAAGCCGAGGTGAATCATTCCATTCCACACATTTCAGCACATTTACCCGCGCACACACTCCAGAAGTGACATGACACAGGTGACACACAGGAACGTGTTAAGGAGACTACATGACCACATGGGATGGATTTCAAGAACAGAGCGTGTGGCGCATGTTCGCGTTCCTGCGGGGCCGACCATGAGAAAGGTAATTTGACTTAATCAAAGCCCTACACGATCGATCGGATCCTTCCCACATGTAAGAATGGAGATAATGGATCGATACGAGTGAACAACACGCAGAGAGGGAGTGGGTCAGCGTCAACCTAATACCACGAGGTTAACTATCCGCGTGCGATAGTCGACGAAAAAGAGCCGGGTCAGTCTGGAGCTAAAATTATCCCGGCAGGCGCAGAGCAAACATCCGACTAAACAACAGGGCCCTGGGTATTGATCGCGTCTGCCACAAAATAATGAAGACAGGAAGCGTTCAAATGAGTTATTTCCAATTAAGAGTGTGGGAGGAGGGGCGGGGAAGAGCCGGAGGGGGAGGGAGGTGGAGAAAAGGCAAGGGAAGGGGGGGATACAGAGAGAGAGTCCAGTGGGATCGAACCGCGGTCATCATGGCAACCGAATCTCCTCCTCCAGAGAGATCACCTTTGACACCGGCAGGTAGCGTCACAGCAGCCATTACCTCACGTGAAAACACACACACACATGCACCTGTTGTTAATGAACAAAGAGGAAAGGTCACCCGGTGTGATCTCTGCAGCCTTTTGTCTTAAAGGATCAGGAGAAAAGGAAGCAGGTTCCCACAAATACACTCCTCTCTGTGTTTCTCTTTCTCCTCCGATCAGCTCCGCTCTCATTGCCTCTCTCTTACATCAGGTTTGATTATTATAAAACTCACGAGTCAGGGACACACATAATATATATAATAAAAAAAACACAGATTTGCGTCTTGTTCTGCTTTCATTTCCGTCTCAGCAGAATATATATATATATATTTTGACATTTTTCTGTCGGTAAGCGCTCAGCAGACCTGTCAGATTACCGCCAAATCCAAAATTCCTCCCCCTCTTGGCTCCGCCGCCGGGTTTGGAGTGCCCTCGACTGGGTCCTTTATATCTCGGCTTCGAGGGTAGAGGGTCGAAATCTGTACCTGGGAAAACGGGACCCCACTCGCCTCCTAGATATTTATACACCACGGCAAGCAAATAGATCCAAGATTCACGACGCGCACAGTGAAAACAACAGACTGATTCCTGCGCCTTGTTTCAGTTAAATTAAAAGCTTGAGTTACAGGCAGTGAGAGGGATGAGCACTCCCTAGAAAGCCATCTGATAAACTCCTTTGGCACTGTTGGGATTCAAACCCATTCCCCCCCAAAGAGACTGGAAAATACTGGAGATGTTTGGCAGCATGTCGCTTCTTTGCAAATCGTTCCTTTCTTTGGAGCCTTATTCATTCATTCATTTGTTTTCTGGAGGGGCGCAGAGGGGCTGGAGCCTATCCCAGTTGTCACAGGGCGAGAGATTCACCAATGAACCTAACCAGCATGTCTTTGGACGGTGGGAGGAAGCTGGAGAACCTGGAGAGAACCCAGGGAGAACGTGCAAACTAACCAGCACACCACCTTCCAGAATCGTATATGATCAAAATATCACAGCACAACACATTTCATATCAAAGCCTGTAGCTCACAACTATCACGGTGACAAATCTCATCAAATCTGACGAAATGAAGAGGACGGATCCGAGGACTGACAGCCTCTCAGAGCGTGGAGCATCAGCTGGAAACAACTGTACTGTCAGAGGAAAATTGAACAAGCAGATCAATTCTGTGATCAAATTTTCAAAACCTTTTCCAGTTGTGTTGTTTTTTTGAAAATAAAAATCACTAATTAATCGTCCTTTACATGAAGATCTATTGACTTCTTCTAAACGTTGTATCTGGTCCTATATTTTCTGGCCCAAACTGTCAAAACCTTTTCACATCTCCCTGCAGACAGATACAGAAAGAACGAGAGTAAAGGACCCAAAAAAACATTTCCGCTGGTATTTATTATTTATTTAATCTGCAGCCGATTGGTCAACTTTTATGTTTTTTTAAACTAAATTGTCCTTTACATTCTTTTCTACTTACCACGCGACAATGTTTTAATGGTCCACTTACATATCTAAACTAAAAGCTATTAATCATGGATTTAGTGTATACCTAGGAGCTAGGGGCTAGACATCGATGCTAGATTTCATGCAAGAGTCACAAGCAGCATTATAAATGCAGAAAAATGCAAGTGACACTAGAAGATAGGATTGTGAGTAGCGTGAAATCCCTCAAGGGCTGGAAAAACAACTCCACAGGATCAAATTCACTGAGATAATAACACACGAGGAGAAGCCCAGCGTCTACTCAATCACATAAGTGCGGCAATGCTGACATCTAGTGGCTCAAAAGGGTAAATACAGCTGCAGTTTAGTTTGGATCCTGCAAACTAAAGATATCAGTTCTTTGTCGGCGCATATTTGACTAAAGTTTAATCAGTTGACTCGGCAAGGAAGGAACTTTTGACAGTTAGCATGTTCATGTAACAAGAAGTCGCCAAAGTCACGTCTGCTCACAAAAGGACACGCTTTAATAGATGCTGTTACAGGGTAGCAGTTACAAATCTGGAATGTCTGTCAAAACAAACAGTTATGAAACATTTAAAGAAAATCTGAACACATTTCAATTAACGCTTTGGCTTTTTTTTTAGCTAGTTTACTCAATGCTGTCTATACTGTATGCATATCTGTCAGTAGATCAGAGGATCGTACGTTTCTGCCTCATCCTCACGGCTGCTCGCGTCTGCTTTCAACAAACCAATTTCCTGCATCATATGAGTGCGTGTGATAAGCGTGCAAGGCTGGCTCCACGTGTGCTCAGGAGTCTGAGAGAGCGTCGGGCGACATGTATGTTACTGCTGCCATGAGAAAGAAAAAAAAGGTTTTCGATCCGTTAACTGGTGCAGGATGGAGGTTTTACTTGATCTCAAAGCTTCTGATGCGAGCGTCCCCGTCGAAGCTGATGAACTGGTATTTCTCAGCGCCCATGCGGTTGGGGAAGTGGATGGCAGAGCCGTCCGATAAAGTCACCACGAACTCTGACGGGGTGAATTCGATGACAATCTAAATGGCAAGACGGAGAATATTAATTAGTGTCAATTAATACATTTAACACATCTGATGAGTCTAGAAATGGATGCACAATTGATGGTAGAGATGCAGCAACATGCGCTTTCCAATAGAGGTCGCTAACAGAGTGTAAAAGAGGCCACTGAAGCACGCAGGTATGCACCTTGAACTCCTCCCCCTGCTGGAAAGGGAAGCAGCACTCCCGCTGCTCCTCACACCAGCTGCCTCCCTGGTAGGAGTTGCACACAATCGTATTCTCGTCTCCATGGGCATTAAAACGAGGATTGATGTGCATTGTAATCTCCTCCTCACTGGGGCCGATGTTGAATGCAAAGCTACAGAGCACACAAACACAACAATTTCCGCATTGTTTTCAATGTCTTTATACTTATTTCAGGAACAAAGTAAAGGTTACTTACTTGGAAGCGTCAGGTTTAGCGACTCCAACAATGGTCATTGTTTGTCCGACCTTAAAGGACATGTTCTTTATGATCAGATCCTGTGTAAAAAAAAAAAAAAAAAAGGTGGGTGGTGGTGAAACAGTACGTTATTGTGCGCTAACACAACCAGGTTTCACTAGAGATAATTATTGTTGCAGCTTCAGGCAGAAACCAGGAGGCTTCAGCCAACTCGCCAGACATGTGTTTTCGATTAAACTCCACTCATTCACCGTCTGGTCAAAGATTCCAGCTGCTTTTTTTCTTTGTCCTCTTGTTGCCATGGACATTATACAAGCCCGCGTTGGCTACGTATGTGGAAAACTCATGAGGATTCAAGTAAAAGTTTCCTAAGTGCAATCACAGCAAAACAAAATAAATAATTGCTGCCCAGTTGATGCTGTACATGTGGCAGGGGAACGCTGAGCTTTGCCTTGATTATGAAATTAGCAGTCTGTTATTTAGTTGTGAAACACAGATCAAAGATGATGTGAAATATTACAAAAATAGCAGCACGTTGAGAATTTTAGAATTGCCACAGAAAAAAAAAAAATAAGACAAAACGAAGTATGTTAGCAGGCATCAGAACAATCTGATTATAAGAATTTAGAGCCTGGCACACATTTATGTTGTGGTCTGAAAAACAGAGACAGTGGCGTATTAAAAAAAGGGTCACAGTTCTTGTGTGTGCTTCATCATTTGATGAAACACATGTATTTAACAAAGTTATTTGATCTGAAAACTGCATTTTCTTACAGTCTTTCAGACGGCGGTCGGTGCCCAACTTTTATTTGTGACTAATTTGAATTACTTGATTGAGTTTTAAACAACGAGGCTGTTGCTGCAAATGTTGACAACATTATGAAGTCAACAAGAGCCTAAATATTAACACTGAACATGATCTTAAAGACTTTAAAAGTAAGTTTCTTTAATTGATAACGTTCAACTTTTACTGATATAGCATGTTTCTGACCAGTAGAGCTGCATGTTTATGACCAGTAGAACTGCAGAACTTTGAAGCGATATGTTTCTGATCTGTAGAGCTGCATGTTTCTTATCTTAGAAGCTGCATGTTTCTGATCTGCAGAGCTGCATGTTTCTGATCTGTAGAGCTACATGTTTCTGATCTGTACAGCTGCATGTTTCTGATCTGCAGAGCTTCATGTTTCTGATCTGTAGAGCTGCATGTTTCTGATCTGTGGAGCTGCATGTTTCTGATCTGCAGAGCTGCATGTTTCTGATCTGTGGAGCTGCATGTTTCTGATCTGAAGAGCTGCATGTTTCTGATCTGTACAGCTGCATGTTTCTGATCTGTAGAGCTGCATGTTTCTGATTACCAGAGCTGCATGTTTCTGATCTGCGAAACCACATGTTTGCCGTTTGTTGTGGCTGCATGTTTCTCATCTGTTGTCCTGGATTTTCAGTCTCCCATGTTACAGGCATCACCAAGTATCATGTATTCTAGTTTGTATTATGTTGATATGTTGCTACATAAATTCATCTGCTTCCTTCTGCTTGTCTCCTCTCATCTACTTCCTCCTCTTCAGCCCCACCTCCCACTTTTCCTTTCTTTCCACTGGCCTCCTTCCTCACCACCAATTGGAAACTCAAAGTGCCTTGAGACAGTTCTTGGATTGTTCTTGGCTCTCTGTGAATAGAAATGAACTGAAAATCATCTGACAGTTCAGACAACCCGTGAAATGAAAGGGAGGGAAGGAGAAGGCTGACAAGACGTCGTTTTCATGTTAACGTCCACGTGTAAAGTATAACAGATAGGTAGCACTGGGGCTTGAACTGGGCTGAGGTCAGAGCTGGCAGGTAACCTACATCTCTGCCTGTCAAAACCCTCCCCAGATTGTATTGTTTTATACTGTACACGCCAATTAATTCCACATCTCACTGGCAGCAACGCTCTAAATATGCACACAATCTAACAGCCGCAAATAAATAAATGATTTTAATGAATCATTACTCCAGTGTGACTGTCATCCTGCTGGAACAGGCACCGACAGTGACAGGGAGATGGCTTCTGCTGACTGACACAACAAGAGGTCGTGCAGGGTATCGTAGCATCTATTCTGGTCCTCACATTTTTTCTCTCTATTTCATTTCATCCTCTAATATGATTTTAAGAATCTGATTTAAACCACAAGGTCTGTATTATTATCTGCTCAGTTTATGAACTCAGGGGGACCAGAGTGCACAGCTGCCCGGGTTTGGCTCTGATGCTGACGTAAGAGGAGGCATGATTGGAATGAAATGGACAAATGTTAACAGGCATGGTTGTTGCAGTGTTATCTAAAGATTGTGTGAGCGTGTGACAAGATGGATTTGCAGCAGCTGGGAAAGCTTAATACCATTAAAAGGCGACTAAAGTGCATGTGGATATTTTGACCATAAAAGGCAACAGAATAAATGCACAAGCTCTGGAAAGCTAAATAAAACAGTGTAAGGCTTAGCTGGTTAGCCTGATATAAAAGCTAACACCAACAGTCGGTTTAAGACACAGGCAATAAAATATGAAATACAGGAATACAAAGGTGAAAAATTCTACTTACTTTCATCATCTTTGCAGATGTAGTCAGTCAAACCCAGCTGAGAAAAAGTGAGAGTGCTGCAGGGCCTCGCCTCTCTGCACCCTGACTGGAGACTGTAATATATACGACAGGGGGAGGTTCCTTGGACTCGAGGGACGTCTCCAGCAGCCAGTAGAACAGCACCACTGCTGGACACCAACCTAATGATTCCGGGGTGCAGTTATACATCATCAATAACTCATTTAGCGTCCAACAGGTTTTTTTGCGTACCTCCGCGAAGCCGGGCTAATTAGTGACGGACCATTTACTGACACGAGACTGTTAAGACCGTAAACTGGTGGAGTTGAGACCGACTGCGAGAGGCAACGAGACAAAAATAGAAATGAATTTGTTTCCAGGGCGACGGACAAATATTTGGCACAGCCATCTGTCTTAATGTCCACCTACTGTAAATAGCCTGTAAGTTACTGCGTAGCGCAAGAGTTCTCTGTGACTGCAGGGGAAGTGAAGTTTAGTTAAGAGAGAAGTGAGGCAAAGGGAAATGTTGAAAGAATGATCTGACTCTCAGCCAGCAGCAGGGTCGACTTTCAGCCGCCGTGACTCAAAGCCGCACACGTCTTCACTCCTGCGTGTCACAAACTAATACAACTTTAAAAATCACAACAGTTGAGGAGCATTTATTCTTTTCTTTTACTTCTATTCATGTGAAGAAACGATGGCGCTTTGGATTAAAAGTTTCACTTAAATCTTTGGTATGCTGGTACTGAGCTGGGGCCAGACCATTCACTAAGTGAAGTATAAAGACAGACAAACCCTCCATGCTGTCAGCCATAGATTTCCCAAACTTTAGAAGCTCAGTGTGGCATCTCACTCTGCCAAACCCATTTAAAAATGCTTAAAGAGGTGGAGCATGAATGGAGCTGAGGCTAGCCAAGGATTAAGCCGATGCAGACAGCTGGCAACCCGAGATGGCATCAGCCTGTCGAGCCAAAGTGACCGCTCCCTTAATTCGGCATAACTTTGGGCCTTAGATTAAAATAGGTGAGGTCTATAAAGATTCTCCCCTGTAAAAATTAAAGACTTTCTTTGTACCGGGCTGCAAATATGTTTATTTCTGCTGGATAGCTGAACCGTTTAGGTCCATGGGTTGACTCACTTATGGAGAGTCAAGTGGACTTTCCAGGAACTTTTTCCAGTACTTTGATTGCCACTTGCGCTATTCAGAGCGTGGTCGAACCATGCCCGACTACTGTAGCTGTACACAGTGTCAAAATTATGTGCGACAACCTGAAATTAAGGCTAATCTTGTCCACGTTTGTGCCGTCGTTGAGCCCCTTCAAGCGGAAAAGACTGGACAAAGAAGCTGTTTGTAGTGACGGGAAATGGAGCTTTTCTCATGCGTCTCTCTTGTTTGTTGTTCTTTGTCTTTCTGTGGTCATTGCCTTCTGGTTTAAGCCAAACTTCCAATCAATCTTTGGTTAATGGTACTAATGTAAATGCAGCTAACCCCTGTGAATGGCTACGTTATGGACAAGGAACAAATGTGGTCTGGAAAAAGTCCTTATTGATTGTGGTCGGCAATCACTTAAATGTTTGATGAAATCAAATGGAAGAAAACCAACAGTAGAACTCAGAGCTATGTTTAATGGTTCAAGTAAGAACATTTCCACACGTACAATGTGAAGGGAACTCAAGGGATTGGGACTGAACAGCTGTGTAGCCTTAAGAAAACCACTAATCAGTGAGGCTAACTGGAAATAAAGGCTTCAGTTTGCTAGGGAGCATAAAGATTGGACTCTGGAGCAATGAAAGAAGGTCATGTGGTCTGATGAGTCCAGATTTCCCCTGTTCCAGAGTGATGGGGGCATCAGGGTAAGAAGAGAGGCAGATGTAGTGATGCAGCCATCATGCCTAGTGTCTACTGTACAAGCCTGTGCTATGGGGCAGTGCTATGATCTGGGTCTAGGTTCATTAGCTGACTACCTGAATATACTGAATGAGCAGCTTATTCCATCAATGGATCATATTCCAAGATGACAGGATGTCAGGATTCATGGGGCTCAGATTGTCAAAGAGTGGTTCAGGGAGCATGAGATGGATTGTTCCACCACAGAGTCCAGACCTTAACCCCATTGAGAATCTTTGGGATGTGCTGGAGAAGCTTTGAGCAGTGGTCAGACTCTCCATCATCAATACAATGAATGAAACACTGGATGGAGAGAAATCTGGAGACACTGGAGAAGTAATGCCACAGGGAATGTGTGCTGTAATCAAAGCTAAAGGTGGTCCAACAAAAGTGTGCAAGGTTCTGTTTTTGGTGGCTGTGTATTTATGTTATTTGTCTAAGAATATCAAATCCTTTCATTGTCCTGCAGTTTTTTGCATTCGTGCATTCAAGAAGTACCCATGATTCCATGATTACACATCAGCCTGTGGAACTTAGCTCAGCTGTTTGGATTGTGCAGACGTTCTGCAGTTTGTTCTCATTTTGTAGAGCTCGCATTTATCGGTGAGTCAACGGACTGCCCGGGCCGCACGACCTATTAGAAGCCATTTAAAGGATCCGATCTATTTAGATGATGCATTGTATTAATGTGGCTCGTGACTGGGAAACGGTGGTTCAGGAGTTCAGAGGGGCACCACAAGGCTGTGATACATTTCCTCTTGCTCCAAGGCCCAGTCTCAAGACAGTCAGCAGATCTGATGACACAGGGACACACAATATAGCACTTCTATCTGTGAAAATCGTTTCATAAAGCATTCCCTCACCCTAATCAATAAATAAAACTGAACCATCTTAGACAAGTGTTAAACCCTAGCCCCAGACAAACATACTTTAACAATCAAAACAGTACAAGGCCCGGACAAATGGCCAATAGTTGGATTTGTTTAACCCAAACTTCGCAGACAAATGGCACCACCACATTAGCATTCTGCAAGAGTTTGACCCCAAGAACAAGCACTGGAAATGAGAAAGAAACTACAACCAAGGTCACCAAGTAAAAGTGAAGTAAACATTAACAGTAAGTGTGTTTCGTTGTGCCACAACCAATAAGAGGGACTTGTGGCCCGAAAAAGCTGTAAATAAGTGCAACTGTTCGCAGCTTCAGCTTCACAGACACAGATTCCTTTTTGGCCCCTCAGTGTGCCACAAACACAAACTCTTGAAGAATACTAATGTTTTGGGGCCATTTATCTGGGCCTCTTAAGTTTTTGAGGGTTAGAGCCTGTTAGGTTTACAATTAGGTAGGGTTATAAGATCAAGAGGTTTCACCTCCATTCACACCTTGAGCTTAGAGCCTCTAACTGAAAATGAGCCATTGGAAGAAGAGGACAGAATCAAACCGATTCTTCTACTTGTTTTTTTTAATTTTTAGTTGTTTTGCAAATTGGTGCATGCATTTATTTAGATGTGGACGCCTAAACGACTCTACTGTACTATTCAATAAACTGGGAAAAACCAAACTGAATCAAAAATCAAACTTAAACACAAAATAACTAAAATTAAAAAAAGACAGTACTCATGTCTTTGTGAATAATTGCATTCATTGTCATGTCGTCCATGTTTGCTAGTCATTTAGTTTCCCTCCCTTACATTTGCTCTGTAAATATCCTGCACAGTATCCTGCACAACATTCACTTCTTTAACTGTGTACATACCGTGCAGGACATGGCACCACTTAAGCTCTAACACTGTCACTTCTCTACATATACTTGCATTCTGTGTAAATAACACCTTTCTCTTGCTTTCCGACTAATTATTAGTATTTTTTGCGCCTTGATCCTAGGTTGTCAGTTGTCAGTTTTTCTGGGTGCTTACTGCCACTTAGGGGTCACACTAAGGAACTACAACACAACCACATAATGCTGACTAAGCTCATTTGAGACAGTCACTCTTGTGTTTTGCTTTATAACGCCATTAGGTTTTGTGGCACCATCAACGGATTTGACTTTGTTAACTGGCAATGATTGTTGGGAGAACAACTGTTTATAACTAAAGTCATAACTGTAACCTAGGTTCTACGAATACCACTGGATAAAACAAACCCTGTATTCAGTAGAAAGGTTAGTTACAGCTACAGCCACCACTCGGGTAGGTTTTCGTCACTGGAAAGCACCAAAAGAAGAGATAGGAAAGATGTATTGTACACTCACATATAACTCACATATTGATCCAGAAGGGGGAGACAAAAGCTCTGTGCTGCAGCTTTAAAACAACAGCACTCTGTCGTTTATCCTCATTGACGTACAGGGAACCAAGTGACTCAGAAAGCTGTTGCAGAGACTCAGTTAATGACAGTACTGCTCACACGTCCGTAGTAAACAAGCAGCAGCTGTTACTGCACAGTAGCTTTGCTCAGCTTCGCTGCTTTATTGCCTAAGGGGAACACATGGAGCGCTTAAAACTGGTGCTGTCTTTTGGCTATACTTGGTCCATATCTCTCACTTTAAACGAGGTATTATCGTATTGCTGTATCGTCTCAGCAGAAAACAGTACGCATTCCCTGTGGCATTGTTTTTATAATCTTCTCCAGTGTCTCCAGATTTCTCTCCATCCAGTGTTGCATTCATTGTATTGATGATGGAGAGTCTGACCACTGCTCAAAGCTTCTCCAGCTCATCCCAAAGATCCTCAATGGGGTTAAGGTCTGGACTCTGTGGTGGAACAATCCATCTCATGCTCCCTGAACCACTCTTTGACAATCTGAGCCCCATGAATCCTGACATTGTCATCTTAGAATATGATCCATTGATGGAATAAGCTGCTCATTCAGTATATTCAGGTAGTCAGCTAATGAACCTAGACCCAGATCATAGCACTGCCCCATAGCACAGGCTTGTACAGTAGACACTAGGCATGATGGCTGCATCACTTCATCTGCCTCTCTTCTTACCCTGATGCCCCCATCACTCTGGAACAGGGGAAATCTGGACTCATCAGACCACATGACCTTCTTCCATTGCTCCAGAGTCCAATCTTTATGCTCCCATGCAACTTGAAGTTTGTTTTTCCAGCTCAGCCTCACTTATTAGTGGTTTTCTTAAGGCTACACAGCTGTTCAGTCCCAATCCCTTGAGTTCCCTTCACATTGTACATGTAGAAATGTTCTTACTTTCACTATTAAACATAGCCCTGAGTTCTACTGTTGGTTTCTTGGTCACGATCCTTCAGGAGTTTTTTCCGACTCCATTTCCTCCTGGAAGACAATGGTTCCCCACCATCCTTCTAGTTTTTAATAATGCGTTGGACAGTTCATAAACCAGTTTTAGTCGTTAAGTTTCTTAGATGCTTTCTGTGATTGATGAATGCCAATGATTTGACCTTTCTTGACCACGACGACAGGCTGTGTCTTTAGTCATTGTTGTTGAAGAAATGAGAAGCTACTCATTGCATCAGTTTTTATCCAATAGGAAGCTCGTAACTATTAAATCCAGGATCCATATTAAATGAGCTGGTGTCCAAAGTTCTGTCTGGTATTGTTTATCTTATCAGAAGGCATTGCATCTTTTTGTTGGCATTACATCAGCTGTAGTTGCACTCCTCTTACAGCATTGTCCTGCAGCAGCAGCAGCAGCAGCAGCAGTGTAATCATATGAACGACCCCCTCTCTGGTATTGGTCCACTGCTAACCCTAGCCTCACTGACTTTAACACTATTGGTGAGTAGGAGCTAAAAACAAACAGTCACACACGCCTTCTTCATTAATATTAATGAGGTGGAAGTAATTTGGTCGTTAAATGGCATGTATGCAAACAGACTGGACACAAAAAAGCGTCATGTTATTGTAATACCGTGAGTTTAGACATTCATAAAGAAGCTGCGTTGTGTGTAGTGTTGTCGGCTAACTCACATTAGCTTCCGGAGCTAGCAGCGTTCCAGCCAGGTCGGCGTGTGGTCTGGCTCGCCAACCGTCATCACAACAAACCGAGACAGCCTTTTAAAATTTATCACCGCAGAAGTTGGCACCGAAATGGCATCAATTGCGGCGGCGGCGGCGCACGAGCCGGGCATAAGCCCGGGCTCCTCGGTGCTGGCTGACGCTTTGGTCCCCGCGAGCATTTTCGCACCGGACCGGGCAGGATGCGGGGAAGACGCCGGGGACGAGTGCTTCGAGGACGGGGACTTGTTCAACGGCGAGCTCGAGGATCGCGCGGTCGACTTCACTAGCAAGGTAGGCCTCGACGCCGCGGCTAAGCTAACGCTAGCGCTGAATGAATGAATGAATACATGAATGAAAATTAATGCATTTATTGCTTATAGCCACGCTATTACCAAACATAGTATAACAGCACACACTTAAGCTGTTATGTACTCAAATATTACACACCGCTAACTTTCAGGACTCGCGGCAATTTTTGCTGACGTTAAATAAAACAGCTAGCTTAGCTTAGCCGCGGCTAACGCTACCGCCAGCTGATGTTTAGTTACACATTGCACCATATGCTACCAAGGGACATGTAATGTTGACAGTAACGTGTAAAGCAACACAAACTGACCCCTATCAAAACACAATATTGACACGTTAGCCCCACTACACAACAACACAGAAATGCAACAAGATGTGATTAGCTTAAAGATCAACCAAACACAAGCAGAATCACTCAAAAGCAAAACAAAAATATGCACTGAAACTCGTAAAATGACTAGTGGTTTCAGTCTGACTCAATCCTAAATGTTTGAACGCAACAATGACAGCTGTCAGGTTTGTGCCTGAGGGGTCAAATTACACATGACAATGGTGCTAGTCGTAAATGTCCTGCAAAACGGATTGCACAGGGTTGCATCAGGTCTAGCTTGCTGACCTGTTGTCTCCTGACTGTTGGATCCATATGTGTTATGAAGTAACACCATCAATAAACCTATACACTGAGGTCCAGATGTTTTAGCATCCCTGCGCCGTTTATCTTGATAGTGGCGCGAGTTTAAAATCCAGAAATCAATGGTGCATTTTGTTTGGTACCAGAAATGAAAACTGGAAGAACAACTGAAACATCTTTTCTATTCTGTACTCTAAAACAACAACAACAACAACAAAAAAAGTAAGTTAAGATTAGACTTAATCTTCTTTCTGCTAACCTGATTTAAAAAAATAAAAGTGCAACAAGCCTTCCATTAAACAGGAAGCAATCTAGACGGCGCTCTTTCAGGCATGGATCATCTGGTGCTTCTCCAGATTCAGAAGAGATCTATTCAGGTGACATAACTGGTGTCATAAAGTCTAAAACTACATCCGAGCATTGCTCCAAAGAACATTTTTTTTATAGAGAGCTACAAAATCATTGACATTGGCTGTAAACACCTTCTTCTTCACCTCCGTCTGTTTTCTGCTTTGGTTTTTTTTCCCGTTTTCTTTCTTCATATATTAAAGGATGAAATAAAAAATTTATATTTCTGCTTTTTAAATTGAAAATCAAATCTTATTTACTTTTAGAGTCTACAACCAAACCTGAAAGCACACAGTCCCCAACTTAAACCACATTCCTGCAAGGGCAAGAACCCTTTATTGGAATTGTTTTACTGGCTTTACTAATTTTCTCTTAGTAAACATCCAGAACAGGGTTTTATTGTCGTGCTATGACAGCCGTAATAGAGCTTCTTTAGTCCACCTCAGCTGGGGTAAAACTGTTGGCGTTCGCTTGCAAGCTTGACATATTTCATGGGAAGACGAACAGCTGGGTTTGTAGGTGAAGGACACCTCTCAGAACTTGTATTCACTTTCGCACGTTTTTATCTGGCTTTTCATAATGAATACAAGAACTACAAATAAAATGTCCTAAATGAGTAATTATCCAGTCAGTGACAGCGTTTACATGGATATTTAAACCCAGTTGAAATAAATCTGATTAAAGGTTCCAGCTTATCTGTGTACAAACGAATAAAATAATCCAATCGTGATCTAATAGCTTCCCCAAAACATCATTCACAATCTAAGATTTATTTTTTAACCCCAACTTTATTGACAACGCCGACAGAAGATGACTAAGATGTCTCCCTGCCTCCGGCGTTGCTGTCCACATGGATTCCTGCTCGGCTCAGCTGTTAAAACACTTATTTGAACAACTGGTTGTTTTTCTAGCTCTGCGTGAAGCAAACATGCTCAGAGAGAACAGATTTATTCCAGCCAGAGAGAAGCCATCAGAGGTTTACAACCACTCCTCTCAGTCTGATTAAAAATTCCTTTTTGATCAGTCCAGCCTTTTTTCTTTTTGATTACTAGCCTCCAAGTAAACGTAGCTGGTGTCTCTTCTGAATGCGATGCAATCTCAGTTGAACTTTTTTATAGTATAGACGAGAAGATATGATGGATTTTCTCTTTCTTCCCCTCTTCCGAACCCAAACAGCTGGCACTTGTTAGCCCTAACGGAGAGCAGTATGACTCCTTGCTTCGGCAGCTGCGGGACAGGATGGAGGAGGGGTGTGGTGAGACCATCTACGTGGTCGGGATGGGCTCAGGTGAGGGACAAACGCAGCGTCTCCCTCGTCTTTCGGTTGCTCCGTTTCTGATCACTTCACAGCAAATCTCCTCTTGTGCTCCTCCTGCGTAGACGGCGGCGACTGGGGTCTGGATGAGAAAGACATGGAGGCCTCGGTTGCCACGGTGCGCTCTCTGTGCGAGCAGCTGGACGCCGACCTCATCCCGCTAAGAGAGCGCAGCGAGGCGGCCGGTTTGGTACGTGACTATCTGATTCGGAGGCGCGTGGGTGAGCTGGACTTCCTGGAGGTCAGGTGAGGCCACGGTTAGGGACCTTTAGTAGTTTTCTTGCATGGGCCTTTTTTGTTTGAGGATTAACGGGGTAATTTCTGCAGTTAACTTCATTTCATTTCTCCTAAAAGAACCTTCAGAAGGTCGCTGCATTCTTGGCTAGATTCACGCTTCAGGGTTTAATCTATGCAGAGCCTGCCGCTAAAATGCTCGGCTGACGGATCTATTGCAAATTCAGAGGTGCATGCCAGGGTGCAGCATGAAGCATACATCTAGCTTTGGTCTTATAATAGTTGCAAAAAACACTTAACACCTGTAATGATAATGATTAACCTCCCAGAAGAACCTCTCTATTAATTGATGGCGACATAGGGTCATGCTCAATGCAGACAGTTGGATGTACGGCTACGGATTTAATTCCAGTTCACATGGCCCTGGTTTGATTCAGAATCAATTCATTGAAAGATATTTTAGATTTTAAATAGTTTTACATAGTCATGAAAGTGATTTTCACCAAATTAATGTTGTCATTGGCTCCAGAGACGACATTCGATCTCCAGTTTCTTGCATATTGCTTTACATTTGTGCGGGTCTTCTCTGTCGTCATACTCTTTAAATCCGGACTAAGCTCTCAGAGTCGGAGCTTCTGTCTCCTTCACACATGGACTCATCATTTTCTTTTGAGAGACGCGGCAAGATTTCTAATGAGAGGACAGAGGAAATGGCGTAGTTGGAAGTAAAAAGTGACGGCCACAATGTAGAACCCATGAGTGACTTTCTACCTGTTTTCATCCTACTTGTGTTGGGTCACATAAATCTTTCTTTGAATACAGTTTTACATCTTAATGCTTCTGTCCAGATAATTATGGTTTTGGAGTTGTCAGTCCATTCCTTTGTATGTACGCCACTTCCATTCTCATCAACGAGATATCGACATTGAGGGAATTTCGTCAAATTTGGCACAAAAATTCATCTTACAAATGTCCTATTGGATCAAAATGCATTTTATTTCCAAGAGGTATTAAATTTCAGAGTCTGGACAGACAAAGACAAGTGGGTATTGGCATGCGACCACGAGTAACGCCTTCTGGTACTCTCTTATCCTTCAGGGTGGCGGTGGTAGGCAACGTGGACGCCGGTAAGAGCACTCTGCTGGGAGTGTTAACACACGGCGAGCTGGACAACGGCAGGGGATTCGCTCGCCAGAAACTTTTCAGGCACAAGCACGAGATGGAGAGCGGAAGGACCAGCAGCGTGGGCAACGACATCCTGGGATTTGACCAGGAGGGACAGGTGAGTGGTGGACATGTGGCCGAGAGAAGACGTCTGCTAGTTGCTGGTAAGCGGTTTAGTTCATGTGGTTTATGGTGTGGCACCTGTCTGCCCCTCCAGGTGGTGAACAAACCAGACAGTCATGGAGGAAGCCTGGACTGGACCAAGATCTGCGAGAAGTCCTCCAAAGTCATTACATTCATAGACCTGGCCGGCCATGAGAAGTACCTCAAGACCACTGTGTTTGGGATGACTGGGCACCTTCCTGACTTCTGCATGCTCATGGTCAGAAGCGTCTTTGTGTATTTTTCATCCGTCTCGATGTGTTCAGTCGATTATCAAAGGAATAAATCTACTTCTCTTTCCAGGTGGGAAGTAACGCAGGTATCGTAGGGATGACCAAAGAACACCTGGGCCTTGCTTTAGCTCTGAATGTTCCCGTCTTTGTAGTGGTGACCAAGATAGACATGTGTCCAGCCAACATCTTGCAAGGTCAGTCCCTCTGGAGTTCCTCTTCTTACTCCCATCACTACAAACAGCCTGGCACGTCGAAGCTGTCTTTATGCGCCACAAATCTCCTGATGTTCTTCTGACAGAGACCTTGAAGCTGCTCCAGAGGCTACTGAAGTCGCCAGGCTGTAGGAAGATCCCCGTCCTGGTGCAGAACAAGGACGACGTCATAGTCACGGCGTCAAACTTCAGTTCTGAGAGGTACTCAGCCCGTCCTAGCTAGATTTAGAGTCCTACGAGTGCTTTGGTTTAACATCTCTTTGTCTTACGCCTTCCCCAGGATGTGCCCCATCTTCCAGATCTCCAACGTGACCGGAGAGAACATGGACCTGCTCAAGATGTTTCTCAACCTGCTGTCCTCCAGGACGTCCTACAGGGACGATCAGCCGGCTGAGTTTCAGATAGACGATACCTACTCTGTACCGGTACGTCTAAACTCCTTCCAGTTATTATATCTGAATTAAACACAAACCTTCCAATGAAGTTTCTCACCAAACTGCATGTCGTGTTCTCCCGTTTCAGGGAGTGGGAACGGTAGTATCAGGAACTACTTTACGCGGACTCATACGTCTGAATGACACCATGCTGCTGGGGCCAGATCCTCTCGGGAGCTTCATCTCCATCGCTGTAAAATCAATCCACCGCAAGAGGATGCCCGTGAAGGAAGTCAGAGGCGGCCAGACTGCCTCGTTTGCTCTCAAAAAGGTGGGCAGTAACAGATGTGTCAAAAAGTCTGGTAACCACACAAGGAACCGACTAGCCACAGCTGTTATTTTCCAAGATGGCTGCCTTCTGAAGCCACTTTATGTATTTTTTTTATCTGGATTGTAACTGTATAATCCACTTTTTATGATACTGGCATCAAAATCTAAGTGTTTTGAGTGTGAGTACGTACCTTTACGTCCTCTCTTTTCACGTCTTCCTGCAGATCAAGCGTTCGTCCATAAGGAAAGGCATGGTGATGGTGTCCCCGCGTTTGAGCCCACAGGCAACTTGGGAGTTTGAGGCAGAGATCCTGGTTCTCCACCATCCCACCACGATATCCCCCAGATACCAGGCTATGGGTGGGTAACATTCATTGTTTAGATCCTACATCCCCCCACCCCCACCCAATTTTGAGGTGTTTATTCATTTTTTCATCTTCAGTCCACTGCGGAAGCATACGGCAGACGGCCACCATCCTGTCCATGAACAGAGACTGCTTACGAACAGGGGACAAGGCCTCGGTCCACTTCCGCTTCATCAAGACCCCCGAGTACCTGCACTGCGACCAGAGGCTGGTGTTCAGGGAGGGGCGCACCAAGGCCGTGGGGACCATCACTAAGGTAGCAAGACCTCTGGAAGCTGTAGAAAGTTTACATGTACGGTAGATGATCGTGAACCAGGTTCAAGACGAAGGTTCTGTTCACGTGGACACAAACTTTCAACCAATAATCAGAATAAAAGCACCTCAGGTAACAGCCTCCATCAGCACCGTGGAAAGATGTGACGGTTTTGCTTCCATTTCTGACAAATTCGGCCCAGATCGAATTTGGTCAGGTGCAGTAACGAGGAACTCTGGTTATGTTAACGAGCTGTAGCTTAGCATGTTAGCATGTTAACCATAGCGGTTTGTTCAAATAGAATGAGTGAAATCTATGCCAATAAGAATTGCACATTTAAACATTAATATCATTTCCATAACAGATGTTTTTTTATTTTATATTCAGTAATAGTTAATCTAAAAAACAAGGATTATCATTAACACTTTATATTTTAGCCGACTAAGACTAAAATTAGATTTTCGTTAAAAGACTAAAACTAAATCAAAATTTGCTTCACACTGCACATTACTAGAGTTGCCATGGTAATATGTGTGAATACTAGTTTTATCTCGCGGTGGTAATTTGTAGTAACTGTAGGTCATGTTTTATTGCTTTATGGCTTATTGGTTAAGACTTTTGTTTGATTTGCGTCTTTTTTCTGTCGTATCTGAATCACGTGACGTCCCCAGGTAAAACTAGTCATGTGAGAATAAGGCTTAAGGGTAGGATTTTTACTTTCCAAATTACCGACATGGCTGTTTAAGGTTTAAAACCACATTACTAGATGACCGAAGGTAATCCTAGTCCTACGCAAATGAGGCTTAAGCTGTAGAATTGGTCGTTTGGTGACAGCGTGTACTCACCTATTGGCTTCATATTCTTTCCAGCTGTTGCAGTCCACCAATAACATGCCATCCAACTCCAAACCGCCACAAATCAAAATGCAGTCCACGAAAAAGGCTCCGTTCAGAAAGGAGGACGGCGGCACGGCGGCCGGCGACGACGCAGCCACGATAGCACAGCCGATGGGCCCCAGCACGGCGCAGTCGGTGAGTCAGTTATAAGCTGCATCCTGCATGTGCGCCTGGTCCTGCTCTCTTCTAGCGCCAACTTTAACTCCTTTTCTGTAACCTCTGTGCTTTTCTTGTCAATATAACATCTTACCTCGCTTCCAATCCGTCGTATCTCACCCTGAACTAACCTTGCCGCGTGATTCCTCTACACTCTGTCCCTCTCCTTTGCTTGCGTGGCTGGCCTCCTAAGGGGGAGGGAGATGATGACCCTCAAATTAAGGAGGGCAACAAAGAGAACAAGGTACAACGTGTAGATTGAGAACCTGAATCGTGGAGTGTGTGTTTGAGTGACACCCGTGACCTGTCGGGCGACGCCTCATCACATATTTTCTCGCCTCTCCTTTGCAGCCGAAGTCCGGAGGCGGAGGAAGGAGAAGAGGCGGCCAGAGGCACAAAGGAAAAAGCCAGAACAGCAGCTCCGGCTCGGCAGCGGCGCCCCCGTCCTCGGCGTCCGGGACAGGAACCTGCTGAATCGTCCCCTCGGAAGCCTCCCTCTCTTTATCACTCCACCACGTGTCTTCATTCCACTAAAACACCAATGATGCAGCTGTCCGGAGCAGACACTCCTCAGTCTTACCACTTCTCGCCTTTTTAAACCAGGTTGTTTTTTTTATTTTAAATTGTTTTTAAAAGGGAACACGTAGGGTTACGCCTCAAAAACAACAAAAACAAAAAGAAGCGTACAACTTTTTATGCATTTTAAACGTCAGCTGCCTTTTAATATTTCGAACGGTGACGGAAAGCAGCCTCACTCAGGATGATGTATTTAAATATATAAGAAAGTTCTCTGAGAGGAAGGCTAAACCAGAGGCAAAAGGGTCCAATATGAGCAGCTACAACCCCCCCCCAGACCCACATGCATTCCCCCCCTCCCCTCCGATGTGTTTGCGATTTACGATTAACCATTGCACCACCTGTACCCGCATTTGTAAATTAGCCGTGCTGATTGGAGAGATTGTACAAAAAAAAAGAAGAAAAATGTATGCAAATCACAAATGAATGTAGCAGAGGGCACATAACGTGATACTACGGGGAAAATATAAGCTGTTACGTTTTCTAATTGTCACTTATTTATTTGGCATACAAGCAGAACATTTACTCTCTCGGTGCTCGTAGGTCCAGTAGTCATGCTTCCATCGTCAGTCCGGAGCCTTCACATCATACGGTAGTGTTAGCACAAACACAGCGTCGAGCAGACGGCACGCAGCGCTCGCAGTGCTACTTGTAACTTTCCCATGGCCTGTTGCTGTTAACATGTTGTGACATTTCAAGAAGGAACAATAAAAAAAAAACATTTTACGGAACCTTTCCCGCTTCTTGTTTTCTTACCGAATGTTAATTAACATGGCTGAAAAATGTCTTTAAGCTGGGAATAATAACAAGAGAAGGGATGGGTTATCAAAATATTTGTAAATTTTCTTTTAAAAATGGGGTTTCACTTGCAAATTTGTCAACTTGGACGCGTTTTCCGCACATAGTTCTTCACTCTAATAGCATGACGCTGCCACCACCATGCTTTAGTGAGGTAACCAGGCCAATCCAATCACAAGTGGCCAGCTTTAAGTACCAGTGTTCACACCTGGGATTAAAATGTCTTCAGATCAGATTTCAGTTTCACGCAAATAAATTCGGGAAACTAATCTGCATCAGAACCATGAACAGCTGTTAGCTCTGCATGTTTGTGCGCATCGTCGCGTCTTCTGTAACCGAATCACCAATGAACCTAACGAACATGGACAGTGTGAGGAAGTTGGAGAACCCACGCAGACACAAGCAGAACACGAGGCAAACAAGAACACCTCATATCGCTTAAATGCGTCCTGGGCGTGTTCACACCTGCACGTAAAGCTGGCCCCTTGTGATTTAATTGTTTTAACATCTGACCGAAGCCTGAACGTACTTTTAAGCTCAGTACGTGAAGTAACGATGATAAAATCCTGCGTAACGTTACATTAAGAAGCAACAACTGTGTTTATATACAAAAAAAAAACAACATAACAAATTATAGACCATATATAGATATATATATTTCTTTTTTTTTTTATGTAACACAATCAGTATCTGCTCCGTGCAGACACGTCTCGCTACCACTGTCACGGTAGCACACGTAACCCCGAGTTTTGTATCACAATCTGAGAAGGCTATACTTGGCATGTGCAACATCTGGATTAAATGGAGTTTTTTTTTTTTTGTTTTTTTTTAAGTTTTCTGTGGATATCGAGGTAAGTAGAACTGTTCTCAAAAATAAACTTTACAGCTTCACGTTTAGGAATGTTCTATTTTGGTCTTAAAACAGAGTAATGTCCAAAACACGCAGAAAACACAGCGAATGACCAGGAGTCTGCGCTCCAGCCTCAGGCGTACAGACTATTCTGTACCACAGGAGTGTTTCTAACCTTGCTTCATATACTCAATATGAACAAAAATAAAGTATGCACTGTAATGTACACATGCTTCTGCACATACGAACCTGTTGCACTTAATGAGTTTCAGCCGTGGTCTGTGGAGTTTCCTTTAGCAGACAACAGAGCCTAAGTTATGACTGACAGTCTGTGAGGAACAGGTGAGGAGACGATCAATGACACACCGACGCAGGACGGGTTGGGTTTTGGACGTTTGTTTTGTTATGTCGTTTCGTGTCTAACCGTCGATGTCCCAGCTGAAGAGGTGATGTTTCACCAGCATGTCCTGCACTCCCTCCTTCAGCGGCTTCTGCTCCTTCTCCTGGGAAACAAATGAAACGTAGAAAGGCTTGACTTTCTGTCGTTGAGCTTTTCTTATTGTAGCAATGACTTCATGTAAAAGAAGAAGACCTCTGCTGCTGCTGCTAAGTAAGCAAGCGCCATCACCGCGCTCTAAAGAGTGTTTCCCATACAGCGTTAACTCTACGGCAGCCCACTAGGGTCTAATTTACTCCATCATGGTCTCATGACGAATCGGAAATGTTTACGCACATTTCCAACAACACTGTGATTACATCGTTTTTCCTAGCGCTCCAGAAAGCATCTCTCAGCTGCCTCCCCTCAGACTCTCCACACACACACACACACACAGGTTACTCACCTGCTCTGTACTAATTTAACCTGATGGAGAAAATGGCTCAGACAACTCACGTAGCATGAGAAGCTATTCAAAACCTGAAGGAAACGACTCCAGAATGAACTAGCTTAAATTTATATCAGCGTTATTAATTTTGCTGTTTTAATTTTGTGGGAAACACTGAAGCAGAGGGTAAAAGGAGGTAGAAATGCACTCACTTGCCAGTTCATTAGGTACACTAGCTCTAGATCCTCCTTCATGGCTGCTCTAATGTTGAAACGGCATCAGAAAGGTGGCGGTAATTCAACTGGAGGATCATTTTTGGAGGATCTGTGTTTCTGATATTTAGCCTAGCCCGCTGACTAGTAGAGTTGTCACGAAGTGTGACAGTTGTGGGTATTATTGCGATACTGCAGCCTTTTTTATTATTGTTATTTTTGTGAACTGCAATGTATTTGTAAAAGTTAGTAGTACAGTAACCCACGGTAGTACAGTAACCCACGGTAGTATAGTAACCCACAGTAGTATAGTAACCCACAGTAGTACCGTCATGTAGAATTTCTAGTATAGTAGGAACTGTTACGATTAGGCACAGCAGGGCACCGTATATACCGTGGGTATCGTGCAACTCTACTAACCTGTGTCAAAATAATAGGAACAGCTTTGAAAATTAAAACACAGTTTCAAATAACAGAGCAGAACTTATAATCAGAATGCACGTCTTCCAAGTGTACCTAATGAACTGGCAACTGAGTGTCTGACATATGTTTCCACTGAACGTGGCTCTGTTTCAAACTACATTATGTAAAGCAGATGAAGGCAGTGGACAATGAGAAGCTAGAAAGTCTGTGGAGCCTGTGTGGCCAAGATAATAGGCACGCATATCAATACAACACAATTTAACCACATCCTCCAAAATGAAAGCACATCTTTTAGTTGTTTGAATACAACAACCTTCATGAAAGTATGATTTAGAGCATATTAGGATGGACTGGCGAGTGTACCTAATGAACTGGCACCGACTAAATAGTGTAAAGTCAAAAGCCACAGTTAGATCAGAAGTCTAACCGACAGCTACAGCATTGACGGTCTCGTTTTACCTAGAGATCCCAACTAAAGAGGTGATGCTGAACCAGCACATCCATAACTTCTGCTTTCAGAATAGTGGATCTCTGAAACAGCATGAAGTCAGACAGTTTGTCTCCCCTGATAGAACTCTTCGGGTTAGACAGAATTTCATGCAGCCGTGGGCCGTGACTAAGTGCTCGTCTCACCTGGTTCTTGTCAGGTAGCTCGCAATCTTGGGAGAGACTGAAGGCAAACTTCGACAGGACCCTGCGGAGACAAACCACAGCAGCAGTTATGAGGAGAACTCGTTCGTTTGTAGCCACTTAACCACGTCCTGTGTGTTCATTACCTGAGCTCGCACTTGATCTGCACCCATCCGGGGCTGCGCAGGAACGACCACGGGTGATACCACTTCTCCACGGCGGCCATGCTGGAGCACAACACCTCCAGCCACAGGTGCAGCACCTGCTCACTGTACACAGACACGCTGATGAGCAAACGGGACGCGAGTGTGTGTGCGTTTGCATTTGAGGCGCTCCGAGAGGAAACTCACTTGAGGCCGACGCAGACCAGAGAGCGGAACTTGACGTCCATCTGAGCGTGTGCGGAGTCGTGGCTCATGTTGACCGACTGCACCGCCTGGGGAGAGGAGACGAGACGCTGAACTCGTCAGGACAAACTCTCATGACATTCTTGTTTTAACGCTAAATTATGACGTGTACTCACTCTGTATAGTAGCTCCTCTGGTGTTAGGACTTTCCCATCTTCATCTAACCTGGTAAACGCCAAAGACAAGGATGGGCTGTTAATAAAAGCTATTTTAACCCCAACTGATGCAATGAGTCTAAAGACACATCCTGTGGTCGTCTGTTTGAGAAGGGTCAAATCATTGGCATCAAGCAGAGAAAACATCTAAGGAGATTGTAGAAACTACTAAAACTAGGTTAAGAACTGTCCAATGCATTATTAGAAACTGGAAGGAGAGTGGAGAAGCATAGTCTCTGAGGAAGAAATCCTGATTCATTCAAGCGTTTGGTGAAATCAAATGGAAGAAAACCACCAGTAGAACTCAGAGCTATGTTTAATAGTGAAAGTAAGAACATTTCCACACGTACAGTGTGAAGGGAACTCAAGGGATTGGGACTGAACAGCTGTGTAGCCTTAAGAAAACCACTAATCAGTGAGGATAACTGGAAATAAAGGCTTCAGTTTGCTAGGGAGCATAAAGATTGGACTCTGGAGCAATGGAAGAAGGTCATGTGGTCTGATGAGTCCAGATTTACCCTGTTCCAGAGTGATGGGGGCATCAGGGTAAGAAGAGAGGCAGATGAAGTGATGCAGCCATCATGCCTAGTGTCTACTGTACAAGCCTGTGCTATGGGGCAGTGCTATGATCTGGGTCTAGGTTCATTAGCTGACTACCTGAATATACTGAATGAGCAGCTTATTCCATCAATGGATCATATTCCAAGATGACAATGTCAGGATTCATGGGGCTCAGATTGTCAAAGAGTGGTTCAGGGAGCATGAGATGGATTGTTCCACCACAGAGTCCAGACCTTAACCCCATTGAGAATCTTTGGGATGAGCTGGAGAAGCTTTGAGCAGTGGTCAGACTCTCCATCATCAATACAATGAATGAAACACTGGATGGAAATGAATCTGGTGACGTTGGAGAAGATTATAGAAGCAATGCCACAGCGATTCGTTCGATGGTGGAGTCGATCAGTATGGGAAACCCTTATTCTATGAATGTTTTATGTGTGTGTTTTACCTGTAGGTTTTACACAGCACCAGTCTAGAGTAGACAGAGTTGAAGTCCCTCTCTACCTCCCTACTGGCCGCCTGAGAGAAAACACAGTAAAATAAAAATAAAACACATTGATATGAACAATATGGCACATCATTTAGTCTTCGTCTCCGTCTTTAGACAAAATGACACCTTCTGATTATTACTTTTAGTCAATCGGCAACTAACAACATTAACTTTGGCAGATATTTTATATATCGTCTTTAGGGTTTGACTTTAGACCAGTTATATCTGTGGCAGAAATGTGAATCCAGGCAAACAGTCTGTGTCGACTCTTGTTCAGTTCTACATATCCCTTTCCAGAGTTGGATACCGGCCTGCTGTGATCAGACATGATCAGACATTAAAAGGAGTTTTACAACTAGTAACTCTGTGATTTTGGGGTTTTTACTTTTTCAAGACTTTTGTTTGTTTCTGAGCTTTTTTTCTGCCTCTTGTCACTTAAGAATTATGAAGGATGTGATGAAAAACAGGAAACACAGACGTGAAGGGGTCGTTTCTGAATCACATGACATCCCCGGGTAAAAACTGTCCCGTAATTAACACTGAATGACTAAAACAAAAAACAGAAAAAGCTCCTGTACCTCCTCTATGAATAACCAGGGGTGACAGGGGCCTCCCAGTATGGACGGCTTCTTGAGTCCGTGCTGAAATATGGCCTTCAGGGCTGGACACAGCGTTCCCCTGACCAGGTCCGTCACCGCCTCCGTCACAGAGTCGTCACCTGCCAGCGAGTACTGGGGACAGACACAGGCGGGTCTTTAGGACGCTGCGTGAGACACTACTCATCACGACACTTGAGAAAACAAAACGTGTCTGTACCTCTTTGCTTCTTTCATCTAGAATCTCCACAAACTTTGCTGGAAACCAACCTGAGATGGAGAAAACGGAAAATATCAGAAAACTCGTTTATAGAAAATGGAAGCAGTTGATGTCGATATATAAAGGGACGCACCTCTGAGGCCATTGAGCTCACCAACCCAACAGTGTTCGTCCTTTTGCGAGACGATCTAAGAGAGAAAAATAAAATAATCTTCAGTGGATTAAGAATTAAGGAGGAGACTGCAACTTGTGTACGATTAAAAATACTTCACTTTTATTCTGAAAAGGACAATATTCTGGATTTTAAATGGGTCATCTTAGGACATAATTAGTGTGATAGTATTCAGAATCAGAGCTGTGGGGTATCCAGTTATTATTCAGGTTTAAATCCCGACTCACAGTGATGATGTCATTCTTTCTGAAGCCCAGCTCGTCGTCGTCATGGCGCTCAAAGTCCAGCAAGGCCTTTGCCCGTCTCCGCCGGTTGCGAGACACCACCAGGAAGTTTTCGTGATCTTTCTGGTGGCTCTCCATGGAGTAGTCGGGGGTCAGATCCTGGAGGGACGAGAGGGAGGACATGAACGGACGCAGGCAAAAAGACAGGACGTGAGACACCGTGGCGGCGCCGTGGACTCACAGTGCTGGAGTGGCGTGGGTCCAGACAGTGGAAGTGCTCCGACGCGTGGCCTATGGCCTCTCGCAGGGCGGCCACCAGCTCCGTCTGCTTAATATTCTTAGATTTCAGGGCTTCTGCCTCGTCCTCGCCGAACAGCAAGGAGCTCAGAGTGGACTTCCTGCGCAGAGACTGTCTCCTCACCACCTGACAAACAGTGCAAACATTCATTCTCTCTGGATGAACTGGACACGTGCAGCTCAGAAGTGACCGTAACGCGCTCTGACGACTCTAACGGACCTTGTTGAGGTTGGTGTGGAGCGTCGCGTTGTTTCCGTTGTTGAGCTGCGCCTGTTCATTCAAGATGTAGGCGAGGTGTTTGTGTCGGTGCGCTTCCAGAGCGTCCTGGGATAACGTCCCCGCTAGCCTCATAGCCTCCCCCAGCACTGAGGGTCCATCTTTCAGCTGGCTCGGCAAATCGGACAGGGTGTTAAAAATGGAAGCGGAGTTCTCGGAGGAGACAAGCTCATCCTCCTGGAGACGGGGAGCAACAGAATATTAAAACGCCGCAAAGCAAGTTTAAACGGTTATCGGACTGTGGCGACTTGTGATACTCACCTTAATCTTGAGCATGCCCAGTGTGACCTGGAACAGCACCAGGGAGCCTTGATAAAAGAGCAAATCCCAAATCCTGAGGAGCAGGCGGATGTCCACCACGCTGGCAAACGATGTCAGGAACCAGTGCAGCGTAATCAGAGACAGCTCTGGATGAAGAAGAAGAAGGAGGAGGAGGGTGTCACAGAGAACTAGTTTAGATAATCTCTACCCCCGCTGCTTCTTAGCCATCCTTACCTATGTCATGCTCCTGCAGGAGGCGGTCGAGGGCTGGCAGGTACTGGACGATGAGCTGGCGGAGGACCCTCTGGTCCGTTTGGACGCCCAGCAGAGTGGAGGAGAAGTAGGACGGAGGGAGGAGATCTTCGATCAGGGCGCACATCATCCACAGCGCGTCCTCCTCCTCCAGAAACAGCAGCAGGCAGGAAACCACCTGGGAGGGTCCAGATAAAGATGTGGAGAGAAGACGATTAACTAAGCATGTTGATTCAGCTGGATGCTTCTATGTGTGTGTTAAGTATGAGGCTCTCACCATGCCGGTGCCCTGACAGTAGCCAATGTCTGGGTAGAGCCAGGCCAGGCCTCTAAGCACCCGCCTCAGCCTCGGCACGCCGACGCTAGTCATGCTGTTGAAGCACGCATTGGTCGGCATGGTCCTCAACAGGTCCTTCTCTATCTGAGAGTCAAGAACCAATCATCACAGCATGTTTACAAAGACAAACCTCCTTAAAATCATCCACACATACGTTATCCTAGCTTCTTAGACTCTAACGGTTGAGGTTTGTACCTGTTTAGATGTGCTGGTGTCGTCGTTGGCGCTGTTCTTGATGATTTCCCTGTAGGAGATCTCTGAGGTCCTCTTCTTCTGCAGAGCTCCAGACAGACGCATCCACAGCTAAAAAACAAAAAACAAAACAGAAACATCAGAGCCACCGTGTCTCGCTTCAAATAGGTCGGCGCCGCCGCCACTGCCAACGTTCACGTACCTGTGGCCTCATGCTGTGAGGTATCCCACCCAGCACCAGGGTGCGCAGGCGCTCGGTGCGCGACAGGACGGGGTCGATGAGCTCCCAGGTCAGGTCGCCCACCGTGTGGTTGTGGGTGAACTCCAGGTGGGCTTGCCAGCGCAGTCGCTGCTGGGGGTCTTCACGCTGGGGTGAGCCCTCGGTGCCCAGCCAGGACCTGGGCTCCCCGTCGTCTGAGAGAAAGGAAAACAAGAAGCCTATTATTAAAAGCCAAGAACTGGAGTCCCTTTATTTTATTTTGCTGGAATCACATGGACTCCACTTGAGTAGATAATACTGTTATGGTTTTATTTTTGTGTGGCTGAACAAAATACCCTCAGTGTCCACTCTGAAGCCAAACTCATCATACTGAAGTTCAGGCTGTTCTGCAGGGTCTTTCTGTAGAGATGAAAAGATTAAAAAAAACAGCAGCATGCATTTCATTAGTGCACATTTCACAGTGGGAGGATAATAGCTTAGCATGCAACAAATCAAATTTCACTGTGTAAATTGAGGACAGAATACTCTACTCAATAAACTGCTCCCTGAATCAGAACAAAACACGGGCGTGAAAGCATCCTTCATTTCTGCTGTTTTTCATTCAATAATTCTGTTTCTCAAGACGCAAAGTCATGTCCTCACTTGATGGTACTTGGCCAAGATGTCCTGGGGCCACATGCTTGGGGTGAGAGCAGAGAATGGCCCACCAGGGGCCGGCGTGTAGGTGCCTACAACAGAGACAGAGAGTTATTTATTTGTTACAACTGCAGGCAAACACTTATAACTTATATAACTAAGCATATGCATACCTGACATTTTGTTGATTTTTGAGCAGAGTGAATAACTTCAATATGGAGAGACTGGAGTCACTCTGGAGAAAGCACATCAGCTGATTGCCACTCTGTAGAAGAGATAAAGGAAGGAAAACATTGTGAAGTTATACCTCAAAGCGCTTCAGATGTGGCGTCGCCGTCCACATAAAGCTGCAATCAAATCACCACAACTGGTTACTTGGCGTAAAAAATCCAGCCTGATTTAGCTGCTGCAGCTCCAATCCTCTCAAGGCAAAATAACCTCAACGTACGCGACGACTGAAACTACAAATCTTAAAAAAACAAAGAAGAAGAAAGTACCGTATTATGAAATGAAGAAACGCTCCGTCTGCTAGAAGACTCAGAAGTTCTGCACAATCCCAGCGAGCCGGAGACAAAAGACATTCTCATGTCTCGTCCCATGGGCATATGACTGCTGTCGTTACCAGAGGCTAATCATCTTACTTTGTGTGTTCATGCTCTATTTTTAGGGAGCACAAGTCGTCTTGGGGCAAACATTTTGCCAGAGCTGTTGTGTGAAAACAGTCGGAGGACTTGTAAACGTAAACTAACTTTGTCATTTTTGCTGGGAAGCTTTGTACATTTCTCACAATTACACCGCTTCATTAATCAGCAGCGACAGTAGGTGTACCTAATGAACTGGCATGCGAGTGTCGACTACAGGCTTTAAAAACGTGCCAACATTTTCTCGTGCCCGTCTGCTAACTTCCAGCTGGCAGCGGATTTTCTCTCCGCATTCGACACAACATCGACTAACTGCCTGGCTCACAGGCTCCTTGGATGATCACACAGTTGTACAGCTCTGAGCAACATGTGCTGCACATAAACTCGTATTAGAGCAGGAGTTGGGCGCCAAAGAACGGCGAGCCAAAATAAGCAGAACGAATGCACTCCCGATTTGTTCGCGGCAACGACATCTCAGCAGATTTCGCTCTTAGGTTTTAGCGAAACAAACGCTGCATGAGGAAAATAAACACCAACCTTGTGTGGCCGCCGACAAACCGCACACAAACAAGAATGCGTCACCTACAAGAGCTGAGCGCCGTGCAAACGCCCTGCCAAAATGATTCATTCAAGCAGCAGGCTTGCGGCATCTGAAGGGGCAGGAGGGGGGGGAGAGATTTAGGACTTACGAGAGATGAGAAATCAATTTGAGGTCGGGCGCACGGCCAAGTTCTTTCAGGATGGCTTTGTGTGGAGCTCAGGGGAGTACTGGGATTTTAGAGCTACTCCGTTACAAGAACATTAACAGTTTAATCACCTGCCAAGAAAAACAACATCAGCAGAACTCCTGCCTGCAAACTGTTGATCCGAAGTGTCGACTTGAAACAATTCATTGCATAGAAGTTTAGGGTTTTTACAGGTTTTACAGACCAAGGAGAAATATCATTCATTTATTTTCAGAGTCAAAGTCGGTTATGTTTCTTATTGCAGAGACAATTATGAGATTTTAATGTGTTAACAATCTGACAGTAAACTAATTGTGATTGTTCTCTGTCACTATAGTGAAGTTACCACAGTTTTTAATATTTTTAAGAACAGAAACCATCAAATTTTTTCTTCCGTTTTATTTTCAATATTACATCTTAAAATTTGTATTATTTTTTATTTTTGGGGGGGTGTAATTAAAATATTTTTTATTTAATTATTTACCATTTAATTGGGCATAAATCATAGACCTTGTGCAACTATTTTTGTATTATTTTACTATTTCAAATTTACCAGAATATTCCTGCTTTAAAAAAAACAAACAATGGATTTAGTTTTGTTTAAATAAAGGAATTTAGGTAAATGCAGCAGATTTTCTAGCTAAATATAATTTATCCCAAAACATATTTACACAAAATATCTGATAGTAAATAATCAAATTCCAGTATTATCTGTTAAAGAGTGAGTGAGTTAATATTTATTTTCCAATATATAATCAACTTTTTAAACTATTCAACATGTAAACTCATAATAAACTACATCTATCAATGTCATATAAAATTATAAAAAAATTGGAGAAAATGTTCTTTAGGAATAAGCAGAGGAAATGTTTGAAGATTAACTAAAAAAAAATTTTTTTAAATATAACTTTGCTATGAAGCAGTTCCTTTGGTTCATTAAAACACATTTAAAGTAGCGCCAGCACAGCATAAAGGAAATCTAATCGCATTTAACAGTCCAATGCTAATATAGATTATACGCTCCATTTACACAGACTAGCCTGTGATTTTCTGATTTAAATAGATTTTTATTTGTAAAATCCGACAGTGACCCTCTCTTAAGAAATCTCAGTGACGTCCTGCAAGGCTAGTTTTGCATATATTTCGCATTTTAGATTTAGATTATCCATGTCCACACATTTTCCTCCCAATAAATAATCCGAATCCCTCCTGGTGCCTTATCACGACACCTATAGCAGGTAGTTTTTACCTTCTTACTCTGAGCGCTAGCACATCTTTCCCTTTGCTAAGGTGTGGCTGTGCTTACTGTGTTTGCACACACCGGTCTACACCCTGCCTGCTGAGAGAACAGCAATGAGTTACATCCTGCTGCACGGCGAGAACCCTTCCCTTTCCCAGCAGCGCGGAGGATTCTTAATTTTTATCAGGGTAACATGCAGCCAAAACAACCACCACCCTCCTCCTCCTCCTCTTCTCACACACCTCCCTGTCACAGTAACCACAACACTGGCGACTCATGCTCCCTTCCCATGAATACGCCTGCCTACACACATGCACACACTGCCGTCATGTATGTCAGCGTGTTGCAGCCATGCGACATGCCAAGGAAGCTCTGGCTGAATAGCGACGGACGGTTCCCTCCGTCGGCACACGCTCCGCCACGCGTCACATTCACAGATGACACACAGAAGCGTGTGTCACTTGCTGCATTTACATGGGCTGCACACTCACTTGGTGGATCATTGTGTGCACTAATGAATGCATTGTAACGTAACAGCCCTGCAATAAATGTTCGCCATATTCAACAATAGTTTAAAACAACAGAGAGCTGCTGATGCAACTGCACGTTCACCCTGTAGGCTGTGGTTTGTAGGACTATTAAACTGATGCATGTTTGTATTATTTTAACATTTTAGTCAGCTTTAAATTCAATCCAGTTGAACCAGCATCTCCAGCATGATCATCCAGTTAAATCGCCACCTTTTTGACACTGTTTCAAGATAAACTGAACTTTTGAAACGACACAAATGTAAGATTTAATGAACCTAATATACTGGTAAGCGATTCTAGTATTCTACTTGTAATAAATCCAGGAGCTTCTTCTTCTACTGTTGTATTTCCAGCATATTGGTGGTTGGTGGCATGACTGTGCATGAGTCACAAATGCTGCATTTTGGTTGACATTTTGCAGAGTGTAAACACAATTAAGCTCTACAATCGGGAATGATTTTATCAGGTTGAACAAATATTGTCAATGTAAATTAAGCCACTGGGAAGAACAGGTGTGTCACTTCCTCCAAGGAAGGATATTGAAAAAAAAAATAAAAATAAATCTCTTCCTGCCAAGCAGAATAAAAATAGTCTGGTTTAAATCCATCTCCAGTGGCAAAGATTTAATCTAAAAAAAACAAATAACTGTATTTGACATTCGTTAGCAACACAATGCATGCTGGGATGTGACTTAATTGTAGTTTTTTTTTTTTAAATGCAGACTGCAGTATTATGTGTCACCATTAACCCAGTCATTTGCTCTAGATGACATGCTGAAAAGAGATATATAAATATATATACACGCATACGCTTGGCATATTTGGCATCTTTTGACTTCCATATGTATACACAGCCATGACGTCTGACAGCTAAATTAACGTTACGTCAAACCTGACGTCGGGTACAGTTAAATGCTAAACAGGTAAAATAAAAATAACGTTTTTTTTATATATTTATATTATCCACTGCTGTTTCTAGAATAAAACGTGTTTTATAATATTTGATGAACGTCCTAACGTCTCAGAGCAGCGTCCGTGTATTCACTCGTCAGCTGTTAGCAACACATGCTAAAGCTAGCTAGCAGCTAATAGTTCAGACACAGCGGTGAGCCTGCCGTTATAACTTACCGTGACATTATTCGGGGACAAAGCACGAGCTCGTGGTTTATGACGGGGAAGCTTTTCCGTTCACTGCACACGGAAAAACACCATATGCTAAGCCATCATTCGCCTGGTATTTATGATTTCCCCCCCTCCTACGTTGTGCACCTGCTAGTGGCGACGTGTAGCTCCGTCGTATTCATGCGCCCGTAAAGGACTTTTTTTCCCCCTGTTCCTTTTCCCACACTCACAGAGTAAGTAGTTCCAGATCCCGGAACTAGACTTCTCATTTAAAAAGGAAAACAAATATCCTTCCGCGGAGGAATAGGTGACGCAGGCACACGTCGTTACGCCTGTTTGTTCCATTCATTCATTTTCTGGTCTCTTAACTCATTCATCCCTTTAGAAAACAAGGCCAGTCACCATCTACAGCTCTGTTTAGGCAGGTTAGTTAACTTTAAACTGTCAGCTGGATAAAATAAAACAATAAGAAGAAGAAGAAGAAGAAGTCATTGGTTTTGGTTGTTTGTACAAACTGCATGACAAAACAATAAATAAAATAATAAATGACTCAAAAAATTCAATTTAAATACACAAAAAACTATATTTATGAAATATAAATGTATGTATGCACTGGTTTATTTGATATTGATCAGCCACTACATTATGACCATCACTGATCCATCTTGTGACAGTTCAGTGTTCTGCTGGGAAACTTCTGGACGTGGCATTCATTCATTCATTCATTCATTCATTCGTTCATTCATTCATTCATTCATGTGGATGTTACTTAGACATGTAGCACCCACCTAGACCAGACCAGACCAGACGCCCCCTCCCCCCTTAGATTTAGACTTAGACAGACTTTATTCATCCTGGTCACATGAGCTTAGTTGCACATAAAAAAACACTTGAGAACCATCAAGTAAAGAGAAATATAAAAATATAATAAGATTAAAAATCTAGTAAAATTTAAGTCATCCGTTTTCTGTGACCTCTTGTTCTGTGAAGGGTCGCATACCTGTCAAGTATCCTGTTTTGGGCAGGAAAGTCCCGTATTTTACCTTTCTTCCCCGGCGTACCCCCCTCCCATATTTTAACCTGCGATAACTCCCACCTGCAGTGGCTTACTACTACTGTAGGTGGCAGTTGTCGCGAGGTTAGTGTGTGACGTCAGATGATGAGTGACAACATGAGAAAACAAGAAAAAAAAACAGAGATGGATGATGGACGCCACACCAGAGAAGGCTCTCCTCCTGCCAAAAAAAAACCAAAACCCTCACGTAAATACCGCGATCAGTGCGACAGCGAATTTACTATGTGGCATACAGAAACTAAAGGAGCTGGCTGAAGTTCAGAAAGTAGTGCAGCCGCTCATAAAGCCAGCTGTAGTTTATAAGTGGTAGACAAGTGGTGAGTTTATCTTTCTTGTACACCTGTCTTAAACTGTAAGCGATACTGGAGCTTGGTTGGGGTGGTGGAACTGCTCGCAGCAGTCGAATCCACAACTTGACAGGTATGTGAAGCCTATCTCAGCTGTATTTATATTATATACATAGAAGAGGATTAATAAATGTGGTGCAAAAAATGTGTATCAACATGAAGAACATGAAGAACAGCACAAGGTGTTGACCTGGCCTCCAAATTCACTAGATCCCAAACTGATCAGGTATCTGTGGGATGATCCACAGAGGCCCCTTCCCTCAAAATCCAAAATGAAACGCATTAACTTATAGTACTTTGTAGAAGACATGCGTAATAAAGTTCACCCCATTCACTCGTATTGGTTCACGGGACAGAGCCGCCTCCTCCAATGTGGCGCCGACGTCGACGTGTGGTCCAGAGCTCAATGAGGCGTCTATGTGTCTATGCTCAGAAGGCCCATGTCCATGCACCATATTAGGAAGGTAGTCATAATCAGAGGTGGACAGAGTACACACCTTCACTACTTGAGTAAAAGTACAGATACTTAAAAAAAATAAAGGAAAAGGAAAGAAAAGTAGCTTTATTGTCATTATACAATCCACTGATGCAATTCTAACGCACACCACCCAGTCTCTCTCTCTCTCTCTCTACATACCGCGACGAGTTCTTGTAGGCCGTGATATAATATGTTCCTGGTAAGCACGACAAACACTTAAACATGAATCAATTTTTTTGTGGCAAAAATCTGGGAGTCTCTCCAGGTGTTTCTCCAGTTTCCTCCTCCACTGTACGGCATGACGTACACGACTAAGACAAACCATGTGCCAATCAGCAGAAACGGTTTATTTTCTCAAAATTTTGAAAATAAATAAAATAAAAAAATGCTGACGTAAGCTCAAAAGCAGCGAGTAGCGAGAGCAAAGTAAAGTGTAAGTGCAATAGTTGTCCTTCAAATGTAGTGAAAGTAAAAGTATCACCCAAAAATAATACTCAAGGAAAGTACAGATACCCAAAAACTGTACTTAAGTACAGTACTCAAGTAAATTTACTGGTCATAATGTTACGCCTGATCATTGTGTAATGGCTTAGACTAAAATATCAACGTCATTACTGACTAAAATACAGTTTAAAAGGTCATAAGGGCAATAAAAAATCAGATTCTTAAGCAGCTATGTAGACTAGTTGATTAAGGCAGTTACTGTACTCTAACTTTAAACGTATAATATAACCAGACACCTGATTGATTAATTGGTTAATGTGCTCATTAATGTGGAAGCTAATTCCAGCTTATTCGTATTCCTGTCTCCTATAAGGTGGCAGCATTGTGGTACAAGTGCACAGTTCATTATTATCTAGAGGTTTTATTTTGAGTCTATATGAAGTTTGTTCAGTTGTATCCACTAAATGTTTTATAAATAATACAAACTGTGATCTTGAAAACCCGTTTCAAGCTTCGTCCTCCTATAATCCCTCACAGTATTCCCATATACATGTTTCCCTATACGAGCGTTGGCTATTTATTGTGCTGCACGGCCGAGATGAAGATCACACAGCGCAGTGCACAGCTCCCCCAAGCCTCCATCCTGCATCCTCCACACAAGCCGCCAACATATCCTACAGCCTCCTAGAACAAACCGGCCTTCGGGGACAGAACCCCGAGACATCTCCGCTCAGCTGGTGGATGAGCTGCTGTTCTGTCTCTCAGAAGACCGACGCATGGCGGGAGGTAGCGCTTTGATGCCGGAGCTGGAAATTTCTGCACAGCGAGAGGCTGCAGTGGAGCTTCTTGTTGGAGTGTGAAGGCGCAGACCCTGTAATCCTTTATAATTCTAATCACATTGTGTCCCACTCTGCTTTTGCTCAGCTCCTGCACCTTCTCTCGCCTTCTTTGGCCACTTGCACATGCACAGAAAAAGTTAGTGTGCCCTCGTTTACAAACCCCCTCCCCTCTTCTTCTTCTTCCTCCTCTCCCTGCTTGACACATCAGCTTGACAGCACTGTTTCTAGCCCTCTCGCACACTCAGTCCGACGCACAGTGAGTCACGGCGTTAAAAAAAAAAGCCGCCGACCTTGCCTGCAGCTTTCTGGCCAAAAAGCCCAAACGGCCACGGCCACGCGGGTGTGGCTTTCACCTCGCCGGCCTTGCCGTCTTCGTCATTCGCGACGGAGTGACGTGCACTGTCAAGCCAGCCCCCGAACCTCACACTGCAGTTGGAGGTGACGTCAGCCCGGAGGGGGGAGGAAGGGGAAGGGGAAGGGGAAGAGGAGAGGCGGAGGGGAGACGCCGGGAGACAGAGATAGAGAAGAAACGCAGGGTGGGAGAAGCGTGGGAGATAAGCAACGCGGTGATAAGGGACGGAGCAACTGAAAAAGTGTGGGTACAGCATCAAGCGGTTGAAGGAGGACATGGAGATGAAGGGAAGAGAACATGTGGGCATTTCTGATGTGTTCTTTAAGAAAAAAATGGAAAACTCAGAGCGTCGTTGGACATTGAGGTGCATTTTTAGTCAATTCAAAAAGCCTACACACGTAAGAGCTATTCACGGCGCTCATTAGCTCAGATTTAAGTGACCCACATGAATCAGCAGGTTACATGCAGAGAAATGGAAAGAGAGAAAGAGAGAGAGGCCACTTGTTCACATCAGATCAATTTGCTGCAGTCTTGCAGTTATTCTTCCGGACAGAAGATAGCGTTGTTGCGCTGCACGAGTTCAGTGCACAATTATCTATGTATGTGGGCCACGTTTGATTCGACTGTAGGTGCGTGCAGGCCGACGTGCATGAATACGTGAGACCGCACACGCATTGCATATTTATCTAGCCATCAAACGCGTAAAACCGTAATGAGCGAGACTCCCTGGCGCCCGCGTGCATTCGCTCGCATGTAGCCGGCTTGAACTGACATGAAATCAAGTCTACATGTGTCATGTTTGGAGTGCAAAGGGCGCCGTTTAAGCGCAGCGCGCAGGTTTACGTAACCTGCATGATGTGGCTTCTTTCCTTTGGGATCATTTAGATCATTTATGCATACAAGGCCGGGGCTAGACTCAGCCAGGCTGGGGTCTCCTGGGCTGGATCACAGCTGTCCCCCCCACCCCGTCCTCTCCACCACCACCGCCGCCTGCCCCAAAGTCTCACAGGGTTTCCTCCCATGATGGGCGGAGGAGCGAAGGTAAAGGGCAGGAGCTCTGAGGCTACACATCGCAACGGCGAGTGATTTCTCCTGGGTGCTGTGATGGGATGGTATTTATGACTCCGTGTTTTTAAATCTATACCGTGCGGAAGGTGGAGCAAACTGCAAAGGAGATTGAATGTAAACATGTTTTATAGCCGTGTTGTTGATTTGAAAAAAAAAAAGAAAAGAAAGAAAGATCAGCATGGGATGAACTAAATGTTTTACTGTTGTTTTGGACCACTTGAAGGAAACTCTGAGAGGGAAGAGTTAAAATGAATGTGTCAGACATCTCTCAGGCATCGTCTTTAATCCACCTCTGTGCGACTCTTACACTTCTCCGTCTTGTTTATCATTTATGGAGGTCACGTCATTTGGGAAAACGGAGCTCTGAGCCGCCGCGGAACACATTCACACGCTCCAGGAGTGGATGTGATGTGAGGCAGTTTGATACCGGCTGCAGAGTCTGGAAAAGAGGCAGCGGGTGCGAAGTACGGGAGATTAAAATAGTGAAGCGGCATATAAAAGAGCAGCATTAATACACAAGTGCAATAAAACCTTTACCTTTATACTTTAGCCACTGGGTTATTGCCACAAAAGCAATCTAACTTCAGTAATGAAACAGTGGAGCTGCAGTGCGGGATACGCTTCACCAAACACTGCTGATGACCAGCTGCCTCCTAAACAGTTCATCAGAGAATCGACATGGGCTTTCTGAGGGTGTCCTGTGGGGGCCTTTGAGGGGAGGGGCCTCTACTTGATCAGTTTGGGAACTACCCCGCTCTATCTCATTGACTGTGCATAAATATGGACAACGCAACGTTTTTACGTAATTAATGCTGCTCTACCTCCAACACAGCTCTCACAGTCCCTCGAGACGGCTTTACGGATCGGTTGGCATGGCAACTGGCAGTCATTAGTCACATAGTCATTGCATCACATCCTGTTTCTAAAGCGTCAAACGACTAACTAAAACAAAACTTATCCATTCTGTTCTATTAACTACCTAAAATGTCTGAAACCATCTTTGAAAAAAAATACAATGATTTGACGTGTATTTTAGTGTTTTATTTTGGCCCAAGTCCCGCCCACTAACATGGAGGAGCTTATGACCTACACTGCTCATTTTGAGACGATTTTCCACTCGTGCGACTATTTTTTGAATCTGGAAAAATTTCGGCTCAATCGCGCATCGTGCTTCATGCAGTATACGCGGGATAACGAGGTGAGATTAACACCTCACGACGACCTCCCGATCACAAATCGTGTGCTCGCAAGAAAATCAAACTTCTCTGAAATCCTCGTCGCTGCTTGTGAAGGTATCTCACAGTAGAAGCAGCTCCATAGGCCGATTTGCCTCAATCTCTCGCACAGAGCATGCGCGATCGCTGAAGTTACGTCAAAACAACTTGGATGTGCGTCTCCCACTCCTGGGTTCCTCTTCTTCTTCTACTTCTTTTTGCCGTTGCAGTTCCGTATACAAAAGTCCGACGCTTGGTTTGTGGACGTACAGTGTGAGCGGTGAATCATAGGCTGTGAACTTTTGAACTCAGCAATCTAGTCGTGCATTTTGAGGTGGAGCTGAATCAAAGGATTTAAAATATTGCACAGTGTATGGCCGGCCTTAGTCTGATTGTTGGTTGGAGGTTAGAGCCTGGGAGTCGTCGTTGTGTTTCAGACAAGAACTGACAAGAACTGAATATTCGTTCATACACATTAGATGTCACAATCCCTTGTGCGCAAAACACATTTAGAGGCCCTGTCCAACTGAGAAACCCTAACATACCTACGGAGATATGACGATTAACCTGCAATGTAAATAAACTAAGTAAATGCTGCTGGCTTGTATGGCCCACTCAGCAGCTAACCAAACAAAGAAATATCGCAACCAACCGACATGAAGACATCAGATATTTGACGTGTATTTTAGTGTTTTAGTTTCGTGCAGGTCCCGTGTGCTAACATGGAGGGAGTGGGGCTTATGACCTATACTGCAGCCAACCACCAGGGGGAGCTCTACTCACTTTGGCTTTACCTTTAAGGGGCATGTCCTCCATCCACCTTTACACAGTCTATGCTCTAGCTACTCTGTTTCAGACCAGACATGAATAAAGACTTTGTAAAGAAGATGCTAATGGCTAGCAGCAGTACAATCATCGCTTCCCAGCACATTTACAGTTTGGAATCAGTCCGTCGCTGCACATATAAGATAAATAACGTACATCGTGTATATATGTGTATATATTTCTGATAGTTGCTACAGTAAATCACACTGATACTAATTGACGTCGTACGTGAGTATAGTAAACAACATCTGTCATAATTACGCTGCATATATCTGAACTTTGAGATTAAAGTTTGAAACAGTTTCTTGCCTCAAATATTTCTCTGTATTACCTTGCTATTATGTTTTTCATTAGATTAATGGAGCAACAACGGTACAATTAATGGTATCGACTACTCAGAAAGTGTTAAATAGTTCAATTGAAAAAATAATCATTAGCTGCAGGCTGGGTGTTTATTGGCTTTAGGGATTTGCCTCGCACATCGAACACTCATTTAATTATTTCTCTAATGTTTGCTTCGTGAGCAGCTCAAATTGGTTTTGTTTATGGCGGTGGGTTCACAGTTTTCATTTCATGAGCTAAGCGTTCTCCTTATATCCATGTAGTCTTCTGATTCAATTAAAAAGAAAGGAATACAGGACCACAAGCCTCTGTTTGTCAGCCTTTAGAAAATATACATAAAAAATAAAGAAAAAAAGTGTATGCTAACTTATAGATGGAGATGAATCCCTCTGTAGCTTGTTTACCTCTCCCATTAGTGTCAAAGAAAGAAGAAGAAGGAGAACTGAAAGTAAAAGACGGCAGAGATCTTGACTTGCGTCTGAACGTCTATGCATGTGCATATCTACGCGGCTTACGCCTGCAGCTAAGTGCTGGCTAAGAGGATAAAAGAGCAGCATGTCCTTGATCCATACGCTGACTTATATCACAGTTACTCTAATAATAATGGGCACAGAGTCTTCTGCGCTGACGGTAATGACTGCAACCGTACAATCAGTTTGAAAGAGAGCTTCAAGTGAAAGCCTAATGGGTAAAAAGCAAGGGGATTATGAAAATGTAGGCGGGCCGCTATCAGTCAATGAAGTTGTTGTAAGTTAAATGACTAAATGCACATCTTTGTGAGTTAATTCAGCTGTAAACAACAGATGGCCCCTTTGTCGCCGCGCTTTAACTGCCGCTGGTGTCTGAACAAAAAGAATTTACACGCAGATTTCATTCCGTTCTGTTTTTCGGTTGCTGTCAGTTGTGAATATTGCACGCCCTAAATAAATATACTGCGTACAGCTCGCTGAAATGTGCGACCAGTTCTTCACTTTGTGTCATTGTGCACGACTTGTTTTGTGGAGAATCTACGCCAGTCAGGCTTGGCCCATTCTGAGAGGCCAGCAACCTCTGCAGCAACCTCAACATCCATGCATAGAAGACAATTCCATGTTTGCTGCACAAACGACAGCTACCGTAACATCTGACAGAGACCTATGCAGGTACAAATCAGCAGCAAAAGAGAGCCCTTTGTTGTGGCAATCACAAGATAATAGAAACTAATGAGGACATTGAAAGTGGAGTCAACTTCAACTCTCTAGCTTATTACTAATGCTTTTTTAGAGGTTATAGTAATAGACAGTGAGAGCTCATTTAGGGACACCTTACTTTAACAGGAAAGGGCCTCCCATTTCCTTTCAATCCACGTGGACACAAGTGCAAATTCACGCTGCAAAACTCACATTCTGCCACATCTAAAAGGTATTCTCTCAATGTCGGATCTGGTGGCTGAAGGGCATTGAACTAAAGATTGGTTCGCTGGCCCCTGCAAGCTTTTAGATGTGGTGCGTAATTGAATTGGATAATCTGATAATGTCAAATGGTTTGTTAAAAACTCCCCGGGAAGTCCTTTTTGGAAACTGTTTGGAAAAGGGCACTTTACAGAAAAAAAGAAAAGAAAGAAAGCTCAGCAGATGATTGCACCAACAGCTGAACACAACAATCCACAGTCTGAGGAGCTTGAGAGCTAGCTAACGGTCAGAATAGCTAGCTGTGCAATTAGCTCAAGAGTAGACGGTTCTTTGATTATTTCATTGTCTTACACTCTAGGAAGGGAGTTAGTCTCATTTTATTTCAGGGCCCACGTACAGCTCAGTCTGATCTCAACAATTCAAGAGGGCTAGACCAGTAGCATAAGAGCATAATAACCTATAAATAATAACAAATTAAAATTTTCTTCCATTGCTTTGTGGTTAGGAATAGCTGTTTCTCAAAATTGCAGTTAATATCTTTACTGTAATTTTCTCACTTTGCATCCATTGGGCTATATTGGACCCTCTGATGGTCTGGTTTTGGCCAGAGGGCCGTATGTTTGACACAGTAGAAGGTCGTGCTTTTGAGGATCAAATTGGGCGAGAAGTGACATACCCTGAATCAAAGGGCTAACGCTCGCATGCACATATATTCAGAACCTGCATTTGCTGTAAAAAAGATAAATGTGTGCACAAGGAGAACACGCAAACTCTGCACAACTTGGGCCAAACCCCCTGGTGTGTGCAGCCACATCCGCAAAACTTGAAGACGTGCAAGATGGATTGTTGTGTGTTCTCTCGGTCCCGTGAATCACATGGAAATCCCACTGACTCGCAAGGTAGTAACCTTTCCGTCAGACGCCCGTCTCTACTGACTCCCTCTGTTGTCGGCATGGCATTTACATGGATAGAACTACTGCTCACGGGATATTCAGTCACACCATTGTGAGTAAAGATGCTCCACATGCCCGAGGGATGAGCAGTTTCAGAAATACTGACACCACAAATGACCCCAGAATCTCTAGGATTACATTTTTGACTGACTACATATGACTGCCTGGTGAATAAATGCAGAAATGAGCAGGTGTTACTAATGGAAACATGTCAGGGAGAACTGGAGCAAAAAAAGTGTTTTCATATTCCAGTAAAAACAGGACACTTTTCCAGATTGGCTCATGATGAACTCACCAGTCTGTCTCACAAGCAGCCGCATATATCACAGCCGTGGAAATGACACACGGACCGCACAAAGAACAACAACCCAAACCGCCGTAAAAAAAAACTCTAAAATCCTGCCACCAAGATTCACTATAAACGCTGCGTGCAATTTGGATGCAAATGCCGCTTGAAATGTTACCTCAGAGACTTCATTAAAACCTGTTTTGTGTAAACACATCCCAGCGGGTATCCGGACCAAACGAGCAACGGCGGTGCCTCCAAGTTTCCAATAACTGTAAAGTAAAGTAAGCCATGCAACGAAAAAACACAGGTACACACACACACACACACACACAAAAACACTCACTGACTGGCACAAAAATGCAAAGTTAAGTGTGCTTCAGGATATGTTCATAAATATGTACAAAGGTACACATGTAGCCTTCCAAAAAATACAAAAATATCTCAGCACCAAGTAGTCCCCGTATCAGAGAACGATCAAATACAAAAGTCTTTCGTATGAAATCTTTACATCTCTTCCTTCTTGTCATTTTAACAAACAATGAATAAAACATTTAAATGTTGTACTGTCATGCAGTAAGTACATTTCAGTGTTCTGCTCTGATGGGAGCCTTTACCTTTCTCCATGGGCCTTTTATCCAGAGCATGAAGCTGGATAAAACATCTGCGTGAGCATTGATTTGACTTTCTCATCTGAAAGTCTGTAAAGAGCTGGGGCGTTTCATCAATTTCTTGTCAGTATTACTGAAACAAACGCGTCTAATCCATAGTACACGTCAGACCAAGCATAGTCCGTGTACCTGGATGTGTTCTCGCCCTGCCTCTTTTATCGAGGATCCATCCGAAGGTAGCTTGTGTGGGCAAAGATACACCCAGGTATCCAGAATGACCGCCCCGTCCTCCAGAGACTCCTGAATCGAACTTGTCCAGTCCAAACTAGCAAGTACGTAAGACTGAAGTTCACATACTTGGCCTAGATGAACACCCCTAGACTCATGTGTGTTTTATTTTTTTATCCCAGTGCTGCAGAGGGTAGGGCATTGATTGTACGTTTCCCGCCACATTATTCCCACTGAGTTGGACTTCAGTGGAGGAAACTGCAGAACTGGAAACAAGTGATTTTTACAGCTCAACAAAGGATATTGATCGTGGCTATGAATCGTGTTTCTTAACATTTAAAGGAATCCAATCTGGTTTGGACAACCATATAGAACCTTTATTAGATGTTAAAGTAATAACCTTGGATAGTATTTAACTACTGGACCGACAGTCAACAGTGACGGTCAATGAGCGCCTGTGACGTACCTTTGGGCGGTTGTTTTGGGGTTAGGGTTAGTAAGAACAGAGATCGAACTGAAGAAACTAAATTAGCTAAAATTAGCTTTAGGTTTCCTCTTTTTGGGTGGGACAGCAAGAAGGTTCTGGGTTTGAATCCATGGGCCGACTGGGTAGTCTGCATGTTCTCCCTGCGTCTGTGTGGGTTCTCTCCAGGTTCTCCAGCTTCCTCCTACTCTTCAAACGTATGTTTTGTTGGATTCATTGGTGATTCTAAAGGCCATAGCTGTGAGTGTGAATGGTTGTCTGTCTCTCTATGTTAGCCCTGTGATGGACTGGAGACCTGTCCAGGATGGACCCTGCTTCTTGTGCCAATGACACCTAGGATAGGCTCCAGTCCCCCTGCGACAATCCAGAGGACAAGCTGTTACAGAAATTGAACAAAGGAATGCTGCTATGAAGAGATGTTTATCTCTCATGCAGATGCAGGACATACATACTAGTTGGCTGTATTCTTTGCAGTGTGTTCAAGTGACGTGAACGGACGCCACAATCGGCGTTTCTTGATGGGAGTTCTTTGAGGCCGGTTTGAAGTGTCCGGTTAAGACTGCATTGTTGTTTGGCATTGTTTCTACTTTTTGAAACATCTGTCTGCTCTGGTCAAAATGTATAGACTCTTGTTAGCAAATGAAGGTTCCTTGCTCTTCATACGTACAATAGCTCTTACATTTCCAAGTGCTGATTTGTATGAACAGAAAACATTCATATGCCATGAAATCTGAGGCCGTGGTATTTGCTGTCGAACTCTCAAAGTTGTTTTCTCTATGTTTTCATAACCTGCTATGCATGGTGTCAAATTAGTTAGATCATTAACTCTAGAGCTTAGAGCTCAATTGCTGAATGTAAGCGCGATGCTGTGATTGCTCTCGACCTCGGAATCTGATTGTACACGTATTCAAAGTGTGTAAATATGTTTTTTTTTTATAAAAAAATGGAAAAATATTGCTGCACCATTGTTGAAAAATGAACAGCTTGAATCTGCTGGAGTCTAATGTTAAATCGTCTTCATCTTAATGTCAACACTTGCAAAAAGCCGACCTAAAAGTGAGCATAAATCATTAATGTTTGCAGATACATTAGGGCTAGATCTCATCTTTTTCAAGCAGCCGGAGCACGCTTTTCCATGGCACTACCTGGGTTTGATCAAATATTTAAAACACTCACTCAGCTTCGGCTCAGAAACTCAAAAGCTGAAAGTCTGCATTTTTATTAAACAAGTTTAACATGAGGTCTGTGCGCCCAATTTCCAGCCATTCATACATTCAAAAATACACCACCACCACCACCATGGCCTGTCCTTCGTCCTGCAGAGGATTTGTTAAAATAAAAACAAACTCGGGCATTGCCTTTTGCATTTATGGCCCTGCGCGCTGCCTCGTTATTCCCTCTGCTCTTAAGCACGTTATAAGCTGGGATTAGAACATCAGGGGGACACGACTACTCTTCTTTTTCTATGTGATACGCGCTGACATATTTGTGCAAAATGTGTGCGTGCAAAAGACAGAAAAGTCATGCGTGCCGTGAACAGTTCATGCTGCTGGAGCACCACGAGGACACTCAGAGGCTTCCATGTACATTAGAAGTACATGTGACGTAACCGCCGCTGACAGGTTTTCGGACACTGGACAGCAGGGACTGGAGAAATAATCACTTTCACGTTGAATCATATACAGTGATACGAATCCTGAAGGCATCTGAACAGTAAAATGTTCTTCTTTCAAGCACAGAGTGTTTTATTTTTTGGCAGTTCAGGGCTGCTGGACATTTGAGTAACTCGTTCTCTGCATGAACCTCCGAATCTCGTACTGTTTTTATTTTTTGAAGACGCAGTATTTGTGCTTTGTGTTTTCTGAAATATATCTCTGTAAAAACACTTAGATTTATGTGTATATCTTTATCCATACTAAACTGTTGCGGTGAAGAGAGAGCTCAGCCGTGAGGCAAAGCTTTCGATTTACCAGCTGGTCTACATTCCTGTCTTCACCGGTCATGAACTTGGACTGAAAGTTCAGCCTACTCCTTCGAGTGGCCGGGCTCAGTCCCGGGGCTGTGACTCACCAGGTGAAGGTTGACAAGCGTCTGTGACCATAGTTTTGGAAGCGTGTCCTGTACCGATGCCTTAAGTCTGGCCTCTGACGGCGGGTTGTCAGTTCAGAGTTCAATCACTCTGATTGTCTGTTCAGCTTAGTGAACCGATGCATGTGAAGAGAAGCAGATGTGACAAAAGTAGGCAAACGAACATACATCTCTTCTGAGCATTCAAATACATGAACAACTCCACAACAACATGATCGCCTAGAATGACTAAAGTGTAGCCCATCTGTTCTGAAAGCTTCGTATAACGGATTGCGGCTCTCTGTTGCTTCCTCTTCTGAATGGGAAATGAGAAAAGACTGTGTGCTAGCAGGCTTTTGGCTGTAGTCTTTACAGTGCATTCGTGTGCAACCGTTTGGTCCAGATGCGAGGGAACATCAAAGTCTGCCTTCGTTGCTGATCTTAGGAGACAGGGTAGAAACACTGGCTCTTTGTGTCTCTGAAGGTTCTCGGTCATCCATGTCAAGATATATATATAAGAGGCAACAGGTCTTGTAGAATTTTCACGGTCACTGGTTCTTTGCCTCCAAAAACGCCTCCTGGGTAAGGCTGTGAATTTGCTGGAGTGAGATAACAAGTCCCATACGGCTAAGAAACACATCGAGATCCCTCGTGAGGAGCTCATTGCTCTGGAGAACCTTACTCTTGTCGACCCAACAGTGAATAAGGAAATGCCTCCAAGCTGTCCAGCTGTGAGGACGACTTAAGGAAGACTCAGAATTTGGTGGAGAGAAACCCGGAAACTCTTTGAGATCCCTCATGAGGAGCTCATTGCTCTGGAGAACCTTACTCTGCTTGTCGACCCAACAGTGAATAATGGAAATGCCTCCAGGCTGCCTCCCTGTGGACGTTTACCGGGCAGGTACAGCTGTGAGGACGACCTAAGGAAGACTCAGAATTTGCTGAAAAGAAACCAAGAAACTCTTTGAGATCCCTCATGAGGAGCTCATTGCGAGGGAGAGGGAAGTCTTGCTTGGGTTGTCGTCACCCAACCCAACTAATACTTTCACAACATCATGATCATCTAGTTTGGTCAAACTATAACCAAATGATGCTCTGTATAATAGTTACGCTTGTCCAGTGTAGTCTTTGCACCGTATTCATGTGCAACAGTTTGGTCCAGGCGTGAGCCAGCCTCACGGTTAGCCTTCATTGCTGGTCTTCAGAGATAGGGTGACTAGCTTGTTGCAGAACCTCTCCATGCATGGCTGCCACCATGTGGAGGATTACCAGGCAGAGCCAGCTGGGAGGAGAACCCGAGGAAGACTCAGAATTTGCTGGAGGGATGACAGATCTCCCCTCTGCCTGGAAATGCCTTGAGATCACTCATGAGGAGCTCGTTGCAAAGGAGAGGGAAGTCTGGAATATCTTGCTTAGCTTGTTGTCATCCGGACTCGACTTTGGAGAAGTGGATGAATATGAATGCTTGGATTTTATTAAGACCCTCTGAATTATTAAATAATGTTCAGCTAGCCATTTGCCATTGTTTATGCGATTAGGTTTGCCTTCAGTACAACTTTGGGACCTTCATGCAACATTTACACTTGCATGCGACGTGCAAGTCTGTGTTTTCGTCAGAGTCTGCACATGATGAATATTTCAGGAAGCTAATAACACGGCTGTCACTGTTCTCTCTGACAAGAAGATCTTCTGTAACTCATCTCACACTCCCCCCTCAGCCCACACCCCTACCCCACGCCTCCTCTTCCTCTCACACTCCTCTCCGTCTTCATCGCCTTTAAACCCGTCACACTTTCTCTCGTCCGCTCCCGGCACAGATTCGAGTGTCATCCTGTCTGCCTCTCGCCTCTCCCCCCAGTCATTTGTCCGGGGCCCGCCGCCCTCCATCCGATCCCTTTCTGCCTCTCCAGTCATCCGTGAGCTTCTCCCTCATTTTTCTCATTCTCTACTCATCTTTCCATTCACCTCCCTTTCTCCCTGCTTGCCAGCTCCGTCTGCCCACTTTCTGTCCTCGTCTTCTCCGGCTGATAACAAGCAGGGCAGTGCAATGCCACGCTTCGCTGGGCTCCCTCCGCGCCGCACACGAAGAATGTGAACGGCACAGAGAGAGAAACGCACAATCCCCGCAGATGCTCACTGGTAGCTGGAGCCCTCGCTTGTTCTGCAAACACATATTGCAAACTGGAAAATATTTCATTTATCTGCTTTCACCGTGAGTCATCGGCGTGGCGAGCGGCTAGCGCCCCACCACGACGTAATGAAATCTGAAACTGTCTTTCACCAGCTTCACTTTCAACAAGAGTGCTGAAGCAGCAAGTCATGGATATGAATAATGCCATAATTCATGACCAGAGCATTAAGTTTTCTCGCTCGCCAGCCCTAGGTGCCTGTGAAACGCTTTGCATAGCTCAAGACCGCTTCTTTGTCCCCCTTTGGTCGTCTAATAAAGTTAAATGTGAGAATATACGCTTTGTAAAGCTGCAAGACCAGCTTTGGGATGTGACATGTGTTGGAAGCAAGAGGAAGTCTTTTCAATCGTCTTAAATATTCAGAATTATAATATCCTGGAGTTTAATTTAAATAACACTGCTCCTTTGATATAAAAAAAGACTGAAAACTAATAAAGCATCTGAGCAGGGGTAGGCAGAAAAACAATACGTGCACAAACTGGGGGTTGCAATTCTTAGAAAAGCCCAATGGCATGAGCGGAGATACTTCCTACTCTCTGCTGGAGGCTCCTCTTCGGGGATGCCGACGCTGTCCACAGGACAGATCACATCAACAGATTGCTGACCAGCAGGGGCAGCTAAGGCTGAACATTAACTGGCGGGGCAACCTCTCTGGACGGTGTCATGGTATTGACTTTTGAACACACCTTTGAACACACTCCCGTTGTGTCGTTTGCTCCGCCCTCGGTAGCCTCACCTGCTCCTCGTTAGCCTCCGTGTGTGCGTTCGTGGTCCCATCTTTCCCTTTGTCCTTTGTCAGTTCATCTGTTCTTTTGTCTGTTCCCTTGCTCTGCCTGTACGTGTATCCTCGTGGTTGCTTTGATTTTGGTATAAGCTGCACTTTTTGTTAACTGGAAGTCTTCGATTCTTGTGTGCATGTCCTGTGTTTGTGCCCTACGTCCTTGCCACAGCTCTATCCCAGCTGTCATTGTGCAAGAGGTGGGGTCCACCCTGGACAGGTCTCCAATTTATCACAGGGCTAACGCAGAGAGACAGACAACCATTCACACTCACACCTACGACCAATTCAAAATCACCAATGAACCTAACCAGCATGTCTTTGGACGGTGGGAGGAAGCTGGAGAACCTGGAGAGAACCCACGCAGACACAGGGAGAACATGGGAACTCCACACAGAAAGGAACCAGTCGGCCAACAAAAAACATGAAGAGCTGCTTTCTAGACAAAATCAAACTTAATTTTCAGACCACATACTGTGTGAAGACAGACGGAGCCTCGGGAATGTCACCTGTATTGATTCCTGTAAAGGACGTTTCTTGACGTCACCTGATTCCTCTGGACTCCCAAATCACAAATCGTCAAAGTGATTGTGAAACATGATCAGATATGAGGCTGGCAGATAATGCCTAAACCGAATGCTAGCAACCTAGGACTCGGCTCTTGAAACAGTGTTGCTTAATTAATCGTAATCCAAGTGGGCTTTTGTCTGACTCTGGATTTGAGAAGGCATTAGAAAGAGCACACGTATTTTTTGTTTTTGCTTTTTGTGAAGCTGATCCAAACGTGGAGATGATTTTAAATCACTCCTGATTCCAATCCGATAGACACGTCTCATGCTTTTGATGCTCCAGTTGCTCAAATTGGATTTCAAAGCAACAGACAAAGGCAGCGTCAAAACGAGAAGCCTGTGCAGAGTTCATGTTGCTAGCAGCCGAACAACAGTCCGTGCACAGACTCTGGTATATATATATAAATCTGCTGGGAGTTTGGGGGAGGCTTCTGTACAAGCAAAGCTAGTAGGAAATCTATCTCCGGAAAGGCGTACCGGGAGCCTATAGCTACAGATTTACTGATGCCTGCATTGTTACCACAGCAACCCGTGCAGACGTGCTGGTGATGCGTGGACACGCGGATCCAACCTGATCTCTTGCAAATGACTGCAAGGACAGTCAGTCCTGAAGATCTGATTTGAGAAAACAAATCGGATTTGCCTGCAGTCGGAGCAAAGCTTCAGCCCATGAGTGACAAGAAGCTCTGACAGCCCGTCCCATTTCTACGCTGTGATAAATGCTTTAGTGCCGAGTTAGAGATGGATAAGGAAGGAAGGGAAGGACGGAGTGAGTGAGCAGGACAAGATGACCCGGGACGCAAGCAGAGAGGAGGAAAATAGGTTTTGGTGACAGGTCGGGAGATAAAGACGAAAAGCAGGATAAGAGAATATGTGAGCATGCAAAGGGAGCAAGCAGAGGGGGAGAGAGGGAGGAGGAACAAAGCTAAGAGCATAAGGGAGCAACAGTGATAAGAGGATGAGGAGGAGGAGGAGGAGGAGGAGGAGGAGGAGGAGGAGGAGGAGGATGCTCCTCAGGGGTGTAATTAAGGCTCTGAATCCTGTTTGCCATTGACCGCCAGAACTTGAGAGGGATGAGGCGAGTGATGTATTGGGAGGAGATGGAGCACAAGGGAAGGAGGAGCCTTAATGATAGACAGTGTAAAATAAAAAAAAGGTAGCAGCAAGAGAGAGCGAACAAGCATAAAAAAATAAAACGAGGAGTTTTTAAAAACGAAAAGCAGAGAAAACTAAATCACATCTGACAAAGCGCCAAGAGTACAGGTCTTCGTTTTAATGAGCTGCTAATGGAAGAACACACTGAGGAGTCTCAGGGTTAGCTTTAAGAGTCTTTTCACATTTCTGCTTTACGCAAACTTTAACAAAGAAGATTAACATAAATCGGCACATATCTCTGATCAGATCGCTTCGTTCAGCGTGAACTGCGAAGAGCTGAGTGTGAATCTGTAATAAGAAGTGACGTTAGCGCCGCTGTGGGCTTTCTGTGCAGCGTCTGCATGCTCTCTCGGTACCTTTTGAGTTTTCTCCAGGTGTCCCCGCTCCTTCTTCATTCCAAACACTTCATCTAGGTTAACTGGTGACTCTAAACTGGCCAGAGGTGTGAATGGTTGTCTGTTTTTCTGAGTTAGCTCTGTGGTAGACTGGAGACCTGTGCAGGGTGTACCTCCCCTCCCCCGCACAATCGTCTTTAAGGCTGTTACATACAAGTTTGTTCTCGCAGCTTGTTCTCGACTCATCAGCTGGGCAGAACTTTTGCAGTTACCATTCCGTGATTGGTCAGAAATCGGAAGGAGGCGTGGTTAATGCGGAAAAGCAGAAATGCTAGCGACCACTCCTCATTGAGCTCACAGAAGCTAATATTCGCAGAGTGACTGCTAATCTCTCCTGGGTAGAGGTTGGTATGTGTGGGTGCATGCTGAATGCTTTTGATAGTAATTAGAAAAGTGCGTGTGTGACATGTGCTGCAGTGGGAGGGGCCTACCGACGTCGGAACGAACCATACATTTGCTCGCTCGTCAGTCTAGCTCTGTAACGATGCCACCCAAACGCTAGCCGGCGCTGTGTCTTTTCTGTTAGTCGGGTTAATTTCTCTTTCTACTTCCTGCTTCACTTTCAACAACGGCAACGTTTGCTGAAATTGTGTTAAGACAAGTCAGACACGTCTTTGTATCTTCAAACCTCCTCATTTAACATTTCCTCCATGTGTTCAAAACAATCAATTTGAAAATTGAGGGGATGGAGAAGTACGCTACTACTAAGCGGACCAATCACAGCTCTTGTGATCTGTGTCGCTGCGGCAACTTCTGGGAAGGTACACGTCAGCTACGTCGTTAAGGTTTGTTTTGGGCTGTTGCCGTAGAATAAAACCGCCTTTTCCCCGGAGTTCGGCATTTGAGCTTCCCGTGAAGTATACATTACTTTGCCAAAACGAACTTTGTTCTTGTTCTCGCAGCCCTAGGAGAGAGAACAAATTTTCTCGCTTCTTGCTTCTTGTAAACCAAGGCTGCCAAACTCATTTTATTTTACATAAGTGAACCGGACCAGTAACATAATAACTTATATATGAAGACAACTGTAAATGCTTCCATTTCTTTTTAGTAGAAGAAGTAAACACATTTAATGAACTATCCTTTTACAAAAAAAACTGTAAAAATTGTTTGCTCTTTACTTCTATGTCTCAGTGTTGCATTATGTCCACAACTCAACGTGGACAAATCAGGAATAGGAGCCAATTCTATTAAAGCATTTGCAGTTAATGTCTTCTGTGTAATTCTTGCGCTTTAATTTTCTCTTCCTCCTGCTTCTCATCTTCTTTATTGTTCTTTCGTCTTCCTCGTTTTTTCCGTCTTCTCTCTTCTTCTTCCTTCTCATCATCCTCTTTTCTCTCTTCTTCTCTCTTCTTCTTCCTTCTTCTCCTCCTCCTTTGTAATTTCTTCCCGCGGAGCCAGATTGGACCCTCCGGCCACATGTTTGACACCGCTGCTCTAAACGATAAGCGGTGAATAAATAATGAAAGAAGAAATGCTGCTCATGTAAACGTAACCGCTAATAATGAGCTCTCTTTTTAAAATTAGTTCTGGTAAGTATTCCTGCTCCTGCTATGTATTTGGAGGTGATAAAGCCGACGCTCCGTTATTTATTTTTCTTGCCGTCTTTGTTCTTTTAAGGAGGCGCTTGCTTCATCTATCCACCAGGAATAAGGGAAGGATTCTCATCTATTTTTTAAAAAGTGTATAAGACAGGTTGAGGAAAAAGCCTTGAATTATTTAGGTGGAGCCTTACAGTAAACTGCACCAGATTTGAAGTGCGTTTAATGAGAATAACTCGGCTGTTAAACGCCTTCACGCTAACCGTTTTCTGACCTTAAGTCGGTGTAAAATCTCAACGTGGAGATGCCGTTCGTAGCAGGACGTGACACAGATCTGCAAAACGCCTTTGAAACTGCGCTGCCTTTGTAGAGAACCTCTCTTGGGAATTGTCGGCTCCCGCAGGAGAAAGCAAAGCCCACGGAACATCGCTGTTCCTACATGCAACACTAATCCTATTATATTTGACATGTTCTGCACGCACAAGTGACAGGACAAGCTCCCAAAACAGTTAATTGTCTTGTCTGATATTTGGCCACATGGTAGAAGTGCATCAAGACGCTTAGTACAAACGCCAGCTAATCAAAACATCTTTCAAACGTCATTGACAAAACACCGACTCTCCTATAACGTGTGACTGTGGAGCAGCTTGTTCTCGGGTTTGTCTCGGGCCCCCGAGACCACGGCTGATTCACCTCCCGTTCAGGACGTATCGAAGCATGAAGATGATTGGGAAAAAGTCACCGTAATTGACGCTGACAGTCGCGGGATGACGCGTCTGGGCGCCGCTTCCCTTCAGAAAGGAGGTTTGGTGCTGCGAGCGGCCGGGCGGCGACGGCTCGCTGCCGATGCCGGAGCTCCCCCGGGAGCCGTGGTGAGTCAGGTTCCCTGTCGCAATGCATTCGCTCCAACGCGGACGTGCTCTGGGGAGTCCATGACTGATCCTAACGCCCTGCAGTGGGCTGTTGTTTTCTGTGTGTGTGCGTTTGGCTTCAGTGTGGACTAAAGGGTGTGCACATTGCATGCGTCCTGCAAAACCACAAAATACAACAAACAGATACTCGTTGACGTCAAATACTTTCCCCCTTAGTGCAAGATGTGCAAAATGTATCTTCAGACTGTAACTGAATGACTGTTTGCATTTGGTTGTAGTTTGCAGAGCAGGAAAGTGCCAAGTGCCTGCTCCTATGATCTGCTATAAGTTGAAGATTAACCAAGAGCGGACCTGAAGCTCGGTGCAGTGTCTCAGTCTTGGCAGAGCTTCACCGCTGCTCACTTCCAAGCAACCCTCGACCTCAGTCCTAAATTAAATTAGTTTAGAGATGGAAACTATTTTCGTAAGCCGCTTATTTCTGCTGCAAAGTTGCAGATTTAAACACAGACGTCTATGTGAACCGACTCGCTTTCGGATCCACCCTCAAGTGGCCATTTGAGGAACTGCAGTTTGGAGGTTGTCGCTAGGAGTTAACAATACAGCCAACATGCTGCTGTTTGCTTTAGCGGCTTCGCTCTGAGCATCCACTCATGTATATCCACAATGGTGACGAGGATTGATGGAGCAAATTGTCCTTCGTTTGCAGAGGACGTCACAAAATGAGGGATGGATGCAGGTTTGAATTTCAATCAGATTACGTGTTCCGTATTAAAAAGAAAAATCAACAAAATACATACATAATTTGTGCTGCTAGAAGAATTAAAGTATTCTAATAGGAACTGATTTCCTGTTAATTTAAATGCCAATATTTCGTCAGATTTTAGACAACAATACTTCCAAAGTTTAAACAGTCCAACGCAACAGTGAGTTCTACTTCCAGATGACTTAGAAGATGAAATTCGGGCTTTGCTTGGTCATGAGGTTCAGATGTTTAGAAGGAAACGTAATTACGTCAGGCTTCTGCTCTCCATTAACATAGAATAAGTCTCCGTGGTGACTCTCACTCATGCAGTCTGTGCACAGCGCACACAAACACTTTTAATCACAGTTTCTTTGGGCGAATAAACGTGTCGAAAAACCCATCTGGGTAAAGGGAATGAGGCCATTATTCAGACTAAAAAGTTACCCGTCGCCGTGTTTGAATTTGTTGAGTTTCCGTGTCTTTTATGACTCCGGGTTTACTGGGGCATTGGCTCTTGTGCCGCATTGTTGGATTATAAATACGGTTGTTAAATTTATTCTCCTGCTTATGACGCATGCTTGGTTTTAGCTCTGCGCCGTGGTTCTAGCTTTGGAGGTATAAAAGCTGACAGCACTACCACACTGTTAAAATCTCTGATTGAGCTCTTTTCTTTGCGTTATGATGTTGGCTCATTTGGTGAGAGTTGGGTGAGCAGGATGATGCGTTACTCTTTCCTCTGAGAAGTAGATTTACATACGTATACTCACAAGTTAACTTTACAGACTGTATATTCATGAGCACGCGGGCCGAATCAGGTGCAGATGTTCCTCCGGTTATCCGTCCCGTGCCGTCCAATCTCCGCTCTCTCTGCCGTGCCTGTTGAGGAACCGCTCAGGCAGCAAGGCGTCCCTCGAGAAAAGCTTATCGCGGGATGAGCAAAGGAGACCAGGGGTGAGGGAGATAAGGGCGAGGAAAAGATTTACACAGAGGAGTAAACACCGAGAGTTGGGCAACCTTCCCGTCCCCTTTTCCCCGTCACCTCCATCCTCTCAGATCCCGGCTTACATTTGCTTTTCTTTATCTTCATGTTGTTCTCCACCTGCTTAACCCGGTTTATCGATGGAGGGGGATGGCCTCATTGTTGCCGTGGAAAAAAAGATGCAAAAGACAAACACTAAACATTGTTGAAATGTAGTTTTTAATTCTAAATATTTATGCGGGTTCTTCAGAGGGGGCCTATATAAATCTGCACGGTCAGTATTGTTTAATAATTCATTCACAGCTTGTTGTAAGGTAATATAGTGTAGCTGGGATAAAAAAAAGTGCGATATATCTCCGAATCCTTTTATACTAAAACTATATACTATACTACTGACTATATAACTTTAGACAGTGAAATTCGCCATCAAAAGGCCCGTTGCATTCAAGGCCTTCCAGAACAAATTCACACCATGCTTATTAAGCTAGCATCACTTCCATGTAAATCTCTTTATGTTTTGAAGAATAAAAGATTTTTAAATCTCGTGTCTGTGGTGACACCACCAGACTGAGGAACAGGAGACTGTGAGACTGTCAAACGCTGGAGGATCTTCGTCACCCCATGGACACATCTGAACAGACTGCAGTTCTGTCACTTTAACTCCATTTGCACATTACCTCAGTGGTACAGGACCATTACAGTTAACTTCATACTCTATATTTATACACTGTACAATAGATAGCTAATTTATACTTTTATATAATAATAATTTATACTTTTTTTTACTTATGGCTTGAATCGAGACCAGAGAAACCAATTTCGTTCCTTCCCATGTACCAACGTGTGTTGTAACGACAATAAAGAATCCTTGAATCCTTGAATCCTTGAATCCTTGACAGTCCTGAAGCAGTAATGGAGAATATATGTAAAATGATAAGTTAAACCAATGACTGCACAACGCCCTCATCTGACTGATACCTTTCACCACTTTTTTGTTTTGTCATCGTGGTAGTCAAGTCTGAAAGACATGAAAGCTTGGATGACCTTTTCTAGGTCTGCAGAGGAGAGGGGTGTCTTGATTTTGATCTGTCTCGACGAGTAAAAAAAATAAAAGATAACACTTCAGCGACCAGAGCAAAAAACAACTCAAAAGTAAAAAAAATAACAACAAGGTTTCGAGAGGAGAGGAGAGATTGGTGATGCTTAACCAGCTTTTAATTTCCGTAAGGTAGGACATCCAGCACAGGCAGCATCAGGAGCCAGGTTTTAGTGGGATATACAGTCGGGTGTCATCTGCATAGAAACGGATAAAAAATATCTGCACAGGATGTGAGGCAAGATTGTTGCACTGGTTTTTTTTCGGGAAAGAGATGCATTTCACATCAACCAGCAATGACTGTTGGTCAGAGATGAAGAGGGAGGCAACTCTACGGTGAAACCTAGGGCAGAGGGTTATGGATGTAACCAAGGTTCAATGAATGAAATGGAACTGAGATGTCCAAGAAACATTTCTAATGCTACAGATAAAGATAAAACACATTCAATGAAGGCAAACCAGTGCCAACACACATTACGGTTGGTTGCTGCTTTTGCCGGTTGCTGAAAGAAGATATCAGACTGAGCGACTACGCCATACTTGCGTGCATACAACAGCGTTTGTGTGTTTACTTTCACTGCTAGAAGGAAGAGACAAAACTAGCATCTTTAAAATCAGCTTCTCGTTATATTGCGGCTGATGTGCGACCTTTCGCTGCTTAAAATCCGTGTCCTTCAGAAGACCTCTTCAGAAAACGAATCCACAGTTGCGCGAAACAAGGAGATGGCAAGAAAATACAGCAAGACAGCGCATCTACACCCACGGGCGCACACGTGCCTCCGTCTAATTACAGTGCAAGGGAGTTGAAACCTTTACAATGCCCCTTCAACTGTGTAAATTATCATAATCATGTGTTTTTTTTCCCGAGTAGTCTGACTTTTCTTTCCCCTCCATGCCGCTCTCTCTTTCATCCCTTCGCTCGGCTCCCCTTCCCTCGCTTCTTCTGTTGGTGTTTTTTTGCAGCAGCGAGGTAATTACACTCTGCACACACACACACACACACACACGTGCACACCGTAGGACTCGCACGGGAAAATAGAGCACATTAAATATTTATGGGGGCACTCAGAGAGGTTATTTCTCTCTGAAACTTTAATGTTTCTTCTCTGGTAGAACCCGGAGAACACAGACGCGTATCTCCACCCGGCCTTAGGTCAGAATTGATTAACAGGGGTTTACGAACATGCTGTCACCTAAGTTTGAAACCCAAATACAGCATGTCACTGTGATGTTGTGGTCCTGAGAGCTGAGCGCACTTCAGCTCAGGAAAACTAATTAAAAAAGCTTCTTTACCAACTGGATGGCGACAACAACGGCGCAGCAAAGCTAAACAGAGAGTCACTTCAAATAGCGTGTACTACAGTCGTTTCCAGTGGGCACTTTACATAATGGCTGTGTGCACTGTTGTTCCCGTAGTTTGTGACTCATAAACAGTGTTGCCAGATAGAGATGACGGTTTCGAGACCAAAAGCTGTTCAAAAAAAAAAAAAAAGACCAAAATGAACACAAAACTGTCCAAAATACTAGATAAATATTGTGTTTAGCGCTTTAACCTCTCAGATTGCTTAAACTAGTGCAGCCTATCATAAAAAAAAAAAACGAGGCGGTCGAAGCATGGAAATCATCCAACAGCAATGTGGAGCAGCCAACCACTACAACCAGGGAGGCTGACAGGGAGATGGAAATCCTCTGCACAGCCGGTGCACATTCGGTGTGCGGTAAATGCACGCTGGTTTTGTTTCAAATCCGTATTGAAAAGTTATTAGAGAATCGGCCAAAATTATCCCAAACAGCCCAGATTTTTTTTGTTCACCCGTCCAACCACCCCAATCGGGAGTGAAACCGCCGGATCTGGCAACGCTGCTCGTGAAGTAACTGAAGCTGACTCTTGCTGTGATCTCTTGGTTTTCCACATGGGGAGTCATGTTCACCAAGTGCTTGCCGTTGAGTGTAAACATCAGCCATAGACACGAGATCTCTGCTGCTACCTACTTAGCATCAACAATGTGAAGGTAAATTCAGATTTTATAAAATGACAAACTATACTAAAGCAAGGGCTGCACAGCGGCATGGTGGTTATCACTGACGCCTCACTGCAAGAAGGTTCTGGGTTCGAATCCCTTGGCCAACTGGTTCCTTTTGCATGTTCTCCCTGTGTCTGCGTGGGTTCTCTACAGGTTTCTCCCATCGTCCAAAGACATGCTGGTTAGGTTCATAATTGGCCGTAGGTGTGAATGTCTCTGGCCCAATGACAGCTGGGATAGGCTCCAGTCCCCCTGTGACCCACCAGAGGACAAGCAGCTACAGAAACTAAATGAATGAGTGAATGAATGAATATACTAAAGCAAGCAAAAATACGACTTGTGGACAATAATTTCTCTTCCCTACTGCTGGGGTCAGGTATCTGCACTATTTTCTCTCTGAGGAACATGCCAAGGCCATGGTCCCTCTTTTGGCGTCTTCAATCTCACTGTCTGGCTGTCAACAGACACAGCTAGATGATGATTAGTGTAAGACTTTGAGTTTACTGTTTGTCCCTTAGAATTGAGGTGGACTCATGCACATGCATGACGAATATTCTCCTTGTACAGGCCTAAATAAACTCCTTCAGCGTAAGACATACAGGACTCTGGTATTTCTTCTTCTTCTTCTTCATCGGCATCTCCACAAATGACTCCCTAACAGATATGGATCTTATTGAGTTCATGAATACCAAAAGAAGAGGCCGATCATATGGGCACTTTTCATTTAAATTCATCATATCAGTTGTTGGTGTTGGAAGCTGATACGTTTTCTGTTTAGGTTTCTTTTTCCGCATTTGCAAAGTGTTTCATTTTATTTTTTAATGCTCGCTGAATGTTCACTTGTTCACAAGTTGCAGTGGCGCTCTCTAGATCCACCGTATGGTAGCCATAGTTTTGTAGTGTCCAGTAACGTTTCCATATTCTCTAACAAAGCCTCTCTTGACCGAGCTATGAATCCCATTGATACGCTTTTCATTTGATGCACAGAATAATGTGCTTTTTGTAGTCGCAGCCCCAAAACTCTGGAAGTTTCCGGCTGGCCCAGATCCTGCAATTTACAACAACAATATTTCCTACTTGGTATTTAAATCCATATGAGGGTTTTCTGTGTATAAGTAAAGTATTTTTGGCCTTGCGTTTATATAGCGCTTTTCTACCTATTGGTACTCAAAGCGCTTTTACAGTCAGAGACACATCTACCCATTCACTCACACAAGCACGCACACATTCACACACCAGTGCCACGCACTGGGAGCAACTGGGGGTTCAGTGTCTTGCTCAAGGACACTTCGACATGTGGCACATTCCGGGGATCGAACCGCTTCGTGGACAACCCGCTCTACCTACTGAGCCACAGTCGCCCCAGTATTTTTAATTTCTTTGTCTGTGGTTTTCAAATGTGCTTCATAAATCAAACTGATTTGCAGTTAACTAGTAATGTTAATTATTAATTTAGGTGTTTAAAATATGATAAAATAATCCTGCGTTCATCCCACAGCGGGGGGGCGGGAGCTTGCAGCATTTCAGCAGTGGAGAGTTAAAAGAAAATTAGGTTTAGAAAAAGTTAAAACTCAACATGAATTTAGAAAATACATAAATACAATATTAATAAAATAAAAAGAAAAAGGAATCTTATATTTAGATTCATAAATTCTGTAAGAATACAGCTGAGACGTCTCTTTTCAGATACCCTTCATTAGTCAACCGTGTTATTGTTATTATTAACGTTATTCACAAGCTGGCCCAGAAACTGTTGTTCTGCTGATTTACCAAGAGCAGGGCAGCGCCGGCGTCTATTTCCCAAACACCTTCGTGCCCCACAAAGAGCACAAAAAGGTCTGCGGCCATGGCAGACCGTCAGTTGGGGTCCGTGGCGTGATGAGCTCCGAGTGGAGCATGACAGGCCTGGCGGTGAGCTGATGGTGCACAACCTTCGGGGAAGGTCAGTCCTCCAGGCGGGGGGAGGGAGGTAAAGGTTAGTCGTGATGCAACAGGGAGCATTGGGGGTCAGGACACGGGGATTTAATCAGGACACGGGGATGGAGAGGGCAGGATGATAAAAGACGAAAAACAGTAAATACATTTTCACTCATTTGAGAAATGTATAGCTTATGACGTCCAAAGTGGTACTGTAATACAGACACATTTGAATATGCTTTAAAAATACATTTTTATTGACCATCAGTGACCAAACTACACATCATTTTGTTGAGTTTGTAGTTCTGCGTGGCTAACTAACAAACTAAGAAGCTTTTGAACTCCTAATTCCGACTTAATTGGTGGATATTTTTTGTCACTGTTGATGGTCTACTAAACAATCCACTTAGCAGGACTTAAAGTTAGAATAAAAAGTGGACATGTTTGTGTTAATGTTAATGCAATGGCCAGTGCTAATGGGCAGACACTGCAGTTCGTCAATTAGCTACCCGGAGTTGGCTCCAAAAGTGTTAAAATGTCCAACTTTATAGTAGAAATAATGTCTACAGATGCTTTAATGTCTCTAAATGTTCACAACCTTGCACCAAATAAAAAGCCTCTGAAGCTAATTTAAAATTTCAAGACAACTGTACATTGGAGAATTTCCACATAACTCAACGTTACGTATAATTAAGGGAGTAAACTTACTTAAACTTACGGTTGAATTCTGTAGAGATGAAGGGCTCATATCTGAGTTTATGAAAATGTTATGGTTCCTCATACAGCCGTTGATCAATCTGCAGAGCACGCTAATGATCACCTTTATTAATAGGCACTGTTTCAGAGGATTAAATGTTGACCATTTGATCAAACGACCAAGATGGCATGGGTCAGGTTCGCCGCATAAACTTCTGGGTTGGATTTTGTTCTATATTTATTTCTGCGTGTGTTACATTAGATTCATAAATGTAAGTATTAGTGGCAGAATAAGAGGAAAAAGAAGGTGAAGTGATTCAGAAACCTTTGTAAAGAAAGTTCTGCATTAAAGGATCACTGTGTGGGATTTGAGCCACCTAGTGGTGAAGCTGCAGATTGCAAACAACTTCACACCCCCGTCTTTCCAAGCATTTAGGAGCAACTAAGGAGGCCACCACTTCAACGCAACGATGCCAAAGGCCCCTCTGTTTGATTTGTCCTGTTCTGGGCGACTGTAGAAATACAGGGGCACAACATGGCAGGCTCTGTGGCTCCATGTAGAGGTGAAGGGCTCATATCTGAGTTTATATATGGCAGTCGATCAATCTGCAGAGCACAGAGCTCCACTTCAACCTTTTAATTTACTGTTTCACAAAATTTGCTTCAAGCTTTGTTTGCATGCACAAAAAAAAATAGATTTGTCACAGAGTGGAAGCCTGCCAGCTCTGTGAAGATGAAAGTTAATATTTTTATACTCATCTTCACTCACGTAGACGAAGCCTGCTATAACAACACAACTCAGCCAAGCAGGTACAATATGTGATTGTTTTACACACACACACACACATTTAGCAATATTATCTATCACTGTAAACAATTCCCACACTGCATTAAATCTTCAATTTTAAGCATCTCATAAAATGTATTAGGCGTCCAACTGTCTGTACAGATCTGTCTCTGTTATAGGCGATTGGATTCAATAGCATGAATCATGTACAGTAGGAGAGAGACGGGGAAATGTGCGGTGTATGGCCATTAAAAAAATGTTAGTAATGCAAACACAGCAGACAGAAGCGCTCATAAAACGTGATCTGACACTCTCCGTTCTCGTAGCCCACATCTCCAGATGGTGTCATGGATCAAATAAACACATACTCTTGGCCGACGGACGCTCGGCAGAACAATAACTCATGCTGGATTAATGTCAAGATCAAAGAAAGCGGCGGCAGTGGTCTGTCGCGAGCGCGTTACTTTACGGCCCTTCCTAAAATAAAAACTGCATGAATACAAATTATGAAAAAGAAAATCCAATAAAGAATAAATATCGGAAAGAAATAAGCGGGGTGTTGCAAAAAGAAAAAGTCTATTTGAATGCAAATTGTTGAACATTTTAAGTGAAGCGTGGGAAGAGAAAATCACCTTCCTCTCTTTTGAATGGCTTCCCATTTTTGTTAAATCATGTTGAACAACAGTGAGTGTCTCAAACGTCTGTAGAGAGATTCGTAAGCAGTTACATTACCGCGTGGAACCGGCAGTTTAAACGGACATGCCCACCGAGGACCTCTTGTGCACAACGCGGCCAGCGGAGTTGCAAAGTGGGAGAAGCAATTTCAAGCTCTCCTGGTTCAGAAGTAAAAAGAACCATTTCCCTCTCGTTTGTCTCAGAGGACGCTCTGAAACATGCACGGTTCAATCATCGCCTCAAATAATTAACGGCGTAAGAACGACTCCCTGGTGGCATCTCAGCAATAAACTTCCAGACGGTGTTAGATAAACTTCAGCCATTTTCAAACTCTGTTGTTTTAGGGTAGATGTCAAATAACTGCACAACAAATGTCAGTGAACAAAAAGACAGAATTTTCAACTGCTCGCCATATTTGGATAGTTATAAAACTAGAAATCGTCATATTAAAAACTGTGTTTGGTTAGATCGAACCTAATTCGAGATCCTCCCGGTGTCAAGAGGTTTTCTGTTGTTATTATTTGACAGTGACTCACTCCTGGGCCTGAGAGTTTTCCGGCAAATAAATTCTAACAGCAGTGTTTTGGGCGAGGAAACAATCGTCTTTAGAGAGCAGCATCAAAGACTGAGTTTTAACCCTGGTAAATTTGTACAAGTGGTGGTTAGAGGAGCTGATCGAGGCCCGTGTTTTGTGTTGTACTTCTTATCAGCGGTTTTGCAGCAGTGCCCTGACGTGAATGTATTAGTTTATTATTGGACGTAAAAAATGCATGAATGAACAGAAACTCCAATAGCGGCTGTATCAGAAAGGGTTTAGCATCGTGTTTCAAAAGATAAACTAGAAAAATTGCTGCAAACCGATTCGAATGTTTTTTTTTTAAATTTATGTGCAACAGTAAGCCCAAAGTTGTTTTGGAGATTCAAATAAAGCTCATCAGGCAAAGCTGGTTTAAGCAAATGCAAATTTACACGTTAGTTGATTATACTTGTTAAACCCAAATGTATATATATATTTACAGTTTTCTGTAATTCTGTTCTATATTTATTTTTTCGTGTGTTACATTAGGTTCATAAGTGTCAGTATGAATTTCATAATAAGAGGCAAAAGAAGGTGAAGTGATGCAGAAACCTTTGCAAATAAAGTTCAGCATTAAAGGATCACTGTGTGGGATTTGAGCCACCTAGTGGTGAAGCTGCAGATTGCATACCATTTAATACTCCCGCCCTTCCTAGCGTTTAGGAGCAACTAAAAAGGCCACCACTGCAACACAACAATGCAAAAGGCCCCTCTGTTTGGTGTGTCCTCTTCTGGGCTACTGTAGAAATATAGCGGTGCAACATGGTGTATACACTAGGTAGAGACGAAAGGCTCAGTTTATGGAAAGGCTATGGTTCCTAATATAGCAGTTGATCAAGCTACGGAGCACGCTGTATCACCTTTAATAACAGGCACTACTTCAGAGGATCAAATGTTTGCTTTTTCAAATGTGTTTAAAAAGCCAATCATTTTTCTCAGGAGTGTAAGGAGTAGCGAGAGTAAAACCATGTTGCAGCATGTAGTTTTGAGAGCCAGATAAATCATTGTTTCTTTAAGGGTTTCTCTAGCACAGCTACTGTATGTGCTTGCCTGTGCTAATGGCTTCTGTGTGCATAGCTGTGACAAGAACAGCTGCCACTGCCTAAACATATACAAGGATTCAAGGAAAGCTCCTGGGCACACCAAGGCCTGTTGGCGATTACTTACGGCCTGGTGTTCATGAGCCTGGGTTTCTGCAGAGGCTGAGCTCAGTTTGAATGTCGCTACACTTGAGTTAACATCTCTGAGTCCCTGATATGTGTCTATGTATATATGTGATAATATTCTGTGGCTACAGCCAAATGACTGCGCTGGCATTAGAAAAGTGTTACTGCAGTTCTTTGGCCTCCAAGCTTGTATGTATGTATGCAAACCGCACACACAAACACATGTATTGCGCTCTTCCCTTTATGCCCTTTTGGGATCCTCATCCTCTCACCCATACAGACAGACAAACACCACTAACCCCCAGGGAGTGCGTCACAAAATGTTATTTGAGAGAAGCAGGGAGCTGAGGACTTCACAGGGGGTTGTGCCTTTATTCTTCCAAAGGAGAATTTTAAGCATGAACAGCAGTGGTTGCAATATGAAGAGTGGTTGACACATAGCAACAGAAACCCGACACCAAGTGATGCAAAAATCTTTTTAAATATAGCATTAAAGGATCCCAATGTAGGATTTGAGACATCTAGTGGTGAGGCTGTGCATTGCAACCATCTTAAAACCCTTTCCTTTTCAGGTGGCCATCACTTCAGTGTAACAACACAAAAGACCTGTAGAAGCATAGATGTATGTAGATATAAATGGCTAATTTTAAGTGATTTCCCCATGCTAATAATTATGTATTATTATAGATTTATAAAGAGTCATGGGTCAGTCTTTGATAAATTGCTAAATGCAGGGTGCACTGTCTACTTAATGCATTGACACTTAACAGGGATACTGGATTGAATTTGTGAGAGGCATGCAGCGTAGGCATAATTACCAGAGTAGACCAGCCAACAAGTTAAATTGCCCAGCCAGGGAATCCATTGTGAACGGATATTTCCCCTATCAGGTCAGAGAGCTGTTGTTTTTTCATGCTTTGCCATGTTCTATCCATGCCATCTCATTCCTAATTCTGTACTGCACCTAACCACACATGTGCAGCCACCTGAATCAAATGCAGCAAGGCACATACCCCCCACCGCCACTCCCCATTGCATAATCAATGGGACTATGAACAAATATGTCGGAAAACACATGCAACATTCATCGCATGCCATTTATATTTAAGCGTGATGAATAAAACATCTGGCAGAATGCTGAATGCTACATTCCGCATTAAAAATGCAGAGGCTCCTTCCAACAGGTTTTTAATGAGTCTGATTGGTTGGAGGAGCCATGTGAGTGAAGGTTCATTTGTGCGAGAACGGACGAGAAAGACCCCACCGACTTGACGATTTTTCCTTCATTGCTCCACAACCGCATGGTGGATGTTGCAGTCGCATGTCTACAACTCGCAGCAATTTGCTGCCAGGCTGGAACAACTGAAAATGTGTGATGTTGGAAGTGTGTTTCACTTTTGGTGACCGTGACCTCACTTCCATCCCATAAATACATGATATCATGGAAAGCACTTGAGGCCCATTTTTCTTGTCATGGGAATGCATTCCAAGGTTTTGTTTTTGTCATTTAGCAGCATGAAAATATGATAAAGGTTCTGGCCGAGAACAGGAACTTGACAGCTATCCATCGAGACTACGCTCCCGGAAATACCATGCCACAGAATGCGGTAGGGTACAACTGGAAATGTATGTTGCTTTTGTGCTGTTGCTCTTCAATTTTGCTGCTGCTGTGGGGAAGACTGGAAAAGAGAAGAAACCAAATGTATTATTTACCTATGGTACACCATTCAGCCACAACATTAGAACCACCAACAGGAGAAGGTGATAGCACTGACCATCTTGCGAGAATTCAGTGTTCTGCTAGGAAACGTTTGGACCTGGCATTCATTGGTGTGGATGTTACTTAGACATGCAGCACCCCCACCCCACAGCAATCACACACACAAAAACAGTTTAAGAACAACTCAAAAGAAACATGAAGAACAGGTGTTGACCTGGCCTCCAAATTCACTAGATCCCAAAGTATCTCTGGGATGATCCACAGAGGGGAATATTAGATTTTCTGGCTCTTGCATCTCTTGCGGTAGAATCTGTTGTGGTCCTTCCTCTTTTCAGTTCAAGCCAACCATTCAACCAGTTGGCCTTCGACCACCTACGCATACACTCATCCCCCACGGGGGACACAATGTTGGCTTGTAGGAATTGCTTGAATTGCAATAATGTTTCACTCTGCATAGACGGAGAGATATGCAAATAGACCTATGAATTCGTATTTTGACCTCAGAGGGTAGTTGTTACAGGTCGCGCTTTGTGTCTTTTCTCTTCGTTCCTGCGTGGTTTCAGGTGCTTTCATCCCACTGTGCGGCAGCAGGCGATTAAGTGAAACTAATACCACTTGTTCGTCAGGCTACCAGATGAAAGGTTAAGGGATCACAAAAGTCCTCCTGAGAAAGGGGCATGCATTTGTGTAGCAATATTCACTTAAATGTGAACCACGTGGCGACACTGCGGGAAATGTCAGGCGACCACCAAAGTCAGTACGACGCACTGTCTAGGGACCGCGAGGGCTCGTAGAATATCTCCTGACAACTCGTGTAATTATTTGGGGCATGACTAGGATGAAAATAGAAAGACTGATGGCTGATGGCACATCAGCTGCACTTTGCTCGGCAGGCAAACGCACGAGGAGAGACCGTGCAAGGAGTGATGAACTAAAGAGAGATAAGGAAGGATTAACGGATGGGAAGGTTTTTTTTTTTTTTTAAAAAAAGAGGGTGGAAAGGAGGGATGAGAAGACATTCAAATGAGCGTTAATAGTTTTATAATCGCAGAGGGTGATTCCTGACATGCTTTTAATGTGGAAGCTTGGATGACACATAATATTCAGAGTAATTACATGGTGCCGTGGAAGGCTTTTAAATCCCCACCAGCAGTCGCTGACAGTGCTGCACTTGTTTGGTAGACGGCGAGAACATCGCAGCCAGATACAGTTGTGCATTTCACTTTTGCAAAGCAGGAGTAGATTTTAAAAGACAATTTGTGCAATATTGTAATATTGTATATGTATAAATCTGAGCCTTATTGTACCTTTACCTTTAAGTAGGGAAATATGTAAAGATTTAATGCATCTAATAAAGCACATGAAAAAATGGAGGACCTATAAGAAAGCTGGACCAGCACTATGTCCAATGGACTGATGTCCAGCTGGTCAAATACACTCAGAAACCATCTCCCCAGGCAGGATGGGAGGTGTCTGTGTCCGTTATCATCTGTGGCTTTCTGAAACCGACAATCTGACATTCACACCCAATTCACACAGTGTGGTGGTGAGTGGGTTTGCACTCCCCACTTCTCATTCATACTTGTGGCACTTTTTTTTTTGCATGTGTCCAAACCAGTACGACACTATCAGTGGCTCCCGAGAGAAACTGCCTGAAAATGTGCTCTGGTTTTTAAAACGTTGCTGAAGAAATCCTGTGGTATTTTTGGGGGTTGTTCGTCCACTCATCGTACATGGGTCTTTTCTGTTTGTCCTGAGCAGCATATCTTGGGAATGCCTTGGGGAAATTTGTTCAAATTTGGGACAGCCATTCACTTAGACTCAAGGAGGAAGTGATTGGTTTTTGGTGAACAAAGATGACTTTAACCTCGAAGTAAAACCCATTCTCTTTACTACAATATAAATACATGATATTGTACAATAGCAGGGAATGTCAGGAGTATTTTACTTGCATTTTAAGTTTTTTTATTTGGGGGAGAAATATGGTTAAGGTTCTGGCTCAGGACAGACATAGACAGTCTTTCATTGAAACTACACTCCCTGTAGTTTCAATGCCAAAATCGCACAATGCACAGAATTTGTTGGTCAGATTTCACCATGACCTTAGATAATGGATTTTTGGACCAGTGAAGACCACCATAAACTCTCCTAAAGGATTGGAAAGGGGCTGGTATTAAGTGGGTTGCAATATGCAGCCTCACCACTAGATGGCTCAAAGTCTTACATTGGGATCCTTTAATCCTGAACTGTATTTAACAAGGTTTTTGCATCACTTGGTGTGGGTTTCTGTTAAATGCTCATTGAGACGGCAGATATATTTAAAAAGAAGAGTGATGCAGTGATTACATTTTATTGTAAAAATGGTCAATTATCAACTTCAATATGTGCAATATGTCACATGATTCTAGACAAACATGGATGTAAACTGCATTTCGACTGGTTTGGAGAAAGGGATATAGATTGAACCAACTATTCTCAAAGTTTATTCAGAGGTATATCTTAAAATTGCTGCAGAAGTTTAAAACATTTGCTCCCACCTCGAGGTTACTGCCTTAATAGGTTTATCCTTAAACGTCTTACTCTTAGTGACTTCTAATGTGCGCGAAACTCCCTCTTCTCCATAGACCCCCTGACATTTGCGGAATGAGTAAGAAACTGAAGAAGTGAGTCCCTGTCTTGAGTGAAGGTTCAGGTAACCCCTGTGAGAGAACCACTTATCAGTCCATCATGGTTGCAGAGTAAGGCGGTAACCTTGGTAGCAAGGACACTGCACAGGTTCTTATTTTCAGAAAATGGAAGATTTCTTATAGTCCCAGCTATAACCATATATCTTAAACACAAACCGCAGAGAGCATAAATGTGCAGAGTGTAATTTAAATATTTTCAATTTCCAGGTCTGATGCTTTATTTTAATTAGAATGTATTTTTCCACACACAGACAATTCTGTTCATTAAGTGCGAAGCTATGCACTGAAAATATCAGCATTTTACAAAAGTGAAAGGACCAGTCAACACAGCGGCATGTCCTTTTTTTTACACATCTAATCAAATTTAAGAGCTCTACCTCTACATCTACATTTAAGAGTCCCATTTCACCTCCATCTCCCCAACCTTTGGAAACAATTTACTACTCAAAATACAGAAAGGTTCTCAGGGAAAATGTAGACAATGAATTATTAATGGAATTTTGTTTGTGTGTGATAGGTTTGTTGTATTTTTTTCCTTCAGGCATTCTTGCTTATTTTCTACACATACACCTCATCCCTTGTTTACAGCTGCACTGAAATGATTTTTTTATTTTTTAAAAGCAGCTGGATGTTTTTTGGAAAGGCTTTTTGAGCAGGAAGGTCAGGATTTGGCTCTAAGTGTGGCTGAAATTTGGTCCTACAGTGCATCCTCCTGTAAAAATTAAGCCAGATTCGAACCAAATAACTATCGGAAGTAGTTCCATCTGTGGGCTCCATGGCTTCCAACAGCTTTGAACATCTCAGAGGTGGACAAAAACGAGCACTAGTCAAAATTCTCTGCAGTCTAGACGGCAAAAATAATCAATTACTCTACGGTATTATCTGTGACACAAAACATTTACATTTTTATTTCACTTTATTACATTTGTATATGTCACAGGTTAAGAGAGAACCACCAAACGATCATTTTTATGGATGATTTCACAAGCGGCAGCACAGAAGTGCCCACTTGAAACTGGCTGTGAAAGCGAGTCGGTCCCTGTAGACCTCCGTGTTAAAAACGTCCAAATACAGCAGAAATAAACATGTTTACAGCCTGGTACAAAACCCAGCTTGGGTCTCTTTAGCTAATTTCTCCATCACGGCTATGGAGTTTGACAGGATTTTATATAAACTGTAAATGAGGAATGTCTCAGCAAGTCTTCTCCAGGAAAACATCAGCAGTTGACGAATATTTAAGAGAACGTCTTTGTGTAGTTACGCATCCTTCTGCCGTTCTGTGACGCATAAAACCTCCAGGCCAGAGTGGGATTTGTCACCACTTAAGCCAACAAAATCACATAGAGGCTGGTTGCAGATCAGATAAGTTTGCTTTGCACATTTAACTAAGACCTCTTTCCGCTCAAACCCCGAGCTTTGTCTAATCCTAACCACATAGCTGCACAAGCTGCACAAACCTGACAAACAGCAACTGAAAGTGACAATAATAGTCCAAAAAGGAGAATACTAAGTCAACTACATAAAGAACTAATGGTCCAATATGAAGACAAACCCTTGTCTCTTGGCTGAAAGTCAAATATTTGGCGTATGCCACCATTTCTCCTGGTTTATTTCTACAAACAGCCATGTGTGGCAGTGACTGGTAATCCATCTAATCTGTTGTTTGTGTATGAACACATGATGAAATTGTTTTATGCAAAGTGTACCATTTATTCTTGAATAATTTATTACACTTCTTCTCAAGCTTGGTTCTGCCTCATGGTCTTATTCTTGCAGACCTGCATTGAGGGCACTACACCAGTCAGGCATAACATTATGACCGCCTTCCTAATATTGTGTAGGTCTCTATTGTGCGTCCATAACAGTTGAAACTCATCAGAGAATGGAGGGTGTCCTGTGGTGTCCGTGGGTGCTACATGTCCAAGTAACACCCACTTGAATGCATGCCAAAGATTTCACAATATCGTCAATGTTATTTACTTCTCCTGTCAGTGGTTTTAATGTTGTGGCAGATTGGTGTATTTATTGTGTGTGAGATAAAGCGATGTGAGGTCAAAGGGAGATTACAGTAAATCTCATATTCTCTGGTCAATAAAAGCTGGAGTTCCCACAAAATGTTGGACCTCATCGTCTCTTCTTTTCCCCCCTGCAGACTTTGATCATCTGCTCTTTTGCATCCTTTATAATTATTATTATTATTTTTTACGTCTGCCTCTTTTGTGCGTGCACAATGCACGAACAACAAACGCATGCACACAGCGCAGCAACACAATGAGAGACACGGGCGTGAAAAGGCACTCGCAGAAAGCGGGCAGGATTAAATGTTAGTAAAATGCAGAATGGATAGTCAGGGGTTAATCCACCCCTTAATCCCAAGGCGATAAAGAGCTTAACATGGATGGTTTGGGAGTTATGAATATTTAGAAATACGGGGTATTTCTATAGCTGCCAAGTTTGGCTTACACGGGTCTCAGCAGGGAGGCCGAGGCAACAATGAGGAGAGGATGAAGTGGTGGGGGAAGAACATGGTTAGAGAGAGAGACAGAAAGAGAGAGAGGGATAGAGAGAGACAGACAGAGAGAGAGAGAGAGAGGGTAGGGAAGTGAGTAAATGATGAAAAATATGATGAAAGAGATGAGAAGAGGTGAGAGAGCAAGGTTGACAGACGAGGAAAGGGAAGTTGATTTCTTTGATATAGGACAGATGAAAAACAATGGAAGGTAGATTGAGAGAGGGGAATAAGATACAGATCATTCAGTCAAATATAGAAAGAGACTAATAGCCAGACTGGTCAGGTATATTTTAGGTAGTCTAAACATAGTTTTGCTTTTGTGACAGGACAAAACATTATGACCACCCCTGCCTTGTATGATGGTGGTTCTTTGTGTGACGCCACAACGGCTCTGGTGGGGGAATATACTGACTTTAAGGCCACACTAATAGATAGATAGAGAGATGGATAGATACTTTACTTATCTCGAGGGAAATTCAGGGTCCATCATCATATAGACGCTACAGTACTATCGTCAATCACTACAGTCCAGTTGATTCCTCACAGGGAGGCGTTGTAGAGTCTTTGATATACCTCAACCTGTCTGTGGAGAAGGACAGAGACAGCAGCCTGTCACTGAACTAGTTACTCTGCCTGACCATGGTGTTGTGTAGAGGGTGGAGGACATTGCCCATGACGGAGTGGAGTTTGTTCAAGGTCCTTTCATCTACCACTGATGTCAGGGACTCCAGCTCTGCTCCTACCACAGCCTCGAGGTTCCCTTCTTCTTAGCGCTGCCTCCCCAGCACACCACAACAAAGAAGAGGACACTGGCAATGGTCCAGCAGCTTCAGGTAGACTTTAAACGGCCTTAGCTTCCCGAGGCAATAAAGACGCCTCTGAATCTGGCTTGATTTGTATGCTGAGTATGCCCAGTCCAGTTTGTGATCCAGGTACTTACAGGTCTGAACCAATCTTTGTACAGATGGTCATTTCAGAAATAGATGGTATGCACTTTCACAGCTCTTTCCTAGCTTGGTGGTGCTCGCATGGAACATCAGGTTGAGTGTCTTGCAAAGGGATACTCTGGCCAGGGATTGAACCACAAATCTGGGAGTAAGTGGACAACAGCACACTGGCACGGTCTAAATCCTGAAAATGTGCATGACTAAAGAGCACAAGGTGTTGACCTAGCCTCCAACTTCACTAGATCCCAAACTGATCAAGTCCCAAAGGCCCACCCTCAGAAGGCGGCCCATGTCCATTCCCTGATGAGTCAAAGAGACCTACAGAATATTCGGAAGTTGGTCATAATGTTATGCCTGATTGGTACATGTCTATAGTACTTAGCTGTAGTAAGTGCGATAGAGTAAGAAAGAGGAAATATTTCTCTACATGAGCCAAAGATGAGGTGGAACCGAACTCATGAGTATTAGGTCATGGTCACATTTTGGTGGTCACCACACAGCAAGTACGGACCCATCCCGTATCCATCATCAGAGAAAGAACAAGCAGAATCTGTATTTCTGTTGCGTCTTCACCTGCTACCACGGTGCACGGAGAGCAGAAAGAAACCATCACCAGAGGAAGCCATGCAATGTGTAGGAGTAGCTACCAAAAAGGAGGATGTCACAAATGGCTTGTACCCTAGCTGTTAGGAAGTGGCTTCATTTGTTACAAAAAAAATAACCTTCTGTGTCTGTGAAATTGTAAAATCTCTGCTTGTCAGTGTGAATGTTCAGAATAAATTGAGGTTAGCCATGTTTCCAAAGGTCTCTGTTTTAAGGGCAGTAAGTAACACAGTGGTAGAGTGATGTAACTGAGAAGTTCTGCCTCTAATTGTAGAGCTAGGTGTATAAAAGCTGTTATTTTTCACACTGTCTTCAGCTTTGAACGCTGCGAAAAGAAAGTCGGGTCACAGCAACCCGTTTGTGTCACGAGTAACAGAAGGCTGATCCTTGACCTTTCCACCCTCGTGTTGTGGAGTTTCGCTACCCGCAAAAGCCTCAGTGGACTGTCAGCGTTGTTGCGACAGACCAGAATGGAATCATCCACCAATCCCCAGAGAGGTGGAAGGTCAGGGCAAAATAATCAGTCCCTTAAGAGATGAATAAAGAAAGATTCACCGGTCATACTCTGTTGCATCATTCTGGCACAAGAGTACAGATTCAATATATCAGGCAGCGGCTTCACCATTCCTTCACATACTAAAATTACAACCAGGACGAGGTCATACAGAGAGATGTGCATGGCCTTGATAAGCCATCTTGTATTTTTGACTGGAAAAACTCACATGTAAGTAAGAACCAGTTCCCACCAAACATACCTCATTAGTTAGAGACTTCACAAGCTATTGAAATCTTTGGTATTTCATATGAATGTTGCAAGGTAAATGTTTGATATTTTTCTGAATGTCTAGATGAAGGTTACTTCGCAAATATCCCACAACATTTGTGTTGATGATTTCTGTCTTTAAATAAGTTTCTGTTGAGGATGCTTGAATAATTCAATACAGTGTGCCTCTGCACAAGAAAACAATTCACCCAAAGGGAGGAGATGAACAAGGATTGTTTTATCTTGCATTTTAACGCTCATCTAGATCTGATGGCATAACATTAACTGTGTTCTCTAATTCTAGCTATTTATTTATTTTTTGTTTTGTTTGGTCTATTATGTGTTTCGCTGATTTTCTTTCCTTGTGTAGATATCTAGGTCCTTTTGAATCTCAATGGAACTGTGACGTGGATGTTCCCGTTGTTGCCATGAGTCATCAAGCTTCGATTTTTCCACTCTTTGAGTGCCCATCTGTGCCTCTGGGTCCTCAAAACACTGAGAGGTTTCAAAGGAAAGCACAAGTGGTCATTAGTGTGTTGTGGTGAAGGAAATCTCTTCTCACTGTAGACAGTCCTCGTGCTTTACATGAGGAAATTACTTCCACGAGATGAGACACAATTGTAACGTGGTGTAGCAAGAACAGTTTTTGGTTATGACATCTTTAGTTTGGAACAGGTCAAGTAGAGACGTGAGGGAGTCTGGGGTGAGTCTAGCATACAGCTTAATGCTAAGACCAAGAGCTGTAGTAAAAATAAAGACACTGTATTCTTAATTTCAAACGCAAAGTCACCTGATCAGTTATGGCCAAAGCAGTAGGACTAGAAAATCTGTTAATGGTGCCACCATAGTCTAGCCAGACACAAGCAGGGTTGTAACTAGGTGCCCAGCAAGAACTTGAGTTTCCAACACGTTCATGTTTGAAATTAAGATTGTTGCCACATCAGGAATTAGGAACTGCAGTCTGAAGAGGAACAAGCAGAGGAATACAGGACTGTATCGTCAGCGTATGTGCTGCCACAGTTGGTATATAATTTCACTACAAATAATGAAAAGACAAGAGGGCCCAAAATACATCCTTGGGGAACACCGTTTTCCACAACAACAGCATCAGAGCCAGACCTGCCAAGCTGCAAACAGTCAGGAAAAAAACCTTGAATAGATTTTTATATTTGGAAAAAAAAAAAAACATGCTTCAAGTGTCATCTACACAATCCTTGGTCGTTATACTTGACAAGAAAGTGAATTGGAGGGAAGCAATTGACTTACTATTGGCATAATGAGGAGGGTTACTTCACACTGTTTCCTTAATCTTGTCTCGTTTAACTTTTAATTTAAAATACAGTACTGGCAAGGTCTTTTTTTGTTGACCACTCTCCTCAAACATTTGTTCCTTCAGAATGGTTTTGTCAGGGTCGCAACATGATCAGAGTCACGTATTTCATCTGCTTCTCTATTTCCAAAATTCTTACTGCTCACGACATCAAAATTTCTCAAATATTTTTAAGTTAAAAATTACATTCAGCTGAAGGGAACAATTCAAGACTTGCCTTATAGCAAATTCACAGGTCCACACTGACTTTTTTTTCGTACAAAGGTTTCAACTTTGAATCCTTGAAACTGGCAGAGGTCAATTCTCATTAACAGTTGGGGAAAACAAATTATGTTACAACATTTCCCATGCGCCAAAAAATGGTTTCTCTTTGAAACGTTACAAAAGATGCTTAAAAATTTATTAACTACACTATAGTAAGTCCTTTTCCTTTTGTGCTCCTTCATATATCCATGTTATATTTGCTTCATTCACAGTAATGTACATTTAGTACCAATAGATCAGCTACCACTTTTAATATCACTATTTATATGAATTTTGTATTTTCTATAATTGTGAAATTTTAGTATTATTAAGGTGAAGGCTTCAAATGAACCCACATGGGGTTTCTTCATCTCCCTGAAATGTAGATTATATTATTATCTTTGCTTTTTGTTATTTTTAAATTGTGCAAAATAAAGAAATACAATTTTAAAATGGAAACCAACTGGACAGTTTATGACTCATACCGGCCTTCTGCAGGCTCTTAATTGACGAGTAATGGTCCACGGTATCAAATAATATAATCAGAACTAATGTCGTCTAATGCGAAACTAGCAGTCACAGCAGAGTGTTTGGTTCTGAACCCAGATTTTGAGTTTTATTTTTTTTTGGAATAGTTTCAGCTGATCAGACACCGAAGTCTCCAACACCTTGGCTAAAGCTGAGAGATTTGCATGCTTTCGGTGGGGGCATGGCACAGACGTGCTTCAATAAATCTGGCAATTTGCTAGAGGAAATTGAAAGATTAAAAAGAAAAAAAAAATGCCACCGAGTGAGTCAGCTGTAATCAGAGCTGAGTTTGAACGGATCAACAGAGCGGATGTACAGTTTTACATTTCACCAACATCTATCCAGAGGAATTAAAGAGACCTTGCACATGTTTTTTTTTTCTTTTTAAATACAAATTTATTGCAAATATATAAATAGATCTTTTGTACAGAAATTGCAAAGGGAAAAATGTTAATATCAGCAACAAATATTTAAAGAAAGCCGCAAAGCCAAGATTTGTTCCCATCAATCCAAACCTTTGTTTTGCCTTTCCCTTTTGGTCTCTAAGCATTAACACGTGTAGAGGTGAAACCAGAGGGGAGAGTCACGTTAGATTTGAAGAGAATACAACCACGGGACTTTTAATTTAATACAATGGTGGCCCCTTTTAATCACCTCTTACATTTTAAGATCCCTCCCCCTCAAAAAAATCCTTTTACCGTCAACCAAGGGCCATATTTTGACAGAGATGTTACATAAAAGTGCAAATAGGAACTAAAAACCACATAATGATGATGTGAGAATTTGGCTCATAATCACACAGATGGTGCGCCTCAGTATTTTATATGGTTGTGATCACAGATAACTTTTCTTTGTCTATTTTAAGGGGCTTTTTCATGCTATTTATATATATATATATATATACTTTATTTTGCAGAAAGAAGAAAAATAGTTCAATACCTCTAATCTCATTTTTTTGTAAGTGTTGGTAAAAAGAACAAAAAGAAGGAGGAGAAAAGAAATTGCTGAAACCTTCACTGCAGCAAAACAACAAATGAGTTTAACAGCTGGAACACGCTGTGAATTACAAATCTGACTTGCACGTTCCTCAAATATGTCTTGTAGATTTCATGTAGCAGTGTGCACAAATGTGCAGAAACTAGTATCGTAGGCGCCTAGGGAGTACAGCTCAACAAAAGTTCAGACATTGCTCGGCGGTCTCAGAGTTCTGGACCAGGTCTTTGTGCAGCAGTACATGTTTGTGCGCCGTGCGTACTCATAGCACGCATGAATGGTAAATGCTTTTGTTGCTGCAAGCCCCTTCTTCTCTCCGTGGACTGACAGCCATCTGTGGAAACCGCCAAGTTCTCAATCACTGGCACTGACAAGACCAATCATTCTGGCGGTGAATACCACCCCACTGGATTGTGTGTTTAGAATAGCAATGGATACCCACCAAGCCACCCAGCGAAGACTGATCAGAACGACAGGTTTCTGACACTGAGCCTCATTGAGTCTTGCAGCGAAGGGACCTCTTTAGCTGTTTGCCCCCCTCTGGATGTGGGGTTGGACAAATGGCAGCTCCGAGTCAGAAGATTGGCCTCCGGTGCCAATAAAGAGCGACCGCCTTTTCTCATTACTCCGCTGCTCCCTTTCCAATTAAAACATTACAAACTGGCTGCCCAATATAGAACGGCTGCGGTGACAAGCAGAAGGCCAGGCTCAGCCCAGAGGTTAATGCATCTCATTTCCTTTTGCAGTTGACACCGGGGGAACCCTTGGAAGATTTTGGCAAAGGCTGGACCACAAAACAAGCCCCAGTATTGTGATTTATGATTTGCTGTCACTCAATAAACACATACATGACAGAATGCATTTTAAAATATATTCGTGTCTCCCTTTGATTTGGTGGAATTAATATCATTTGATTTGGCGGGAAACTATTCCCGCCAAATCAAATTATATTAATCCCGCTAAATTTGATTGAGTTACCATATTCATATTCTTTTTTTTTAGTGTTTTATTTTCACAAATTTATAATAAATATGGACTATTCTGAGAATAACTACAGCTTCGCTTTTAGGTTTACCTTCCACGATGTCCCGGCTATCCCTGCACGCACCAAGTTGCGCATAATGTAATGAACTGCTGCACTGCAAGACCTATGATAAAAAACGTCAATTTACAACCAAATGCAAGGTGAATTCAATTAAGTCGTCAGGGAGGAGGCCAGAAGGCTCTGGGACCACAGGAGGATGAATGAAAATCAGTCATTTAGCTAACAGCATGTGGGGCGAGGCCGAGGGAGAAGCCGCTGACGCTGCATCAATTTGCGACTTCTAACTGATGGATTGAGATTCGGTTAAGGCCCTCAGACTAAATCACCGTGTGCGGTTGTGTTACTTATGCACGCTATTCTTTGAACGCGTATTGTGATATAATTTCCTTGAAGGGGTCGTTTGAGAGGAGCTGCTATGTGTGTGGCCCTCAGAGGAGATAGCTTCGCAGGTCTATTATGGCGCATTCTCTTAGCGATGAAGGAGAAAATGGGAAGATGGATGTAAACAACCCCCGGCATTAAACCTTTTTTACTCCCCCAGAGTTGGTATATAATACAATCACCCAAATGAAAAACAGCATAGGCAAGAATGTAAATATAAAACATCACTGAGAATTTAAAAAACAAAAAACAAAAAACAAAAACCTCGATGTTCAAATCAAAGGTACTTGACGATACTGTATTTCAGCCCCTATAGTTTTTGTTTTCAATGTACGTACGTCCACTCATTGTACACAACAATATATTTTTGTCTCTCAAAAAAATACAGGGAATCATGCAAATATAACAACTTTTTTTCTTTTATGTAGTACACTATGTTAAGCTTTCTCTGTTCCCAAACCTTTGTAACATTTATCATTGCAGGTACTAAAAGTCGGTCCCTTGATTCCCAACGATTCCCCGCCACCCCTCGAAAGAAGACCCCCTCCCCCACAAAAATAAAAAAAACAAAAAGACAAACATCCAACTGAAAATAGAGAAACACACGGACATATCAAGAGATCAGGCTCAGTATAAAACATCCAGAGAAGCATTTTTAACATTAGTATTATTTTTTTTGTTTGTTTTTTGTTTGTACAAAATTCACAGGTATTTCACAGATCCTTTGTCCATCTTTGGAAACTGGGTCCAATCATGTGGCAAACTTTAGCCCATCTCTGCTTAGCAGGATCATCCGATGCTCTTCTGCTCAGAAGCTCTCTTGTATTTAGGGACATTAGAGTAGAATAGTCTAATACATTCTGATTTATATGTGTGTTTTTTGAGTGCTTGGCAGTCGGAAAGGGAACTCCTGGCAGTGCTCGGCCCGTCACAGCTGCGTCTCTTAGCCACCAAGAAGCCGGTCATGCCAAGACAAGTTTCATTTGTCTCAACCGACTTCATTTTTTCATTATTAGACAAATACAATTTCACAAAGTATGGCATGCATTTAATTTTTTTATCACACAAGCCTTTCTGCGGCTATCACGAGGAGACACGGCGAATAGTTTTCCATTTATCAAATTTGGCACGCGGGCTAATCTCCCACACATTAAGCTAATGGACTTAATAGGCTATTCGAAGAAAACGGTCTAAAGATACCAAATGCAAGGTTTCACAACCAGTCTGACAGTGCTAATATCTGCCTGTCACCTGTCTCAAAAATTAAGTGGAATCGAAGTTGTGTGCCTTGGAGAGATGCTTTCAGCTGCAAGAATATTTCCATAATGTGCTTCTGTCATGCATGCATGTGTTTATGTGAGCACTGACTCGTGCATGGTAGCTTTTTTTTTTTTTATTGTAGCCACGCTTTCGCATGTTTGATCCCAAATGTCTGCCTGCATTCAGCCCAAATCCGCCCCATATTACCCTCTCCTCTGAAGACCTTGCCCGTTACCTGCCTTTCAGGAAGAGAGTCATTTTGCTTTACTCAATCCTGTGACTCATTCTGACTCACTATTTACGTTCCATTTTTTTGTGTGTGTCCTTGTTGTGTGTGTGTGCAGACATGCTGCAAGGAGGGCAAGGGCGCAGAAAAGGGAAGAGGAAGCTAAATGGGTTATAAAACGAGTTGGTATTTCTGGGTCTTTTTCTTTGATCACAGAATAACAAAGCTGGCCCTCTGCCACCATGACATGATTGATAAGTTTGTGGCCCTAAATCAGAAGTAAAATTTTTGTAGACAACTTTGTGAGGTGTGGAGATGCGGACAATGTGAACACACTGTTAGTTTGGCTGTTTTGGAACACCTTCTTTAGGGAAGTTTGCATCTAGGAATTTCAAAAAATGATCCACAAATTGATCAAAATGGTGACCTCTGAACTCCGTCGTCTGGAATTCAGCAGCCCACTTCCTCACTATGCTGCAGGATACTTGTGGACCTCTTTGAGTGAAATTTTGGAGACTAGATTAGTAGATAACTGCAAAAAAGTCATTAAGTCACGACAATACCACTCAAATTGTTGAACTGCACATGCACATTTCATCTCCTGTTACCTAAAGTAAGTCTTATCAATCACCCTTTGCATTGTTAATACCTATATGAACATTGACGCTTCCTCTCCGGACCCTTAAATGGTGATGATTGTCCATTAAGGCTGAACTTTAAATTACAATGTTTCATGTTTTTACTGTGCTCTAATGCGTTTTACTCGTTTTGCAATTACAGATAAATCCACTCAACATTTTGGACACCGATTCATTCTTCAGGAAATCAATTTGCTTTGTGCCAGAGGGAGGATTACGGCAACATATTAGAATCTGAAGACGTCTGTGATTTTTGTGGCAGTACACAGACACAGGGGAGGTAAACCAAGCCAGCCTCTTACAAAAGGATTAAACTTTAATAGCGCATTAGGTGGCTTTCACACGTCTGGCTTTCCCACGGCTCTGAGACAAACAACAAGGACGACGCTACAAAAAGGACCATCCATCTCCGGGAGAGCCACCCTCCAGGGGTTTACGGAGGGTATGGGCAGGAAAAAAAAAGGGACGCTGGTTTTGTTTTTGGATCAAACACAGGTTCTTGAGAAACAAGAGTTTGTAATTAACACATCTGACTGATTATTTAGTCTGACTTCAACGGATAAACCAGCGTGTTTTTTTGTTTTTTTTTCATCTAAAGCTTGCAGACTGACAATTTAATTGCATCCTCTTCTCCAGTAAGCCCAAATGAAAAATTATTAATTTCCCCTGAAGCAGAAAGGCCAATTAACGCAACTATTAAGTCTGAAACTGCAATTAGTGCTTTGCAAACAATAATAAACTATTGAGAGTGCAGTTCTGTCTTTATAGATTTTCATCAACTTTAAATGTACGTTCGTTTCCATTGAGTGTGACTAAGGTTTGGCAGCTGCTTTAAAAGTCACAGTTAACGAGAAACTTGATATCCCCTCTCCAACTGCAGCGATAGCACTTATCTTGAACCGAAAATAATAAAGACATCTTTTGGCACTTTTCACACCACTGTTGAAGGTGTCCTGTATCACGACGGGAGCAGGCGAATGAGCAGAAGAGCACTGAACACCTGAAAATCTATTTCCTGAAAAAACACCTCGGTGTGTTACATGTGTTAATTAAAATCAGAGAATGCATGAAATTAAAAAGTCGTCCATGGAAACAGTAGTAACAAGCCGTATTTCCTGTCACATAATATCCAGTAGATGAAGGTAAATGGCAGCTGAAATGACGGCCTCCATCCTGCTCGTGCTCATATCCTCCGTGTCCGCTTCTGTAAACTTCTTTTGGCAGTTGGGGAGTTAAAACGCACCGAGTTCCTTCTGTAGGATTAGATACTTCTAGAACAAGCAAAGAACAAATCCTCTGATTTTTGGAGTCACAGTTGCATGTTCCTTTGGAGACTTCAGATAACAGAATGCTAAACATTTCCAGGACTGTACGATACCGTGATCTATCATAGAAAGAAGGCGGATGAGGTGGCGCATACCGGATACACAGTTACTAAAAGAGTTTAAGCGTACCCAACAAATCCATGGCATACGACCCTTACTGTGTCGGTGTCTTAAAGGGCGAGCCCATTACTGTTCCTCTTCAGGTTTTTTTAGTCGGGAAAAGCCGTGACGGCGCAAAGGCATTATCTTGGAAGCCCATTTTAACAGGCATGTCGTTGAGGAAAAAAAGAATCTTTTGTGGATTTTCTTGTTGCACTCACAAATAGGAGCCCCTGCACTCTCCTTGTCCTCCAAAAAAAATAAAAAACATCCAAAGCATCGCATCGCAGTTCTGATCCCACAGCCACCAACAGCTTAATGCGAGGGGACTAGCCTGGTTGCTGGGCAAAGAGCAAAGAAAAGGTTTCATGAGGGGGAAGAGAAAAGACTAACTGGTAAGTAGAGAGGGACTTAGCTAATTAGGCCATGTAATTAGGAAGATCTATAACACACAGTTCTCAAAGAAGATGAAGAGGGCTCAGTCACAAAGAGGCACAATGCATGTTAGGGGGTTTTATACCAACAGCATCATCATCTAGAAACCTAGCGCCATTTTAACTGAATGATTAGACGAAAGGACAGAGCAGTATAAAAAAATTAAATAATAATAATAATAATAATAATAATAATGGACTCGCCCTTTAATAAAACTTGAGAAAATATTTCATGAAACAAACAAAGGAAAGGAGTAAAAATAAAAAATCCAAAGAACAGATCCGTATGGAGGTACGTAAACTTTTGCATATCACTCCCGTTCAACCTGCATGTATTCAGATTAATTTATGTGCTAAAAAATAATAAAGACAATAAGAAAGAAAAGCAGTGTTCATAAATGCTATACAAGACCAATTTCTAGGCCTCTTCATTTAATAAAACGGAGCAGTAACCCGCTCACAGTATACCTATATCCCATTGGACCCCGTGAAATCTGTAAAAATGGCCGCCCACATGATTATTTCCAGTATAAAGTGAAAATATATAACAAATTTAACACGGATATGAAAAAAAAAAGTGAAGCAAGGACGTCTAAAATCAGTTTTCACATTATTAGGGTAGGATGTCTCCGATTGTTTGCAGATGATGTGATCATTTATCCGCCACACTGTCATTTCATCACAGACCATTTGTATAGAAAAAGGCCAGGTAATGCTAATATGAGCAAAGATTAGGTGATGTCTGTGACGCATCACTGTCACGTGACGCACGTGAGGAGAATACATTGATCACGGCTGACACCTGTACATTTGTACATGCCATTAATTATCTAGTATTGTTCAGACGACCAGTCACCGGGCAACATATGGACAAGTATTAATTTCCGTTTGGGCACATAGAGTATAATCTGACGAGGCATGCCGACACCCGCTCAAAACAACCACTGTGTACCACACAGCCACACACGATCATGAGGCATAAAGTGCAAGCGGACATGCCTGTCACGAGTCGGTTAATGAAGTTATCAATTATCAGACAACAACAGCATTCATTCCCAGAACAGAACAGACACATTGGCAGTAATTAGAAGTGTCCTTTCCCCTCTGTGCCTCGCTCAGTTTTCTATGTCGGAGAAAGGATTTGGAATGTACCACGCTGCTCACACTGAATGGTTAAAATAGATTTTGCCCATAACACGCTTGCAGTCTACTTAAATTAACGGTGGCTGCCGAAAATTGTTTGCATCCCTATTTGACCCCTTGATCGCGTTTCTTTCTCCTTTATACCCCAAACATGTTCTTATTTTCTCCTGTTCTCTGTCACATATGGATCGTATCTCCTGTGGCTGTCTGTAAAGAGCTCATTTATCACTTTATTTAGTCTTTTACTGGTAAAGGAACCTATTGTTCTTCAGGTGTGTAGCATCTAAGGGCAGATTAATTTGTCCTCTTTACAGCTTCCATTATTTAGACAAATGCTGTTGAAGACAGTTGTGGGACAACATCCTTTACTCCACACATTGAACCTTTCAAGAGAGCTAGTTAAAGATGTGTTTAACAGCTTCCTATGCAATCACTTCAGCGTTTCAGGCTGAGGCTCCACTTTAATGTCTCCTGTGTTTTTCTTCAAGCCCACTTGACTGTTTTCTCAGTGTTCATATATTCCTTTCTTTACCGTTATCTTTGTGACAGATGCTTTTGAAATGCAAATAATCCCGCCTCGAGGAGGATCTCAGCGAGGAGAGACAGGGCCTGCGTTTGACATCTCTGTTCACTAATCTGCACGGTGTCAGTTGCAACAGAGCCCAGATCTCACCCCATCACAGCCTCCCTTCGCTTAGAAGTCTAAACATATCCAATGCGGACGCTGCAAACCGATGCGCCACCCAGAACAAAACAGGAAACATCTCGGATTACATAAGATTTAAACAAAGGGTATCGGTTTACCCCCTGTGATCACGCACAGATGAAAACATGGCACTGATATAAAGATGGTCACAAAACGTGATCACTTGGATTGTACAAAATTATACAGTTGGCATTTGCTCCCTGTACTGTGAATGATGAAACCCACAAATAAGAATGATCCAGAAAAAGGTGCTACAATGAAGTGTTAAAATAAAACACTGTAATGAAGCTCGAATCCCAGGCACAGTTTCACAGTCCTTGCTTTTAGCACAATATTCTATACACCTAGCATGCCAAAAAAAAATAAAAAATCAACAAAAAAAAAAAGACCCAAAGGCAAAATTGTGTCCCACATATTTCTCCCCATGAACTTCAAATGGCTTCTCGGGCCCAGTGGCCGATCAGGAGAAGCATCTGAAGCCTTTCCCGCCGTGCTTAACTGTGGTCCTTGCTCTCAGTCAGTCACAGCTTCTGCTGAGCTGACACGCCTTTCCAGTAATCAAGGATGTCATGCAGGTCCTCGCCTTTAGCAAACTGCACCTTTTTTCGAAGCGCGTTTCCAGCCGTCACATAACAGGCCTCATCACGCTGCCCTTTCCGGTACGGGCGAAAGCGCTCCCAGATTCGCAGTGAGCTCTCGGAGGAGTACTCTGGGCTGGAGGAATAGCCAGAGTAACTGGAATGGTGGCGGGCAGGCGAGAGCTGGGAGTAAGACGCTGCGTCCCTGCGGGAGCGCGTCAGGGGCTTTAGGAAGGACACTCGCTGGGCTGGGGAGCCCTGGTGGGACCCTTCATAGTAGAGAGCTGGGACGGAGTGGCGGTGCTCCGAGCAGTGGTAGTCCTGCTGCACTTCCAGCTGCTGCTGCTGCTGCTGTTGCATTTGTTGTTGTTGTTGATGATAATGGTGTGCTTTCTGGCTGTCCTGATGTTGGGCACCAACACCACCACTGTCGCAACCACCACCACCCCCTCCACCACAGCTCCCACCCCCCACTAAAGGTAGCCTCTCCAGCGGCTCCCCACAGCCCACAGGACTGGCTCGGTCTGGGTACTGCTGCTGCTGCTGATTACAGGCATCTGGGCTCCTTGGCTCAGGAACATCCAGGCTGTACACCCTCGCGCCTCCACGTTCTCTGTCTCGACCCATGGAGCTACAAGATGTGGTGCTGCACTGTTTCTTCACAGCATTTACAATAACCACGGCTGCGTCCGCACTCATTTGGCGCTGAATAGGACGTACGGCGGTGGCTGGAGGAGGGGGCCTGTAAGGGGGAGACATGACAAAGCCGCCGCCACTTATCCCCGGGCGCTCAGAGAGAGGGGCATTCAAGGCCGGGAGTGGAGGTGGAGGTGGTATTTTGTTGGGAGCAATGACCTGGCATGCATCTGTCATCCCTTGGGAGAGCGGAATGAGACCACGTGTAAGAGATGATGTGCTTGTGGGGGGTGGGGAGGTGGGATTGCAGGAAGCCGTAGGGTTAGTAGAGGCCGCCGAGGCAGCGACTGCTGCTGCATCCAGTTTCAGCGCATCAATGCAGTTGTTAATGATCTGGTTAACCTTGTCCACCTCCATGGCAATGGTGGAGATCTCTGATGCAGAGCCGTGTCCATCATCATCAGAGTCGTCGCCAAGATCCGATCCATCGTGGTCCCTCAGGTTTTCCCCCCTCATCCCTCCATGCCCACCATCTCCCACCCGCTCCATCCCTCCCCCTCCAGTTCTGACATCCATGTAGTTTCCTTTACTTGTAGACATGGCCTCGGAAAAGGCCGTGGCCATCTTTTCCACTTGCGGGATAGAGGAAAGTCTTGAGGAAGTGGTGTTTGCTGAGTGGAGCATTCCAGTGCTTGAGGAGGTGGACATGGGCAGTTTTCCGCCATGGTGATGCTGATACTGATGATGTTCCCGGGACTGTTCCTGAAGCTTGTGGACGGCTGATGGATCATTTGCTACTGCTGCCGCCACCTCTGGCCCATAGCGCATTTCCAGTATTGTTTTCTTGACACAGATGGATTTCTTCTTCTCGTCATGCATCCGTTTCTTACGAAGACAATAGTAGACGAATCCTAGGACAATGAGCATGCCAAACAGACAGCCAACAATGGTCATAATATAATGAGTAGTGGTGGAGGATTTGGGGAGAATGTCTTCAGGTGGACCCCGAGTAGAAAACTGGAGACAGGTGTGGTTATAGCGCTGAGAGTTGCGGATGGACGCTACGCAGAAGGTGTAGTTGTTGTGCGGCTTGAGCTTGTTGAGGGTGATCATCTCCTTCTTGTTCTTCAAGTTCATGACATCGGACACGTATGTGTGATTATACTGTGTTAGAATATACATCTTGCTGTAGGGCTTCGGGATCTTCACAAGGAGAGAGGCTGATGACAGAGAGACATGTTGGAGCCTAATGCTGGGGCTGAAGCTGTCATCGGTGGATGAGGACGAGGTGGTGGGCTGGTGGTACGGCCCCACCCCACCGAACATCTCCGGTCCAATCCCAGAAGGACCATCCAGATCCGGGGGGAGCGAGGTCATCCCTGGGATCATCACACCATCCCGGCAGTGATGGTACAAAATGTTTTTAGCGTTCCGACCGGCGTGACCGGCAGCGATGGGACTGAGCAAGGGGAAGCCGAACATTTCCCGGGGGGTCTCGCATTGGAGGCGGTCGTAGGTGTGCGAGACGTTGTTGAAGAACTCCAGCCAGGTTAGGAAGCTGTAGAGATCACAGCCGCAGTGGAACGGATTCGCCGCCAGTTCACACACCATTAACCGACTGAGGGCCGTGAACGTGGACGGGTCGATTCGGGCCAGTTTGTTGGATGACAGGTCAATGCTGCTGAGGCTGGGGCACTCCCAGAATGCATTGCTGGCAATAACCTCGATGAGGTTGTGCTGCAGGAAGAGGCACTGCATGCGCCCGAGTCCTCTCATCATCCCCTCTGTTAGGTTTGTTAACTTGTTGTAGCCCAGCTGAAGAACCTGGAGAAAATACAAAAAAAGCAGTAGGGCATTTTTCAAAGATTGATTTGATTGATTTGTGCTTTTATTCTTTTTATCACTTGTACGGTCCTAGTGATAGCCTTGAAACTGTCTTTTACTGAGAGAAATTATAACACTGATTATTGCTCAGCAAAAACCCTGAGCAACAATTGGTCTGACTCAATTTTAAAATGAATTGAAGTCTTTTGAAATGTTAAAGAATTAAGCACCTAGTTTTATGTGAACCTATTCAAAATAAACCATTCTTTTTCAAGGAAGCAGCTAAAAAGTTGTGAGCTGTATCCCATTTCCTCCTCACCTGGAGATTGGCTTGACCTGCAAAGGCTCCGTCCTCGATGTAACTGATTTCATTCTTGGTGAGGTTGAGGTCGGTCAAGTTGGTGAAGCGGTACATGGAGCTGAAGAGCACGGCTTTCAGCTTATTCTCATTCAGCCTCAAGTCGTGAACCGTGTTGTTGATGTGCTGGGGGATGGTCTCGTACGGCGGCTGGTTCTGACTGCATATTGCCAGCCACACATATCCTTTGTCCCCTTCGATGAGCCAGCAGTCCCCGTTGGCCGTGTTGGGGAAACAGGAGAAGAATAGGAGGGTGGGGAGAATAAGAAAAAGGAGAGAGGAGGTGGCAGAACCATGCATGATGCCAGTGAAATAAAAAAGAGGAAGAAAGGGAAAATCGTTGACAGGAGGGAGGTGGATGTGCAGACAGGAGAGGAAGGATTGTGCGTTTGTAGGAGCAAGGGAAGCAACAAACAGTTGCAAGGAAGGATTTCAGAAGAGGAGATGGGTCTGGGTCGGGTGCTAAAAAAGGGGTTGAAGGCTTCACAGTGCCAGTCTCGGCATCGTGGAGATTAGCAGGGGACCCAAATTATGTCATATCTAGTTTGACTGCAGCATGAGGTGACGCAACTCGTCTTCATGCTCTCTCCTTTGGATTCAGGTCACAGATGGATCGTTGGAAGAATCTGCAGGATCTGTAGAGGGGAACAGAACGAGACAGACATGTTTTGGTGTTATATTGCCGGTTATTTTTGCACAGATGGGATGAAGAATTACACTAGATTACAATCTTGATTTGTGGATCTAAAAATGCAACGAAACTCATGTAACGCTGCAGCATTGCAACAATTCTATTTACTGAAACTGCAGGCATCACAGACTTTTTCCATCCGCTGGCTGTTTTTCATCACAATGATAATATATGCGTGCTGCATTGTTCTTCATTTAGCCTACTGCATCTCCACTTGGTCCTCCTCCATCCTCCCTCCACCTCGTATGACTATGAGTCCTGGACTTATACCTGCGGTACGTGCACCTGCCAATCCATCCTCAGTCCCGAGAGGGTTTTTTATTTTGGACCCAAAGAGCAAGCATTAATCACCCAAATACGGACAGCACGTTGTCTCTGCAGACATTCCTTGTTACGACTCCATCCCGCCAAACCCTAAGCTCTCCAACCCATCTGCATGTCGTTTGAATAGCAGTCAAGCGTTTACATAAGGAGAGGATTAGCCGCCTGTTGCATCACGACAGACATTGTCCTCTTGCCGGCTCAGCAGCTGGGGAAAAACACACTTACTATTACGCACGCATTGCACAAACATGCACACTGACACGGGGGCGCACATGCAGTATCGTCTACAGCTGCACAAGGCAAAGCTATCAATGTGGATTCAGAACAACAATCTGTTTCCCGGAGGAGCGAGCCACAGTTCTTTCCAGTGTTCCAAATTCAGACTTATTTCTAATTCTGGCAAAGAATTGAACTCATTACAGTTTATTCTGGTCTGTTCCCCCCAGAGGTACCAGCAGGGAGCCTGGTCCATCTTCTTTTTAGATCTTCTTATTACTGCAGAAAATTCAAACTGTGTGTCTAATGACCTCAGGCACCTGTTAGGTTACTTGTCTCCTCTTATTAGGTAGAAACAGTGCAACGGAGATGTAAATGCATTTAGTTGTGATTACTCACACTGCCCCCAGGAGTGGTTATCAATCTATTTGACTATGCATGTAATGTAATTTGAAAGTTGTCAGCGAGGGCATTTACAGGGACCACTTACTCTTGAGCTATAACTTATTTTAGCCATGTCTCTTCCCCTGTCCGTCCTTGCTGTACCAGGACAATAATGATGACAACACGTCCTCACGTGACGTAAATGACAAAGAAGCGGCTCGTGATCCGAAGACGATCCGAACATGAGCTGCAAAACAAGGTGAAGGCACTTTAATCTCACGGGCTGTGTACATGGCCTCCGATGGCACTGGGTCAAACGTGTTTACCGCTTAAGCGACAGAAGGACGAAGCAGCCGGATGAATTCTGAAGTGCATAGGGAGATGCTGTCTGCCGAGAGCCGGCCGAATGAAGCAAAGATAGGGGACGGTGTTACACAGTACAGATGGAGCATGACCCAAAATCATGCTGGAAAACCAACCCAGGAGGTTTTGAAGAGGAATATTCTGTAATGACTGAGTCTGCAGAGTCTATGAATACCTACCCATAAAACTTTTGGAAAGTTGCTCTAGAGTAGCTCCTTTGGGAACTGATTATTCCCAGGAAAAGATCTGCTGGGCCAATCAACTTTAATTGGACTTTATGCATTTCTGGACAGAAGATCGGTTGTAGGATATAACATCCATAACCCATAATAAAATCCAAACCGACTGTTATCAGACTTCCTACATGACCCCTGACAGCGCTAGTACACACCTGGTAATATATCACAAAGAAAGGTTAGGGTTAGGGTTATGGTTAAAGACAGTCATTGCAGCAATGGATTAAAAGTGGGATTAACATTTTATTTGTGATTAAATTACATTTAAGAAACTAAAAGAGGCCGCTATGAACAAAAATAAATGCATTTCCTAAACGATCCCTACATATCCCTCTATCCCTGTAGTTTCTAACCGTCAAAGAAATAAATGGTCAAATGAGCAGGGGTCCAGTATATTTTACCAATCACCTCCTTCAAATTCACTTCATTATCTTCACAAAAGACTTTGCAGGTACCACTTTGACTGACGTGATGTAAATTATATGGAAGCTGTTCTTCTTTTCATTTGCTCCACTGCTCCCCGGTGGATCAAAGCGCAGCCTGTACTCCAGCCCATCACCAAGCACATTCTGGGACACTCCATTTGCGATTGATTGTCTTGCTCCCTTGACTGAGGTTTATCCCCTCCACATGAGACGTGATCTCATTCGGCGCTCCACATAGTGAAACCCAGAAGGGTTCACGAGAGGGAGGCCGGAAACACGGTACGCCCGCACGGCTGAGCGCTCAGGGATGCGATTGCATAACGAGGAACGCGGGGCGCGCGGAACACCTGTCGCAAAGGGGGAAGGCATGACTCGCAACGCTGAGCCGACTGTATAAATGTAGGACGGAAGATCAAACTTTTTTTCCCTTCAGTGCGGCAGACTGTGGCTGACTCCTGTGACAGCTGCTCACTGACTGAATCTATTTCTGTAGCAATGTTCAAACTACCTGATGATCAGCTCTGGTAAACATGTTATATTGCACGGTACAAACAGTGCAATAAAGATACGAGTGGAAACAGACAAAATAGTCTGCTCAATTCGAGGAATCTGGGAGATGCTAAGGTATTCCTAGACCATGTAAAACTTTAAATATAACCTAAACTTGTAAAAGGAATTAACTCATCAATGCAAGTTCTCTAAAAAGGAGTGATAGAGTTTCTTGAAAAGGTTTCACCACTCACCATATAGCCTCTTAAAGTTCTGAAGGACCGGTGGGATTTTATTTGAAGCACCTGCCACTTGCACATGATGGGGGCCCTAAGAACTTTACCGCATTTATCCCGGTAACGATTCTTCATATTCTGGTTTGTGCTTGTGTTTGAGGTGGTGGAACAAATTAGTGCTGTTACTGTCCTTTTTATGCACTATTTGTTTGTAAACCTTGCATGTTGTAATTTGCTGCTTCCCGTCAGACTTTTTAACCCCTTCATGCCTAGTGTCGCAAATTCACGACGCGCTGTTTCCGTTCAGACTGCAGCTGAAATAACGCATGTAATACTCCAATGTTGGTTTGTGCACATTCAAAAAAATCCTAGGAACATTTTCCAGGCACTAGTTTCTCGTAGGACCGGCCGGAGTTGTAAGCAAAATTACAAATATTTAATTTCTTTATATAAGGGCATTAAGGGGTTAAAACCAAACCAGATAATGGAGGTGGAGCCTCGTTTAGGAACGAGCTCCTCTCTGCCGGCGTATCTGCTCCACCTTCCACCATTGTTAATTTGTCAATATTCCACATGTGTTGGGCTGAGAGTGTGTCACGCACATTTATACGTCATCATATTCTTACCGTGGAGAATCAGTATCAGTTCCAAGTTAAAAGACTCCAATACACCTTGTATGTCTACGTTCATCATGATGAAGCCTTAGTGCCGAACTTTTGTGTTCCCTTTGTGGTGGTGATCACACAAACGCTGTAGACCTGTTTGTTAGCCTTCTGCCTACAGTCCCTCAGTCTTCTCTTCTCACAGCGTTCTCCAACGAGGACAAGCCACACCAGCAGTAACCCGTGTTTGCCCTTGCTGTCAAAGCTCGCTTTCTTTTCAAGCCGCCGATTCTTCCTCTCAAAGCTGAATTTGGTTCATCATCTGAAGGATTGGATGTTTTTCTGCAAGCTAATCCGGGTCAGTGGCTATGGCATCTTCCCTCTACATCTCCGACACACCAACCATACTCGTTGATAAAAAATAACACGTCGCTACCAGTGCAGCAACGCTGCCACAGACGCTGAACTCAAAACCAAAATACAGAGAGATTTATTCATCATCTTAGCGAGCATTGTGCAAATGTGTTTGACAAGGGACTGAATGTAACAGATGTTACAGAACAGAAGTTATATTATTTATTTTTCCAGGAACCAAACTTGGTTTTCAGGACTTGTTGGGTTCCTTGAAGACGTTTCATGAGTGGTGAGAAGTTTTATAAGTTTGGTTAGCCGTTATTATAAGGACCATCTGTGCGTGTTGTCCATGTGTAGCTCACATGAGTAGGATCTGTAACAACCACAACCACAAACTGGAGGAATTTGAATGGTACTCTAATGATCCATTAATGTCCAAAGGTTCCAGTCTCAAGGTGTGAAACTTTTTTGCGATTGATGTCACCACTGGGTATTACATAATGGCAATTTTTTTTTTATCTCAGTCCACCTGTCAAACAGTTTGAAAGAAGGCTGAAGGAATGCCATCTTTGAACAATCTAGGTGGTGGTGTTATGTCTCTGGCCTGTGTCTGTCTCTGTTGTCCCTGTGTTCTGGCCTCACTAATTAGGAGGAATGTCTTTCTGGTGGCTGGCAGCAGACACACATGATCTCCATCTCCTCATTTTGGTCTCTTGGCTGCCATCAAGTCCTCTCGCTGCCTCCCCACCGCAAGGAACCTTCTCCCTTGGAGCACACTTGGACACCTTATATAAATTCTTTTGTTTGACTGTTGTTTGGAGAGTTATGCACTTTTTCTCTTATTGTTTAGTTTAATTATTGTTTAATCTACCTCACCATCAAAAGTAGCGAGTGGAGCTGAATAACCTACTTGGAAGAGCGGCGAAATCTCTTCAAGAAACCCAACAAGTCCTGTTTCCTTTGTTCCAACTTCTTTTTGTTTTTTGGGTACAAAAAGCTAAAACACTGCAAATTATTTAAGATCCCATCTGCATGCATCAGCGTGTCATTGCCGAGGCTGCCAAACCATTTCAATGTCTATTTATTTTTTTAATAGCCATTCAAGTGCAGCTTTTCTTCTTTTTTTGGAACAAAGATTTTAATAGCACACTTTTTAAAGCCTGCTTTGCATGTGCTTCTACACATTAGTGAAACACACAAAGGCGCACGCACGCCACACAGATGTTACATAACACTCCATCAGCCACTTCATGCGATACGGATCTGGGTTACCCGCCCGGTGTACAAGCTCGTATTGATTCTCGCCGTTGCCACGGAAACACGCTTGGTGATTGACACCGCCAATTAAGCACAGTGGTAGAGGAGAATGGGATGTTGTTGGCATTTGCATCAAATCAGCATGTCTCTTCTGCTTCATTAGACGCGATGATGAAACTCTCCTCACAGAATTCTAATGGCGTCCAATGAGCATTGGCTGTGACAGGTGCTGGAATGGGAGGGGGTCCGTTGCTCTACCACACCATTACCAACATGACTTTTGGACCCAAGCCACTGTCAGTCCAAATGTAAATTCATTTACTTGGAGCCCCCCAACTCACCCACTCACCCCCTCACCCACCCCGCCACGCTTGCGGGTGCAAATGATGCTGTCAATTTGAATCGCTGTCACCTGGGAATTACATGTGCTCATCGAAGCGACGTGTCAGAGCTAAGAGACGCACATTCAGCCACATGAAAGTGCAGGACAAATTTGCTCTGTGCTTTTCATGTGATTTGTGCTCACAATCTGTGTGTAATTAGGATTGGATTCACTCATGCAGCAGCTGATTACACAATCAGAGGACCGCCTTCTGTATTTCTAGATGCACCGTCGGAGGTAGAGACAGGGATGGAAATTCATCTGAAGCCGCAAAGACGCAGTCAAAGAAGAAACAGAGCCGGCCCAAACCTTCCCCAGTAGGCAGTTTAAACATAGCTACGGCAACGGCCCATACCATATGCAATAGAAATATAACTAGGTAGTAGCATGCTTCCCCATCTCCGCAATTTTCTAATTCATTGTTTCAGATCAACAAAGATGGACCGCATCGAGCAAAGGTTAACTGAGGAGGTCCGGAGATACTCGACTCGACTTCGGCGAAAGTTTCAGTCGCCATTGTTGAAAGTGAAGCAGGAAGTAGACACAAAAAATGAACCTGACTGACAAAAAAGACACAGCGCCGACTAGTGTTTGGGAGGCGTTTTACAGAGAGAGCCAGACTGACAGCCACACAAGTATGTGGCTCACACTGGCGTTGGCTACGTACGTAGGTTATGGCGTCTAGTCCTGCAGAGACATAAACTCGGCTTTAAACTCAAATCTTTTTGGACTGAATGTTGGTCTGGATGTTGGTCTTTGCATTGACGGATAGAAGAGTTAGTCATGCATATCATTTGGCTTTGACTATGATTGGTTGTAGGACTATCCACTTACATGCAAAGGTTTTATTTTTTACTCTGTATCAGCTGAAACATGCCACATAATGAAATCCCAGTGGCGTCCTGATAAGAGCTGAGCCTGACTACACCAGGCTGCAGACAGAAGATCTTAAATCAAAGAGATGCTTTTGAAACCTAATGTAGGGAGACCGAACAGCATCATGTGGTTTGATCTTATGAGTGTTTGGTGAATTATATAACCTATGTGTCATTAGATGGGGCCTTGATAACTGCATTCACAAGAAACATGAGAAGGACGCCATCGAATGGTGTTCATTCACATTCAGAGGAAGTTTTCAATACGGTCTGAGTTTACATCCACTGACATTTGCCGTAACGCTGTGGGTGGATGGTTAACGCATTTTAATTGAGTTGTAATTCGATGTCTGCAGAAAATGCCTCACTTCTTTCCCTTATGTCTTTTTTTATTTTCATACATTAAGCCTCGGTGGCTACTTGACGCCAGCAGTTGCCTAGCAGCGGCAAAGGCAGAAATAGTGACAAAAGGTATGAGCTGTGACTGATAAGTTTATGGCCTATGCTAGAGGGAGGACTTCTTTGGAAATTGTCAAACCAGCTGCAAATAGGACTGAAAACTGTCTCTGCATAAACACTAAAACAAACAAAAAAAATACTTAACACCTGTTGCTGTTAGAAGTGAGACAACCATGTAATAGAAATCGCAGTGCCGGGCGCTCAAAATAAGGTTTGACAGTCTCATTGGACAAAATGACAATAAAATATCTGGGGAGCCGTAGCAGCCGTTGATCTGTGCCAATACGCCAATCATTATTCAGGCAGGTGCTGAGAATCGGGGGCTGTCTGCAGCTTATTTTTTCCTGAGCGTTTCTCCCTTTTGACTGACTGTAATGGGATGTTTATGTGCAAACTGTGATTATTGTACCAAAACCAGCCGTGCCTGGAGTAATCACGCAGAGATCGCGGAAACTCTCTGGAGCAGACGAACACAAAAGCGGGAGATTTTCTGCTTTCATGTGTTTTCTGGCCAGAACGTTTTTTATTTTTTTTTATTATTTATTATTATTTCCGAGTGGCTCTTCAGAATTTTATTTATTTTCATCGTGTGGCTCGACACTGAATGGATTTGATTCATTCCAGCGTGAGTCATAAGACCTTACACAGACTAATTTGAAGTTTGTGTACCGAGCGATTCAAGTGCCGATTTCAGGCAGCGAGAACTCTTTTTTCCCACATTATTACTTAACCTTCCTTACAAATCTGGATGCCACCTCAAGCCTCATTGGTGGAGCTGTGGCCTAGTGGTAAGAGAAGCATATTTTGGGACCTAGGGTTCGTTCCCTTCTGTGTCAGTGGCTGAGGTACTTTGAGCAGTCTAATGCCCTAGCATTATAGTGATTTGTTGCTGACTCAGGTCTCCATTGTTGGACTTTAATTCAAACGAGTTAATCAGCATCACATAAACCTCTAACAGCTTATAGGGGAAAGTTTGGGAAGGAAGATCTCTTCACATGTTCTCTCTTCACGCCTCCAATATCAGTTCTGGGCTATTTCCGCTAATCCATCCTCTTCATCTCGTCATATTTCCCATGCTGCCAAAATCACTTCGTTCTCAATTTAACTGTCACCGCCGTCATCCAAGAACCTGTTTACCAAAAATTCCCAAGTCCCAGTTCTTGAAATTTAATTTTGCAGTCCTGTCACTCTGCCTTTCAGACTCATCTGGAGCTAAAGTTCACGTGAGGATGCGAGGAAGCCCACCGACGTCTCAGAACTGCTGAGTAATGGGCTAAGTTTGCTCCAAGCTAACCCGGATGACTGATCAGCAGTTAACGAAAATATTTAGTCTATCGTGCCGCCCTGCTCTTTCCATCTGGATCATCTGAAGTCTCAACCAGCCTTTTCCGCCGCCACCTGGGTCTGGACTCCCAGAGGCCCTGTCCATTTATGGCCTTCATCTGGGACTCAGTTTAAAAACATTTATTCTCCCAAAGCTCTTGTCACGTTGAAGAAACTTGCTCTTTACTTCCAAAGTTACAAATCTGGTCAATGTTGTGCTGGTGCACCAGTAGCAAAGTGTTTTACCGAACGTCAACCAGCGATGGGCCTGACCTTGATCCAAAAGAAATGTGAGGAAACCCACCAACATCTCAGAGCTGAAGTGGTTCTGTTCTGAGGAACCAAGCTGCTGGAGAACACTGATCAGCAGTGACCGGAAATGTTGAGTTGCTGGTATCTGCCGCACACAAAGAGGTTGCAAATGATTTAATTTCTTGAATAAATAAATGCTCAAGTGTAATATTTCTGTTCAGTTGGATTCTCTTTGTCTCTTTCTCCCAAAGCTCTTTACCTCCAAAGTTGCAGATCTGGTCAATCGTTGTTGTGCTGGTGCACCAGCAGCAATGTGTTTTACTGCGCGTCAACCAGCAAAGATGGCAGCAGCCAGAGCTACAGTGAAGGAGTAGCCTACAGTAGCTAGGAGTGAGAGTTCCTCACTGTAGCTGGGAATCCAATTTTGAGCTCTTCATGCACCAATATGCAATAAATAAATATGCAGCAGTACAAAGACCAAAGCATGGAAACCCTAAGTCACGCATGCATACACAGTGCATGGATGCAACCAAAAAAAAGATGCAGGGTCAGCTGCAGATTATTAGCCTGACGTCTGTGTGTTTACCTCAAATGCATTTAACTGATGTGAATCTGTCACAAACCACCTCCACAGGCAATTATCTCCTGAAACATTTTTTTTTCCTCTTGATCTTTCCCCTCCCAGTTCTCTGGATCTTTTTTCTCTTCTCTCTCTCCATCTCTTCCTCTGCTCCTCGTCTCTGAACCTTAACCTGATCCCTCCGCGAGCCTCTCTATTTGTCCCGGCCTTCATTTCCTCCCGGCGCGTCTCTTTTTCACCTCCGTTCCATCGGCCCTCGCTGCTCCTGCGCTTTCCTCTTGTCCGGGCCCGGTTCCCTGGAGTACAGTCAGCGCAGTGTGGAGAGGCGGGGTGAAGGGGGGGAGGTGGGGGCTGCGAGCTGAAACACTCTTTCCTCTCCACTTCACACGGGGCTTAGGGATGAGACGAACACGACTACAGACGGACGACAATCCTCCCGAGAGTTTCGCCGTGCGCGTACGTCCGAACGGAACGGATGATTACTCGGCGGCCGTTAGAGCAACCTGCCGAAAGCAGATGACGCCTCCGAGCAAAACGTTGCTGCTGAGCTTTAAAGTCAAACATTTATTTAGTGATCCCCTTCATCTGAGATGTGTACGTTTTTAAAAATGTTTGCGGGAACATACACGTTGACGAGTTTCAGTGTCTCAAAGAGCTACTGTTGCTCAAGTGGGACGGGTAAATGTAGGGAGATATGAATAAATGAGGAAGATGAGAGGTGGAACGGAAAGGAAGAGGAAGAGAGAGAGAGGCAGCTGACAGAATGATGAGGGGCCACTTTTGATCTGAGATTCCTTCACGGTCTTCACAGCCAAAAACAACGGGGACAATGTCACACGAGCGCAAATCACCTTGGACGATCCAGGTTGCGCTCAAGGATGAACCAGGCTCCACTCAGGCAGAGGATTCACGCTGGAAGAAAGGGAAAGACTGAAAGAAAGCGAGAGCAGGAACGAGGAGGAAAGTCGGGCGTTCTAACTACCTCGCCCACGTTTGATCTATAATTCATATCTTATCGCCGCGCGCTCCTTGAGATCTTTTCAACTCCTTTTCAACTTTCCCCCCGTCCTTTCCGACCTTCTCCGGCGGCTCGCGTCTAGATCTGTTTGTCTGATGTTTAGAGTCGCTGTCATCTTCGGCCGCTCGTGCGTGGCTCCGTTTCCCGGCGACGCGGCGGAGCGTGACGGAGAGGCCCCGCAGGTCTGCAGATAAACGGAGCAGAGCACCTTAGCCCCGACTCAACTGACCGCTACAGCAATACTGCTAAGCTACTTTCTCCCTTGATCCCGAATGGCTGGGCAGAAGAGCAGAAGGGCAGAAGGGGTGTTGTTTCCACGGCGTGAGTCAGAAGATAATAGGGCGTACGGAGGGTTTGTAGTAGAAGGAGCGGGGTAGATAACACAGAGCTCGGGGTAAAGCCAGAGGGATGCAAGCTGAAACTCAAGCGCAGTCATGGCAATCATGTGGAAAGAAGGAGATTGTTTTTTCTTTTTTTTTTTTGCTAGAAGCAAGGTCAGGATTTGGGGTTTAGCAGCGGGGAGAGGCAGAACATGTGGCTTGCACCTGGGCCAAGAAGCTGGATGATGTGATCTAAAAAGAGCAGCGACAACCCAGAGATTGAGGTCAATGAAAAGCTAGAGATTGCAGTCGAGGGCGGTAATACCTCGCGGTGCAGGAATCGTTGTGGAAAATAGTACAGACGCCCTCAACTGTACAGGCACGGGCGTGAATTCAAGAGAGTAAAGCACTGGCTGAATCTTAAAAGCAAGTTTAAACACACAAAAAAATAATCTTACACGAAGGTATCAAAGACCAAGACGAGGTCCAGCGCTGAAGTGTGTTATTGACAAAAACCCGAAATCGATCGGCTGCCGTTTCATACCAACCGTTGCACTTGAGAGATAAGAGTATAAGTTCAGACATGAGATCTCAGAAATGCTCACAGATATCCACTTTGCATCTCAGCGTGCCTGTGAAGGTCACCCGGGCCGCGGTGCAGTGCCGCTTAAAAGTTTTTCTGCCCTTCAGAATTCTTTCGGCTTTATTTCTGCATGAACGGGATTTAAGTAAAACAGCTCAGTAGGACTTAGATGAGAGGTGAGCCGTCTTCATTAAAACTCAACAAGTTCAGTCGCCTTTGTTTCAGCTCTTTTTTTCTCCCCCCTCTAGACGTACAGTGCTACTTAAAGTTTTCGTGCCTTTCATAATTTTCTACATTTCAAAAATCATCGATTCATCAATCCAGAGTCTCCAGGCGATCTGGAGACTCTGTTTTTTGTTCCGTCCGTCACATGCGTTTAGAATCGTCCAGTCAAAGTCCTGACCTTAACCCCTCGACAGATGGCCGGGGGCGTCCAAATCACATGACCAGTTTACGACGATGTAGCAGCAAGACGAAGTCTCACTGTGACTCTGTTTCAATATGGGTAGATAGACCATATATCACATTTGGTGCGTTTAGTGCAGGAAGATAAAACGAAAAGGTAAACGCTAGCAAGCGGAGATCACTAGCCGGCTTCAGGTGATCGAAAGCAAAACAAAACAAAAAAAACTTGACACTCTATTGGTGGAAAAATGCATCAGATCAGCCAATCGGAAAATGATATGGTAATAGTTGCTAAGGGAGAGGGAACATTTGCAGGAGCGAAGCGATATACGATCTATGGCGAGATGACGATGAAGAGAGAGAAACGAGTTTTGAGATTTGAGACGTTTGTGACCTCAGTTTTTTACTCACCTTAATTATTAGATATTGTTTATTGTGACGCATGATAGTTTTGCAAAAAATGCCTGATGAATTTCTTATATTTCAAAGTAAGTAGTTGTAAATAACCTGTATATAAGCTTTAGATTTGTATTCTAAGTTATAAAAATGCTTCGTTAAATATGTTTGTGGTTTTCACAGTGAAAAATCTAGGTTTTTCCTGCTTGGATTTTCTGTTTCTAGTGTGGTTTTAGGTCCACTGTGTTAATACAGTATGTCAGAATGAAAAACAATAACTGCAGAATCACACATGTGAGGTTGTGCTGAAATGAATGAGACCCAACAAGGCAAGGTGAACTGTTTTTAAGATGAAATATAAAGGTAAAACCAAAAGTAGTCAAAAACGGACAATTACACTCTAGACCTCAGAGGGTTAATCCAATAGAAATGTTGTTGAAGGACCTGAAGGAAGCAGTTGATGTGAGGAATGGGCTAACATTCCTCCAAGCTGCTGTAGATGACAGATCAGGTCACAAATTATTCAATTTCTTGAATAAATAAATGCTCAAGTATAATATTTCTGTCCGGTCGGGTTCTCTTTGTCCAGTTTCAGGACATCCGCTGAAGTTTTGAGCCACTTTTACGGAGGAAAGTAGAAAATTCTGAGAGGCGCAAAAAAAAGAAGAAGCAAAAATTCAAGCACCACTGCATGTTCATGAAAAGCACAGGCGAGTGGACTTGTTGAGTTTTAATGAGGACACTTCGCCGCTCATCCGAGGTCTGCTCAAGAAGCCACTTGGACGAGTGGTTAGACATCTCCAAAGAAACCTCCACAAGTCCACTTGCCTTTGTTACAGATTTGCTCCTTCAGACATATCTCAGTGTGGCTTAAATGAATACAGAGATCTCAATATTGGTCTCACACGGCTGCAGAAATCAAATCGAACGGGGCTTAAATTACAGATCTGATTGCAGCCTAAATGAGGATGACCGAGCAGAGCACTAGAGTATTGCAGGTGCTGATCAGTAATTTTAATCTCATAAAGGTGCACATTCTGTGTGATTTTCTCCCTGTAGCATTTATTACAGTTCAGCGGGGGGGGGGGGGTGTCAAATTATTGGTCGCCGCACAGTTTAAACAAAGGGGGACTGCATTTTTCTAAGAAACATATCACCTGCATCATAACATTTTTTTTTAAATCTCAAATTCTTGTTGCAGCAATAAAACCTGTTACTGATCAGATTTTTTAAGCATGTAAGACATTATTAAACAGCCCTCCTTCAGAAGGCGTAGGCTGGCAATGAAAACAGAACAAACAATGCATATAAAACCTGTTGTATTTTTAACGCCATGCTATGTGGTGCTTCCCTCCATGGAATTAACGCATCAGATTTCTATAGCTTATGCATGCCTATTGATTTTGATCTGGCCACAAGATCCTGGAGGCTTCTTATTTGCAGAACAATTGCATGTTTGCCACCGTGCAACAAAACAATCACACTCAAGATCTCTGCACATACAAACACACGTGCATATATCGAGTGGGTGGCGTTTTATTTATTTATTTATTTATTTCACTTAAAAGTCCACAAGTTGTTTTGCGCCCTCAATCGAAGACATTTGCAACTATCAGCGCATCCGTTATCCTCCGGCTGACTCCTAGCGCTGCCATGGCAACAACGTATGGAGGTGCAAAGGCACATTCGGCGGATGCATCAGCGCGAACGGGCAGAGATAAAGGGGACGGGTTTTACAGAAGGAGACGATAGGAATAATGAGAACGAGATACGGCTGTAGAGGTGAGGGCGAGGGTGTGATGAGAGGAAATAAAGGGATAATGGTGCAGCAATCAATCGGCAGCAACCTGGACGAGTGCAAACAAGATAGCGGCTTTGCAACTACACCCAACTCTTTTTGCGTCGTTTCCAACAACACAGAGATTGGAAATAATAATCTGACCATATGCGTAAAGTGGAGAGGCGCCACCACAGAGACGCCATGGACGGATAGATGGACGGACGGATGGTTTTGAATTATTGTTGGGATCATTCTTTTGAAGGAGAAACCCCCGAGAGCGTTCCTAATCATCAACAATTCACCTGCACCGTTTGAAGCTCCAAATGCCACGGCAGCTCATCAGGACCAAAACGAATCAAAAGGTTTATTTCTGGAAAGAAACAGATCGCATCGGCTGTCGCGTTCACGGCTGTGAACTACAAAAGGTTTGTGTTTGCGCTCCTTGCGCATTTCCATGAAGGAGGGCTCACCGATGCACCCAGGAGAGCAGCGTTCAGCCGCTCCCTTTTCATGTGCGAGTCATGAATATTCTAGGCGCCAAATTCCCTCGCTGAAGAATTCTATCGGCAAGCCCGAAGGTGAACCGCAGCGCTAAAGGAGAGTCAGAGAAGGAGGAAGCAAAACTTTCTAGTTCGCAAGACGTGAATTGCTGGGTTGAAAACGCTGCACAAACATTTCGAGTTTTGGGAAACTGTATCCCATCAGAGCGCTCTGAAACTGGATGAGCGCGTTCACCACGAACATTTATTGCAAAAGGTGATATGTTGAGCAAATAATCCATGCAACAAGAAGGGCTCTGCTGTGAACACTTACCTCCCACAATAATAGCAACATTAACTTTACTGTGTAGACTTTGGAGAATTCTGCAAATAGATATCTAGAACTGTATTTAAATGACTTTCGTTGGCTGGTAAAGGGTATGGGACATGCATCGTTACCAGAAAGCAACACTCGACAATTACCATCTCATTAAGTTCTGCAATGCTTCGAAATGAACCATTTTACATTAGTTGCTCCACATTTTCTCACGGCGACTTGTGCATGTCTGCACGTATGCAAACATCAAACGCAGTTTATCCATTAAAAGTGAAAACACAAAGAATATTAAGCGGCAAAAGTGTTTTTTATTTTTGCGTGATTTAAATAAACGACGGCGGTTAGTGCCGCAAATAAGGGGGTCACATGCACAAATTGACTTAAATAGATGAATAAATGCACAAGTGTAACACTTCCGTTTGTCTACTTTCAGGACGACAGGTGTGAAAACCTGCTGATGTTTTGGGTTAATTAACACGTTGGTTTCGCATCATTCAAATGCAGGAATAGACCTGAGAACGGTGAAAAGAATCCCAACGCCAACGGCTTGGTTGAGTTCGCAGACGCTCTCGTCAGAATCCCGGTCTTTGCTGCCGGTCGACCACTTAAAAATGTTCAAATTAGAGGTGTTCCGTCGAAAACGAAGACCCTCCGGTGAAGTTTTCACTGTGTTTCTTAAAGAAACCATTCCTTTCTGCAGAGCAAAAGGTTGAAACTGCCAGAACCGAGAGTCTTCGACATGGGACGCAGCTACTACCACACCCCAAGGTTGCTTGAGGGTGCACAGAGAGTGCGAGGCAGTCATTAGCATTAAAGCACCGGCGTTTCACATGGAGGTTTTTCTGCACTCGCCTGACAAGCTCGGTAAGCGCGGGAAGTTTTTGTACGTTTGGGAGAACAGATGAAAGACAGAACTAATGCCCTGTTTTCTTCTCCATCTTCTTCTTCTTTTTCTTCTTCACAGGGTTCCTGGCTTCCTTGCTGAGAGCTGGACAAGTAGATCGATACCACTCTCATGTGTGCAGAAAAAACACACTTACACACTGGAGCTGGTTAGCTTAGCTTAGCACAAAGCCTGGAAATAAATGAAGAAATCTGCCAACCAGCGACTCTAAAACCCAATACTTAACACGTTATGTCTTGTTTCTATGAATCATCGACTCCTTTAACTCGCAATAAGTCATTTTTATGCAAATTAAGCCAACAAAGGTGCCAGTCAGTGGATTTCATCACCTTTGGACAGTCAGGCTTTTCTTTTCTCCACATTTTTAGCCGTTTTCCAAAGCTACAGCTTGACTGTAGTTTCATATTTCCTGGTGTCACCACACCTGTCCAGGGTCTACCCCGCATCTCGCCCAGTGACAGCTGGAATAGGCTTTAGGCGACACTCCAGAGGACAAGCGCTTACAGATAATGAAATGAATGAATCTAGCCCCCGACAAGCCCTTTCCCAAATGTGCCTATTTTCATTTCAGTAATGGCTATTGTGACGCCCCCGGGCCTGGGTTTGGTGCACCGTTGGTGGGTTTGTTTTGCTGCAGGTCTGAAGCAGTCCATTAAGTTGACATGGAGCACCTGGCCAGCATTCCCAGCTAGGCCTATTTAAGCCCGCCTTCCCAGATGCCAGCTCTCTGCTCGGCTCTCTCCACTCATACGGACTTCCACATCTCACCTGATTGAGCATTTGCTTTTAGGGATGCTCGATATTGGCTTTTCTGCCGATATCCGATATTCCGACATTGTCCAACTCTTAATTTCCGATACCGATATATGCCGTCTTTTTACACCAAAATTGTTAAGTAACAACATAACATATCACCTGTTTTTAGAGAGACAGTTTTGCCTCAAACAAACTACAGACAATATCAAAACAAGGAAGACAAATGTAGCGTATAACTCTGCATGATTCTTCTTGAGGTGGGTGATCAAATTTGATGTTTTAAAGGAAGACGCCTTGTTTCCTCCTCTCATAACCACCTTTGCTTTGCAGTCATTGCTTAGTAGGTGACACTTGGAAATACTTCCAAACCACGGACATCTCATACACCGGGCGAGCTAGCTTGTTAGCCACAGTTAGCAACCTACGAGACTAGCGTGTTGTTGTTGTTATACGTCATCAAGCACGCGCCTGTTAACGTCCCATGCTGCGTTCATGCAGACTTGGAAACGCTGAAGCTACAGAACAAATATCGGTTATAAAAACCAGATACTGATCATTCCTGATATTAAATTTTTAACTCAATATCGGCCGATATTATTGGAGGGCTGATATTATCAGACATCTCTATTTGCTTTAATACATTTTGGTTTGTTGCATTTCAGTTTGGAGTGTACATCTCCTGTTTTGTTGCAGTCGTAACGCTGCATTGCCAGCGAGTTGCGGTTGCGGTGTTGCTCGATCGCCAGTTGGCGTCATTGGATGTCGTCCATTGCTTGAAACCCAACTGGAGACACAAATCATGGCATAAAAAAAAAAAAAAAGTTGATGCCAGCTCAGCTTTGAGTTGTTCCCGTGAAACTGACTTGCAAGCTGTTGCTTTCCAGCTCGAACACGACGTACATAAGTCAAACTTTATCAGCGCGTCGCATTCATACAGAAACAAGCACGCTAGTCAAATATAATGACATTCATACTGTTTTAACTGCTACTACTGTTCACCAAACACAGAATATTATTCCCAGCGTATATTGATTTGTTTTATTAGCAGTGAGTCAGCGCTCGTCCAGGCAGTGAGTCACCATTAATAAGAAAGGAGATGGCCCGGCGGGGAAGTATCACAAACCAACTGCAGCCGATTACAGCAGGGGTCAGATGAGACCCGGCGCCGGGTTCACGCAGCTCTGAGCGACACATGCCGGCGCTCGTGACTTCAAGAGCATTTCTTTCATCAGCTCGCCGCTCTCGTTTTAATTGCAAGAAGACGATTTGGAGGACGAACACAACACAATAAGCTTTTCTGCAACTCGCTTTCTTTGTCATTTTATCTTTTGCTTGAGCACACACGTTTTTTTTTTCATGCTTTCCTCTAAAAGCCGACGTAACAAGGCTTTTTCCCACAAATAGAACGGATTTGATAAAAGAGAAACAGGCGAATGTATGCGAATTCCCGTAAATGGCGTTATGTAAACATGCAGCCGCGTCCCTTTGTGTGTCGGGGAGCAGGTGTGAATTGCCGACAATGCAGCGATGCAAGCACAGCAGCGTGCATGCATGTGTGCGCTTCTGCAACGCACTTAGACAGTAAGAACATCTGAGCATCTGCACCTGCACTACACTCCAGTGGCGGTACAGTCGTCCATCTACAGTACGGCTGCGTGCCGTCTCGTGATTCCACATTTTTTTTGTTTTGTGATGCTAACAAACCTTCTGCACTGCTAAACTAGGCCAGTGCTTGGCTGCAGGCGAAAAAAAAAAGAAAAAAAGATGGAGAGACAGAGAGAGGGGAAAGAGTGGAGAGAAAAGGAGATAATGAAGCAATTACATAACAGAGTTAAATTTCACGGAGGCGCACCTTGCATGTCATCATGACCCCTCAGATAGATGGATATCCTATGGTTTGCACTCGTAAGCCTCTCAGAGTTAAGACCATCAGCTCAGTGTCTAAGAACGTGAAATGTAATGATCTTAATGCTGAGAGGCCTAAGAGGCTTTCTTTCATCCAGCGTCCATTGTTCCATTCTGGTCGTTCAAATTTGGCTCAAAGCCTCGGCGCTGTTTTACCGCAGGCTTACGAGGGCGACAACAGAAATTCCCACGGCGGAGTTGTTATTATTCCGTCCCCGCCGCAGCGTTTTGTTGCGGAGGGAGAGCCCGAGATTTATCGCTGGCGCAGGGGCCGAAATCCGCTAATGCAGCGTCGCTAGGTGTCGCCGCGCGAGACCCAGCGTGGCGTTAATGACTCGCGCGATTCTTGGGCGCTGCCAGGTTTTTATTGCCGGCAGATGAACGAGGATCGGCTTAATGTCATATCGAGCCTCGGTGGAAGTTTCAAAATCAAATTTATCAATTCAACTGTGCTTTTATGAATATTCATGCGGTAGAAACAACCGCACGACAGATCACGCTCCAGAATCTCAGAGAGAGGGAAAGACTTGAAACGCGGACGGCGAGCGGGAGAACTTTCTGTTCCGAGGCCGAGAACATCCGTCCTCATCGACAACAACAGAGGAGACGAGAGGAATAAGAGGTTGCAGCCGATGAAAAGGGGAGGCAAACAAGCTAAAGATGGCAGAGCAGCGGGTGGGAGGGGGAAAAAAAAAATGTGCAGAGAGGTGAGGACTCGATCTTGACAGGAAAGCGAGATAAGAGGGAGCTTTGTTCCCCCACCTCCTTCATCTCCTCACTCATTTCACAGACCTCCGTCTCAAACAGAGGGGGCAAAGCAGTAGATGAAATGAAAGGAAGTGGAGGATGGGAACGGAGGCTGCATAGACCGAGAGTGGAGAAGATGGGAAAAGCAGTGAAGAAAAAAAGGAAGCAAAATCTGTCTTTTCATGCTATTTGTGTTCATTTGAAGATGGCGCGCTGCGACAAACGGGACGCAGTTCACGCTTAAAACAAAAAGTATTCACTTCTGCGTAGCTGCAAATGGAAACATATCGTTTTCTTTAACACACAGATTCAGATTCGTTTGCACAGACTCAAACTATTTGCGCTGCATCTAATTACATTAAGAACCTCTAAAAGGGCCAGGTGACAAGACGCCTGTCAACCACAATCTTCAGCTTACCCACAATCTTCTGCAGCTGCTTTAACTTAACCCAATGACATCGGTAACGATGAGAGTTTCCTAAAACATCAAATCAGACGAGAACTTTTTTTTGTTTGAGGGAATGCCAAAACATGACAAGAAGAAGAACTTTCTGAATTCATCTGTTCTGATTGAGGTGGCTGCAGGAGACATTTTTTCATTCTCACTGATTTTGATTATCAGAGGAATAATGGCGTCTGCACAAATGTAGTCACTGGATCAAAGCGTACCTTCCCCATAATCAGCCTTTTGCTTTCAGTTAGTGTGCACTCGCAATCTTCACCGCGTCCACCCACGAGACGTTTTAAACAACGCAACTCAACTACAAAGAGGCAGGGCTGGTCGTTGGTGCAGAAGAAGACGACAAAACATGGCTTGCATCCACTCAAAGACTCCTCAGAAGACTAAAAGTTTCCTCGATGTCCTCTCCATGCCCTGCTGTAGATTGCAGGAACCACTTCTGGACGTTAGCAAGTCATGCAACAGCCATGGATATTCCTTTCGATACCCCAACTCTTCACCAGTCTTTGTGATGTGACGATCCCTCCCACTCTCTCCTTAATTTGATGCTGGTTTTCAGGTGAAGCTGGGAGGGGTCTGCTGTAAGCACCTGCCCGTGTGGGCTCGGCTTCCTGGAAGGGCATAATGGACGGCCCTTCTCTTTGTCTCTCTCTCTCTCTCTCTCTCTCCCAGCTAGGCCTGCTGCATCCTCGTCGACCTGACCCTTTGTTTGGTTTGTTGTGTCCTGGCATTATACTCATTTTCTGAGTTGAATGAAATAAACTCATTTGACCGTTACTTATGTGTGTGGTCTCCCTCTTTGTTGCCGTCTTTGAGCCTAGCGGTAACAGTGACCTGAAGACTTAAGGTTAGGCACTGCTGGACACAGACACTGTAACCTATGTACGTAGCCTACATCGGTGCTAACCATTTACACTCATGCCTCATCAGTCTAACAAACGCTAGTCGGCGCTGTGTCTTTTTTGCCACTTGGGTTCATCAGCCCTTGCCCTCTTTTTTTCTTTAAACTCTGACCTGAATGACTGGACAACCTTCACACACACGCAAATAAGTTACTCCAACATCTTGGACACAATCATTTCATTAGAGAACGTCGACAAAGGAAAATGTAGAAAATTGCACATCCGCCCTTTCAGGACAAAGCAACTTGCCGTTTCCTAATGTCATGTTTTTCTGTCTATTGCTCAGTGAAAACAAAATATCTACTTTGAAGAAAGATTTCATGCTCATAGAGGAAACTGTACCTCTTAACTGTCATATAGATTTTTGCAGCAGGCCCGTAGTGGACTTTCGGCGATGCTTAAAACCTATGGATCTATGCACACTATGGAGCTCACCTAACCAGTACATCTACAAAAACCAACTGAAGAGTATCTTTTTGAGAAGTTAGCGATGACATTTTTCTCTATGAAAGCCAGCTTCCCCTCTTGTTCCTTCTCCTGCTGTCTCTCCTGATGTCCCAGAAGCACAGCCTCCCACGGAGAACTGTATTATCTCGCACTAGGAGTTTTAACTAACTGCCACTTCTTCCAATTAGCATTCTTAAAGCGACAAGATTTGTCAACTGCAAACAGGGGGGTCCCCCTTGAAAGATCGCGGGCGACCGAGATTAGATGCATTTGAGAGTCGGCATGCATCGCTGCTCTTTGGGCACCTGTCTCCACCCCCCCCCCAGCAAGGAGCAACAAACGCTGCTTCGTTTCTGCTCTCGTGTCGAGAGCCAAGGCTCTTCTACACGGGCAATCTCAGCTTCAGTTAAACGGCAACGGGGATTTTTAATCATTTCTTAACTCAGATAGTATTTTGACAATTTCTGAATTTGCTAACAGACACATGGCCTTCTTTGCTACGCTGAAATATCTAAAATGAACCATATACATTCTCTATCAATAAGATTAGTGGTGAAGAAAATAGGAGCACAAGGAAGACAATGCATTGCCATTCTTACTGTATACTCTACTATATCAGAAACCCATAATGCTGATCTGCCTCCCATGTTTTCCAGCTTTGCATTTTGCTTCTTACATTTCCGTTGCTATGAATGATGCTGCACCAACATAGCAATAACCTGGTTCTGTGCTGAAGAAGTGAAACACGTTGACGTTGGCATTGCTGCCGCTGTTCCCCATTCAGTTAAAAGTCTACATATTTTCAGCTGCATACTTTTCTTGCACTACTTGTCATGCAGCCCTTCAGTCCAACCTCCGTCTCTGAAAACATTAGCATCTGTCTCCCTAAAACCTCGCTTTCCTCTGACTGACCAGCAGCCGACTGACCCTCGTTGGCCTTCGGATCGATCTTCTGACCACTAATCGGAGGGGTCCCACCTTTTGTCGAGCTCCGACTTCCTTCGATGGGTCAGTTGCTGTCAGTATAAAGGTATATGTCCAAATGTAGATGCACACACAGATTTAAATGAACTATTAGGGAAGCCACGATGCCACAGTCTGTATCTATGGTATTCTGATATCGCCTATAACAAAAAGAATTTGCAAATACATAATTGGACTTCATAGGTTCGCCTATAGAAGTGTGTGCTGACATTAGCTCTAAAGGAAAGTAGAAAAAGCATCTGATTAGTCTAAATCCTGGACTTTTGGCTCACGGGGATTCCTTTAACATAACTTCTACCTCATTATTTGAAACTTTGGTCACGCTTAATATGAACATCCAACATTGTAAATTGTCTTGTTGCCCCTTTTCCCCCCTCACGGGTCTCATTAAAGTTTAAAAAGCTATACATGCCTGCACATTTACAAGTTACAACTGCTTAATTCTATGCCTCCCTGGATACCTGCATCATGCGCCGGTACGACATCTCATGTGACGGTGTGATGAAGATCATATACTACAGGATTTCCAGACACAACGCATGAGCTGTAAAACACAGATGAGATTCTTCCCCCCTCTGCACCTCCCGACAGGCTGTCTGGTGGGAGCACCACCTGTTGCCAAGCTGAAAGGGCACGTCACCCGACATGTCGGCTGTCAGGAAGCACACACCAACAATAGGCTTGCATGTAAAGCTCTGTGCATTGACACTGTGCCCTCAGTGGCGGTGCTTCTAATAGAACTCAGGGATTACTCAGCATCTGGAAACAAATGGGACGGGACTAGACCTGCTGTAAGGGTTAAGCTGAGCTATACATTAAAAGCAATTTTAAAAAGGTGTGTTTTTGTCAAGGATTTGAAGGTGGTAAGGTCGGTACAGTCGCGGATGTGTTTGGGGAGAGAGTTCCAGAGGGAGGGGGCAGCTGCAGAGAAGGCTCTGTCACCCCAGGTTCGATGCTTGGTCTTGAGTGGCGGAGTAAGGAGGTTAGCATCACATGAACGGAGGCTGCGGGAAGGATTGTGGCAATGGAGGAGGTCAGTGAGGTAGGAGGGGGCCTGGTTATGGAGGGCTTTGTGTGTGAGGAGGAGGATTTTGAACTGGATGCGTTGTGGAACCGGGAGCCAGTGGAGTTTCTGGAGGACAGGAGTGATGTGATCACGGGAGCGGGTGTGGGTGAGCAGACGTGCAGCAGAATTTTGGATGTACTGAAGTTTATTTAAAGTTTTGGATGGTGTGCCATAGAGGATGCTGTTGCAGTAGTCAATTCTGGAAGTGATGAAGGCGTGAATGAGGGTTTCAGCAGCAGAGAAGGAGAGTGATGGACGGAGTCGGGCAATGTTCTTGAGGTGGAAGAAAGCCGTTCTGGTGATTTGATTGATGTGACGATCAAATGAGAGGTTACTGTCAAAGATGACTCCAAGGTTGCGACTGTAGGGGGAGGGAGACAGGGTGGAGTTGTCGATGGTGAGGCGGAAACTGTCTGTGGAGTTGTTGAGGGATTTGGGGCCGATAATGATTATGTCTGATTTGTCACAATTTAGCTTGAGGAAGTTGATCTGCATCCAGGATTTGATGTCGGCGAGGCAATTGGAGAGAGTGGAAAGAGTGTCAGGAGTGATGGAGTTGGTGGAGATATAAAGCTGGACGTCGTCAGCATAACAGTGGAAATGGAGACCGTGGTGGCGAATGATGTTGCCAAGAGGGAGCAGGTAAAGTATGAAGAGGAGAGGACCAAGCACCGAACCCTGGGGGACACCTTGGGACAGAGGAACAGTGGAGGAGGTGCAGTTGTTGATATGGATGAATTGTTGTCGGTCTGAGAGGTATGATTTGAGCCAGGAGAGTGCAGTGCCAGTGACACCGATGGAGGACTCAAGGCGGGAGAGGAGAATGGTGTGATTTATGGTGTCGAAGGCTGCAGTGAGGTCCAGGAGGATGAGGATGGTGAGGTGGCCGGAGTCTGCGGAGAGGAGGATGTCATTGGTGACTTTCAGGAGGGCTGTTTCTGTGCTGTGTTGGGAACGGAATCCAGATTGAAATGGTTCGAACAGGTCATTTGAGCAGAGGTGGGCTTTGAGTTGTGTGGCGACAATACGCTCCAGTATTTTGGACAGAAAGGGGAGATTGGAGATGGGCCGGAAGTTCGACAAGATGTCAGGGTTGAGTCCAGGTTTTTTGAGGATGGGGGTGACAGCAGCCAGTTTGAGTGAAGGGGGGACTGAGCCAGACCTGAAGGAGGAGTTGATGATTTCTGTGATGAGTGTGGAGATGGCTGGTAAAGAGTCCTTAATCAGGTGAGATGGGATGGGATCCAGGACACACGTAGAGGTTTTCATGCCTATCATTATTCTGGGCAGGTCCCCTGGTGACACCGGGGAGAACTGAGACAGAGGCTGAGAGGTGAGGAGGGGAGGAGCAGGTGAGGGAGTGGGAGTGCAGGCCGTGGGGGCAGGAGAGGAGGACAGGTTGTTGTAAATGGTGTCGATTTTTGTTTGGAAGAATGAGAGAAAGGAGTTGCATTTGTCGGTGGTGAATGAGTTGGAGGTATTGTCGCTGGGCTTGAGGAGTTTATTTACTGTAGAAAACAGAGTCTTGGGGTTGGTGGAGCCAGAGTGAATGAGGTGAGAGTAGTAGGTGGACTGGGCAGAACTAAGAGCATCCTTGTACTGCTGAAGGTAATCCGTGTAGGCTTGTAGATGGACAGTTAAACCGGTTTTCTTGTGGAGTCTTTCAAGCTGTCGTTTTCGTGATTTCATTTTGTGTAGTTCAGGAGTGTACCAGGGGGCGGAGTGGGTGAAGGAGACAGTTCTAGTTTGATGGGGCTAGCTGGTTGAGACGGACGAGAGTGTTTTGTTGTAGAAATGTAGTGAGACAGAGGACTGCAGTTAACGGGGGAGGGGAGGCCGATATTTTACTAGCAGAGAGGGCGAAAGGGCTGAAGGGGAGATGGATTTGCGGTGTCTAAAGATTTGTCCCGTTTCACTTTAGCGGTGGGAATGGGGATGTCGATGTCCATGATGATTGCCAAGTGGTCAGAGATGTTGAGGTTGAAGCTGGAGAGGTGGTGTAAGGTGAGACCAGTGGAGCAGACCAGGTCCAGGATGTGACCACGGCTGTGGGTGGGAAAGTGGGAAAGTTGACGTGTTGGGTTAAGCTTTGAAAATTAATAACCAGGTCTTCTTACCATGGAGGATTATAGATGCTACTTAAGTTGAAAGTTCCCAGGAAGCCCACTGCAAGGGGCAGAAGAGGCACCTGCGGCACCTGGTGCGGCGGCAGGCCTCTGAGCCGCCATTGTACCTGGCTTGGCTACCTCAGCAGACTCTTTTATCCTCTTTAGGAATGGACTGTTTGTAACGGTTGTAGTTTTTACCTTTGGTGGTTTTTATTATTGTTAAAGTTCGTTCAATAAGTCATTGTTTCAGTACATCGGCATCAATTGGTTTTCCTCTGGTTGTTGTCAGCGTGCTCTACCCCGATATTTCACTAGGACCTATGTTCCCCTCCTTTAACAATAATAACTTTTTCTTCATGATTTCATTCATTTTCACCCTCGTTACAGATGAATATGCAGAAACGGGGGCAAGACTCATGATTGGGTGTGTTGAATTTCAGATAAACAACCTGTTACACACCGTCGGCAAGCAAGCAAACGTTTGATAAGCAAATACTTGAAGCCAAGGCGTGTTTGGGTGTAAACTCAACTCTGTTCTTGTGTCTCAAGCTGTGATATAAATGTTGACCAGCGCGCTCTTGACCCAGATATCCGTTATCCAGATAACCTCTGGCTACGCGGGTAGACCTGAATCATTGGCCGCTGGCCCCGACCATTAGCTTATAACCGATGAATTCCCAGACAGGCAACATCGCGTTGACCCCTCTAAATCTCCAGCGTGCATTTATCACACCAACCTTTTTTTTTTTCCTAAATGACCTCCTTACAGTCAGAGCCTCGGTCAACCAGCTGTTAGTCAACCTGCACTGGCCTCAACACTAGCTGCTGTTTTATTAGATCCGGCGTAGCGCGAGGGGTCGCCCCTGGGGTTAGTGACGCGCTTAACACGTGACCTTTGCTCAGCTCGGCACCGCAGCACGAGTACTGTGGCACCATCATTTCTGCAAACGTCTAGAATTCTCTGTGAACTCACCTACTTGTTATTTTGCATAAAAACAATGCTTCCATTCTGATTGCTCCGTTGTTGTTTTAGTGTTTCAGTCTGAATCATGGGCTCAGCAGCCCTCGGCAGAAAAGAAAAAAAACATTGCAGGGCAAGAGGAAAGTGTAGGCTGTCAAGCATCTACATTTTGTTGATGTTAATTATTGTAAAATCTCAAATTTCTCAGAGCGAGGCGCCGTAAGTGTTGCCTTTAATCGAGTCCAACTGATCTATAAATGAAACCTTGTCACAAAAGTAGCAATAATAATAGGCTTGTACAATTTAAAATGAAACAGTTAAATAGTATTACTCACTTTATTCAAAACTATGCGTGCGCTGCAAGATCTGCTTCAAAAAGCTGCACGCATGCAGTATAATGTGAGGAGGAGGAGATATGTATCATTAAACAGTAGCTCCAGGTTTGAGCGCTTCAGTGACGTCAGCGCTCCTCGGCTGGAAACAACAAATTCAGATCTTTCTAGAGAATCTGACCCACATATGAAACCTCCTCGCGTAACAGAGACGCGGCGTCGCAGCGTGATCTCTGAACGCTTTACAGGCTCGACAAATCCGGCAGAAACGGCACCGACGTTTTGCCGCAAGACACGAAAAGACACAGGGTTCTCCGGTGTTTTCGGAGAATCCGCATGCATTTCCTCTCCTCGCTCGTTGTGCCTTCTCACACTCCGTCCCTTCCCCGTGCGTATGAATTATTGAAGCGCATGTCAAATAAGCCGTCCCTACAAGACAACCAGATATAAGGAAAGCACAGTGCCAGTTCAGTTTGCACCCTGCTATTCCGGCGCTGGAACTGCAGATACTTATTTTTTTTCCTTGTGAATCGTGTGTTTATTCACTCCTCTGTTCTCACAGTGAAACATTTCTCCAGTATTTTACATTCACACTCGTCTCCCTTCCTCTTTCCACCAGACTTTCACACTTTTTTTTTCTCCTTCCTTGACTTCCGCTCTTATCCTTGCCCGTCCCTGCCATTCTCGTGGCTGCCCTCGTTTCATTCTTTCCAAAACAAAAAGGGTTTTGATGATTATGTTTTTATTAATTACTAGGCAACAGTATCGCCTGTAACCTTTTCATTTCACACATTTCTACTTCATAAGTTGCCATGGGTTTCAGCCGGTGCATTGGAACAATACAGACCTTAGTGTTTGGTTGTTTTGGAGCTGCTTTTTCTCAAACGGCAAGTTAAAATGAGTTATAACCGTCCATCAACTGGACACAAAGCCAAGTCCTCAATGCAGTGTTTGACCCAGTAAGACAGCAAACAAGTTGACAAGACATTACGACAATTACTACTATGCTAGCCCCATTGCTAAACATAAACACAAAATTGACTTGCATCTTCTCCTTTTTCATTTTCCAAATCAGTGGTTATCCATTTTTTATTTTTATTTAAAACAATATCAAATTCTTGCTATGGAGGCGAGGGGCCAGATTTTTGCGATGAAGGGTCCAACTGTGAGCAAACACATTCCCAAACTGTTCTCGGACCATCTCGGAATTCGACTTTCCCATCGCAAGGCTATTAGGAAGATTGTAAACCATGACCAGGCCAAGCCTTGGCTCTGTGTTAAGGCCCAGAGTATGTCTCGCTATTTGCCTGGACCACTTCCTGTTCTGTTCCTACTTCCTGGTTTCAACCCGGATCCGCTTCAATCTCCACCCATTCGTTCAAGTGTCGACAGCCACCGATCGGACCGCTGTCTTCACCGGGAAGCTTTGTTCAGCCGACATTCAAGGGCAGCTGCGTGGTGTTGTGTACCGCTCGCCTTGGTGTCAGCTCGTCTTGTTTGTCATGTTTAAAGCCTTTGTTCACATCTGTGTATTATCCTTTGCTTTGTATTGAAGCTAGGGCAAGGGTATTTGGTTGCTTTCATAAACCCTTAACTTCTTTTTGCTTTATTTTTGTGGTAAATTTATTGCTCAGAAACACAAGGTTTAGGGCTGCTACTCCCACCTGTTTTATCTTTGGTTCTTTGATGTAGGGAGCTTGGTGTTTGCTTTAGCTTAGCAACAGATTCAATAACAGCACTATCCACTACTTCTTTGTCAATTCACCATCAAGTTTTAGAATTTACTCTCTTTTACCCCTAGCGAGCTGGGGCGTAACACCCGGATATCAGCTGACTACACCGGAAGCCATGAAACACTGGTCAACAATAACCGATAAGCTCTTAGATTTAAGCGCTACTACTTGACTTTAAAAGGTATGGCTTTAGTGTTTCTTGAGAGAGGGGGATCTCTACTACTGTCCATGTTAATGTCCCCACACTGAGGAGTGATAAGATCAATTATGGATTAAAGAAGACGGCAGCTGAAGACCCGTATCTGGCTTGCATCTGTAAGGTGATCAGGTAAGAACAGGCGGTGGGCTGAAGGTAGAAACTATTCCGCTTCATTATAACTCGTATTTTCCTCTGTGTTGCTGTGGAAATATCAGAAGCCGTCATTATCTGTTCAACTGGATCTCGCACCTTTTTCCTTTCTACCCGACACCCTCCAGCAAACCACAGCAGGAGGTATTATTTAATCTGTCGGTCATTTTTTTTTAATTTTGCTCCCTGCACTTCCGTCGCAGAGACATCCAAAACCGTTCTCCTTCCTTCTCTTATAGCTAGGGTTACGGATGTTTGCAATTTCCCCACAACATCGTCTTCACCTTGAGTGGTCCAGGTCACCTTCAGAAGAATCCTTTAAAGCCGCCATCCCTGCTGGAAATCTTCAAGCCTCTGCAAGTCCACAGCATCTACAGTATCTATTCCCATTCTCACTCATTCTCGTGGGCGTCGGTATTTCTTGATACGTGCGCGCAAGCATATCATCAACATATGGCCTGTGATCGTACAGAAACAGGAGACGCTCGGAAGAACAATAGCTTCGGCCGTGAGAACAATGCTTTCATACACTGCTGGCTGCGACAGTAACGCTCACCGCCGCTTTCTCGCCGGTCCGCGAGCCAAGTGTGCCTCAGTCGCGCTCACAGAAATAGAAGTGCAATTCACAATTTTAGCGAAAGGCACGCAGCAACGAAGAGGAGCCCAATTAACGTGGCTTCAAATCCGCGTTTCAGTTCCAACAAAACGATAAACAGTTTCTCATCCAATGTTCACATGATGGAGAGTGAAAGAGGATGAAAGCCCGGAGGAGGAAGACTCTATGACTCTCTTGACCCCTGGAGCGATTTTAATGTTTGTCCCATAAACAAACAAGTCCCATTTATTTGTCGGCGTTAAAAACAATTCGGCGTGAGTAGTTAGACGGAGGAGGTGGTGGGAAACTGTCACAGACACGACGAAATGAGAAATGAGTCTGAAACAAACATTGCAGTGAAAAGCAATCTTTCCCGAGGCACAAGACATTTTCAGAACTCCGATGTGTCCGCCAATGCTCTCTCTCTCTTTGAAAGGTTTACACAAATGATGCCGTGTGTCCTGACTCAGTTAGCCCAGAACGCTTTTAAAAGATAAATTACTGGCATACGAGTCACGCTAATAATGCACTTAGGGCAATTTCCAATTATAAAAGAAAATTAAAAAGAAGAAGAAGACGCTGTGTTTGTGTTAATTACTTAAGTGATGCACAGTAGCTACCGTCAATGCTAGGGTTAGGGTTAGGGTTGTGACTACCTAGGGTTAAGGAGTCATAATATTTTGTCAATTGATTTCTGTCAATGGTACAAATTAGGCCTTTTTTTGGTCTTTGAAATACTTCATATTTCAATTCTTGTCAGAGAATCCTTTAAAGCTGTGTGGTAACAGGCCTCTGATATTTCATTATGGGGCATATAGAGAAAAAAGGGATCAGAGTTGGGGTTAGGGTTAGATAGTCCTACAACCAATCGAATTCAACTCCACGGCATCAGATGACGTGTACGACTACAATGTCAGTTAAATAAAGCACACCCAGACAATTTCATTGGTTCAGCAGATCTTTGAATGATCAGTTCGCAACATAGACCATGTTTACATGGTCTTTAGTATCCCGATTTTGATTGGGATATTGAAGTATCCCGGCTTTGTGTTTGTCCATGTAAACACCATATCCCGAATATGCTCAAAGCCGGGATAAGCCTCAAAATCGGGATATTAAAGACCATGTAAACGCAGTCATAGAGACTCCAGATCAACCTTTAGCCACATACATTTTGCGATTCAGGAAAGTCGGACTGGCTTTCAGGCTAACAGAGCTTGAATTTAAACACTACGGACTTCAAGTGACGGTATCTGTTATACCTGCAAAGTTTGAAGCTATCCAACACGTTTTGCAGTGTTTATCATTCACCCCTTCACTCAATCATCATGGATGGTGCAAGGTGCCTCAGGTTCAGTGGGCATCTCTCAATGCCTAATACGAGAACATTGAACTTGCATAGTTTGGACTTGGAAGTACAGACTCTGAAGGAGGGCGGTCCATTATTCTGGAACTGGATCAGGAGCATATTTGCATTCTAGGCAATGCTGTTCCAAGTCTACCTAAGTCACCTCACGGTATGTACTCAACAAAAAGACTGGAAGAGTACAACCAATGACATTTCACAAGACTACATGTCCAGAAAAGAACATATATTGAGAAACAGCCACAGTCGTGACCAAAGACAGTTTGACATGTGGACATGAAACCGACATTTAGTGGGAAAACCCCCAGATATGGACATGAATTGCACTTTTTTTGTGGCCACAACTTGGAAGCTTGGTATGAGTTTGATTTCCATGTGGAACCAATGCATTTTTTTCATGATTTATACACTTGAGCTTTGGTTTAAACTAAAACACTTCCTTTCAAAACACAGATACATTCCTGTGACTATTTAAAACTGGCTTTATCTTGCCCATTTCTGGACTATAGCTCTATAAAGTTACAATGAAGGCCTAAATTTAAACTACTATTATATATTAGGCTGTTAAAATTAGTTTGAGAATGATTATGGTGAAATGATGGGAGACCAACCCAGATTCAGCAAACGACAAAATATGCCTGTGTGCCTAAGTTTCTGAGCCGAATTGTCTTTGAAGCAACCTTCAGCTCCTTTCAGCTATTTACCAACCCACTCAGTATGTACGCCATGCTAGGTGGCTAACAGGTCGCTCTCATTCTAGGCTACCTACATAGTATAACCCTGACATGCTTCTCAGGTTTAAAATAACACGAGGCTAGGTCTCAGACGACACACTGTTCCTCATTTAATGCTCTAGTTTCATCTTCTTGGCGACGCTCGTGTGTCTGGTGATGGCTAGGTGTACGAGTGTGTCTGCATCTTAACCGAGACCCACCACACATAAACGGTGACCCAGTAAGAACCTCCTGTAGCCGAACTAAAAATACCGCCTATCCTAACTTTTCAAAATAGCACAGCACACTTTTTTAATAGCGCTAATTTGGGCAGACGCCTGCAGCAGTGAGTGACATGAAAAACAGCTGTGAGAGAAAAGTTGGAAGAAATGGAGAATTGCTAAGGAGCTCAACCCAAAAAAGAAACCAGCACCGCAGTTCAGTTCTTCCCAGAACCCAATACTTTCTCGTCAGCAACTGTAAATCTGGTATCTGTACGCCGAGCTCAACCGCTTGTTTGTTTGCTGACAACATCAGTGCAGCGAAAAGTTTTTTGCAAATCATAGTCATCATTCACGAGTGGGTCTTGGAAGTTCTAATAGATCTGGGTATTAGGGTACGACATTTGTCTTTGCTTCATGCACTCCATGCATCTCCTCTTTTGTAAAGCCCATTCGGTTTCCAGTCTGTTGCTTCTTCTCTTCATCTGCAGCTTGCTTTCTTCCTCCACCCATGTCCTACTTCTAGCCTGATCACTTTACCGACTGAAGGCAGACACAGGTCTTTATACCTTCCACCTGCTTTAACCTGTAATTTACCTTGTCACCGTTCCTATGGGCAAATGGCTCTGCCTCCACTCACTCTTACTTTCACCCTTCCGCTTTTTTTCTATGGCTGTCAAGAAAGACTGACATTTCTGTAAATCAAAGACCAACTAACCCATAGACTGTCATCTGAAATCACTGGGCATGACAGGCAACGTTTCAGGGCTTCTGGAGTAGCCAGCGGTTATCCGGATAATAGATTCAGATCTCCAGGTAAAAACGCCGTCTTCCGTGTGGCAGCCACAGCCCGACCAGCAACCACAGGCCGGTGCGCTTACATGTCAATTTACTTGACAAATGCGCCGTATTGTCTCGCTTGTTGACCGTTTCTTTTCTGCTCCACACACACTGTTTACCTTCATGCACTAAAAGCACGCTCAAGTATGACTGGTCAATACTACTCGGACAACACGTGGAAACCAAAAAGCTTCCAGTGCCAAAATCGTGTCCTCTGCACGCGCATACCTTTGTATAGAGATGACACTGTTGCAGATTTAATCATTTAAGCAAGCATATAATTTCTTATTAAACTAATAGACATCCAAGACAAGGGTCTAATTATTGAAGACAGTCTGGTGAGTTAGTAAATGAAGAACCTCTGTAAATGCTTTAAATTTAAACGTTCCAGTAGAATCAATTTGAATTCCTTAACACTGTGTCTACAGAGAAAGGGTTTCACACATGTCTGATGGAACAGATTCCTATGTGTGCTACAAAATCATTTTTGGAGTTTTCAGGCTCTGGGTTCTGTGACTAGTCTTGCATTTTAATGCTATATGAGTAAAACTGAACTGAATTCACATTAATGGCATAAAAAGGACAACAATATGAAAGCTGGTGAGAGTCAGCGCAGTGCAGACTTGCAGAGGCCTCCCCTGCCGTGCCCTTTTATCCACACATTCTCAGGTGTGGAAGATTAAGGCAATCAAGCCCGTGCACCACCTGGAGACGCTTGCACTGCCTCTGCAAGTCCAGAGTGCAGAATCACCAATGAACCTAACGAGTCTGTCTCTGGACGGTGGGAGGAAGCTGGATTACCCGCCACACCACTGTGCCGCCTACATTTAGTATTCACTGCGGAAAAGAAGGCTGCGCCACGGAGTTAGCTCAATTGTTCAAACCATCATCTGCACATTCAAGCATCGAGCTTAGCAAAAAACAATTAACTCAGCTTGAACGCGATAATGTTTGCAAGCACAATGCAAATGATTTTCAGCACAAAAATATAAGCTGCGGTGATTGCAGCACAAAAAAATGCTGACATGCTCCATAGTCTATTTGTTTGGTTGTGATCAAGAGAAGCTTGGGATGAGCAGCACATCGTGTAGCTCTTCCAGAGAGTAAAATTACTCTGGTTTCTACAGAACAAAATGAGGCTTTGTCATCCTTCCCGTCTCTATAGCAGCGACGTATTGCGTATAGTTTCACAGCAGGCGAATGGTTTTAAATTGGCTTCAAAATGGCTAATTATGTGAATTACGTCCGTGATAACGTTCAGCTCCGCGTGGCTCGCCAAAATCCACTTTGAGATGGTGCAGACAGGCCGAGTGAAGATATCACTGAAAGGCTCGGAGGGCACTCCTGATCCTACACTGGATCTCTTTCTGAACACTTCTTCAAAATCACTTCAACGCCGCCGGGTCGTATTCCGTGTGCACAAGGAGCCAGCGGACGCACACGGCCGCGCTCTGATCTCCGAGCGTTCGCCCACATCCAACCCTCCACCCCCCACCCACCTTCTTTCTCTTCCTCTGACAGTAGTGAACATTAAACATTACATGGACCTAGAAATATCATAGCTCTCATAAAATATACATGGTGGATACACAGTGAAAACTCACACACATGCACTGTTCCCCGCTGCGAGCAAACGCACTCAAAGAAAACTCGGAGCAAGGGCATGGAAGCACAAAATCTCCAAGGGATGGTTGTCTGAATGATACTTCTTTCTTTCTTTGATCATACTTCTCTTTCTTCCCCGGCCTCAAACTCGAGCTGTCATTTATTATACTTATTATATAGTTTTTTTTTCCTCTAGTGAGCTGCTGTTGTTTAGCGGTTGCTTCTGGATTAGGCTTTTGCGAGCATACTGATCTGATTATGGCACTAGATAGGTCAGCTTATGCAACATGTATGGCTCACTGCATATGGGGGTTGTTTCTTCCTCTCTCATACGCTCCTACTCTTCTTCTGTGATCTCCCGTGTTACGTGCAATGTGAAGAAAAGAAATGCCTCTAATTGTCTAATCTGTAAGGCGATGAATTAGCATTTCCCAGATTGAGATGGACTCTGTTTTCCGCATGAACCAGAGAAGCCGTTTGTTCTCTCCTCTCTCTGCAGGCGAGGAAATTTCCTCTTCATCTGGTGGAGAGCAGGGCCGTAATGTGAATGTCAGCATAGATTAGCACGGATGAAGCGAGGCCCATGTAAACTCCTAGTCCGCTCCCAGACAAATACACATTGTCTTGCCCTTCCTTTACCAAACCCGAATTCGCTTGTCATACACAAAGGGCGCGCTATCAAAGCGGATCTCCTCTCTAATTGAGGGGACGCTACAGGCAATGTGTGTGCAGCGGGCGTATGAGAGACGCTGCCCAGTAGAGCAGCGACAGTAGCCTCCATCTAACCTCAGCATCCTCCTTTAACTGCATGCCGAGGAGAGTAAAGGTTCCCATGAAAACACAGATGCAAAAACACACAAAACAATGTTTCGTAGATAAAATTGCAATTCCTCTTTAGTTCTTTTTCTGTCCCTGGCACCCTTACACAAGGCACTGATAATTACTCCAAGGCTTCTGCTTCATTAGCCAGCAGACCTTGGCAAGCGGATTAACACTTCAAAGAGTGCAGCGAAAAGAATGAGGGAGGATGTTGGGAGCCATAAAAAAATGAGGTAATCTCGGAAAAACTTGAGCTTTTGCGGGATAGATTGGGAATTAGGTTGACTCAGACGGTGACACAACACGGCATACGACGTGTTCTGTATACGCCTAATCCGTCGCCGTGCTTTTAAACTTGTCAGGCCATCTATTTACATGAAACGGATGCGTGTTTGCGCAATCTGCGCCGCACCGTCTGCCCCGCGTCTCCGAGCGCAAACGGGACGAAATAACACGGGCAGAAAAGGACGGAGGCGCACGGCGCACGCTTGAACGAAGCCGCCGAGGTCGCTGCGGTTTGAACTCAAAGCATAAGCTTCATCAGAGGAGGAGAGGGCCGGTGACGTAACCCAATGTGAGCAGGATGATTAAACGCTAAGCGCAGCATACTGGCACACTGACTGCTACACCAAAAGAGAGAGCGGGGGAGAGATAAAGACGAGACATAATGAGAAGGCGGAGGGGAGAGAAGCCTCAGAGCAGGTGTCCAGGAGTGAAAACGCACGCGGCCCGATGGCGAGGGTGGCTGCAGCCAGCGGTGCAGGTGACAAATAACAGCGAAGGCTTGATGTACTGTTTGTTCTTTTATACCCACTCCGCTGGTAATCTTTAAATGGATCTTTAAATGAATACCTGGGGTTGCTAGACACACAGTATTTAAAGGAAAAAGGCAGGCTAATTATAGTCGTGCTGCTTGGAACCGTTTCAGAGTGCAGTATTAGATATGACAAACAGTTTCTGGTGTTGAATTTTGAGTATTTTCTGATTTGGTGTTTCCTGATTTTATTTTCTAAGTTTCTTGTCTTTCTTTAACGTCCTGTGCGTTCCCCCCTTTGGTTGCTGGATTGCTTTCTCCTTGTGTGCCCCGCCCTCACTAGCTTCACCTGTGTCTTGTTAACCCCTCCCATGTATATATAGCCCTGCCTTCCCCTTTGTTTGCTTTCATGTCACCTGTGAGATCTTGAAGCCACCTGGGCCTGAATTCCTAAAGATTCCTAGAAGAGCTCCTAACTTAGCCTAAAAGTTCCTAGCTAGGTCTTAGCTTGGGAGTGATTCCAGAAAATTCTCAGAGAACTCTTAGCAAGGAATGGACAGAAACTCTGGTTATTTATTGGGTTGAAGGAGGTTCAGGGCTACTCCTACTGGGGTCAGCGTTCTGCTTTTAAATCATCTGCAGCTTCTTTGTAGAGCTGGACAAAGCTCCTCTGTCTTAAACCCATTACCCAGGTATCTGGACTGGTCAAACAACACCAGTGTCCTATACAAGAAGCTCCAAAGTCGCCTCCACCTGCTGAGGAGACTGAGGTCCTTTGGAGTGTGTAGGACGCTGCTCAGGACCTTCTGCGCTGTGGTCTGCTGATGTGGTGGAGTCACAGAGGGACAAGAATAGACTGGGCAAGCTGATCAAGCTCCATCCTGGGCTGTCCTCTGGATTCAGTAGAGCAGGTGGGGGAGAGGAGGATGCTGGCTAAACTGTCCAGCATCAGGAACAATCCCTCTCACCCCCTGTAGGAGACAGTTGGGACTTTGCAAAGCTCCTTCAGCCAAAAACTGCTGCACCCACAGTGCAAGAAGAAACGCATCCGGAGGTCTTTTGTCTCCTCAGCAGTCAGACTCCTTGACATCAGCATTTCCTTGCCCTTCTGCTGCTGAGCTTCTTCTTTTCAGGACATGCAAGGGCACAGTATACACAGCCATTATCTCACATCTTTGTAGTTGCAATACGCGGTAATACAACTCCTGTTGGAGTTTGTTGTTTTACTCATGATATTCATGAATGTCAATGCCTTAACTAAACTAAACTAAATACATTTTTGTGTGTTTGTCTTTTTTGCATCTTCCACTGTTGTTTCCTGCCGCTGTAACACCCTAATTTCCCCGCGGGAATAAATAAAGTCCTATCTTATCTTAGGTGCTTCCCGTTCTGTTAGTGTTGTGGAGAGGGGACAAATAAATACACTGTTTTTACTGCGGGAATACTACAATACTACGTCATTCCGACCCAAAAGTCCCGTTTTAAAGTCCTCTAACATCAGCAGGTACAGTTTGTCTTCTGCGGCACTGTACTTTTACACCGCAGGAAGAAACCAGATCATTTGCATGCACCGTAAACACTGATTGCCTAATAAGTCACAGCTAATGAGCCGGTGTTTGGACTGATAGTGGTACTAAATTCTGCGGGATTATTCCACTTGGGAACATAATTGTCCACATCCAGGCTCGCATACGGTACGCACAGCTGATAAACACACAGATACGGCCCTCGCAGCCCCCGGGCTGAGGTAAGGGTGGGTCGATGCCGGGCGGCGAGCTGGATCTATATATGCTTTCGGGAAAATCGTTAAAGTGTCACCGCACACAAAGTAAAAATTGATATAAACACAATGTAATTGTGGCGTAGAGCTGAGAGATAGTCTTACCCAGCGGTGTTGAGTGGAGATTTAAAATATTTACAATAGAAATGAGTGCGCTTGCGTATCTGAGGCTGGTGACGCAGCACTTCTCTCGCACAGGTATTTTCCCAAAGAAAGTTATCGTACCAGCGACTGACAGGTCCACTTTTTTTTTCCAGCTTGTTTTTGTATATGCATCTTTTTACTTTATTTACCGGCGGCGCGAAAAATCGAAGCTTAACACATTTTTGTTTCAAGTCGAGCAAAGCGTACACCAAAGCGTTGGTGGATGTGAGGGTAGGCCATCTCAAGCGCGCTTAAAAACCATAACAGTGCTGAGAACTAGTGATGTCAAGAGGTTAAATGTGTGTTTATTCCCCATTGCTTATTATTTCTCGCCGCTTGTAATAAAAATGATCTGAGATCGATGATTCTTCTCTCTTTTTCCTCGCTCCAGTAAAGCTGCTGCTGATGAAAGGACCACCAAATCACTCCAGTGATTACTTCTCTGCACGTTCAGGGATGCTGCTGTTGGCTGAAACCAGTAAAACGGTCGCTCAGCATTTTAAGAAATGCAGTTACACAAAGCAAGAAGTAATTTAGAGGACGGTTTTGTCAAAGAACATACAACAGACTCTTAAATGGAAGCGTCTATCAACAAGCAACCTATTGTCTCCTCCAGTCCTCTTCCAAGTTGTTTTTCCCCAGCACCCACACACCTTTTATATTTCTTTCTATTCCTTTTTATTACCCATACTACTTTTGCAATAACATGTAAATATATAATCCTTGTCAGGCTGTTCACATGTGCCTTAACCCTTTTAGAGTATAATTGGCCGTTTTTGACTACTTTTGGTTTTACCTTTATATTTCATCTTAATAACAGTTTATCTTGCCTTTTTGGGTCTCATTCTTTTCAGCTCAACCTCACATGTGTGATTTTACAGTTATTTTTTCATTCTGACATACTGTATTAACACAGTGGACCTAAAACCACACTAAAAACAGAAAAACCGAGTAGGAAAAACCTAGATTTTTCACTGTGAAAACCACAAAAATATTTAACGAACCATTGTTATAACTTAGAATGCAAATCTAAACTGTAAATTTCAAAAGCTTATATAAAAATGTGGCAAACAAAGTAAACACGTAAGGTCACAAACATCTCAAACTCGTTTCTCTCTTCACCGTCGTCACTCCCACAAATGTTCCCTCTCCCTTAGCCTTACCATATCATTTTCTGATTGGCTGATGTGATGCATTTTTTCCACCAGTAGGAAAGAGGACTTCATGTTTTGTTTCGTGTTTTATTGGCTTTCGATCACCTGGAGTCAGCTAGCGATCTCCGCTTGCTAGCGTTTTCCATTTAGTTTGAAGTTAGCACTTTCTAAACAAATTGAAACAGAGTCGCAGTGAGACTTCGTCTTGCTGCTACATCGTCTTAAACTGGTCACGTCGACACCAGAGGGTTAAACTGCTCCCCCGAGGCCGAATAAAGTTTTCTGAAACTGAATTTGAATCTGAAATGGAGGCGTGTGTGTGCACAAGAGAGCTCATACACTAGCTGTGAAGTCAAACAGACATATCTGACCGAGGCCACACCTTAACTGATGCAAGCAAGTCAACTGGTAGACGGGACTGGAGGGAAATGGATGCAGGGATGAGTGCAGAATGCATAGACGGACGATGGTGGAGGAACACATGTGCTTCCTGGTATAAAAGATGAAAGAAGATGAAAAGAAAAGGCAGTGATGGCGAGGGCGGGGGCGGGGGTTGAGAACTGAGCCAAACAGAGATGGAGAGGGTTAGGAGATGCCTTTACAGGAAACAGATTGATGTGAATGACAGAATGCGACTGAGGGAAGACCACCAAATAACTCTCATGATTGTTTCTCGCCATATCGAGGGGTGTTACCTTCACTGGCAACACCTACATACAAGGACAAGACGATGCTGACACATACACACATGTCAAACGTGTTCCCACTTATCGGTTCCACACTCCTCCACACACACGAGCACACCTGGCATCGCCGTCACACAAAGCCAGACACAAACAGACTCAGAGTCTCAGTTCCAGGCAGGCGCCCAATCGATAATCCCATTACAGCTGAAAAGGCTCTTTCATTTGTTCTGATTGAGTTCGGGTGGAAGGAGAGGCGCGGCTCATAATTAAAGCGGGATTTGCCAGATTGATGGTTAAACGGGGCGGATCGGAATCCGAGCAGACACTCGGGGCCGCGGCGCGTGGAAAAAGAACGCGACAAAGGAGCAGTTCCACAAAGGCCGGCTTAAATTTAGCATCTCTCTCTTTTTTTCTCCCTGACCTGGTTCGTCCCAGTACGCAACGACCGCATGCGGCGTCTTTCCCTCCTTCTGAATGTGGTGAAGGAGCAATAGTATTGGCTCTGGTGTGGGTTAATCCCTGGGCCAGTTTCTGTCAAAACGACTGAACAGTGAAGACAGCATTGTATTTATCGCCACATGGTAGTCTAACTCACAAAGGGAGTATTTCAACTGGCATTCCTCTTTTTCTCTGCATTCCCACTTGTTGAAAATAGCTGAAAATATATTATATTTGCAAAAGATCTATGAAGAACATTTGAGGTTGAACAGGGATGTTGTTGCATTTATTTTTATTTTTTATTTAACCTTTATGATCAGTCTTCTGACATGGTCATAATTAGGGAAGTTGGATAATATCGCCCCTCAGATATTATCGGCCGATATTGAGTTAAAATGTAATATCGTGAATTATCGGTATCGGGTTTTTATAACCGATATTTGTTCTGTAGGCTTCAGCATTTCCGAGTCTGCATGAACGCAGCATGGGACGTTAACAGGCGCGTGCTTGATGATGTTTAACAACAACAACACGCTAGTCGCGTAGGTTGCTAACTGTGGCTAACAAGCTAGCTCGCCCGGTGTATGAGATGTCTGTGGTTTGGAAGTATTTCCAAGTGTCACCTACTAATGACTGCAAAGCAAAGATGAGAGGAGGAAACAAGGCGTCTTCCTTTAATACATCAAATTTGATCACCCACCTCAAGAAGAATCATGCAGAGTTATACGCTACATTTGTCTTTCTTGTTTTGATATTGTCTGTAGTTTGTTTGAGGCAAACATTTCTCTCTAAAAACACTAAAAAATAAATGAATGGCACTTTTTTCGGTAACTTATTTTGCACAGACAGTGTTTACATTTGAAAAGCCATGTTGCATTTATGTTTGCATCCAGTGGGATATCACAATAAAATTAGGCATAATGTGTTAATTCCATAATAGGTGATATGTTATGTTGTTACCTAATAATTTTGGTGTAAAAAGACGGAATATATCGGTATCAGAAATGTTGGACAATATCGGAATATTGGATATCGCCAGAAAAGCCAATATCGATCATCCCTAGACATAATCAGTTGGAATTGATTTGGCTCACTTTGTAACACCTGCCACCCTGTGCCAATGACTTTGACTTGACCCATGTGCCGATTCATTCCACTTTGCGGATTCTTCTATTGTCTCTGGTTTTGAGATACAGTTTAAGCAAACGTCACCTCTCGGACACAAGGGTTTTCCCATTTGAACGACCACATGTGCAGTAATTCTACAATTGACGCTACGTCCCGAGGGAAATTTCGCCACATCTTGAATGTTTTCCAATGATACCGCAATGATGTCGAGTGCAGCCAGATCTTTAGTTTGCAGAGTCACCTTGGTCAAAGTTCAACATTATATATATATTTTCACGAAATACATGCACGTCTGCAGGTGTGATCACGCCAAAGTACAACTTATGAGGATTTTACTCACATTAAACACTGAGTTCCTACTACAATTTGAATTTTTCCTATCTTGGGGCGGCACAGTGGTGTCGTAGTTAGCACTGAAGGTCCTGGGTTCGAATCCATAGGCCGACTGGGCCTTTCTGTGCGTAGTCTGCATGTTCTCCCTGTGTCTGCGTGGGTTCTCTCCAGGTTCTCCAGCTTCCTCCCACCGTCCAAAGACATGCTGGTTAGGTTCACTGGTGATTCTAAGCTGGTTGTAGGTGTGCATGTCTCTCTGTGTTAGCCCTGTGATAGACTGGAGACCTGTCCAGGGTGGACCCCACCTCTCACCCGATGACAGCAGGAATAGACTCCAGTAGACCTTGCGACCCTTTACAGGAACAAGCAGTTACAGAAGATGAATGAATGAATGAATGAATGAACATTTCCCATCTTTTGCTGTCTTACGCGAGCTTGGTCATGTGACAAGGCAGGCCTGCTTGGTTCTCTCTGTGAATAAAAGAGGTAAAATGCGACAACATTTGCCGTCAGGGATGTTCTTGCATCAGCTCATGAGTCGGAGGGCAGCGCCCCGTGCCAGTGACATTGACCTGACCAGTGTACCGACTCATTCCAGTCACGTGCTTCTTGCATTGCGACCGTGGCTCCGTTTGCTCCCAGATCTACAGCAAACTTCGCCTCTACAACGCAGATTATCTAATCTGTGTGACTGGTGTCGCACGGTTGAGACTCTGCGTTTTAGTGCTTTTGTCACTTTCTCTTCTTTCTCATCCTTTGCAGGGATTCAGTCATTTTAAAGACAACATGTAAGTCTTCCACTGGCAGTATTTTCCAAGGCCACCTATGCTGCATCTTGAAAGTCTTCCTCCACATCACAATGACGAACGAGTGCAGCCACAAAGTCTAACACAATAAGTCCGACATAAGTCTTTAGAGCCGCGACGAAGACACAAAGCTTCCTCCTTTGTTCTTAAATACCTGCATGTCTGTAGGTGTGAACACGCCAAACCACGGCTCACGAGGTTCTGACTCACGCTAAGCACACACGCGGGGAGGAAAACAAACCGAATCTCCTTCAGCAAACACGACACTGGTCAACTCTAACGAGAGCAAATACGCGGCGTTGTGTTTACGCCGCACTGTGTCCCGGTGCAGCGGCTCCCTCAGGCCATCGCTGTGACAATCCTGCCATCGCCGGCATTGCTGGTAATGGCAATATGATATTTGTGCACACGAGAGGGCTGCTGCTGCGGTTAGCGAGTGCAGGGAGCGAGCTGAGAGAAAGCACGAGAGGATGCAAATGTTAAATTTGTTCCAATGGCTTGGACATCGCCACCGCTGCTTTCTAGATATTTGGATAAACCTTTTAGGATTCCAATTCGTGTGCCTTCAAGTTCCCTGGTGTCACAAACCTGACACAGTGACACAGAATCGCAGAATTTCTAAAAAACATCTTTTGCAAGTTCAACAGATAAAAGTCCTGCAACATTTAAAACTCTTTGTGTCTTCTCCGTTTCTTGCATTTCTTGTTTACAGGAATGACTTTGTCTCTTTATGGACATGCAGATGGAAGCCTGCAGCATTATAGGCACGCAGAAGGTGTTACAGTCACATATAGATATAGATATATGAATAATAAGAACATCACATGTAGGTGTTTTGCACATAAATCTGAGCCTTTGTCTCACTGCGCTTGTCTCCTATATGCCACATTTATAATACACGCATATGTCTTTGAAACCCACTGTTTTGCATCTTTAAACAACGCTTTTAACCTGCAGCACACTCCTCAAAGGCAGCCCGGTCTAACGGCAGCCTGGTCTCACGTCCTTTCCTTGCTGACCATGACTGACTTTCATGTGTCTTTATTTTGGGTTCAGGAAGAAAAGGTCGCTTGAAATGCATCCGTTCAAACACGCAGGCTTTGAACGCTCCTGCTGCCAGCTGAAACGGAAACTGTTTTCCGCGTCGTGAGCAAATTAACATTTCGTGTGTGAATCACTCGATTAAAAAGATTCACACGTGGGACCGGGGGGGAGGGGGCGTTATCTTTAAAGGCAGATTATTACTCTAACTGCATTGAGAGTTCGGCCTCGATCGCTGTGAGTAAAACTCTCCCTCTAAATAGATAATTTGTATGCAAATGGGGCCACTTCCATCCTGCTAGATAATTAGTTCATTAAATATACAGGGAAGACAATGATGCCTGTCACTGTGTCCTGGGAAACGCCGTTAAGTGAGCTTCCACGCGCCGCTGTTGGTTTATAAAACTCGACGTTTCGCCGCCGTGTTGTGTCCCCGAATGCATCAGAATTGTTTTATTAGTTCACCTGTCAAACTCAAAGAGCCCTGTAAGGGCCCCCTAAGGGCCGTTCTGCCTCTGCGCCGACTCCTACTGCCTAAATAACAGTGTCATCCTGAGGGCCCGGCGCATAACGAAAGCCTTAAGCTAAAAAGGAACGAGGGATTTACGCACAGGCGATCGTACCACTGGCGGCTGTGAGTGTGCGGCCGACCGTGTGCGTTATCACAGGGTTAAACAGGCCACAGCTGATTCTATAGGAGGCGTGCATGAACGTGACATCCGCGCGGAGAAATCAGAGGCTAGCGCGTGACTCCATCTTTCTCCGGCTTCCATGAGGTCACTATCCTGACGTACGTTACTTCTAAAATTAAAAAGCCCGGGGTCGGCTCCGGGTTTTTCCTTTCCCCTTTTTAATGACTGTGCTCTTTAGTTAGTTATGCTAGAGCACATCTGGCACATTTGCCTTTCAGCCAGCGAGCTTTCCCTTAAAAGCCGAGGTGGCGCGGATACCGGCAGTGTCTCTCGCGTCACGGGCAATGTCCTCAACTTCATCTGACTGATGCACAGATTGGAGCAGTTCACTGCTGCGATTCAAGGGCTTCCCCGCGACGAGGCGGCGCTGGCTCCGGCGTCGCAGTGACCGGTGGCACGCGCGAGGACGCCGCGGTCGTGCCCACGGAAACGATCGCGCGCCGCAAAGAATCTCTGCTGGAAATCATGTCTGACATTGAGGAACGGGGGGTCGTTGTGTGTGTGCGCAGACATGTATTTTAGGAAGGCATAGGGGCAGAACAACATGTGCAATTAAAGCTCTGCTGTCTGAGTGACCCGTCCCTGCGTTCTCTGCTTTGGTTAATTATCGCTGCAGGCGGGAGACGCACATAAAGAGACGATAAAAGATGTGGCGACAGCGGGATTTTAATGAAGTTCAGCAAGTTTCAGGAATGATAGGAGGGAACACCTTTGGAGACGCAGAGCAGGTGGAGACCGATCAGAACTAATCTCTTCTTTGAGGCGATGCAACTGACGTGACGAGCAATGGGAGCGACCACTCTAGTCGAGTTCCCCGAACGTTTACTGCTGGAAAACACCATCCACGATTTTAGTTTCCATAACCGGATTCACTCAGATCCCATATGGGATGAAGGCGTCTGTGTTTTCTTTCCATCAACAAAGAAGAGCTCGCTACAGGTTGCCAGAGCCTCGGCCGTCCCCCAGCGAACAGTCGTCCACAAAGAGACGGGCAGTGAGTGAATCGCGTCTCCGCTGCTCAGCCATTGACCAGATGTGCAGGAATGAACTGAGCGATCGATCAGCAGAAACAAATAATACCCTGCAAACAGAAATCGCATGTAATCCATTACAGCGTGACTTGGTTAGGAAGAATTTGTTTCCGCCAGAGGTGAGGTGAGAAGAGGAAACGGGCACGAATTGAGTCAGAGCATGTTAATGAAGGCGCTCATCCAACGCTGGGCCAACAAACAAATGAGGCATCACCCTCAGGTACTGACGCCTGCGTGTGTTTCTGCAGACTGGCAGCATGAAACTGTACTTCTAGCTGCTGAAATCTGCTTTAGATACCAGAGGTCAGTGCAAAGATTCGGATTCCCGGATGCGGGGGTGGACAGGAGGAACGCAAAACGGTGGTTCACTGCAAAAAAATTGTATATTTGTCTCATTTCTACTCAAAATATCTCATTACACTTAATATAAGACACAACTGCCTAAAGAGTAGCATGTTAGCAAGACACAGGGACTTGATTTAAGACAATACATCTTAATACAGAACCATTTTCATTAGTTCCATTAGCAGATTTTTTTTGCCTATTTTCAAACAAAAATTGCTTGAAAAGCATAAAGTGCTCAGTATTAAACGGCTCTGTATTACGATGTATTGTCTGTATTGACAGTGTCCAATCAGAGGTTGCGCTAGACTTTTTCGTTGTCTGTCATTTTGACTGACATAATAGTCCGGTCATAGTCTGTTTTAAAGACATATTCAGTAGAATTTAATTTTCATTAACTTTAAGTTCTTTTTTTCAGAACAATATTGATTCTAAATGGTAAAAGTTTCGGCTGCCGACACATCTTGTCCGTACTCGGAACGGTACCGTAGGGTTGAAGTGCTTCGGTGGTACGCTAATTCCATTTTGGTAGCTATTAGCTGCAAAGACATATATACATATATACTGTATATACGTCTATGGTTAGCCGAGCTCTGACGTGTGCATCAATGTATTCGGCATACCAAGAAATAGCACACCGACAAAAGTTCCGCGATGTTTGGAACACAAACTGTGGTGACAGACAAGAGCCTATAAATCACTCGCCACCAAGTGGTCAGTGGTGGGAATTGCAATCTGTCAAAATGACGGATGGCCTTCAGATTTTTCCGTCACATTTAAAAAAAAAAAAAAGAAAACGGTCAATGACGGAAAATATTCGGTTAACGCGACCCCTGGGTTCAACATACAAAATCAACGCCCAGCTGGACTTAGATCCAGGCGCCCATCTAAGCACCTGAAGTTCAGGTGAGGCCAAACAAAGGAACATTTGCCTCGGTCATCTGAAGCCACTAAACTTTAAAAGCTACGGCTGCACAAGAGAGAACGCAAATCTTTCACACAGTGTTCAAAGACCATCAGTTTGAGGCACATTAACTGTTCTATTTACATTGCATTCATACAGTTCTTAAAAATGGCTCAGCTTCAGTCTAATGTTCTAGGAAGGGGCCGCCGAGCATTTATCCACTCCTTTATTCATTCACAAATGCACTTAGCATCAGATAAAGCAGAATCTTAATTAACCGCAGATTTCGGGGGCAACAATGAGAACTAAAAACCAACAAACTGAGGGTTCCCTTCTGGCCGCACCCGCTACGGAACGGCAAAAAACAACTCGCGCGGTGCAGCTGGTCCTCTAATTACGATGACTCTCCGCTGCGACAATTCCCCAGTGAACTAACGAGCCTATAGGTCCGTCACTCACGACGCAACAGCGCAAATTTGCACCAATTAAAGGATCCCTTTTGGATAAAGCCTCAGCTCTCAGACGCGCGTTGTCTAAACAAACAGAGATGGAAGGGAACGAGACGGCGTAATTGGTGACAAAACATTATCTGCATGGCAAAAAGGAAACCAAATAACAGAGACAGTAGCTGCTACACAAACCTGAGACTTCCAATTAATTAGCAAAGTGACAAAAGCCAGAGTTTGAAGGACTGGGTCCACTTACGATACCTCGAAAAAAACTAATGCGTCTCTCTGCTCAGAAAATCAACCGAGCTGCGGTGGAAACAATCAGCGATTATCTGGAGCCATTAAAGATCCGACGGTTGCTAGGAGGAAGAGCCCGAAACCCAAAAAGTCCGGGAACCGTCTGTTAAGGAACCATCAGATGTCCAGCTGTCGGGGTGCAGGCGTCAGCGAGGCGTCGTATTTATATCGCCTCTGAAGCAAACACGGCCCTGCTCCGATTTCCCGTTGACTCAAGAGAGAAGAAGACATTTTGGTAAAAAAGCCAGACTAAAGCAGCTCCAGAAAGTTGTGGTTTAATTCTATTTAAGCCTTTTAAATAAAGTCCTTTCACAGAGTCATCTTTGCATCAGTTCAAGGCGCTCACATTGAATATCTGTGTCAGGCCATTTGCAGATTTCATTTGCAAAATAATTTTCTCTTAGTGATGATTAGATGTGCAACCTCCTCTTTTTTTTTTTTTTTATGCGGGGCCTTTGTCAGGAACACCGCGTCTCCTCCTGACAATAGCAATTAACCTAATGACATACGGGCAAAAATAAAACGGTGCTGAAACTTCATTTTATGAATACGGAGGTAGATGAGTTGAAGGGGGCTCTGCATTATGTTCCTCTCGGAGTAGCGGGATTTTTCCTCAGCGCCGGCACAAGTAGGTGGGAAAAGAGATCAGAGAAGGAATAATTACAACAATTACTTTTTTTTTTCTTTTACTTTATCTCTGCCTGACACACACAGAATGTAATAGCTGTGGTAAGTGAAGCACTGTCAGCGCTAATGACGGTGTTGCCAGTAAAATAAGTGCAATAAAAGCAGGAAGGATGGCGTAATGTATGCTTTCCAGGGCACTAATGAATGCTTTCACCCCGCTGCTAAACCGTGTCACACGCGCTGCACGTACATCTGTGTTAAGTCTTAAGACACGTGCAAAGCGTGTTGGTCAGAAGCTCGTGGCCAATCGCATTCAACCGAAATCAACATAAACAGATTTCCTTGACAACAAAGAACGTCTCACCTGTTTCTCGTCTTTTCCGCCTTAACTTCTCAGTCAGCTAGACACAAAAAAGGCTCCTCTTCTTTCCCCGGCGTGTATCCTTTGTGAAGATTTTCCAGTCGGGGAAGGTTTTTCCAGAAGATGTCAGGTGAGATTGTTCGCCAAAATTAGTCGGCTCTTCCTGGGACTTTGTCCTCGGCGGGTTCTCTCGGGGGTTTGCAGGAGACCAAAGTGGCCTGAGCTGAAATAGAAGCAAATGCATAAAAGAGAAACGGTCAAACATCAACTGAGCGTTTCAGCTTTCGTATCACCGCATGAGTAAAACCCAACGGTGATTGAGTCTGTGATGCACGCATTGAAGTGTTGCAACATTTATGTGTAGGTCTGCATTATTAGGAACTTTAGCCGAGTGCTAAATCATCATCATCATCATCATCATCATCATCATCATCATCATCATCATCATCATCTGGCAGCTGACGGGTTTGGAGATGCCTAAAGTAGTCATCCTTTCATCAAAAATGCATTGAGATTACGATCATTGCAGTCACTTCCTGGTGGAGTGGACGAGTTGAAACGTGGCAGGGGTTGATGAAACGAGAAGGAGCAGCCACAGTGAGCTGTCAGATGAAGAGCTGCAGACCTCTCAGCCACACAGTCAGCTCCTCTCCTCCACCAGTAGTGGAGAGTGCCGCTTTAAAGCGTCCTTCAGAATCTGAAGGATCCGTCATCTGTCAGAAGTTCAGAGTTCCAACAATAGACAACAAATCTGGATCTCTAATTCACAAACCTACAATAAAAATGAATAAATAAATAAATAAATCCACCTGGATTTAACTAAGCAAATAGGTAGGAGCCTCCTATTGGATAATTACTGCATGGGTGATTATCTTTTAGCTGGCAACAAGTTGTTTAACCCCAACTGATGTAATGAGTTGCCTCTCATTTCTTAAACATGTCTAAAGACACATCCCGTGGAAAAGATGTTTGACAAGGATCAAATCATTGGCATGCATGGTTTTTTACAACCTGGGCCTTATTTCTGGCATAAAAAACAATTGTTTACTTACCTATGTAACTTTTGTCTCATCTGGATATTTGGTATATCCATATAGTGGGAGTGAATGGGGCACCGATACGCAGCCTCTAAATAACACATTATCTGCTGTGAAAACTTTTTGTTTCACCAATATGTTGTTATGATACGCTAGTGCTATTCCCCGTTGAGTCTGGAGTTACCTGTTATCATCATCTGGGGTCTCTAGGTTCACCTACTAACCTCTGACCTGGATGATGTCATCTCTGAGCGCTGCATGGCTTTTTTGTTTTTGTTTTGATTTGCTACTGCTAGTTTTTTTGCAACATGGCTGAATACTTTTCTGATTCTGATGAGGTTGTGGACGACGACTTTGTTTATTAATTACGTCCTTACCGTTTAGAGCCAGAGTATACGGATGAGGAGCTCATTGAAAGGATGATGTGTATACAAACACATAACCACATCCAGGTCAGAGGTTAGTAGGTCAATCTACAGACCCCAGATGATGATAACAGGTAACTCCGGACTCAACGGGGAATAGCACTAGCATACGATAACAAAATATTGGTGAAATGAACGAGTTTTGTGGCAGATAATGTGTTATTTGGAGGCTGTGTTTCGGTGCCCCATTCACTCCCACTATATGGATATACGCTATATCTAAATATCGTCCGAACGACTCCAGATGAGTGAGTAAACGCTCATAGTTTAGGCCTGAAATAAAGTCCAGGTTGTAAAAAAACAGTAAAACAGTAAAAAAGAATAAATAAATATCCGTATTTGCTAATGGAGTAGAGAACGCAGCCTCTACCTGTAAATAATGCATCTCACAGCACAGAAGGATTTCAGAAAATAAAATAAATAATAAACCTTGAAAGGCAGGGCAGCGGCAATGTGGATGATTAGACCTGAGCTGAGACTGCAGTCAGAGAGAATGAGAGGAGAAAGTGCCTGTGAGGAAATGCACAATGGACCCCTGACAAGCATGACAAAGAATCCTGCTATCTATCTATCTATCTATCTATCTATCTATCTATCTATCTATCTATCTATCTATCTATCTATCTATCTATCTGTCTATCTATCTTCTGCGTGTCTGTCATTCTTAGAGCGGCAGTGTAACAATAATGATGACAATAATGGCTGATGATGCATCAGAGGGCTACGAGGTGGCAGATGGCTCGGCCTGTGAGTGCTACTACACTGTATATAATGAGATGCTACCTATTTTCTGTTTCAGTCACAGAGCAGAACACCTGTCACAACACACCTCCAGCCATCAGTACACAACACCATCCCCATCTATGAACAATTTGTGCGAATAACTGTCAGGGAAAGTGACACCCACGGTCCCGTCCTCTCTCCCTCCATCTCCGTCCGTCTCCTGCCTCCCTCGCCGACTCTCTTTATCTGTCGCCTCCCGTCCTTCTATCTCTCTCTCTCTCTCCCCCTCCGGCGTTCTCGCCCATTCCCACGCACACACACTCGAGCGCCGCGCCACACAAGGTCGGTCTAAATCAGTTAAGGAGAGCCCGCCTGGCTGCCCCAAAGTCAGCTGAGCGTGACATCTCATTTTTAGCGGTATAACTGACGCCGCTCCTCCTTTCTTGACTTGAATGCATCGCTGCACATGGTCATTACGGGGGCAAGAAAGGCATGTGCACGAGGGACGACAAGAGCACATGGCGCGAGGATAAAACACACTGAGAACAGCGCATCCTATCAGCTCTCGCTCACAGCGAGTACGGTCGCCGAGCATGTTTTGCAGACACTAAAACAAACACTTAGATAGTAGACACTCGAACAGCCGAGGTTTTCAAGCCGACTGCTGAACCGGAGTTGAAGAGGAGACACAACACTACACACAAAACAATGTAAGTAGTTACCGAGGAGCAAGTGAGGCGCACAAGTTTGGTAATTAGTTAAAGCTACAGCGCCGAGTTCTCCCCTCCCCTGCTGGTAGTTTGTACACAAACACAGCTGACTCATGTAATGTCTACGCAACCTGAGCTATCTGTGGCTCAGATAATGAAATAGCATCTAAGCAAACACATAAATGCGTTGTAAGTGCTTTGGTTATAGCCCAGGTTTGGAGTACGAGACCTATTAGCTATTTTCTCAAAATTACGCTAGCTACTTTGCTTACACGGGTCACCATTGGTGGGTCTTCCTGGAGACCCCTGAAAGAAGCAAATACACTGAGGGCAGACCAAAGACTGTACATAAATATGGACAATGCATCTCCACTTCCTTGCATTGGCCAAACTGGTGCTATTTTCTCGGGGATACAGGTGCTGCCGTCTTGCTAGTTTGGAACCAGTACGCGATGATCCGACCAAACATTCCGCCAGACTCACTCACGCTTGTGCTCTATCTCTGCTAGTTACAAGTTGGATAATATTACTGAACCTATTTTAAAAAAGCGTCAAACAACAAGCTAGCATAAAACTTATCCAAAAAAATGACAGTTGATCATTGATCAGCATTATATTAACTACCTAACATGACAGAAATCTGATAAGATAAGATAAGATAAGACTGACAACAGGAAACAAGAGTGCAAGATGATGAAGATACAAAAAATAAAATAGAATAAAAACAGACTACGGCAGACAAATACGTTATGTACAAAAAATATTTATATATTGCGTCAAAGAGATGTGTGTCTAGTCTGAGTTGAAACAACAAATTCGGAGTGAGGAGTTAAAGTGACAGAAATTTGGCGTGTATTAGCGTTTAAGTCCCACCCATTAACATGGAGGGGGTGGAGCTTATGACCTACACTGCAGTCAGTCACCAGGGGGAGATCTACTTGCTTTGGCTTCACTTTTGTTAATCAGTCCACCGTCATTCTGTCTATGGGGCATTCATGGATGTCGTCTTACTGGCCTTCTGCTGACTACAACTTTCTGGAAACGTATTTGTAGTTTTGTAACCGTTTCTTGTTCTCTGCGACTCTCACTAATTTCACAGAACCCATTAGTAGCTTTCGTTTCTCGAGTCTCTCATTGTTTGTTTCCCACTCTTCCTCTTTCTTTCTGCAGCTCTTGCAAACCAATCAATGCCGGCAGACAAATTAATGCATCACCACTCGTCTGCCGGAGCAGGAACGTCTCCACATATGAAACTAATAACCGCAATTTAGTGAACTCACTTCTCAAGGGTTTCAGTCTAACAGACGTCCACTTGTGTGCAACTCAGCTGCACTATACGTTTAAGGATTGCAATGAGTACGTCTGTGCAGTAGAAGACTGTGCAGTAGATAATGATATGTTACCAGAGGACCGGAAAATACTTCTTAACTAAAGCCGCAAAAAGTAAACATAAGCCGAAGGTGATCATCCTTTTTTTCCTGAGATATTTATGAATTAATCATGACCTCCATTACTAAAATACATATCTATCTTCAGTTTTTTTTCAGCTTAGTAACTCATCATTATCAACCATACCATCTTTGGCTCTGAATTATTTAGGATCTCCTCATCAACACTTCATTAATTAGCAGGTCCTTTCCTGATTTGTGTCTTGCACCTAACTTCTGTGTGAAGTGTAACTGAAGTGTCTTCTAAGTGTGTTACCTGGGGAAATGTCACTAAAGTTAGACCTGAAGACACTAGAAGGACTAAAAAATAAAATGCACATGTTTAATTGCTGCTTGTCGCCATGATTTGCTGACATATATCATATAACTAATGTTGCTTTTGAAAGTACAATTTAACTCTCTTGTGTTTTTGTCCTCGTATCGTACGCTTCAGCTGTTTTCTTATCAATGATCTGCAGAATAACCTTGGCCTAAATGCAGCAAATCCTTTCCTTTTTGCAAGCCCCGACCTCGTGGGACACCCTCGGGTCAGACTGTGAGGCTTTCCACCCTAGAGGGCCGGATTTCGCTTAATGTTTAAAGAAGCAGCAAACGCCAGCTGTGCACAAGAAATCTGTTCAGACGTTTCTGCCTGTATTTACTGAGCAAATGCATATGCACTTCAGGGTATGGGCGGTTTCTGTCCTGACGAATTTTTAGGCGAAAGAAAAGGATTTTTTTCAACCGTTAGCTGCCAGTGAATGCCACTGTTGTAGACTGTCTGCGTGCCTTTGAGCCACTGCTGCAGGTTTGTGCACAAAAAAATGAAGAGGACAAAGTGTAAAGTGTCGGATTAGTTGAACGCAAGCAAAAACAAATTGATCATTGGCAACGTCTAGTCAGCCCGCTATTAATTAACCCATTATACTGGTACCATCAGAAGTCATAGTAACAGAGTCCAACACGGCCAACGAAAGGTTTGGACACAGCTTTCATCCTGCACAACTCTCATCTCATGTCCACAAAGGACTGAGCCCCATTTGCTTTTATGACAACACTACATTGCATATGCATACTTACATACCGAGACGCTTTGCATTCAGAATACGCAGCTTGACTGAAGTAGGTATGGGTTAGCGTGAGACCAAACATCAAATTTTGATTCAGCCTCTGGATTTTATCATCCACCGACAAAGAGAAAGGAAAATCACACACAATTTCCTCACCAGGCAGTGTAGTTTGTGTTTTTGCTTTAGTCTCAATGGTATTCTAAATAATGAATGGACGCTCTGTCTGACTACTCTCTCAGCTTCCAGCGTTTTTTAAAAAGCCAAATTCAGCAAACAAAAAAACACATCAATGCAGAGAGAAATCAAAAGTGTTTTGATCATTTCAGTCTCCGGCCGGATATGAACAGTTGCCGCAGAACTCAAAGCGAGTTCTCGATTAATTTTTTTGTAAAATTTTCCTGATTTTTTATTTTTTTATGCGTGCGCAAGCGTTCGCATCATCTTATCTCTATCTGTGTTTCCCTCTCCCACTCAGAATCACATCAAAGAGAAGCAGCTGCTGATACAATGAGAAAGTTGGAAATGAATCAGTCACACATACACACACAGAGAGAGACACAAAACAAAAGCCTTACTCATAGCTGAGTGCAGTCAGCACTTTTGTAGCCCTCACACTCGATCATGGGTGGGTTACACAAATGGGTTATAGAATCTCACATCTGTGGGTGGCTACGTCTCGCACGTACCTTGTTCTCGTCTTTGTGCTCAAAGCATTTAATCAGCGAACAGAGACGAAATGCATAAGAGGCTCACATCACCGCCTCCCAGTTATATGCGTCCACACTGGTATAAAAAATGAAACGCGAGGTAGACCCCTCGCGTGACACGTTGGATATAAAAGTCACCTTTGACCTTTGACGGCTAAAACGTAATCACTTCATCCTTGAGAAGTTACCTTGACTCCAGGTGAACAAAATCCCTCAAGGTGTTCCTGAGCGATTAAGTTCACAAATTGGGGTCGCGGCAACCTTGACCTTTAACCTTTCGACACCAAACGATGAGCACTTCATTGCCGAGTCCGAGTGAACGTTTCTGCCAATTTTGAAGATATATTCTCAATGCCTTCCAGAGATATTGGATTCACAAGGACGTATGAATGTAAGTTGGTGCGTAAGGATGACGCATGGACAGCGATCTTTTTGTTTTGTTGTTGTATGTCTTTCAACATTCATACATTTTTGATGAATTGAAGCTAACTGCGCAGCATTTAACACTCAAAAGGGTTTAAAGGGGAACTGCTGTTTTTAAAAACCTGGACCTTATTTCTGGCATTAAATATGGTCGTTTACTTGCGATATTTGCATCTGCGTATATCCATATAGTGGGAGTGAATGGGGCACCGAAACGCAGCCTCTAAATAATACATTATCTGCCACGAAATTCATTCACTTCACGAATATTTTGTTATCATACACTAGTCTTATTTCCCGTTAAGTCTGGAGTTAGCTGTTATCATCCGGGGTCTGTAGATTGATCTTTCGCGGCAGATAATGCGTTACTTAGAGGCTGCTTTTCGGTGCCCCATTCACTCCCACTATATGGATATACGCTAATTATCTCCCGAAGGAATACAAGTTACACAAAAGTTATATGGGTGAGTAAACGAAGCGCTGCTGACATGGCAGGGAATCCAAAAAGTGAACGGAAACCCAAAAACATGAACAAAACTATGACGTGGCATGGAAAAACACTATGGCATGGTAACACGAAGCATGGTCTACATGAAGTAACATGAAGTAACAAGTATGACGCGACAAGGAACAAAGGGAAGGCAGGGCTACACATGAGGAACAGAGGGATGACGAGACACAGGTGAGACAAATCAGGTGACAAGACAAGGTGAATCCAATCAACTAATCGAAAAAAACATGAAATAAGACAAACAGGAAATCAAGAACTTAGCAAAATAAAACAGGAAACAGAACAGAAACCAAGACAGAAGCGAAAGACATGACGGACAACCAGAACTTAAAATAAAACAGGGAGCCGAACAGAAAACTAAACACTAAACATGACTGAAAACAAAATGGAAACCATGACAGAAACTAAACCATGAGGAACTAAGACATGACGAAAAACCAAGACTGAAGACATGACAATGATATCTCGTAGCCTCATAGAGCTGGACGACCCGGGCAATCCGTTCACTTTGCATGACTGTTGTCGTTTAGATGACCAGTTTGCCAGTGCAGAGGAGACATGCAGCTTATTCTCAAATTTACTATCAGTGTCAATGGTGCAAATTGGAATAACAAGAGGGATGTTTTACCTAAAAATAATTTGTATATTCCAAAATTATTAAGAAATACAAGTTGGATAGTCATAACTTGGTGACAGTTGATATTATAAACTGGTTTTAAGATATAGTTTCATAGTTTAGACCTAATGATTAGAAAATACCCTCAACTGAGTTTATTTACACTGTACGTGTCTCATCACTATGAAAACACATGAATACAGAGATATTATAAGACCTTTGCTCCAGTAGGTTCATGTTTCTTCCATTGCATGCCTGCAGGCTTTAATACGGATGTTGTCAACATCCTAATTATGACTAATCATACGTGTCTATAAATTCACTGCATGTATATATATATATATATATAGGTTTATGTTTTGGACCTCTCTATCTTATAATTCCCCACAAATCATCTCTTGAGCATGAGAAAGTCTTGACCCCTCCGTCTGCATCTTAACACGCAAACATCTCATAATTAGCTCCGTACAGCGCACTGACGATGGGAGATGCGCAAGCTTGTGATGCGACCATCTAATTTCTCCTCGGTGGTTGAAAGAGCAATGAAAAGACGCCTAATTATGCTTGAAATCCTTCCTAGCACTTTGCTGCATACAAATGTATCACGGAGTCAACAGGCAGCTAATGCGGAATGAAATCTTCTCCTTAAACAGGAATAAATAGCCAGATCAGTCAGGTTGCGTCGTGCTCATCTGGACGATTCCCGTTTGTAATTTGATTATGCAAACAGCCAATTATCATGCATCATGCTGTGTGATTTATGTGAGGACGAGCGGGCCGGTTCATGTATGAATCATATCTTTGAGGCATTCGATGCATGCACTTTTTGCTGCACGCTATAATTCACAGGCAGTGTGGTCACAATAGATTTCTTTGTGCTTAGAAAATAATTGATGTTAAGTTGGACTCATGGAATTTCCATTTTAGATCATTTAATGTGCTTCTATTGTCAACCTTGCACTTTTGGCATATGTTCTTATGCTTGCTGACTTTCATTCCTTACCTCTCAGCCTTGAAGCATTGCGTTCATCGGTGCAGCATATCGTGATTTAATCAGATTTTGTCCCTATAGATGACAGAAACACGCAGAAACTGCAATCGCGCACTTTTATTCCAAACTATGGAGCTGTCATTACTGCGGTACTGGCATCCTAAAACGTTCTGCGCCTCCGAGTCGTGAGGCTCCGTGCTGGGAATTTTCACTCTGCCTGTGTTTGAAGCCGCCGAGTGTTAAGGGATTAATAAACACCCTGCGAGGCAAGAAAACCGAGGCTGCTAAACTCAGGCTGGGGTTTGACAATCTGAATGAGCAGGTGAGTGGAGAACCAAGGCGCTGCCTCTAAGTCGACGGGAGGGCAGGTGGGCCGAGCGAGCCGAAGGGTAAGAAGAGAGCGCGCATCTGGTGAGTGTGTCATTCGTGGTTTAGATGATGACGCCAAAGGCCCGAGTCAGGCATGAAAACAAACCTTCAGTCTTGTTCCGGCAGGTTTCACAATCTCATGGTGGATGTGAGAAAGTGAAATAGAAAAAAAAACTTAACATGAAAGCAGGTAAAACGATCAGCCATAACATTATGCCTAGTATTGTGAAGGTCTCTCTTGTGTCTCCTGAACAGTTGTGACTCATCAGAGAATGGACATGGGCCTTCTGAGGGTGTCCTGTGGTGTCTGGGAACAGATTGAATGGAGGAGAGGGGCCTCTGTGGATCATCCCACAGAGTCTTGATCAGTTTGGGATCTAGTGAATTTGGAGTGCAGGTCAACACCTTGAGATGTTCTTCATTTTTTGCTTTTTTAGTTGTTTCTAAAGTGTTTTTGTGGCTGCATCCTGCTGGGGATGGCTGCTGCCATCACGGAGTGTCATTGCTATGGGGTGGGGGTGCCTGGTCTGGTCTAGATGGGTGCTACATGTCTAAGTAACATCCACACCAATGAATGAATGAATGCCACGTCCAGACGTTTCCTAGCAGAACACTGAACTGTCACAAGATGGTCGATGTCATTCACCTCTCCTGTCATAATGTTGTGGCTGATTGCTGTGCGCTCAAAAGAATTCATTGCATTTAATTCTAAACTGGAAGTAAGGTTCTGATAAGTGAATGCTACTCTATCTGTCTAGAGACAGTACTGGAGACTGAGCTGCTAACAAATGCCTCCCATCTGTCTTTCCTTCCAGGTGCATGTGTCCTTAGCACTGCCGGGCAAAATCTGCCACCCAGGCTCCTTGCTGCAGAGCTTGGGGCGCGAGAGGAGATTTTTAAAAATTTATATCAGAAACTGCTATAGACCTCACATTTCCAAGGCTTGTTAGAGCACCTGCGTGTGTGTGTGTGTTTTCTGCATTGAGGCAGTCGTGACTGATTCATGAAGAAACTTGTCAAGCTCTACCACACGAGGAAGGTCTGTACATGTGTTCCAACATTCTGCCTGTTTCTCGGTTCTGGTCAAGGACTGCTGACATGAGGTATACTAAGGGCACAGTTCTGCCTCCGGTATTAGCCAGAGGCACTTGACATGCTACAGGGTTGCATTAGTGAATATACCTAAGGGTTCACGCATTAAATGTTTACGAGAATCTTTATGAATTACATTCACGAGATGATAAGCAAATCGATATAAAATGTGCAACGTCATCATCCAGATTCGCAACATTTTTGTGTACCGCGCACATTTTATAGCTGTTCGGCCCCTGTTAAAAACTGCTGTGTCAACATTACTTCCAAGTATGCAAAGTTACCAAGCTGTTAAAAGAAAGTGAAACAAATAAGCTCCTGCTGTGATACAGATTTAAAACCCTGCGGAATGAGTTGATGAAGGTTGGAACAAGCGTATAAGAAGAGTACTAAACAAGAAGCAAGGACTACATGCCGGAATATCTTGCGGCTACACCATTCCTGACCAAAAGGGCGACACTACTTAATAAAAACTTGTCTGTAAAGTCTGGGAGCCAGTTTTATGAAGTGATGAGATTGGGATGCACATATAGCGTGTTACCACCGTGCATTTTTTTTTTTTTTTTTCGCATTTCATTTCATGCCGAGCAGCTTAGAGGACACCTTTAGCATTAGCCGTCAATTTAGCCTGTTGCTGGATGTTGCACGCTAGGGATGAGCGATTCCATATTGCGCAAATCTGCCGTACGTCTTGTGGAAGCCGGGGGCGGTACAGGAAACGGTAAACTTGCATCTTGGATTCCTATTCATACCTGGCCAGTTTGTGACATCAACAAGGAAGACGGTGATGGCAAGCGTGAGTCAATCAAAGCATGCTTCAGCTGGATCGTCCTAGGATGTCGAGCACCTTGACTTGACTTTACTCAACTTTCTTTGACTGTTTAACACCACGGCAGCGGGGCGTACAGTTTTAATTGCAGCCGTACATTACACCCAGAGACCGTCTGATGCACACCGGGAGTAATCCCTCTGGCATAAACGAGCAATTTTACATCCAGACGCGTCCATTAGCTTTGTCTCATTTCAACACAATGCGCCTCTTTATGATTTTACGTTACTGGCAGTGTTACGTTCATGCAGCAAATTGGTCTTTTCTTTCGCTCCAAATCGTATTAGAATTTAAATGTTCCACTCTCATCACACGCCCTCCTCGACGCGCCGAGGTGCAGAAATGAGTTGTAACGATTCGCGGAGCCCTGTAAACACGAAGCGCGAGTTTGGGTTTTGGGCGGAGCGCTGGAGCCGCCACTCTCTCTGGTTGAATACCGTGGATTAGAGAGGGAGCATGGGATGTTTCCTCTCTCTCTCTCTTTTAGTCTCCCTGCCTCTGCCTCTCTGAAGCGGCGAAGGACAAATCTCCGTGAAAAGAAGATAAAACCAGGGGACAGTCAAGATGAGATCTCAATCATCTTATTTTGGATTTTATTTTCGGAGACTGTTATTTACTTTTTTCTTTAAAGGAAATCTGGGCACTCTGAAAAAAAGTCACATAATACATTATATTTCAAAAAATTGGTACAAGAATTATAAAATGAAATTTTCTCAAAATCAAGAAGAATCAAGAAGCTGAAGATGAATGATGAACAGCCAGAAACTCACAAAAATTAACTGCAAAATAATGAGAAACCGTTTCAAAATGAAAGCTAAACAATGACTTAGTGTTGTAACATAATGAGAAACTGGCTGTCTTTAGTTTTGCCAGACTCGCCCTTCATTTTGAAATTTTGAAAGAAATCTCAAAGCCGTTGACACTTTTTTCTCGTAGGCAAACGCCTCCCATTGCATTGCAGTGTCAATGTTTGTAAAGGGAAACGTTTCAATCGCGACTGGCGACCTCATAACGAGGACACATTTGCCGATCACGAGCTAAAGATGAAGAGGCGCTTCCAGTTTGCCCAGCTGTCTGTGCAGTTTCGCACGTTCGCATATGGAAGCCGGCTTCTGTGTCTGCAGCTTTACAGAAGAATATTTAAGCCAAAAATGTTTCCTGCTGGAGATTACTGAAGCAAATGCAAAAAATAAATAAAAAAAATCATGATAATCCACATCTCCCTAAACAAAAGGTTAATGTAGATTACAGAAATAAGCTACGTATGTATGAATCCTTTATATAACAAAAGACACCGGCTCAGTTTCTCCATCTGCAGTTTCTTAAAATAACCTTTATATTTTAAGTTATTTTGCCTTTAGCAGCATACGTTTAATGGAAGGTTATGGTTGCCTAAAAAGGAGTGTTACTATGTCTGATTGATTTGTGAAAACGATCCTTGCCTTAAATTTCTTATAGTGTATCTAGCAGAGAACAGCCTCCTAGCAATGCCATGATGCACAGAGTTGCCACTGAACTCATTCAGCAACCCTACCTGGACCGAGAGTTTACAGAAATACCACAAAGTACACATGTTCCACAAAGGTTTTAGTAAAAACAATACCAGGCAGACTCTCCGTTTGGCCATTTGGATAATCCTATAGTATCCAAATCTGGCAACAAAATGCAACTGATTCCATTACCACTGCTGCCGGACACACAATTCATCACAATTCAACTTTATTCAGCCTGTACATTATTAAATTTGATTATTGTGCACGTTATAGAATCCATAAAAATACTGATAGTTGCAGACAATCCGCCAAACTCTGTAACAAGTTTGTTGGGTGGAAGATGTTAAGCCCAGTGTGGATTGTTCACAGATACATCTCTGACTGGATCAACAACAATAGAATAGAAACTTTTTCGTACACCTCACCTTAGTTCCACTGAGTCGAATTTGTTTGCTACAGAATGGCTCGTATTGATTGGAGGACCGTTCAGTTGTGTTGAGAGGTATTATACTCTCTCAGTATGGGTTGCAACATGTCCGGTAATGGCATCCAAATGGGGTGCTACCAGACTCATAGTCTGGTAAGAGTTGAGTCTGGCTACACCAGACTAATGCACGGCCCATTATGTGGTATAACACTAAAGAAGAGATGTACACTGACTCACTCCTTCCCTCAGGCCAGTCTGGCACAATACAGAAACTGAAAGCAGAATGTTTCAGGCAGCGGATATGCGCTTATGGTCGCCATCGGCTCACGTATGCGGTGGATTGTTTATAGGAATAAAAACCAGAACACTCCGGCCTAATACGAATCACATTTGTAGGAAACTGTGTTACAAGAAACACATATTCATGCCTCAGACTATAACAACTTTGCATTTCCACACCCCTTAGAAATTTAAAAAAAACAACATGCAAATTTTTGCAAACTAACACACACATTCTCACACACTAAGCTTTTGTTGCCTGGCTGGTGGATTAAGTGCGAGAATTTGCCAATTCATTTGAACCCCCGGGGGTGCAAAGTGGCGGGTAGATAGCGTGCGCATGCATATGTATGTTTGTGTGCACGTTTAGCTTAGCTCTGTGCACATTTCACAGCCTCTGCCTGCCTGTGTTTGAGGCCTTCAGTGATTCAGCTCTGCTGTGAGTGAACGCCGCTGAAACAGAAGAACAAAGGAACTTCCTTTGGCATGTTTTAACTGAAGATGTACGGCAGTCGATATTATTATTGACCGAGGTGGTAGGTAGTATTTGACGATCGATTACTTCAATCCAGCGGCTTATCTCTACATTTTAGCCACCGTTGCCGGAGGCTCTTAGCCTGAAAACTGACTTGGCATTTGAAAGCATCTGAATTGGGGAAAAAACTGTGAGCTCATTTCTTCTTTTTTTATGTATGAATGAAAATGTACACAACCAAAAACAAAGCAAAGTGCTAGTCTGCAGGCTGCAAGTTTGAGCCAAAGATAATCTCTAATCCATTGGAATAATCTCGCTGCCCTGAGTCACACACAGATGACCTTCCAGTGCATAAATGGTTAAGAGCATACTTTTTGTATTTGCCTAACCCTAATGTCCAGGAATCCTTTTTTTACTGCTGCAACAAGGGGAAAGTTGCAAATATGAGCGAGCCCACATTCTTTACAGATTACTTTGTAAGAGGAATGTCGCTTCGCGCAGCTTTGAATAGTTTTTAGCAGGTAAAAATAGACCTGGGTTGCTCTTTACTTTTCAGTGTTGGTTTTAAACAAAACAAAAGTGCAGCAGCACTTTCTAAAACATGAACTAATGTGCCGCTTTCTAAGAAGTAGAGACGGTGCATCGAACAAGTTCGACGCGCCTTATTATTATTATAGTCTACAAACGTTTCAATAAAAAATAATACCAGATGCACTCTCCGCTGTGGTTTCGTCTTATTCTTTGTAGCCAGGGAATCATGGCAACAAAACGCAACTGAGTACCACTACCACTGTTGCCGGACAAACAATTCAACCATTGGCTATTTTATTCAGCCTGTACATTATTAAATTCAAGCATTGTGCACGTTATAAAATCTATGAAAATACTGATAGTTGCAAAACGATCTGCCAAACTCGAGTTTGTTGGGTGGAAGGTGTTAAGATCAGAGTGGATTGTGCACAGATACGTCTCTGACTCGATCAACAACAAAGAAAAGCAACGGCAACGGTGGCTGATGCATCAATTTTTATCGTATGCTACACTAGCCTGTGCAATGTGTAATATTTCGTGTGCATTTTGGCGGTTTTTGAATAGACGTTAGACTGAAAACCATCGGCTGTATCTGGCAACACTGAGGCCAAAATTATCCTGCAAGCGACGTGACAAAAGTCAAAACAACTTGTCAAACGTCACTGTATTTGAAACGCTTGCGAGTTAAATAACTGGGCCACATCTCAAACATCCTGCCAATATAGACGCACCTAACGTCTCCTTGCCTGTTTGACTCACTTCTCAAACCCCTCCACCCCAACCATCTGTTCTCTCTTTGCAGGAACCAGGGGATCAAGGAGCCGACGCCTCCAGAGACACGCCCCCACTGTGAATCTCTCTCCCTGGGTTCCTACGTCCAGTCGTCCAAGGATCATCATCAGACACTACTCAATTCTCTTTTCCTTCCTCTCGACCCTTCTGTTTGATCTCCTATCCTTCCCTTCTCTTTATCCTGGTCAAATAAACTTCCCTGAATATCAAGAGGCGTGGTCTTGTTAGTGAACACTCCTTTGGTTCAGAAAAGATTCTGATTCCTTTACATGAAACAACAACAACAGTGCCAGAGTTAGGGTTAGGGTTAGGGTTACGCCGTGGACGTTCGTTCTCTGTTCCGCATCCAAATCTTCTGATTCCGTGAGAAAAAGAAAAACCCTGGATCTCGAACACATTTTGCTGCCAAGGCGTTGAAACATTTCTGTGGGCCGTGGCGCGAATTAGAATGCAAACAGATGCTTCTGAAGAACATACCAGCACATATTCATCCAACTAAGCTGAGCCTCGATGCGCGCACACACACACGCGCACAGCACGCGCACACACACACACACACACACACAGGGAGCAGAGATAGTGTCTCTGTGTGAAGCTGCAGATGCAGAATGGGTGACAGAGCTAAAATATTTATACCCAGATCTTAGCAGTCGCTACTAAGAGAGGGAACGGGAGAGGGGGGGGGGGGGGGGGGGGGGGGTTGGATTAAGAAAGGGAATGAGGGAGAGATCCGAGAAGAGAGGCAGGCTACAAGAAAGAGGGCGATGGAAAGTGTCAGTGTGTGTGAGAGAGAGGAAAAGCAGAGTGATAACAGAGAGAGAGAGAGGGAGAGATGAGTGTGCAGCACAGATGCCAAATGAATCTAGGGCAGTTCAGAAAAAAAAGAAGAAAAAAATAACACGGCATTATTCCAAAATCCACTTGCGTGCAAGTGCGCGCGCGTGATTGTGTTTCTATATTTGCGTACGAGCGAGGTGAAACCCGTCACACGTGAAAGCAACACGACGGACGGCGAAGACCACCGAGCGCGGCGACTTTCTATCTCCCCCCGTCTTTGTCTTTTCATATCCTCCACCTTTTAACAATTACAGTGAGCTCTGCGTCACTCCCACTCCTTTCCCTTTGCATCTCCTCTCTCTCTCACACACACAAATATACCTCCACAGATATTTTTTTATTTCCCTTCATCAAACTCGAACGCAGAGGGATTTCATATGTGTGAGCATGGGTGTGGGTTAATAGAGGGTGGGGGGGCTGGCACGAATCGGAGCTGATGGCAGATGGTGTCCTTTCTTAACACACATGCAGCGCACACACACACTAAACACTAAACAGATACATATAGAGAGGAAACCTGCTCGTAGCATACACGGAAACATCTTTAATGTTGGAGTTTCACAACAAACCGTGAACTCAATTTAAATTCATTTCAGCTTCAATCAGGAATATAATGTAGCTCCTCAATAATAAATCATTTTAACGTATTTACTTATTTGAAATTGCTACTTTATTAATGTTTTTTTTTTTTTTTGATTTATTGGTCAAACAGTTCCACGTTACAGCGCGTTCCCCATTAGCGCATAGTTCACTGCAGTAGGAGCCTGAAAATAGAAGCCCCGAGAGTAACAGCTGCATATTGTATGAGTCACGTCGAGCTCCGTCTTCCTTGGGAGGTTATTAAATGTGAAACGCGTGAAAAATAAATAAATAAAATAAATAACAATAATAAAAATAAAAGAAATCCACTGAATCGCAAGTTAGTGGAATCAATTTCTTCTTCTCAGTACAGCAAACAGCCGGGCGCGCGTTACGATCGCGGCACAGCGTGAAAACAAAATGTTATTGACTGACTGTGCACGAGCTGATTCATTCTGAGTTAATTCCGCGCAAATTTAAAAACCCTGATCCTTCCTTCGTGTTCTCCCCCGACCTATATGCGACGTACGACGGGTGACGTGTGACGGTTTCAGTTTCATGAGGAATCACGCATTTAAAGAAACCCGTGAGCGCTCTGACCCCATCCCTCTCGGCGGGAATGCGCTGGAGGTACTGGGGGGGAGTCATGAGCAGATATCATCCTCCAGTCAGAGTCAGAGCCAGCAGGTGCATGACTGGGTAGGTGGTGACGGCGCTGAGCGGGAGAGTGGAGGGAGAGACGGCTAAAAAATGGTGCCAAATTTGGAGGATGAGCTCTTTAGGGCGACACTTTAGAGCACGCGGCAGGTAGAAGCATTTCTACGCCGCAGATATCCCGGTCGCCGGCGCGAGTCGCGTGTCTTTCGCGTACTCGTCGCTTGTCACGGCAAGCGAACCGACGCCTTCCCTCAAACAGACACGCGTCGTCGCACCCTCGACAGCTCCGCTCCGTCCAAAAACATTTTGTCAGTGTCAGGTCACGTCGAGCCGCTCTGTCACTCCAATTACACTCATAAAGGCGTAAGATGCGACTCTATTAACCAGACTCTTTTTGGCCTTGAAACGGAGACTCGGGGCAGCGGCGCCTGAAGGAGTGGGTGGGAGTGCTTTAAATCTGTGCTTCACAGACTACTCTTGGATATTTAGGTCACCCGAAAACGGGGCCCGTAGTATTTGCACGTTGTCACTTAACTTCTGTCGCTTGACTTCGGGGAGGGGTGAAGACATGACCCACAGTGTGCTTTCTGAGTCACTTATGCTGCCCTCAAATGGAACCGGTGAGCTCGTGGTTGTGACACGGCAAGGTGTGCAGACAAAATGTTCGGTGTTTCAAGAGGTAGCATGAGCCGCGAGTCGTGCTAACGCAGCTGCCTGGCAACGGTAGTCACCCAGGAGCCACAAGAGACAAAGAACCGGTAAAGAAATGTCGGGGATGCAAAGGCATAATGAAAGCCCCGCGGCATATTATCTTACCATCCGCCTTATTGTTGAATAAATCCATCCAGATATGAAAATCTATATGTGCAAATTGGACAACGGTTCTTCTGTCACCGTGCAAGTCGATGGGGTTGGTAGCACCGATCAGGCATAACATTATGACCACCTTCCTGATATTGTGTAGGTCTCCCTTGTGGTGACTCTTCAGACAATGGACATGGACCTTCTGAGGGTGTAACCCTAACCCTAACCCTTTGGGCTGGAGCCTATCCCCAGACTGGACAGGTCTCCAGTTTATCACAGGGCTAACACAGAAAGACACTCACACCTACGGCCAATTCAGAATCACCAATGAACCTAACCAGCATGTCTTTAGACGGTGGGAGGAAGCTGGAGAACCTGGAGAGAACCCACACAGACATAGGGAGAACATGCAGACTCCACACAGAAAGGCTCTAGTCCGCCCGTGGATTCCAATCCAGAACCTTCTTGCTGTGAAGCATCAGTGCTAACCACCGCCCCCATATCCATGAATTATTCAGCCATAATCTCTTCAACTAAGCATTACTTCAGTCTGATCCTATGAGGTTAAGTCAGTTTAATCTCACACGATCTGCCGAGTTAGCTCGTTTCATCTTTCCTAAAGAAAAGTTGCGTTCGTTAAATATTCCAACGGCTGCACTTTGTTGCATTATTATTATTATTTGAGGCAACAGTCGACATGCTGCAGCACGGCGTAGGCATGACCCGTCGTACTCTGCCCCCATTGGTTTACCCTGATGTTTTTAAACCTAGCCGACCAACGAAGACAATCAGTCCTAGACAGTCAGACGCAGATTAGGACAGGTTGTCCTCGGGAAAAAAGAAAAAAACAAAAAGACTTGCAGCAAACAATGATGGGAGGGGATTTAGAGGGACGAGCACCCTGTAGGCCTGCGTATACTAGAAACCCTGCACTACACCTAGAGGTGCAGCTTGTCAACAAGCAGAGCAGGCAATTGCTTGTCGCCCCAGGTCAGTGGGGGGCCTCCGAGGGATGACAAGCTTTAAACTAGAGCAACGGTAAAGTGCTAAGGGGCCCCCGGCTGACTCAACTCTGCAAGTCCCATTACCTGTTGTGTTAATGAATCCTTAGAACAGTTAAGTATGACTACGTCTCCCAGATAGATGGAGGCAGTGGTAAGTGAAGCAGACAATGACAATTAGTCATGACACTAAATAACTGAACGCTGCTAGCCTAGCCTTGACAATGGCGAAGAGACATTTGGAACAGAATAACTTATTCTTCCTTTGACAGCTGACATCCGTTAGCTTAGCTAGCAGAGCAGCGTGTCCAAGTCTGGTGTCCAAGTCCAGTGAAAGACGTTTGCCCGTGGCCCCCAGTAGACCTCACAGCGCTGGCTGAGGGTTTAATCAGTTCAGCTCTCCACGTTATCTGAGGCCAGCTGACTCTCCGCGGACGTGTCTATGGAAGTCAACAGAAAAGAAGAGCTGATTGAGCTGAAATAAATGAAGCATTGTTGTTCCGTCGGACTGAAGCCCGATTGGAGTTGGGCCGGTGCCACCCTGCAGCCTGCAGACCTGCACTGGGCTGAAAATACTCGGCGGCGAGGATTTCTGCCAATCTTCTCCCTATTTTAACTAGACAGGTATGAGGCATGCTTGTACCTGCCCACGAGAGCGCCTGTCGTGCACAGGGTAAAGTTACTTCACTAACTTCTCATCGCTGACTCCCTGTTCTTTCAGTGTTTCGTCATAAACTGTAGCATCCTCCTCTCCCTTACTGACCTGCTACTTTTTCATCCTACCCTCACTCCTGCTTCCTTCTCCGCCTCCCATCACGCCTCATCCTCTCATGGCAAGCGAAGCCGAGGTTTTCCCCTATCGACGCACTCGTGCCCCACGCGGTCGCCGCTAATGAAACCCCATTCCGCGTTTCTCAAATCTGTCACCGCTATTGCGTTTCCCAAAACCTTGTCACTGCCTGGTGCGTCTCGCAGTCTCTTGCCCAAGGGGACCTCCCACAGGTTCCTGGCAGCGAAGGAGTGACGGCTGTTGTGAAACATGACTGTCGTATTGATTGCGCCGAGCACTGCAACAGCTGGTAGGCTGAAAGAGAGCACAGTGTGCCGCGGCCGAGAATGCTGCGTGGAGGAGTGAGCGAGTGCGAACGTCTCCCAAGGGTTATCCCTCTCTGGATCTTTGCATAATCCTCACTGATGGACGCGGGGGAATCGATTCGGGGGGGGAGGCGGGGGTGTGGCTTGGAAAGGGAGGCCAGGAGAGGCGGAGCAGTTGTGGGCAAATGAAATGACTGCCCTGTCTGCCCGGAAGATAAACTGAATGGAACATTATGAGCCCGCGGTGTGATGCTTGATGATCAGCTCTTCTGTTAGGGAAGCAGATTTTTTTACCCTACAGAGGGTTATATTCTCTCTATTTTGTCCACACACACTGTCCTACTGTGCTTTGACATATCGTATGGATGAAAAAAAAGAAAAGACAATTTATAATACACAAGGTTATTATTATAGTTGACAGTATTTGTTGCAGGAAGTCGTTCCGGAGTCTCTCTGCTGAGAACTGATAACGATCTGCCTCGCCAACCAAATCATTTGCATGGTCTTCATGTGGCGCGATCTAATTGTGCAGGTCATCTGAGCACCGTGGAGATGGATTTGTTTCCAATTAAATGTCTCTGGTTGGTTGTAGGACTGTCCACCTTTCTTGAAGAGGTGTTCTTCTCTGAACAAAGATGAGATCCAGTGTTACCAGGCTCATGTTCTGACAAGAATCGACCCGGGCTACGTTAAGTTAGGCACAATCTCAATTTTTATAGTAAATATTTTCATACTTTGATTCAATACGTTGGAAACTACAGTCCTGTTTGACCTAGTTTATAATATTAAAGGTGTAAATAAACTCTTTCAGTTTATGTAGTCTATGGATTTATAGCAGACTTAAAGGTACAGTAGGCAGGATTGCAAAAATCGCTATGAAATGCGTGTCCATGAGCAGTGATTGACACTCTGTTAGATACTCCCCTGGGCTTGATTGGTGCGTCTGAATGTGGAGCGTTGGATGTCTTAAAAAATTGCACTACAGGCTCGAGGAGGGGCCAGAGGAGTCAATTTTTTAAAAAAATGACCTGCTTCAAAGTTAGTTTTATAAGACTTGCCTACTGCACCTTTAATTGCATGGTTTTAATCTTGGTTTGCTTTGTTAAAGGGCGCCCATATGAGAAGAGACTTAGCAGGAATGTAGCAACAAAAAGGCACCAAGTGGAACCAATCTCCACTTTGAGGTGATGCAGATCAGGCGACGACTGATGGCAGCGACTGTCGAGCAACACTCTACCGACACGTGACCCTAAACGGTTGAGGCAAAGCGCCGCGTCTACAGTTTTAATTCCCAGCACCGTCTTCACCGGGCTCACAGCCGGCTTGGAGCGTCAGGTGGACGGGACTAAAGAGCAGACTCGCTAATGGCGACGACAGACATTTAGAGGCTAGTCAAGCTAAGCTAATCTGATTCATATGAGCAGTCAGAAACACGTATGACACATGACTATAGGATGGCTTTTGCATTGTGCACGTGGTTCTCTCATCAACAGGTGGATACTACCACAAATCACATGGCAGTTTCACCCACATAAACCTTTTAAAATCCTTGTATTTCGCCTTTGGTTAAAGAATCAGAACCAGCATCCATTAGATCGAGACAAAGAATTAACTGGGTAAGCCGAGCCCTAAGTCTCTTGGACTCTCGGTGCACTGAGGTCACGCCAATAAAACGGCACTAATGACTCCCATCATTATCTTTTCAATAAGTGCTGCAGCTCCTGCCCATCCGGCTTCACTTCCCCTCCATTAGCATTGTTTCTTTTTTTTTATCTTTTTCATTTTATGCACTCACAGTATCAGTTCGCTTTGTTTTCACACAAGAAAGCTGCTGGTTGGGCTTCTACCAGCCGTCACCTCATGGGACTAACCTCAACAGACAACGCGATGGGAGCGATAGGCTCCCTGAATTATGGCCAGCGTAGTTCAATAGTATTCTGATGAAGCGGGAGGTCACGTAACGACGAGGCTGTGGGTTAGGAAGGTATGCGGCCGTTATTTAAGACTCCCAGGCCTCCCTCCTCTACTGATTACCACGAATGCCACTGATCTGTGATTGCAATTGATTGGAGAGCGCTCATCATTTCTCCAGTGGCAACGCAACATCGATTCATTTAAAAAAAAAATACATCCCCCAGGGGGCAACACCAGAAATCATGGCGCAAGTGACTCTAGCAGGTGGATAGAGAATGAAGCGCACCGTGGAAACCGGTTAATGAAGGAAGGAAATAACAGTTTATGGGTTTACATGCGTCCAAGGGGGTGGGCCCGGTGATTGATGGGGTCAGGCTGAGGCTTGGATGGTAAAGGTACAAGGGAAGGTTCCCCTCAACGGCTCTGGTGAAAACTAATTTACTGCTACGTGCCATGAGAAGGAACCTCTTCCTCAAACCGAAGAAAATCGTGCATTAAAACGTTAATCGGACCAAAGCAGCATTTCTCGTGAACTTCTGCGAAGAAGATGTAAATTATCATCACTGTCTAATTACCTAAGAGGGCCAAAGGGCTCCCTGTGCATCCACATTACGCATGCAGATCGCGTCCATGCACACATTCCTCATATCTTGAGAACCGCTCGGCCTCCGCCCGGAGCTCGCCTGGTCAGCACATTTCTGTCGGTCCATGTTGCAGAAACCAGTGCACCCTGTCCCCCGTCCATTTCCCGTAAGGGTATGCGCCGGTGGAAGTTCTTGCTGATTTATTTGCCGTCTGCAGGCAACGTAGTGGTGGATAATTAAAAAAAAAAAACGTCGACGGATTGTCTCGTGACTGGTAGCCCGAAACGTGTGGGCGAAGGAATCTGTGTGGTCTGTTGGTCAGGAGTTGGACACTGTTGCTCTCTCTCTCTCTCTCTCTCTCTCTCTCTCCCTCTTTCTCTCACAAACACACATAGACACACACGCCAACACAAGACAACTACGGGCATTACACCAAAGCCCTCATTGCAGGTAAAGTGTGGCGCCTGTCCTGGCACACGTAACTCACACGGTGCTGTAGAGCTGGGCCATTTACAATAAAACACACACACACAAACCGCGTGTGCATGCATCGTCAGTTTTATCACCCCCCCCTCTCTCTCTGCCTGATTCCTCCCTCGATCCTAAATCCCCCCCCCCCCCCCCCTCCTCGCACATCTGTCCATGGCGCGCACTCTGCCCGGCCATCCTATCTCCGCAGAATCATCCGGCATAAATAACAAGCCCGGCTTCATGTGACACTTTAAATCTGTGGCCGCAGGGTTTTAATCACTCCTCGCTCGCTCGTTTGAAAGCCAACAAAACGCGCACGGACGGACGGATGGCGCGCTGCGTTAAGAAGCAACAACTGTAAGGAGGGGGGAAAATAAAAAAATAATAATCAAATAAAATCATCAAATAAAAAAACAAAGGCGAGGAAAATGTGGAACGACACCAGGCGCTGCAATCACATCCCAAAACGCGTGTGCTCTCTTCTCCTCTGTTCTAACTGTTATTAACATGAAATGAATTGCAGGCGATGGAAGCCGCGGACAGAAAAACACAGTAACGTGAAGCATACGGGGCTCTGTTGCACCAGAGCGTTGGAGTCTGTGGTGCAGGTGGGTTCTCGCCCCGCCGTCGCTTCTTGTATCCATTGCATATGATTTAACCCTATCAACGCAACATCAAATAACACATATATCCACAATAATATATATAAAAAAAATCTCATAAATAAATGTTAAAATTAGAAAATAGAGCGTTTATTTTACGCTACAGTACCTTGCGCTTGTTTCTCTTCCAAATTACGCGTCCGTTGGCTGGAGCAAAGAAGATTTTCTCTCTCTCTCTCTCTCTCTCTCTCTCTCATCCAACGTCGCAGGCTCAGCACCACGGCGGGAGAGGATGACTGAGAGAGAGAGAGGGGGAGGTAGAGAGAGGGGGAGGCGGAGGATGCATGGACCTCTGCGTAGAGTAATATAGTTTAACTGCAGTGGGCGCCCACCTCTACAGCTGGTTGCTTTATTAGCTGCTGCGGTGTTATAAATAGCAAATGGTATTGACATAGCTGAATAAATTATGACCACGGCTAGCTGCTTAATGCAAAGGGTTACGTGCTGAAAACGTACAGGTGACATAAGGTATTAGAGAGGCGTGCAATCCCACAGTCCTTTGCACTTTGGTGTTTGAACATGGATATGATTATTATCTGGTTAAATGTGCGCTCGCTTATGTGCATATGTATCCAGCAAAGAAATCTAAACACTGGGCGAAGCGGCGCTCAGAATCCTCAGACTCCGGTTTCGTTCTGTTGACACATAAGATTGAAAGTTTTTTCGGCTTTTATCGCCCCAGGGATCGGAAAATTGTGCCAGAAAATCTCAACTTTCGCCTTGGTCTGTTCTTTTTCTTTCTTTCTTTGGAATAAACTGATCTATAATTCAGTCTGTGTGTGTGATCCACGAACAAACCGCTTTGTAAAAGCCTCGGAAATACGCCGTGAATAAATTCTAGAGGGTCTGGAGATGGAAAAGAGATGTCGGAGGACAAAGAAAGAAAGAAATAAAACAAGACAAAACACAGGCACCTGAGGCTTACACGGCGTTCCCGTCCCATTCTTCACCTCCAAAAGACAGAGGGGGGGAGCTGAACAGGAGCATCATATGTGGTGGGGACTGGGGTCTGCTAACGACGACGGAAACTCCTCAGAGCTGGGCCTGAGATATGATCCACCATCAATCTACATCACGGTCTTAACACCTGTCCCCAAACAGTTTAACCCCGGTTAATGGCCTGTCGGGCTGTTAGTGGTTAGAGCACCGTTCATTGGGGAAGATAACAGGATCGGAAACGGTTCCTCCAATTACAGCTGTCTGGTCGTTACCGGGCGCTAGGTGTGTGAGATCCATGTGGGCAACACAACCCCACCGCCGGTCGAAAGACTTGGGTTAAACGTCCGGTTGCTCTTTGGTTTCCGGGATTTGTCGTGACCTGGATGACTGAGAGCCTTCACAGACAAATGCTAGAAAGAACTCCATGCATATTTATCATAAATCCCCCATTTATGGTTAAACTTCTCAACTTCCATGGTTACAATTAACAATTAATTGAATAAGCAGTTTTATTTATAGAGCTCCAATACAACAGAAATGGTAAAATAAACCCCAAACTGTTTCTTTCCACTAGTCTGAAAGCCGACAGATTGCTCAGCCTTTGTGAATGTCGATTGCCACTTAAGTGTAAGGAATGAACAGATGCAGCAGAGGAAAGGGGAAGCGGGACGTTGTTCTGTAACACAAAAAGCATTCATGCGGAAAGCAGCCGCCAACATAAGCACACTGCGGTGATTTGTCTGGTGCAGTTTTTTTTTCCTCCCCTCCACTTTCTTTTCATGCACGTTTCAGACTTTAAGATGAATGAAAGCTGAGGGTTTCAATCCAGTCGTGTGAAAATCCAGAGAGAAGGCCCCCGAAGATGTTGTGTGCATGTGCGGACAGCGGGGAGGACGATTCCGCCCGTTTCACATGCGTTGAAGGTGTGATCATACTCAATTAGCACTCTTCCCCGTCTCAATTCTCACTCGCCTTTATTTATTTTTTTCCCCCGACTCCTCGAGCTCGCGCGGGCACATGCGAACACATGTGTGGACTTCAGCTCATTAGCTCGCTCGCTCAATCTCTGCCTTTTTTCTCTTTTTTCTCTTTTTTCTTCCCGTCTGTCAGCGGAGGACTATTAGCTCCAGAGACTGATGCTCTGCTGAGAGTCTTATTAATATGTTGTCATCATGAGTCCCTGCAGTGTAATAGCACTGCACAGCGGCTTGTCGTGACATGGCGAACAACAAATCTGCGGCGGCTACTGTGAATACGTGTTATTAGCTATAATGCCTTTGATTCCACACACAGTGGGGTACGTATCGCGCAAAAAGCAAAATACAGCTGTGGCACTGCATGGTTACGGTTATATGCATAGGAACTGTTGCAGTCACGGGATTTCCAAAGAGGAGTTTTGAAGCTCATTGACGTGGCAGCTCTGCACAACAGCCTTGACTCCACCTAAAGGCTCGTTTAAGGTACTGCAGGACATAGATGCCGTAACCTACGTACGTAGCTTACGCTTGTGCAACCCATTTATACCATTTATACATTGATCAGTCTGACTCGTGTTGTAACAACGCCACCCAAGCACTAGTTGGCACTGTGTCTTTTTTGCCAGTCAGGTAAATTTTTGTTTCTACTTCCTGCTTCACTTTCAACAATGGCGACTGAATCTTTCATCGAAATTTTGCCAAAGACGAGTCGTACAAGTGTTTATAACTCCAAGACATCTCAGTTAACCTTTCCTTAATGTCCAAAACAATCAATTTTAAAATTGTGCATATAGAGAAGTGTTAGCCAGAAACACAGAAGTGGAAACACGCTACTACCAAGCGGACCAATCACAGCTGCATCGCAGCACCACCAACCTACATTTCTGTGAGGTGATCATGAAGCTACGGTGTTAGGGTCTATGTAGAGTCTGGGCTATCGCTGTAGCTAACGCATCAAATTGGCAAAGAAGTCTAAACCGCCTGGGTCCTGGCTCCTTAACAAAATGGGCCATGAGGTGGAGCTTGTGTGGAGCTGTGGCATACAGATAGCAACCTGAAACTGAATCTATCTGTCACCTAAAGAAGTGAGTGAGTTATATTGAAATTCTCCCCGTACAGTTGTCACAAATGGAAAAAAATTACTATAGAGACCAAAATAGTTTTCTGTACCAAGCTTTAAAAGCTGGACATTTTAACATGGAGGTCTGTGGGGACAGATTTGCAAGTGGACATTTAGAGGACATCCCTCTTTTGGTATTTTGCATCCATGGGGGTTGTCGGTTGATGGTAGATCATCTTCACTCCACATCATATGGAAGCCAGTGCATCCTTCCTTTCACCTATGGCAGCAATTGGAGTACCGTTCACAGGGAAAGGAAAACAGCATTATGCAGATAAGTATCTGGTCATTAACAGATCTTAGTCATGTCCCTAGTCCCTATTTGAACCCCACCTCACCACCAGTCTCTTAGGAATGTAGAAGCTACTTGGAAGAAATGTCTTCAAGAAACTCTACGAGTCCAGTTCCCCTAGTTTCAGCTCATTCATCGGGCTTACCGTGACCTTGTTGACTGGGAGCCTCCTCGGACAACGTGAAATCCATTATTTCATTTAATGGACAAAAACAGATGGAGTGGAGGAGAAAACAAACAGAATGCAAAACAGGGTATTTCCTGGCTCAATTTCCATCCTCCCAAGCTTTTCACATTTGCATATCTGATCCGGCGAATGGCCTTCGAGCTAACTGGCTGAGCTGTGCGCAAGAGTGGAGCACGTTGGAGGTAGAGGAGGAATATCTTGTTCATGCAAATCGCATTATTTTTGTTTAAGGGTGTGAGCCAAGCGGTTGTGAGGCAACATTTTTGGGGATCTGGATGCCAAGAAATGCTTAAGAACAGGACGGCCTGTACCCAACATGTTGGTCGCGATGGAAAGACCAAGTCACTGAATTGCAATGTGGGAACCCAGATCCTCGTTGGGCAACTTAGCCTCTTGGGAAAGTGACAATGTTTAAGTGTAGACAGCAGATATGTGGTCCAAGACTTCCTGTTTCCTGTTTTGACATCACCAACAGGATTGGTCGTAGACGTCCTGTTGGTCTGAGACGTCCTTGGGTTGGTGTTGAGAGACTACATCTACGACAGGGCAGTTTATGCACAGTTAACAGCTGAAAACCAGTCTTTCTTTCTTACATGGTCTGACGGGCTTTGCTCTCCACATGGTCACTAATTCTCAGACCAGAAAGCTTCCAGTATCAGAATCTTGCTCATTAGAGGGCCGACATACAGTAAAATGCGAAGAGTTGATGACTCATGTTTTGAAAGCATAATTTTGTCTGACCACTAAATGTCAGGCTTCATGCTGATTGCCTTAGACGATGACCTGTCTGCTTGGAACACACCAGCTGTCTGGTCATAAATAATTCTTTCTCACCTTCGCCCTTAGAGTCCCCAGTCCCCGGTTAGGGAGGTTGTCATCTCCGAGGTCTTTGCACTCCATTAGAGAATCTAATCTTCAAGCTGGCCGCATTCATTACTTAGCTTGAATTCCTTTCCAAGAAAACTTAGTTGTGACTTCGATTCCGAGCGGCAGGTCTTCAAGGTTTGTTACTCTATGTCATGTCCCGAACAGCTCACCCTGTTTCAGTTAAACAGCTGTGGGATTGCTTTTGCAGGAGGTCGGTTTTAGGGGGGGACGTCTTGATTTTGATGCGCTCAGAGATCTCAGCCAAGGTTGATTTAGCTCTCTCTACGAAATGAGTTCTCTTCGGGTCGCTTGGGCTAAGTGTTGCTGGTTGTTGCCTGAATGCATCTCTGTCTTTTAAATGCGAATGAATGAGGAGGCTTAGGCAAACATGACAAGGCCCCTCTCATGAATGGGGACTTTTCAAGGTGCCTCTGATGATGAAGATAATTAGAGGCATTCAGTGGATGCTCTACAAGTCTGTTTATGCAAGAATGCAGGAGGCATCGCAAACGTTGTAAATCCAGGGAAGAGTTTGGACTGTTAAATGCTCGACAAGGTTAATATTAACACATTTAGGACAACTCTGAATATTTCTACTAAATGAAATAAATAAATAAATAAAACAGACTCCTGAACGTGAAGCATGAGACGTTTGTTTGCAGATTGAAAAGTCCCAGATTTGCTGCTGCCTCCTTCCGGGCGCCCGTGACCTTTGGCTGACGTCCACGCCGCTTGACAAACTCTGACACACACCCGACATATTCAGTTCGGATCGCGGGTTTGTTTACCAGACGCGGTGGTGTCTTAGCCGGCTGGCCTCACGACTCCTCGCCGCTGCGGGTGTGTTGCCACGGCAACCGCGTATAGTATTGAGCGGAGAGAGGGAGAGGCGCCGAGGCTAACCCTGAGCGCTGCAACGTCTTGTTGTCCTCTCCCCCTCCTCCTCCTTTTTCTCCGTCCATAATTCCTCTCCCGGGCCGCTGAGGCTTAAAGATCCGAATCAGAGAACGTGGCAGCGTTGACCGCTCGCAGCATTTGTTAAAGACTTTTAAAAAACGTCTTGAAAATATTTGTGCTTATGCAATCCTGTTTCTCAGCTCCAGCTCAGCAAAGACAAACACATAATTGGTTTATACTCAACGGGCTGCAGATCTACAGGTTATTAAAAGTGCTTTGACACCGCTTGCCTGCAGCAATGAACATTATTTACACTAAAAAGCAACTGGAACCCACTTTACTATCTTTACTGTACTAGGTTTTCTCCCACAAGCTGTTGGACGGGTGCGCTGCTGATCTGACCCGAGGCTGTGTACCTCGCACTTTAGCTTAAGTCTTTTTCGTATTTTAACCGAGCCTTATTTAAGTCTGCACAGATCTCAGAGAGAAATACAATTTTATTCTGACAATAAAGTTTGATTTGATTTGATCTGATTTGAGAGTAAGGGCTTAAAAAACTACAACTTTTAAATGAAAGGCAAAAATATCATTTAGAGAAAAACAAGACTGAAGCTGTTGTCATGCAACTCTTTTATCTCTTTGATTTCTTCAAAGCTGTCTTAGATGTTTCCTCTACAGCATTTTTTTTAGTATTTCCCAGCTGTGGTGCGTGCTTGACATTGTAATCATTTGACCTACTCAGTGTCTGTGAGTGTGAACGTCGGCCGCCGTCGTCAGTGGCCCCGTGCCCAGACGGAGTTGGGGGCAGCGGCGCTGGATTCAACTGGGATCCCATCAGCACTCGAGCGGACAGGACTCGGAGTTCCAGCTGATCCTGACAGACGCCACGGACCACTAAACAGGGATCAGAGACAGGAAGTTGACTGCACAAATGTCCCATTACACGCTCACGCTGCGGACGTACAATGCACGCAGACATTCTGGAACCGCAGACGAACACAAAACGGAGAAAACGTGCGAAAGTAAATATGAATGTCTGAGCACGAGGCAGACAAACACACACTAATCAGTGACTATACTGAGGGGAGCTGTGCAAATAGTACACAACCCAAAGTCTATTTGCACATCAGCTCAAAGTGGTGAAATGGCTCAACTTCTGTTGCTCCGCTGTAATGATTATCCTGTGGACGGTGAGGAAGCAGAGCAAATTACTACTTCAAACCAGCGTGTGATCATAGCTACACATGCACCTAGGTGTGATTTTACAGCAGGAGTGGTTTAAGACCATTGAAACCCCCAATGCTGGTATGAAAAATATTATATGGCCCTTTGCTGACATCTAGTGGCAGCCATTGAAAACTGCTAAGACACATTATTTGACTGGCACAGTTCAAGTCAAATAGAACAACGTAGATCTTTAAAGCACAGTTCGGAACATGCGCATGCTCCATTTGATACCAACTCAGATCTCTAAGCAACAACTTCAGCGCCAGTATTTAAAAATATTCACAAGGCTCCTTTGATGAGTTCAGGATCATTAGAAGAACTGGATGAATCTGCAAGGTCTAAAATCTGAGTATATGGGTGAGAAGATGTAATCTGCATTAACCCCCTAACCCTAACCCTAACCTTACCCTAACCCTCAAATGATACAAACTTTTCCCATACTGTCAAACTAAGTGTTTGAAGACCTAAAGTAACACAATAAGACCAATGGTGACCAATGGTTAAGAAGATTCTCGATGTATTAATTTATCTTTGCAAAATAAATAAATCAGATTGTCCCTCCTGAATGATACACACAAGCGCATCTCATTCTGATTGTCACACTTAGTGGAAGTACCACCGTAGTCCTGCCACCCTTTGGTCCTTTCTCATGTGGCTGGCGGCATTGGTGACATCTAGTGGCAGTCATGAAGAACTGCACCCGCGTCAGTGTCTCACACAGTGTTAGATTAGCAAACATTTGGGCCTGTTGTTCAAACTTCATACTGGACCGTCACGAATCTCCCACTGGAGCTTGTTCTTCCCGCCTGTGCTACAAATATAATCCCAGCCAGATTCCCAGGTTTTACCGCAGAGTGTTCCGAGAAATTCTTCTAAAGCTGCCCTGGCTTTTTTCCCGTGTGGAGAGATTCGAAACGCAATACCAACTGATTAAATGAGTTCAGAGTGTTTAGATATACTAACGCATATACATGTGGATCTTAGGTATATGTTTTTTAGCCAACCATCCAAATATACTGCAGTAACAGGTATACAAGAAGAAGAGATCACTTTCTTGAGGGTGAGATACATTGACTGACTGTAAATTATTGCACGTCTTTACCTGGGTTGCTTTCCCGGCATGTTTCGGGTCATTGTCCATCAATCATTCGGACGAGTCTGAGCAGACCGTACATCTCTACGTGCCTCAGAATCCATCCGACTGCTTCCGTCTCGTGTCAGATCATCAATAAAAACCACATTGACCTGGTGTTACTGGAACGACGCGTGCAGGTTCACCCATCGCGCCGCCTCCGCTGTGTTTCACGGACAGCATAGGTTTGCTGTTTTCTTCCCGTCATTCTACAGGCTGATCAGTGTTTCATCCACAGCTGCTCTGTTTTAAGGTAAATGTTCATGTGCAGATCTTGACATCCAGGCCGTTCTATAAAGGTTTCAAAAGCAGAGGGTTCGTTGCCAGGTGAAGTCTTCTCTTCATGTTAGTGTCTGTTCTTCACTCGGTTGGATGTTGCGAAGGATCACGAGATAACAGTCAATGTCTTTTATGAAGGCTTCAAATACACAAGTTCCTTGGCTTTTGACGAACCTTCCATATTTGGTTTTGTGAAGTTTCCTCTTTAATATAAACCCAGGCAATGATAAACGCCCACCTTCTGGAGAGTGTCGTTCGCTTGGTTGATGTTCTACCAAGGAAATCATCCTGTAATCATCCCACCTTCGCCCTCAGAAGGTGGGATGTGTGTGGGGTTCAGGCCTTTTGCAGAGCTCACCAGTGTGTTCTTTCTCTTTCTAGAAATGCCAAACTGTTGACTTTACGACTCTTGTTCCTAAGCCACATTCCTAATATGTCCTTGTTGGTTTTGCTTTATTTTTTCACCGTGAGAATGTCCTGTCTCGCTCACACTGAGACCACAGCTGTCCGTGAGACCACATTTGAGTCAACTGAACGCTCAATGAAGGAGATAAGAGGTTGTAATTACTGCAACCGTCCTGCAATTTGGACGTGAATAGCCTCCAGTGAAAGTGTCTGCACCTCAGCTGTAACCTGTGACTGATCGGCACGTTTGGATGAACGAAAAAAGGCGTCGCCGAAACACTGCGCGCCTTTAATCAACTAAGAGGCTGCGCTTTGATAAAGACCACCTTTACTGTCGCTCTGAAAAGTGACGCGCGGAGTGTCGCCGTGTGTTTTAAAGAGCGCCATGGTCGGAGCTAATGAGGGAGTCATGAGGAGAGCGGACACGTTGTGATTTCAATCTTTGTACAGATTTCTGCGGGGAGCAATTCGTCAGCTATTGTAATCTGTGACCTCAGACACTCAGCCGTGGTTGTTCAGGCTAATTGGCGGATCCTCATTAAAGCGGAGCGGCTCTGCTTTGACAGGCTGGCCTTTTATTTACAGCTGATCTCTCATCATTCTCTTGAATTAATTTGATTGTTTTTGAAAAAAACAAATCTAATTAAACGGTGCTTTAAAAATGACATTAATGCTAAAATAAGAATTTTATAGGCAAGAAATCTGACATTAGTAAAGTTTCCTTTACTGAAACGAGCATCTACTGGATATTTTATCCATACTTTTGTTTTTATTTATGCTGGTTAGATCTCAGGTTTAAATGATTGCCTATTAAATTTAGTAACGAATATTCCCACTATGGCTAACCTTTGAACTATGCTTTTATAACATCTTAAAAATTCCCAGCATGGAGTCTTAGCTTAGGAGTGATTCCAGAACATTCTCAACGATGATTATGAGTCGTCATTTCAAAGGGCGTGATTGGTTGATCCTAAAAGCTAGATAAAAATACACTTTTGGTGATAATGGGCATAGAATGGACCGTCAGATCAACAGACTCAATCATAGAATCTAATCTCTATGAAGACTGTGGAATTAAAAATAAGATTTTATATAAAAATAAAGAAATATAAGCTATACTTAATAAAAATAATCCTACAAAATGTGTTCAGTATTCACATACAGACGGTTCTATTTATCTGCTTCCATTCATTTACCACGCTGGTCATTTATTTCATCCATTTGGTATTAACAAGGGTAAAATGGCTCAGCTTTCATCAGTTTCTGTGATTGCTAACCGGCCTAGAAGAAGCAGTGTTGGTTGGCGTTCAATTCTTCCACAAACCGAACAGCAATGGAGAAGAAATGAAGCAGGAAACCCAACTGGACAAAGCAATGGTGTTTGCTTCTAGATGAATTGGTCAATGAGAATACATGTGTTTAAGAGGCCCCAGTGTCACACTACAAGCCATGAAGCAGGCATGGGAATATATAGCGCAATGGATAAATGCCTCCTAAATGTCCCCCTCCCTGCTCTCTCAAGAGCCAAGACTTTTTGGGAATACCTTTTATTTTTACCTGAATCTACTGTACTCTTAACTTTGAGGGGAACTTCTTAGAAAACATTTTTGAGACCCACTTCTGACAGCACTTTACTTATAGAACAGTGTGCAGTAGTGGTTAGAAGCAGCTTTGGTAACGTAAGGTCACAGGTTTGCAGGTTTGGTTGCATCCCCATTGGCGGTGCTTCTCCATACATCCTCAGTTCCTGAAAAGTTGTCTCTTAACAGCTCTAAGGACTATAACGGCTATGAAAGCTGAGTCACATGTGCAACTCAATGCAATGAGCGAGGTTGAATTTCTCTTCATATTGCACAACATTTAATTGTTCTTCACTTGAAACCAGCAGGGCATTGAGAAAAGCTGAAAAGAAAAATACCATGAACATGCCCAATGTCTTCTTTTTTTTTTTTTTTTTTGTATAAGTTTAGCAAACAATGCATCAGAGAGTTTTAAAAGGAAAGAGAACACGATGGTTTGAGCTGAACCCGAGCCGCTATTCGAGCTGAACAATGTGCGGCCACAGCGTTTCATCCGTGATTAAAAAGCAGAGTTGAAGCTGCAGCACGATTCCAGACTTCACAGTTGGCATGCAAGGTAAATGACGATGTAAAGTGCAGTGTGCACGTTTTGCGTGTCTCTTTATTTTGCCTTGTAAACTTTAACACACGTCGAAAGTGCCTTAGCCCTTATGTAAATGCAATGCAAATGAAAACAGGAGGAACGTTAACAAGCTCTCCCAGCATGGAAATGTGAGGACCACTAATATTATAGGCCTCTGCTTTAATTGGAAGGAATGCAAAAGGAAAAAGAAAAAGCCCACATTTGTGCTGTTAAGCCTCTGAGGAGCTACTGCTACATCAACTACACGTCAACGCCATATAAACAATTTCCCTGAAGGATTAATAAAAGATTCTGATTCTAATTCTGCTGTTGTATTGCACACCTAGTAAAACTTAAGTGAAACCTAAATACACTTGGATATAGTCATTGGTAAAATAACATCAGTCTACATGTGAAATGTATTAGAGCATAAATAACAATAACAATCATTTTGTCGGTTGGGTCTCCAGGTTGCTAATCAACCTTCCGTCCGCCATCTTTGGCTTCCTCTGGCTTGTCCAAGTCTTCAGTGACTGAGTGTACATCTTTCTCCTGAAATGTTGAAACCAGTTGGTTTGTTAGTGTTGTGAGGTATCGAGACTGAAGCAATGCAAACATTGATTTGTAAGACTTTGTTGTTTTTTTTGTTCTTCCATAAACTCACCGCAGTTCCTTCTTTTTTATGAGAGCAGGTCAGCCACCTCACATATTCCGCTCGCACCTGGACACAGTTAGGAAAACAATTCATACTTCTTCTTCAAGACCTTTTTCCATACTGAGAATGAAGGCAATATGTCATAGTATGAGGTTAGGCTTCCTACACTGTAAAACATTTCACAACAGTAGAACTTAGAAACCAAAGTTCACCTGCTTGCCTTAAAAAAAAATCTGAATAAACTCAAGCTGAAGAAAAAACTTCTGGTTCCACTCAAAAAGCTTATAACGAATGATCACGTCTTGTTGCTATGAGTTGATGCTATGAGTTAAAACAACTTACTGGGTTATCTATTACCCATCGAAGAAAACTAATTTTACTCAATCTAACAAAATTCACCAACCAAAAGAGCCGGCTCTAAGAGACAATGCTTGGTGGTGAATCAGAAAAGCCAATTCCCAAGCGAGTGAGAGCCTCTAACAACTTTGTTTTGATGTGCACGCCATGCGGCCAATCGCATGTGACGACTTGGGATCACACTATTAAGTGAAAGTAGAGAGGCGGACAGACGCTGTGGCTGACAGCAGACAGCGGTGAGGAAGTACTGGCTCACGTAGTCGGGAGCCGTGGCCAAATAGTCGGCTCTCAGAAAAGAGGCAAACTGCCCATCACGAATACAAACTGCCATTTTAAGTTGAGCGCACTAATGTTGTTGTTTCTACTTAGCTTTCTCATCTTGATGGCTAATACTTTGAGTTTTAAAGTTTACGTAAACTTCAGACAGATTCATTTCACATCTTGCCAGAATTTTGACGTTTATTTTATTTTGGCCGTTTAGAGAGAGGGACATTAAAATTTGATCCACCAAAAACAGCCACTTTGGAGTTCGTTCCTGGCAGGGAAATGGCTTCTAAAATCCACCCATCCATTACACTTATGGTGCCAGTATTTTTGCTGATGTTGTAATACCGTGGTTTAATCCTCTTTTGTAGAGGCTTGTTTTAAAAGTATCTCCATTTTTTTTTTGTAAAAGTTCTGTCTATATTCAAATCATATCAAACTTCCTCCTCCCCATCAGCTTTTTTTTCAACTCAAAACTTAAAGAGATAAGCGACCATTAACCACACAGACAAAATTCACAAGAAGTCACAACAGTGGATTACTTTAAGTTTAAGTTTAGAAAACTAATTAAATTGAGTTCAATATCAAAAACTTGCCATGATGATTGGAGATAAAGAGAAGAGATGCATTCACGTGACTTAATGGGGCTGTAATGTTTTACAGTGTACTATTTCTAAAGCTCAGCTAACTCAAAACTCAAGGATCAAGAGGTGGATCATGAGTGGAAAACTAGCATTCCTGCAACTATGCTTCATGAGCATCATCGAAAGGGATTTTGATTGCATAAATTAGGTGTGGTGAAATAAATAAGAATCTCATCACTAGGAGAAATCTGAAATAAGCAGATATAACAAAAAACACTTCACAGATAAAACACATGACTGCAAGCCTGGTGTTCTTTGCCTCCGTGCATTAGTTTTTAGCCTCATCCTTGTGTGGGTGAATCTGTAGATAAATCAGAAGACTACCTCCTTATTGAGCAAGCAGTGCACAATGAAAAGGAATGTGCCCTGCTGGGAGTTGAAGAAGATGAAGAGAATCTGGAAGAAAAGGTTCGACTGGTACAGGCCCAGGATCCACGTACAGCCCAGTATGACAAACTGGGCCACGATTTTGAACACAATCAGCCTGTAAAACAAAGAGTTGTGTAATTATATACAACATTTTTGTTAACAAAATGCAATAATTAAAGGAATTGGCTTGTCCTTAATCCACCAATTTCGCTAGCTCCCAAACTGATCAAGTATCTGTGGGATGATCCCCTCAAACCCCCTCCCCCACTAACAACATTCTGTTGCCAGACACCACGGGACACCCTCAGACGGCCAATGCTTGAATTATCAAATCTCCAGAAAACAGGATGTGAATGGGACAATCCGCTACACTCATACCTTGTGTCTTTGGACTGAGAAACATCACTCTTCATGCTGGCCAAGGTGGGTCTCAGACCCCATAGAGTCGCGGCGAACAACATGCAATTCATCTTTAAGAAGAAAGGGGAAAAGAAGAGATTATACGGCCGATAATACGACCAAAACTCAAATCTTCCCAGTAAAAAGTAGCAAAGACATTTAGTAAACAGTCATCCTAAATCTGCCCTATAAATATTTATTCAAAGCCACACGTCCAGGCCCACCATTGAAAAACATTAACAGTGATTAACAGCACCATTAATTAGCTGATCATTTATCACATGGTGTGGAATTCACTCTAATACAATATACTCACTCCAAGGATGGTAATCACAGGGCCTGTTAAAGCCCAGTTGAAGTTACGTTCGCTAGAAAGCCAGCACCTGCAACACAATGAACAGAATTAACAATTTCATCATCCCAGATGAAGCAGGCATAACAGAAAGCGCCCCTGCTTGTCCCACTCACGCATCTCCTTCAGTAGGTCCATATCCCTCCGAATATATCAGCGCAGAAACACCCACGATCACAAATGGAACACCGTAGCCGACCCCGTAAAGAAGTGGCCTGGGGAGGCCGTCTCTCTGGATGACCTGGACCTTGGTGAGCCTTCGGACCAGCAAGTAGAGCTGTATGGCCTCCAGTAACATCCACACAAAACTTGCAACAATTAAGAAGTGGAGAATCCCTGCCATGGCAACGCAGGCCCGCTGTAGAGACACGTACATACATACATTCATTTAAAGCTTCCTGGACAATAGGACATAGGAAATTTGTGGATATTCTACAGATCCGTTTAATCGCTCAGCATGCCTATAGAAAGGCCCATCGTGGTCACGTTGTACCTCGTGTGCAATGTATTCGTTGCTCCACAGCAGTAGTAGATGAGACATGCCGAGGCTGAGGCAGAGGTGGAGGCGAGCCGTGTTGTTGATCTTGGGGTTCCAGCTACACAGGAGGAAGGAGAGGATGGCCAAAGCGAAGAAGAATAGTCCGACGATCACGCACATCCGGTTGAGCCACTCTAAGAAATCATCCTTTGGAGCAGGCTGGAAGTAAAGAAAGACAAGCATCAGTCGGATTAGAGTCTATTTCTTCCCTTATTTGGTGAATATAGTATATTACTGCAGGTTGCATGCAACTAAGACGAGGAAGAGATTAGTACACTGGATGTACTTTGGGAGAAGTCTCTCTCTGGGACAATCCAGACTCTGATTCTATAGACGGTCTTAACCAAAAGGACTCTTGCTTTTACTTTATCATCATTGTTGGTAATGTGACATGTCTGACCACACCACAGTAATGAATTCTGATATACCTCTCCGATCTGCATAATGAGGGCGAAGGTGGAAAGGTGAGAGCAGCTGCACACCGTGGTGTTTTCGTCGTTGTACGTAACCCAGCAGCCATCGACCGACCAACGCAAAGTCTCCTCCTCGTTTCCCCCAGCATCATCTTCTGAAGTCGCCATTTTGCCTTCCCAGTACACACAAGTGGGCATCCCGTATGATGGCATTCTCTACGAAACCAACACAGACAGAGTGTGAAAAATCTACTTCTTTATAGATGAGCTTACAGGCGTATAATAGAGAAGCTGTAGCTGTAACCAGGGTTTCCCATCCAATGGTAAGACCATGGCGACCCACCGTTTTTTCCCGCCATGGTCACATAACGAATCGGAAATGTTTTTGTTTTTCCCATTGCTTCTGGAAGTATCTCTCCCTGTTGATCATGCTCTTGATTTTAGGAGATTTACAATTATTTAAAGAGAGTTGGTCAAAACCAGAAGGAATTAGCGCATATAAAGTTAAGCTAGCTCATAACATGAACTAGCTTAACTTTATAATGTTAAGCTAGCTCATAACGTGAACTAGCTTAACTTTATAATGTTAAGCTAGCTCATAACGTGAACTAGCTTAACTTTATTAGCGCTAGCTAGCAAGATTAGATTGAAGGGCAACAGTTTACTATAAATTAAATTTATTAGCTGAAACTTTATTTAATCTTACATACATTTCAAAACATTTTGTGTTGTATCCATGTATGTGAGCTGCACAGGCCGCCACTATTTGTGGCTAAGTCCAATATCCGCGCTATTGCCGCAATTTAAAGACGGACTGATACAAAACTCATAATCTTATCAGCGTAAGATTAGAATCATAATTAGGGGCTTTTATTAAGACAGTAGTTTCGCTGTAACCTCCTTATGCTGGATAGTGAAGTTGACAGGCTCCGTGAGGTTGGTGTTGTTCATTTTGGGTAATATGACGGTGAAGACGTCGGAATACATCTCCGTCTTGTTCTCAGTTTGGAAGTACTGATGACTAAGGAGGCTCTCCATTCCGGTCAGTGTCATAAAGGCAGCAGTTGCGGAACCTGGTGGGGTATGAGGAGACGCAATCAACACACACGACGTTGGCAAATTCTGCGGCATTCATCATTCATACTCTCACCGTTGTTGGCTTCGGCTAGAGCCTCCAAGTTGATTTCCATGAGCTGTCCTTTGGTGGAGAGGGAGGTGCCGTTGTAAAGTTTCCCCGGACGAAATTCCTGCAGGCTCAAATCTTCCAGATGGATGACAAGTTGTTTATTTTAAAGTAAAGATTTCAAGCATATCCAGGCTACGTGAGAGTGGAACCTCTCTTACCCACTGTTGGAGTCTGCACTTCTTTTACAGTCTGGTTCTCATTTGGTGGAAGCATTGTTGTGATTAGACTCTCTGCGATGCCAAGGATCACAGTCCCGGTCTTCCCGTCTCCTGCGCTACTCACTCCAGCTGACCTGCTACGTGGCTTAACACCTGACACTTCCTGGAGGGATTTAAGCCGTCGTAAAAGATTGACAAACCAGTGGGAACAAATGCAAACATAAAATATGGAATGTGGTTGAAATGCGTATAAATGTTCAGTACCATAGCTGCAAAGAAGCTGTTTGCTACAGTCTGCAAAGACATCAAGGAGAAAAGAGGAATGGCGTTAGATACAACGTGACTGGAGCGTAGTCTGTGCATCACAATCCAGAACATCTGTCTCTAAGGGCAAGACTTCACTGTCAGCAACATACCGCATCTGGTAAGACCATGTTTGAGTTGTTCTTCAGCTGTTGGTCCATATTGCCAAGGAAAGCACTCTCTTTCGTCTGACCCTGCAGTAAACGTATGTGTTGAGTATTAATTTACTATACTGCTGATGATTTAACATATTTGAATCAAAAGAAAGCTAGGGTCTAGCTTTGTGCCCTCTTAAAGTCACAGCATTGTGATTGCACGATAGCGAGACATTGTATTTAATAGAGGATAGTTAGCTCCAGCGGAGTGCCACGTATATCCATATAATGGGAGTGATTGGGGCACCGAAACGCAAATTCCCCGTTGAGTCTAGTCGCGGATGTGCAGCGGTTTGTTGTTCTTTGGCCAGCTGTTCCTTTCTGTCTCCACATCCTTCTTTCAATGTGCTCCTCATCCATCCAAACAGAGTTTAGTAGGCCAAACTACAGACCCCATATGACGATAACAGGTAACTCTGGACTCGTCAGGGAATAGCCCTCGCGCATCGTAACAAAATATCGGTGAAAATACAATGCGTTATTTAGAGGCTGCGTTTTCGGTGCCCCAGTCACTTGCACTACATCGATATACACAGATCTAATTATCTCCCAAAGGAATAAAAGTGACACAAAAGTTATGTCGGTGAGTAAACGATCATATTCCCCTTTAAGTGGAACAGAACTATCGTATGGACATTGTCATGCATTACATGGGTAACAAAACTAGACCCCTTTCGAAAAAAGCTGCCAGTGTGGCTCTTACCACGGGGGGTTCAATTTCATCTAGAATATCCTGAAGCGCTGTGAGTGATTTAGAAAACATTCAATGTGAATTAAAAGTGAATTTTCTGTAAATCTTCTTCATATTTAAACGTTGAACTTGCTCACCTCTACAATATGTGACGCCCATTGTCCACACGATTCCAGTTGAGGGGAAGAAGTCATCGGGGCAAGAGCAGTAGAAGGTGCCCAGCGCATTAGTACACACAGTTTGTTTACCACACAGACCAGGCGTCTCACTGCATTCATCGATGTCTGCAGAGGAGATAACATGCACAGGTGTTTGGTTCATAAGATATACTATGTTTATCTGTCTTCATGGATCTTATGCACATTTCATGAATTAAAAATCGCACCTGTGCATGGGTTATTCACACTGGCTATGATACTTGGCCGGTTCAGCCGGAAACCAGACAGACAGGCACAGGAGTACGATCCAAGTGAATTTGTGCAGTTTGAATAAGGTCCACAGATACCACGATGTTCGATGCACTCGTCAACATCTGTAGAACATTGATATTTAAAAAATGAATCATACAACAAAGAGCCATTCACGGTTTTCAGAAATTTCACTAAAGTATATCGGATCTCACTTACAAATACTGTGGGGTGCAAATTTGAATCTGTAAACCTCTCACATACTGTAGCTAAAAGTCAAGGGAACGCTCCATGTTGACTTGAGGTGAGGGAACGCTGAACATATTTTATCACGCTGTCACAACGTAATTTTTTAAAATGTATTTGGATTCAGTCATGCTCATCTAGTACAAAATCAACACTATGCAGACTAAACTTTGGATAAGATCCTCTGATACAGTTTTATCTGGCAACCTAGGCTGCTTTGTTGCCCTGAGCAGTCTTGTGAAGTTAAAGCCTTTGGCTAAAGTCTTACCAATGCAAATATTGGTCTCGTTGGGTTCCGCAGATCGTATAGTTGGCTTGTAACCCACTTTACAGTTACAGGTATAAGCCCCAGGTGTGTTGGTGCACACAGAGTCAGGACCACAGAGGGTTGAGTTGAAACACTCGTCAGTATCTGAGAATGAGAAGAGTGGTACAATTAAACTTTATAATTTAAAGAATAGTTCCAGATCGACGTAGACATTTTGACCAAATTTGAACCAACCTTGGCAAACAGGAATTGCATCAAGTACATTGTAGTAGCCGCGATTGCACTTGCATGCAAAACTTCCTACGTTATTGATGCAGGTCCCTTCGCCACAAACATCTTCAAGACATTCATCAGTATCTAAAGAGGGTATAAAGCAACAGATTTGTATCAAACCTCCATAGACTTAATGGAACTGCAAAGAGAGACAAACACATGTTTTTTTAAAAAGATAAATAAAGAAGAATAGTACCCTTGCATATGTTGGTCGCATCTATTGGTAGAGCTGGATCTGTTACTTCGAACCCTTGATTACAGGTACAGGTGTATGAGCCCTCGGTGTTGGCGCAACTGGAGTAAGGACCACAAATGTTGGTGTCCAGGCACTCGTCAATGTCTGAGGAGATAGGACGCTATAAACAAACTGCACACTTTAAGAGCATGTTGGCATGACCTCTGGATGTACTTGTAGCTCACGTGTGCTATCAAGTGTAAAATGTTCTCCATAATGTCAAAAATCTGAAATACTCTGAGTCTGTAGGTCAAACCGAAAACCACAATCACATCCGAACATTAGAAGATTATGATTATTATATTTTTTTTATATTTTTGGATGTCTTGTACTTACCAACACATCCATATGACTCATTGGTAGGTTTGTGATTTGGGGGAATTTGATATCCTTTCCTGCAAACACACCCCCCATATGCTGTACACTGAGCAAGTGGTCCACAGGAGTCTGGCTGACAGTTAAAATGATCTAAACGGAGATACAATTATAACAGGATGACATAGTAAATAAATAATAAAATAAAATAAAAATGGCGCACAGCTATGACAAACTGACAGGAGAAGTAAATAACATCGACCACCATGTGACAGTTCAGTGTTCTGCTTGGAAATTGTCGGACCTGTCATTCATTGGTGTGGATGTTACTTAGACATGTAGCACCCACCTAGACCAGACCAGGCACCCCCACCCCATAGCAATGACACTCCTTGACGGCAGCAGCCATCCCCAAAAACACAATCAATCTGATCAAGTATCTATGGGATGATCCACAGAGGCCCCTCCCCTTAAAGACACCCTCAGAAGACCCATGTCCATTCTCTGATGAGTCACCATAAGGGAGACCTACATAATATTAGCATATTAGCATGGTCATAATGTTATGCATGATGGGTGTAAATTAAGCATAATACACACTGAGACATGACTATTTTTATTTTATAACAGCCAGCCATAAGGTCAAATAAAAAACACTTACAGATCCCTTCCCTTCATTTGGGTAAAGTATTATACTGAATGGGTAATTAAGTCCCACTATTCCTGACAATTTGGGGGAAAGCCTTTGAAATACAATAAAACATCCTGGACATGGACAAGTCCATTGGTCAATTCGTTCTATCTCCATGGCTTGACTTTTGACAAATAAGATGTCACAGATGTGGATTGAAATTTGAAAAAAACTTATCACAGAAGGAAGAGGCTCAGCTGCTTGGTAATTCAGTTTCTCTTATCTTTCCCATTGCACGCTGTTGATCCAAATATTCATGATTAACTTGTAACGTATCAAATTAGATAGAGTTGAAGTTGAGCACTTTTAGAAGAGACACAATACAATCTTTGTCACTGATTTGTTGTCTAATTTTGCTATATATATTTTTTAGGTCTCATTGTGGCCAGGACTAGGAGACTCATTGTGTTTGAGATTTTCCAGTATTCTTCTAGCCTTAGCTCAATGTTACAGTTGTGAAGATGTTAGTCATTGAATTTGGATACGTTTTTACAATATGGAGACCCTTAGATACTCCATAGATATTCCCTCAGCCATGTAGTACGTCATATATTTACAAAGTTTTTTAATTTGCTTTTGCAACATATTTCTGTGTCACACTGTTCCATTTCATGAGAGATTTTGATATCAGTCCAGTCACATCCTTGTATCTGTAGGGAAGTGTTTTGACTTTCAATGTCAACAATATCAGTGAATCCCATGCTGTAATTTTACAATATTTCTGTAAACCAAGACACTACATGTTAATAGAGAAGCTGAAAAACAATGATTACAAAAATTAGTAAGTACTTACAAGTCACAAATCCCGTGTCGCCCGATGGGTGACTCAGTGGTTGATACAAGTAGAATCCTCCAGGACAGATGACTACATTTAATAAAAAACTCATACCATTACATCCACCATAGTAAGTATATGCAGTCCCTTGTGTTGGCGTCACAGATTCATTTATTGGAAGTACAAATGGAACATGAATTGGATTAACTGTGCCACCAACATAGGTTGTAAGACAGACTGCGATAACTCTGTCTCCTCCAATCCCTGTGAAGCGCAACCATTTGTTAACAAGAGCAGCATCATCGTTAGGGAAGCCACTGTAAGACCTTAGTGTAAAGTCTCGGTTTCGCCATGTGTCAGTTATGTTGGTGTATCCATCACAAGAACCTGCAAGAAACAAGAAAACATAAGTGATTATTTCATCCACTATTTTTTTTGTATTTTCTGCAAGTGTGTCATTGACAATCATCCGTACCAGGAGGGAAATCACAAGAGACAGGGATGATAAGTAAACCTAAAAAGGAGACAAACATTGGACGGTGAAGAAGTTGTTGATGGTGTACAATGAAAAAAACACTACGCCATATAATTAATGCCACATTAAACATTCCTTGCAGTACCATCTTTATACATCTTCATAGAACTCTGGAATAAAGTTGTGGATTATCATAATCATCATTTGATTGAAATTATTTAAAACTAAATCATATTCTTTCTAAATAAATAGCAGCACTAACATGAATTGAAAATTAATTGAGCATGCTCTAGTCAGACACCTTCAGGTGATAAGACGGAAGGTTCCACACATCTGTACGAACCTACAAACTCACTTACCCAGGAAAACTGAAGCGGCACGGTTCATCATGACATGTCAAGTCTGCAGAGCTGTTCTGACTGTATGAAGTCTGTATTGCAAAACTTGTACGCTGGTCAATTTTTGTTTTTGTAAGGTGTTGAGCAAATGCAAAAAACAATGCAAATTCACTGTCTTGTGCTGAATATATTACAAAGGAAGATGTACCTAGCATTCAGAGGACCAGTATGTGGAAGTAAAACATTTATCTTTCTCTATTCATTCTTAATGTTTTTGTTATTTATTTATTTCTACTTTTTACTCTCAGAAATTCCTATTAATAAGCTACATGTGCACTTTCACAAATAGACAGTGAGCTTCAGACAGTGTTAAGAATAGATCTTAAACATTCAACTCACTTTCACAGGAAGAAAATCTGACATTCAGTGGTTCAAAACTATTAACTATAAGTTACGTTTTCTGCCTTGGAACCTACAAAGTGGATCAAAAAACTTCAGCAGTGTCGAGAGCACACCTTCTACTAGTACCAAAATGTATGCAACATTTTGATGCTTTTATCTTAAATTTGGTTGAGGTGAGAATTGTGATGGTTAAAATCAGGGTCACTCACTTGTTGTTACAACAATATTATTCACTATCTCACAACATTTATTAGGAGAAGGTGAAAAAAATGTTTGTTTTAACCATAAAGCCTAATGCTGTTAATTTTAAAGATATTACTCGCTGAATTTAGTTAAGTTTTCTGTAACCTGAAAGAGAAGAATAAGTGAATGATGCCTATATGTTTTGTTGTTTTCAGTGAGAGTCCATTTTTTTTTAATTAAAGTATTATTTGCAAAAGCATTTTTGTTATTCCACATGTTTTTATTATACATGTTTTTATTGCTTTTACTACCATACCTCACACGGGGCACCACATTTGCACTTGTTTCTTCAACCTTCAATAAACAAGACAACCACTTAGTGATAAGGATGTTTTAGTTCTAACTCACAAAGGAATAGTGTTATTATATTTTATTAACTGAGACATGATAATGGAGACTGTTCACATGATTTGGTGATGGTGACAGACTATAAGACTTTGGTGTTTGGTGATCTAATTATCTCTTTCTAAGGTGAAAGTGAGGGTTCAGAATGTTGTCATCAAGATTTAACCTTCACAATTTCCACAGTTATAATGAAGCAGACTCAACTGCATTCTTTTTATATGCATTTATTATTATTTTTCTTTTTATGTGACTGAGTGGTTGTGTAAACAGTAACGCATATGTAAGGCTTTACACATCTACTCAGCTTTTCAGTCAAGTTTATTACACATCAAAGTGTCCCTGCTCTCACGTAAGCACAATGCAAATCGAAAACGTAAAAAAATAACAACTGAGATTTTTTTTCTTTGTTTATTTTTTTTAGACAGTGACAGTGAGTGTGTGAGTGGTAGCATGTTTGTGAAAGCTCACACAGCCAAGCAAATTAGTTGGAGGGATGGTTTTAACAAGCCTTCCTAGTGTGGTATTATGTAATATGTAATATATTTAGATGATCAAAAACATCCAGGACCATATTAAAAAAAAAAAAAAAATACATTCAGATTATTAACTCTGGAATTATTAACATATTATATATATTGAAAAAAGTAAAATCACTTACCAAGGAGAAGTGACACAGACCCCGGGTTCATTCTGGAATTTGTCTTTATGTAAAACCTGCTGCTCAGCCCTTAGTATCAAAGCTCTCCATTGCAAACTTTGGCAGACATACAGAAAACAATGGCATGAAAAAAATGAAAAAGTGTCAAAATATTGTGACCAACCACGATTCCATAAAGATGAAGAAGTGACCTATGACTGCAGCTGCAATTTAATGAAGAAACGTTTTAGTGCAGCTTGTGCTCCAGGGCTAGATTGTTTCTCATTTGTATAATGAAGGTAAATGTTGTTCAGTAATTCTCTACTATGTAAAGGGAAATTCATTCATCTTCTCTAACCTTGTCCTGTGAAAGGCTACGAGAGGGCTGGAGCCTGGACGGTGGGAGGAAGCCGGAGAACCCAGACATGTGTAGTTCCAGCTGAAAAAAAAAAAAAAACAAAAAAAAAAACAAGTACACAACGAGAACCACAGTTGACGGTTCCTGTAATGGAATGTTATGAAGCAGCAACAACTCACAAAAGCCATTTAAATAAGCATTAGGGAGATGGAGTTACATGCAAATTTTTAAATAGCACTAAACTAAAGAGGCCACAGTCTTTGCAACATTTTCTTTATACTGTTTCTGGCCAGCTAAAGATCCATCTTAATCCATTCAGCTAAACTAGCACTAGCACTCTAGTTGAGCTGAGGACAGTAATTTCGTTAAGCACAGCACATTTTTGACGAATTACAGTTCGTTGTCACAAATTCACTATCAACATCCAAACGATAGGCATCGTTACAAGTTTGCAATCAAAGATGATAGTTTCCCGGGACCAATGCTCATACACAAAAGCTATCAACAGGAAAGAATTGTAGCTTATAGTTTTGGCCACTTTCAAGATTGTGCCAAGATACAGAAAACTTCACTGTCCTAGTGAGTTAATGCATATGTTTATATTCATTCATCATTGACAAGGTGGTTTACTACCATGCCTCACACGGGGCACCAATGAATATGGACTCTAACTACGCTTTAGTTATTCAGGTTTGAGCTCATTTCCATGATAAGGTTTGGGTCTGGCTCTCCTTGTACAACCTTTCAGTCCATTGTAGCACTCTCTGATGGTCAGTTCAAGCTTCTTGATCAGGCAATAGTGCTAATGTAACTCACAACAAGTCAACATATAAACATGTGTAAACTAGCTACAGGGACCGACCTCTTGTCATCTTGAATGCAGGTCTTAATACAGATGTAGATATTACATTAACATTTTGGAAGATGTGGAAGTAGCCTTACTAGAGTTATACTGGGTGAATGCAAACACTCATGCAAGTGTTCTCTTAATTTAGTGGATTCATTCATTTTTACCATTCACCATTAATACCCATGCGACAAGTGAAATGAAACAACAGTACCACAAAACACACCATCACTCGTGAGACGTCTTAAAAATTTGCACAGCACCCAAAAGCTGTTTTACAAGATTCGGCAGCAATGCAAAATAAATGCAAACTGGCGTACTTTGGGAATTTTGAGGGCAACACAACTAGCATCAAGACATGCACAGGGACACAGCTTATGGTGGCACCCTGCTGTGGCTGTTTCAATAGAAAGTCTCCAACATAGTCACCAGTAACTATGTCTCCTCCAGTCCATGGGAAAAACTCTATGGAGGTTGTCACACATCTGTGCAAAAACAGTAATCATTTACTCAGGAGAAGTGTCTAGTCCTCACATCAGACTTTGTGAAGTCTATGTTGTAAAACTTCCACCTCCCAAAAGCTATTTGAAATGGTATTACACAATCTGTTTCTGTTATTAAAACCTAACCTTGTGTTTTTTCTTTCTTTAAGCAGCTCTATGATGATTCATGGAATCCTTTCCTTTTTTTAAATGTAACTCTGAATTACAATATGATTGATTTATGATTTCCTCATAAAGTTTAACACAGGTCAAAGTGTCTTAGCTACCATGTAAATACAATGCAAATGGAAAAATGGAAGAAACAACAGAGACTTGGATCCTTTTACTTTGCATTTTTAGACAGTGACTGATAGAGTGTGTGAACCATAGCAAGTTTTGAAAGCTTGCACACCCAAACAAATTAGGTGAAGAGATGGTCACAGTTTTAATGTCCTGAAAAAAACATGTCTTATGTGTCAGTGGGATTATCTGCAATACTCTCACTTGTCTCAGACGCCATAGAGTAGCACAAAACAATATCCAATCCATTTTAAAGAAAGAAAGAGACACAGGCTGCAGAAAGTAGAAGAGTAACTCTTTAGCTGTGAAAATCTTCAGAATGAGTGGGTGGATGACGTACGTGTGCATGTGGACTTGGATAGTATCAGTCATCGGACATACAAAAGAATTTGAATGTGTAAAGACACATGCAATAACCTGTTTCCTTCCTTCATTCAAACTCAAAGCTTTGTGCACAGTTGAAAGTGCCAATAATAATAATATGCATTATATGCATGTATTCAAGTCTTGTTGGACCTCATGTTCAACATATTTGTGGCAACACACGGTAGTAGATAAGACATGGTCAGGCAGAGGTAGAGGTGTTGTGGATTTTGTGGTTTCAACGACACAGGAGAAAGAAGAGGATGGCTAAAGCAAAGAAGAATAATCCAACACAAAGTCATCCTCTAGTGGGGGCTGAAAACGCAGAGATACCTTTAAAGAGAGCGGAGAGAAGGCATTTCACAGAGGCATCCCAGACCTGGAAAAAGTCGTGACTCAGTTCATGAACGTTTGCTGTCCTCTAGTGGTGATAACAAAAATTTCAACGTTGTATCAGTATGTACGCAATTTATAAGAATATTACATTATAATATACTGTGAAATAACAAAAATTGTAGGCATTTGTTAATTGTAAATTGTAACATAAATTGATATTTCAATTTTCATTTTCTTCTGTATTGTTATTATTATTTATTTTATTTACCTTTTACGTAATCATTTGTTTGACTTGGGTCAAACAATGTCCTTTTAGGCACAAGTGAGCAGTATGACATGCAAGTACAAGACACTTTTAAGGAACTAAAAACAAAAAAATAGAACAATACAAAGTATATACATATAATAATAATAATAATAATAATAATAATAATAATAATACGTTTACTTTTTTACTTTGTTATGCGTTGAGCTTTAATTACATATTAAAGTAATCATAGTTATTATAGTTTTGATGAGTCCACACCGCACACGAGCCAAACAAACAAAAGACGCCGGAACTTGCTGATCGGAACCAAAGTTTCCTGACGACCGTTTACACTGACGGAACAAGCACAGTGGAAGTGCGCTTACCGGTAAAGGAGTGTCTCATATGTCTATATTTTCTGCTCAATGTCTTAAACTTCCCGGGTTTTTAGTATGTATGTATCTGAAACTATTATCTCCCGTAGTTTTGCACACAGGTGACATTATTTTGGAATTATCCCAGCTAAGTGTTAGCATTAGCGGCTGGAACGGTTTGCTAACCCTGTCGCTAGTGTTTATTGTAGCGCCAGGAGCTAACGGCATAACAGCAACATGTTTAATTCTTCATTTTGAAGCGTTTTAACTTCGTAGAAATCCCTGGTTTCTGGATTTAAATTGACTGCATGACACCTCGTTGGTTGCCTCGGTCGTATTAGGTGTCCCTGTTACAAGTGAAAGTGTTATTATTATTGTTATTATTTAATTTATACATCTGGCTTAAACCTTTTATTCTCAAACATCCGGGTCATAAAGCTTATAAAGTGATACTTTACCTGTGTTTTGATTTGCTAACAGATCATTATTATTATTCCTGTTTACAAATGTTTATTTGGATATTGTCCTGAGATTCTTGTGATACCTTCAGAAATCTGGACGACATCAATTTTAAAGATTTTTCTCTTTAATTATTTAACTATAGCATCTACACATATCTGTAATAGTTTGGCCACACTGTCACTTGCCAGCAAGATACCTGAGAATGTGATAGGCTGCTTTTGATAATTAATCATCTTAAATGTATTATTATTATTGTTGTTATTATTATTAATAAAGATTCTATGATTCTTTTTCTTTTTTTCTTTACCAGTGTATCCAGTTAAACAGCTGTTGATGTTGTGAGTGAATCTGGAGATAAAGCGGCAGCCATGACGTCACTGGTGAGTTTTGATTTGGGTGCGACTGAGAAAATCTTCCTCTTGCTGGCGTCTATATTGTGACATGGGCCGCGCTGTAGATCTGTGTGGCTGCTAGCATAGCATTGGTTCATTGTGTTTACCTAAAGAGACGTGACAGAACGATTAGTTAGGACATTTACACGGAGCGCTGCAGGTTGAGGGCCGAGGAGAGTTTTTATCCCCATGCCATCCGTCTGCTCAACTCTGAGCCTCAACCGGACTTTCACTTGTGACTGTATTACTGTACCTTACTCTTTATTGCTTATTATAGCTGCAGTGTTGTAAATGCATGTATATGCAAGAGCTACAGCCTTTTAAGTTTACATTTTAAGTTCACTAAAAAACATTTCACTGTGCATCGTACTATGTGCAACTGTGCATGTGACAAATAATCTTTTATCAAATTACAGATGGGAAAATGTGTGTGGCTGAAATCCTCTTTGTCTTTCAGGGGGGCAGCAGTTCCTCAACCACAGAGTACACCGTGCGAGTCCCCAAGTGAGTAACATGCAAGGCGTTTCATAAACTGAGATCATTATTAATCACGTCAGATTACGTGTGTGAGAGACTTTTGATGGAATGAAAAGCGAAGACTGATTCAGTCTCATAATGTTGATGATTAGATCCAGCCTTAGCCTGAGCGGAGAAGAAGCTTCTAAAGTTTTTTTTGTCTGTTTTGTCCAGAAACACGAGCAAGAAGTACAATATAATGGCGTTCAATGCGGGGGACAAGGTCAACTGTTCAAGCTGGACACAGGTAGGATGCATGTCACTGTCTCCGCATCTAACAGTCCCAGAATCAGAATGACATTCAGTGTGACACGCCTTAGGATGAGAAACCTCACTCGGGGTCCGCGTCTTTTGCGACATTTCCCCCAGGCTCGTATGGAGAGGGACATGAGCGCTCGGCGGATATACGGCGAGGAGGAGTCACAGGACGGCGCGGCGGGCAGCGAGTTTGGCAAAAAGCAGCGCGAGGAAGCTCGAAGGAAGAAGTTCGGTATCGTGACCCGCGAGTTCAAAGTAGAGGACCAGCCCTGGATCCTGAAGGTCAACGGCAAGGCCGGCAAGAGGTGAGAAGACAGGGACTTCTTGGCTCCTACTTTATTATTCCGCTGCATGTGAGAAATAATTCCTTTCGTCTCACGCTGATGGGGGATCCCTGCTCAACTCTCTTCCTCCGTCTAACGTGTCTGTATCAGGTTCAAAGGTCAAAAGAAAGGCGGCGTTACAGAAAACGCGTCCTACTACATCTTCACGCAGTGTCCGGACGGAGCCTTCGAGGCCTTTCCCGTTCACGGATGGTACAACTTCACACCGCTGGCCAAGCACCGAACTCTGACAGCCGAAGAAGCTGAGGAGGAGTGGGGCAGGTGAGAGGGGCGAGGCCCGCGCCGTTAACTCTGCCGGAGAGCGCTCCGCTTAGCCTAGTTAGATTAAACGTTCCCCTCTTCTCACAGGAGGAACAAGGTGGTGAATCACTTCAGCATCATGCTGCAGAGACGTCTCCGGGAGCAGGAGCGCGGCGAGGACGATGAGGACGAGGCGGAAAAGTCTGGGAAGAAGAAAAAGAAGGGAGGAGGGAGAGGGGGTGACCTGCGCATCCACGACTTGGAGGATGACCTGGAGATGAGCAGCGACGACAGCGACGACAGCATGGGTGAAGGTGCGCAGTCGAGGGAGTCGCCGTAGACTCGCCGTTTAAACGTGTTCACTCAGCCGCTTCAGCTATGTTTCTGTCCAACAGACGGAGAGAGCAAGACGAAGGCGAAGAAGGAGACGGGGAAAGGGAAGGGAAAGAAAAAGAAGCGAAAGAGCAACGAGCACGAGGCCCTGGAAGACAGCGACGACGGCGACTACGAGGGTCTGGAGGTGGATTATATGTCGGATGAAAGCAGGTCAGAAGCGTCGCATCGAGTCCGTATTCATGGATCATTTTGTGTTTGGTCTTTTGCTGATTTGTCATTTTATTTTCCTAAACCAGCTCAGAAGAAGAGCCAGAAAAGGGAAAACCAAACAAAGGAGAAGACCTCCCTAAAGGTCAGACCTGTTAGTTGTTACGTAGCCTTAAAAATTAAGAACTAAAGACTAAGAACATCCTCATGTTTGTCTTTTCTTTTTTGTAGGAATTGACGAAGCATCTGAAAGCGAGGAAGAGAGCGAGGAGGAGAAACAGAATGAGGAGGAGGCAAAAGAGGAGGAAGAGGAGGAGGAAGGGAAGAAAACCCCAGTTCAGACGGAGAAGAAGAAGAAGAAAGGTGCAAACTTTGGACGGCTCAAGAAAACACACACAGCTGAATGAAGCCTTAGCTGATCTAACAGGTGTTAAATGATGCAAAAGTTCAGTTTATACTTTGGTGCTTTGCAGACAGCAGCGGGGAGTCCGACAGCTCGGACGACAGCGACATCGACGGAGAGACGGCCTCCGCTCTGTTCATGGTGATTACTGCTCCAGACGATGAGTTTTTCAGTTTTAACGAATCATCTTAAATCATTAGACTCAGTGTAGCTCTGTCACAGCTCCAGTAAAATGATTAAACTTCTGTTTGGGCGCTGTTTCTACATTTAAGTTTCAGTTTTTTTAAATCTGTTACTCCCGTCCTTGCAGAAGAAGCGCACGCCTCCCAAGCGTGCAGGTGGCCGCGGCTCTGCGGGCAGCTCCAGGACCGGCAGCCGCCCCGGGACGCCGTCCATAGACTCCGCCTCCACCTCCAGCACACTCCGCGCCGCTGCCAGCAAGCTGGAGCAAGGTGTCTCCTCACGAAACAACACAAATGCACGCAAAAGCTGGGAAAATTTTAGCTTTCAAAAGTGTCGGTCTGCTCTGAAACTCCTTCTTCATCTTGTCTTTTGTTTTCCCGTTCCAAATAACCGCCCCCTTTTTGTGCAGGTAAGAGACAGACTCCGGGTCCCACCACAGATTCACCTGCTGCCAAAAGGCTGAAGATGGAGCCCAGCAGCCAGAGTCCGGTTCCCTCTGGGAAGAGCACGCCTCAACCCCCGTCGGGCAAATCCACGCCGAGCTCGAGGTACTTTAATCCTGTCTGCCTCTCAGAAAAAGAGCTCTCAGACTTCAGTTCAGTTTAATCTGGTCTTAAACCCCCAGAGCAAGCATGTAGGCTACGTTGGCAAGGAGAAACACCCTTTTAACAGGAGGAAACCTTGAGCAGAACATGGTATACATGAGTAGTAATGGAAAAGAAAGAGCTCTGTGCCAGTGAAGAGAAATTAGAGGATTGGATCTTTGTTCAAGAGAGAAGAGAGTAGAGGATAAGTGCAAGTGTTGGAGTGATGTTTGTGTACCGTAATTATACCGTAAAGTACCTGATGGCAGAGCCTGAAAACTCCAGTCCTGACTCCCTTCCTGTTCTTCTTCTTTCTCTCGCAGCGACGTGCAGCTGACGGAGGACGCCGTCCGCCGCTACCTGATCCGCAAGCCGATGACCACCAAAGACTTGCTGAAGAAGTTCCAGACCAAGCGCACGGGTCTGAGCAGCGAGCAGACGGTCAACGTGCTGGCACAGATCCTCAAGCGGCTCAACCCGGAGCGCAAGAACATAAACGACAAAATGCACTTCTACCTCACCGAGTGAGCGGCGGGTGGAGGTTGAGGACGACCGCCCCCTCCTCTCTCTTTCTGGTGACGAGGTTTGGCGGTTTCTGAAATGCCCTGACCCTCGGAGGAGGTTGTGCTTTCACTTGAACAGCACAGCTTCAGAAGATGGAGCTGCCTACATGTATTTGATATTAAGCGTTTTGGTTGAGTTCTTTTTATAGTTTGACATCTCACGTTAAATAAGAGAAACCGTGTTAATGGTGAGTGGAAAAACTATTTGTATGATTTCTCCTAGAACAGACTTAGAACCTGAAGTTTTTTTGTTTTTTTTTTAGGTAGAAGCCTTTTGTAATAAAACTTGAAGTCTGACTCGGTTTAAGATTTCTTTCTCTGTACCTCAGATTGACTCTATGTCGAGAAAAAAACACAAAACGCATCTTGACCTCTGGGATATTTGTCCTCGATGAGACGAACTACAACGAGCTATTTGGCTTTTGTTGAATTATTATTAGTATTTGGAAATATTCAGTATTTTTAAAGGGATTTTCTTTCCTATTTGGATCATTGGATTATTATTAACAGGTTGTTAATCTGCCACGACATTTTCACTAGTTCCACTGGCAGATTTTTTGCCTACTTTCAAGCAAAAACTGCTGCCAAAAATCTGCCAATGCAACTGGTGAAAATGTCTCTGCATTAAGATGTATTGTCCTAAAACAAGTCCCCGTGTCTCGCTGAAATGGTACTTTTAAGGTAATAGGCTTATATTAAGTGTAATGAGATATTATGACTAGAAATTAGACAAATATACTTGGTAAGATTTTGTTTTTTTGCAGTGTAGGCTGACTGGTTCCTTTCTGTGTGGAGTCTGCATGTTCTCCTTGTGTCTTTGTGGGTTCTCCAGGTTCTCCAGCTTCCTCCCACCGTCCAAAGACATGCTGGTTAGGTTCATTGGTGATTCTGAATTAGGAATGCACCGAAACTTTTTGGCCGAAAAACCGAAAGTGCACTTTGAGCCCATTTTCGGACGAAAATTGCTGCAGTTGTTGCTTGTGCCATCACAACATCTTGTTTCGGCCACGTTGTTTTGTTGATAAAGTTTTGTCCGAAAATGGCCCTATTCTAAATATTCTAGAGTGTGAATGGTTGTCTGTCTCTCTGTGTTAGCCCTGTGATAGACTGGAGACCTGTCCAGAGTGTTACCCCGTCTCTCGCCTCAGTGACAGCAGGGGTAGACTCCAGTCCCCCTCCCCACGACCCTCCAGAAGACAAGCGGTTCTAGAAAATGAATGTTAATCAGCCATCATCTAATCTAAAACCTGTTACTTCTCAAAGAAGGCAAAACTTTTCCTCCACACTGTTAAAAACAAAGAGGACCAGCTCAAGTTCACTTTATTTATTAATTTATTGAGTCAAGTGCACCTGAAATTCTTCACAAAGATTCTCTATACTCTTACAGAAGCTTAGATGAAAAGGACCCGTGATTTAAATACATTAAATACATTTAGAGCCATCGTGTTCAGCCCTTTCACAGATCGGTGTATACGCTGGCTGCTTTGATTGACAGCTGGATGCCCTCGCATGCTGCTTACTACCCGCCTTGGCATCAGCCTCCTTCTGAACTACCTTGGAATTAGATGGAGTCGGGCACTGTCATGATGGCGGCGACCAGAGACGCCACACTGAGCTCCAAAACTGTCAATCACATCTGTTCCAACCCCGGAAATCCAATCAGTCGATCATTCGTGTCGAGTGCAACAAACGCTGTGGACGCTTCATCAATGCTACAAAAATAAAACACTTTAAGGATGCCGGCTTAAACATCTCAACGCAAATCACTGACGCAGTCCTCTAGGTTCAGATCATGTCCCGTTAATGTCCAGGCCGAGCTGACGTGGACGTTATCAGGGCAGGTTCCTGCAGATGACGGAGATGCGTCGATGCCGAGGCACTCGCTGCCCGTCGAACACCGACTCCTCGTCTTTGAGGATCTCGTGAGTGAAGTTGTATCGGGCCTCGTCTCTGCGCGGAAGAAGACAAGACGACGTCACCTCTCTGAACGCAGCTTCCATATTAGTACACACAGAGTATTTACTGCACCTGAGTATGTAGAGGGATCGCCGGGACAGCAGCAGCTCCAGCCACTCGCTGGGATCGTTCTCCTTCACGAGGCGCATGATGCTGTCTGACAAAAGACTCAACCCTGCGATCGTGCTGCCGCAGAACTGAAAAGATGAAATGAAACCAAAGGTTACAGTGTTGGGAGTGCTGCTCTTATTTGCAGTGAGCACTTGTCAGTTTTCTCAGTCTGCACACAGAGAGTGGTGCAAACTCACCTTGACGCTGTCGACGTGGGGCTTGATGAAGCCAGCTTTGTCCAAATCTAGAACGTGCACGGGCCCGAGGAGGTTGCTGCCTTCTGGAAACGCCTCGGACCGGACGCGGTTCAAGATCTCCTCGCACGGCGCCCCCCACCTCAGGCGCTCCGTCTCTCGGAACCCGTGGATCGCCTAAATGTGCACAGTTGAAATTAAAAAGGTGTTGACCTGGCCTCCAAATATTCCAAACTGATCAAGTGTCTGTAGGATGATCCACAGAGGCTCCTCCAATAACATCCTGTTTCCAGACACCCTCAGAGGGCCCATGTCCATTCCCTGAGGAGTCACCACAAGGGAGACTTGCACAATATTAGGAAGGTGGTCATAATGTTATGCCTGTTATGCTGTGTTTAAGACATTATTACAGCAATGAAGGAGGATTTAGTGCAGGATATTGTTTTCTCTGGTGTACCTAATGATCTGGTAAGTAGACGTGTAATGTACTTTTACTGATTTACTAGTACTATGGGTTAAGTACTTTATAAAGTGGACCTGGGTTTATATTACTGACGTCTTTTATTCCCACTATCCAGACTAAACGTGACTCACGTCGTCCCAGTGGTCGTACTCGTAGCGCTTCTTCTTCAGCCCGGGCTCCAGCTCCTGCAGCAGCGCGGCTTCCTCCTCCTCGCTGATGAAGCCCGCCCTCACCTCCACCTGCGAGCCGAGCCTCCGCACCAGCTCCCGGCTCGAGCCCACGACCCTAACCTCCTCTCCGAGAGCCGAGAGCCGGCCGCTGGCGCCGCTGCTCCGGCGGAGCTGGCGGCAGGAGGCGGCTGGTCTGTGGAAGCGTTTCAAAGCGGCCAGCAACAGTTTCATCCTCCCGTCTCAGGTTTTAGTCCCTTTTTTTTATCGTAGTTGTTGTTTATTTACCTTCACCTGTCTTGTCTTGTTGACCCAACTCAGGGTTCTGTGCGGGACGCCATTTTGAAAACGCGAAGGATTGTGGGGGATGTAGTTTTCCGGTAGTAAAACGCGAAAATGGATTTGGGGAAAAAAATTATATTTCTATTGTATATAATATAAACAACACTGAATTAATTTAAAGTAAAAAAACAGAACAACTTTGCAAAATTTAAATATTTATTATAATATATTACTCAGACTACATTTCCTACATGACTTGAATGGTTTTAGGTTTGTGAAAGCCCCCTAGCACGCTACAATACTTAAATAACAGGTCACATCTCAGGATTTTATTCAGTGCAGCAGCCAGCACTGTGCAAATAACTACTTTAACTACTTCTATGCATGTATGCCATAAATGACTGCAAGCTTTCTTCCTGCTTTAGGACACAAACACACAGACTACAGGGCGGCAGTGCAGGGAAGCTTGAGTCCGGATGTTGCAGTTCCTCTTTCTGGACAGTAGAGGTCAGTGAACACTCATGACTGTAGATACCTGCTCAGGTTAACTGTCCATTTGTAAATTTTAAACCAAGACGCGGTGTTTTCAGGGGTTTGTTCACCCTGTAAATAAAACCTGTGCAAAAGTCTTATTTAAAAGCAGAGCTGGATCGTTTCAGTTCCAAAATTCCTTCATGATTGTTGCCACTCAGTCTAAATCTGTCATTGACCCAAGCAAAGAAACTTCTGTGTGTTTTTACGGTTTCAGTTTTACACTTTGATTCTGACATATTTGAATCTACAGTAGATTTGGATTAGATCTGAGCTCAACTCGTCATGTTTAAATAACATAACTCTTTATAAAGTCTTTATATTTAAACAAAGGAATAACATTTTTGTAAATTAAAGAATATAAAGACGAGGAAAAGGGCCATTGATTTACAAAAGAAATGCCAGAGTCGAATCCAATAAATGCAGACTAAATCAAATTAAATAATAGAAACTATAATAGAGAAATGGAAACATCTTCATTTGATTCATTTAAAACAGTTATAATGAATAAAAAAACACATTTTCTGTGAAATGTGTGAAAATCTGAAAAAGAGGGAGCGTGGAAAAATAAGAGGGAGAGGACTGAGAGCAGATAAAGTGATGACTTCATCCTCACAAGAGATTCCCCCAGAAAAAAAAAAAAAAAAAAGTTGGCCTACTTTCCACTGAGGACAGGTTAGCACCCTCTCGTCTCTGCTCCCTGTTTTGCTTTTGTTTCCAGGCGAACCCTTTGACAGTGGAGAGAGGTGATGCATCCTCTACCCCCACAAGAAATCTGTTTCTTATAATCAAAGACATCGCTTATAAAAACGTGTCAGGGACGCAGGGAGACGCCAGTAAACCTGCTCATGACTTGGTTAATGACTCTAGATGTTTAACAATCCAACATTTCCACCTATTTCATCAGGTCGACTCGCACGCGTTCACGAGCCTGTGCCGTCCAAATGAATCCACTCCGTGCACGAGGGCTGTTAGTGCTCCTCCTGCGAGCCTGCTGTTGGTCTCGGTCAGTGAGCATCCACAATAAAACCAACACACACACACACACACACTCCCTGCCCGTTTCATTATCAGATGCCATGTTGCTGCCCCCAGCGTTGCTTTCATCCGGCCGTGATGACGACGGCGATGACGATGATGATGTTTGGGCTTCACGTTTGAATTCCCAGTCGGTGCTCTCGCTTAAAGCCGTTGCGCCGTCTGTTGGATTGTGCAACTCAAATGAAAATGGGCAGAAAATCACTTCGGCCTTGGTTCTTGTGTAAGATGCATGTCACATGACCGCCATTGCTCTGCAGCAACGAGAAGACTGACACACATATCTGCACCTTGATTGCTCATTTTTTTTTACCAGTTATCTTTGCATATTGCATGAAGATTTACTTCCCTGCAGATGCTCTACGTCCTTGGACTCCTACCTTAAAGGGCCTGTCGGTGTGTGCTGACCTTATATTTTAACCCCAAAGGGTGTAAACGCAAACTAACACCTTGTCGATGCTGCCGTTTAGCACCGAGAGACGTGGCAGCGCCACTTGCTGACCGCTCCTGCAGACGGTTTCCATGAAAGTCTGCGGCAGGTCTGTGCAGGACCGGGTTCAGCAGGGGCGGAGTGCTCCACATGCATCCAGCCATTGAATTATTCAGCCTTATGAATCATTGAGTCACGACGCTGCTTTTTAGGCCCTCGCCTCAGAGCTCCAGCCTCACAGCGCTACTTGAACATCCGACGGAGGAAGGGAAACAACAGAGAGCAGTCCAGACACTTTTCATCTCCGGAGACGGGGACAATGCTTGTCGCTCCGGAGGCCGTGATTCGGGCGGTTCTTCTAGCCACTTGAGGTCGGCGGGTGATTCTGTCGTGGTTATTCATCAGAAGAATCATCCCTCTTTGACGGAAGTCATTAAAAGTGAATTACTTTCTCCACCAGCCTGTGCAGAATCACTGCTTCACTGTGAAAGACGGCTCTACCTGCAGCTTTCTCGCAGATTTCCTGATGCAAACAGGAAGTTTTTAACGCTTTACAGATGAAGTGTGCCTCCATGAACCCGTTATGAACTTGTAAACAGAATGTGGGTCACCCAGGTCTTGGAGAACGTCTTCACCTTTTCAGGAATGATGCAGGAGGGTGTGGCTTCAGTCTGCATCAGGCTCCCATGTTATTTGTCTAAATGAATGCAGCCACCTCCATCTCCCCTACAGAGACAGTGCATGCGCTCCTGTGCTAGCAATGTTTTATGCATGGGCGGCCTCGGAGCCGTTGCCCCGCGCGCTGGCTGTGCGCAATAACAGGGTTGGACAGAAGGCGGCTGCTCCTCAAAGGCTGCAGCTCTGAAGGGCAATAGGTAATTTCACAGCTCATCACACCCCAGTGTAAACACACACACACACACACACACACACACGTTCACGGACGCACACGAGATGGAGGGAAGTGGGAGGTTTCAAAAGCGAGAATGAAATGACTCAAACTAGTGAAGGTGGTGTTTAATTGTCTGAAAGCCAACAGGCAAATACACCCAAGTCCCAATGAGAGAACATACCCACGACAAGAGAACTGATAATAACATTGATGTTGATATTTATTGATAATATACAGTGAGAGGATGTGTTATATGCAACTCTGAAGGATGCAAATAAACCTCCTTTGCTTAATGCTCTTATTTATTTTTCTGTGTTTGTCACGTTCTAAGTAGTTTTAGGGTTACAAAGCTCCTTCAGAAATAAATCAATGTATTCATTGTCTGCAGACACTTTACGGAGCCTGAAGCCTGATCAGAGACCTCAAACAGAGCCCAGCTCGTGCAGGGCGACCCAGATGTGTGCCTCTACTTTTGAGGATTTGCATTCGACGAAGCAGTCCGCGGCACTCGTTTGGAAAAATGTCACACTGCAGGCTGTGAATGTTAGTGGCGGTAACAATTTAAAATAGTAACCTTGATGCTTTCCAGAGGCACAAAGAGGTGACACTTCTCATCTCGTACCTGAGATCATGGCAGTCAGTCCTAAAGTCTATCACAAGCTTCCATTTGTTTGTTTTTTTTAGTTTTGGGGCCAATGTGAGGGTTTGTGTCGCTCTCCGTGGTGCTGAAATGACTCTACAGTGTAGTTTATGGGGATATGGTTGATGTGCTGTCCATGGTCCTGAAACCATACATGAGTAGATATACAGTATGACATCTCTTCCATTTATCTGTCTCTCTATCATCCATCTGTTTATCTATCCCTCCACCCATCCATCCATTCATCCTTCATTTATCTGTCTGCCCACCCATACATCAAATTACCTGTCCACCTGTCCATCCATCCATCCATTTATCTGTTTGTTCGTCCATCCATCCATCCATCCATCCATCCATCCATCCATCCATCCATCCATCCATCCATCCATCCGTTTGTCCGTCCATCCATCCATCCATCCATCCATCCATCCATCCATCCATCCATCCATCCATCCATCCATCCGTTTGTCCGTCCATCCATCCGTTTGTCCATCCATCCATCCATCCATCCATCCATCCATCCATCCATTTATCTGTTTGTTCGTCCATCCATCCATCCATCCATCCATCCATCCATCCATCCATCCGTTTGTCCGTCCATCCATCCGTTTGTCCGTCCATCCATCCATCCGTCCATCCATCCATCCATCCATCCATCCATCCATCCATCCGTCCGTCCGTCCATCCATCCATTAATTTATCTGTGTCTCTGTCCATGCATCCATCATTCATCCATTTATCTGTCTGTCCGTCCATCACTGTATATCTCGTCACTCATTTTTTTCATTCATCTGTCTATCTGTCCTTCCTTCTACCCATCCATTTATCTCTGTCCACCCGTCCTTTCATTTATCTGTTTGTCCATTCTTCCATCCCTTTATTCATCCATCCACCCATCAGTGTATATCTCTCCACCTGTGTTTTCATCCATCTGTCTCTGTCCATTCATCCATCATCCATCCATTTATCTGTCTCTCTGTCTGTCCATCCATGTATATCTTGTCACTCATTTTTTCATTCATCTGTCTGCCTGTCCTTCCTTCTATCCACCCATTTATCTGTCTGTCCATCCATCCATCCCTCCCTCCATTTATCTGTCTCTCTGTCCATCAATCCATCCATCCATCAATGTATATCTCTCCACCCCCTGTCTGGCTGTCCGTCCATCAATCCATCCATCCATTTATTTATCCACTCATCCATTCATCCATCCATCTATCCACCTATCCGTGTCCTTGTGCTGGGGTCAGTCTCGCCCTCGCGGCCGGAAGTCTTTCTTAAGTGGACACAGAACACAAACGATCCTCTCTGACAGGTCGGATCGACGTTTAAGGTCGCGCTGTTATCGATCGGCGTCGGCGCAGCGAGCTTTCTCTCCCGGTTCAGTGTCTCGGGGAGGCGAATCCGTTCTGCTGGTCATCCTTAAATCTATATGCGCGACCACTTCCCACTCACACCGGCTTCTATTTGTGGAGACAATCAATTAGGTCACATAAGAGAGAATGGTCCTGTGATGTTGTTGGACTCGAGCCTCCGTCCTCTCCTCCTCCTCTCCTCTCCTCTCCTCTCCTCTCCTCTCCTCTCCTCTCCTCTCCTCTAACGTAACGTGGCCGCACTCTGCTCAAGGTGTTGCTACACTGAGTGAGTCATGGCATTCAGTGAATGTGACACCGCTCTCTGTCACCTCTCTCCACTTTCCACTTAGACATTTCCGTCTGTAAATGTGTATTTTTAGAAGGTTGGCGTGGGATGGGGGGGGGGGATACACTGCAGTTATTATTTCTCGCCATTGTCCGCGCACAATGTCTTTGCTTCGCCCGTGCTGCCACCGCAAATATTTGTTGTGCGTTCGGGGCTTTTGCGCAGAGCATATGGTCACACCTAGAACGGGCACCAGTGTTTTGGTGGAGCGATGATAAAAGCCTCGAGGTGAGGAGGAGGAGGGGGAGGAGGGGGAGGAGGATGGAGATGGAGGGGGCCAGGGAAGAAGATCCTCGACTCTGTTTCAGGGAGGGAGGGAGGGAAGAGAGAGCGCTCTTTTCGTCCATTAATTTCCAAATGTCTGTTGCTAAGAATAGCCTCCCCCTCCTCCCCCCTCCTCCCCCCTCCACCTTCCCTAACAAACACACGCAGACTCGTCTTGCGCGCACACTTTGACGCGCATTTACTCCGTGTGCGCGCAGCCATTGTCAGCAAGGGTTGCAGCTGTATCTTCGTAAGAGCTGCATGAACCCCCCCCCCCCCCCCCCCAAAAAAAAAAAAAAACACACACACACACATCTGCCTATAATCAGCATAGGTCTTTATGACATACACACCGATGCAGAACTGAACCGAAAACAGAAACGCAGACGCTGATCCCGCTTCGTTTTCTACACCAACAGGCTGGATCACGCATTATTCGGAGCTGATTTGGGCTCCGGAGGCTCTAAACGTCCTCATAATCTGGGCAGGGCTGTAGCCCGGAGCACCTTTAAAGAGAAAGAGGCGATAGACGGTGCCCGCGTCCGTGGCATACGTCTGGAAGTTGCGTGCGTCATGCGCCTCGGCTGCAGAACCGATCCGGCTCTCGCTGTGGCTCACGCACGCTGAACGACTTGATCTACACACTGACACCGGACCGGGAGCAAACAGTCGCGTCCTGTCGTTTCTCGTTCTTCTCTACCCGTTCGGCGATCCATCTATCCGTCCGTCTGTCCCTCCCCTCCTCCCCTTGGGGCTGCCGGACGAGGAGAGAGGAAGCCGTGAGGAACGCGCTACCCTACTCCAATGAGAGAGAGAGAGTGACTGAGAGAGAGAGAGAGGAGAGAGAGAGAGAGGAGAGAGAGAGAGAGAGAGAGAGAGAGAGAGAGAGAGAGAGAGAGGGAGGGAGAGGACGCTCAGCCAGGACATTTGGGCTCATCGGTGCGGACGAAGGTAGACTTTCTCGGGGCGGGGATGGTGAGGGACTTCTTCGGCACTGCTTCTCCTCAAACCCAGACCGAACCGAGACCATGAGAGGGTGTAAGGCGCCGGAGGAACGGACGTCGCACCCTTGCCTTTGACGCCGCCGCCGCCGCCCGCGTGTGTCCCTTGCTCAGCTCCCGGATGGCCGCGCAGGTGAGGGCTGGAAAGATGATGGACGCAGCGAGGGAGGACGCTCGATTCGTTTGAGAAAATCATTTTTCTGCCCACGGCGCGAGGCACACACGATGACACCGACGTTTCGGGGGAAGACGGTATTTTTCTCTCTGCTTTCCGCTCGAGGTTACGCATTCTGAAAACAAGACTCTTTGAATAACGAATGTCACATTTCCCCCGGTCTCGCTGCTTGTCAGGGCGCACTGGTGACACGACTGTAAGGTGGCGGGAGGCGCGTTATCGCCACACACTGTATCAAACGTTGCGGATGTTTCCAAATAAATAAATAATGGTAGATTTTCTCTTTTCAGACGTTTGAGTCCAAAACGCCAAGTTGAGCGTCACCGGCCGCAGAAACGCTGCTAATTCTTTTTAGATTGGTATTCAACAGTCTCGAGGCCTGGGTGATCGTTTTATAAATTCTCATTACATGACATCAGGTTAGTAGAGAAATGAACCGTTGGGAAGGTGCAGGCATCTCTGCTGCGCTCTGATACAGGCATGAGCCATGGAGAACATGAAACATTCATGTGAACTGGCCACAGCCTCCCTATGATTTCATGTTGGGGCCGAATCTTGCTTTGCACGGACACTGATAGAAGACTAAGCCACCCCACGGCACTACCCCACGGTGCGACCAGTCAGCCAACCGACCGCACGTTTAATTCCCTCACACCCACAGTTGGCCGCTGGCAGAGACGCACGGAGACGGAGACGGTTCATGGGCGTCCTCGTCCGCTGAAACCAGGAGCTGCATAACCGCTCGCGGGGTGCAGGTGTTCAGCACGAGCTCAAAAAGGCTGCGAGACAACCAGTTGTGCTTATGAGACGTTTTCCTCCAGATGGGATGTAATGTTGTGTGGCTGCACAGCTGAGCATTGGTCTCCTTCTCCGCTACTGCTGCTGCTGCTGCTGCTGCTTCGTGAAGATTGGCTTTCGGTGTCCACAGAATGGCGCGGTTCGGAGACGAGGTGCCGTCCAGGTACGGCGGAGGCCCCGGCGGAGGGGGCCCCGGCGGCCGCGGCGGTAGCAGGCAAGGCGGGCCCCACGGACACGGACACGGGCACGGCCACGGTCCACCCGGAGGGCCCGGGACCCAGAGAATGTACAAGCAGTCTATGGCGCAGAGGGCCCGGACAATGGCCCTCTATAACCCCATCCCCGTGCGCCAGAACTGCTTCACCGTCAACCGCTCGCTGTTCATTTTCAGCGAGGACAACTTCGTGAGAAAATACGCCAAAAAGATCACCGAATGGCCATATCCTTTACCTGGCAGTGAGCAGTGAGTGAACGGTGGTTGTGTAGAGGTAGGCCCAGACATCTGTCTGACTCAATGATTCACATTTTATTTATTATTATTTTTCTCTTTTAACATTGTGTCCTGATAACAAACGTGTAACGAGCAGATCCATCAATGCAAGTCCATTTGAGGTGAGCTGCAGGAGGTGCCAGAGCAAAGGCCGGGCCTCTAATTTATAGTTAATTAAGAGGAGGTTGCGTGAAGCGGCGGCGTTTTCTTTACGAGGCCGTTGATCACCATCCATCACATTTGTTGGTAATTCGGTGTCACGGTGGCGTGGGGCTCGCGTGATATACGTTTCCTGTGAGTGTGTGGTGAGAGTGTGGTGCCTTTTTTGGGGTGGGTGGGTGGGGGGCGGTCTAGGGGGCGCTGCTGGTTGCTGATGTCAGCGTGTGTAGTTTAAGGCCGAGGAGGGAGGAGGTGAGGCGAGGAAGGGGGGAGAGATGAAAATAAGCAGTGAGGATTTGTACGTGTGTGTGTGTGTGTGTGTGTGTGTGTGTGTGTGTGTGTGTGTGTGTGTGTCCTTGCAGCGATGCACGCACAATCCTCCATATCAGCATGATGCAGGTGTCTGTCTAGATATTGTGTGTGTGTGTGAGAGAGAGCAGGTATAAGTGTGAGTGCAGTAGCTATTAACTTGCATTGACACTGTATTAAAATCCTCCTAATCACACAAGATGCAGGTGTCCCCGCATGAATGTGCCGTCATTTCAGTTTCCGTCCTTTTGAGGTCGTTTTGGGGATTTTGTCGTCTCTTAGCGTCCTCTGGGGTCCTTCTGCGAGTCTCGGTTCTCTCTTTTTTTTTGTCTTCTCGCAGCTGTTTCGCGTCTTTTTGTGGTCACATTGTGCGTCTTGTTGATGTGCTTCCGTTTGAGGTCGTTTTGTCTCTCATTTTGTCTTCTTGCAGCTGTTTTGCGTCCTTTCCAGCACGTTTTTGTGTTCATGTTGCGTCTCTCGGTTCTTATTTTGTCTTCCTTGTGGTCGTTTTTTGTCTGTTAGTGGCTCACGTTCACCTTCTTTTGGTCATATTTTGTCTCTTTGTGGTTGTTTTGTTCTTAGTTTGTCTTTTTGCAGTGTTTTCCAGTCTCTTAGAAGTCATTTTGAGTCTCTTTGTGGTATTTTTTTGTCCATTTGTGATTCATGTTTCCCTTGTTGTGGTCCTATTGTGTGTCTTTGTCTTAGTTTGTGTGTATTTGACATCATCTTGTTCATATTTTGTCTTTTTGCAGTGTCGATCATTTTGTTTGTCTCTGTGGTCATTTTGCGAGCCTTAGTTCTTTTTCTGTCTTCTTGCAGCTGTTTTGTGTCTCTTTGTCATCGCTTTGTGTCTGTTTTAGCTGTGTTGCACGTTTTTGTGTTCATGTTGTATGCCTTATTCCTTCTTGTAGTATTTTGTGGTCTCTTGGCAGTCATCTCGAGTGTCTGTGGTCGTGTTTTGTCTGTTTGTGGTTCATTTACACCTTGTTGTGGTGTCTTTGTCTTTGTCTTTGTCTTTGTTCTTATTTTGTCGTCGTATAGTTGTTTGGTTGTCTCTTAGCGGTCGTTGTATGTCCCCCTTTGGTCATGTTTTGTCTCTCTGTGGTTCGTTTGCACCATTTTTGCGGCCGTATTGTGTGTCTTTCTTCTTATTTTGTCTCTTTGTGGTTATTTTGTTCTTATTTTCTTTTTTTGCAGCATTTTCCGGTCCCTTAGAAGTCGCTTTGCGTCTCTTAGTCGTCATTTTGTGTCTATTTCTACCTATAATGCACCTTTTTGTGTTCATGTTGAGTGCCTCGGGTTTAATTTTTCTTCTTGTAGTTGTTTAGTGGTCTCCTAGCAGTCATCTTGAGTGACTGCCAGAGTTTGAGTGTTTCTTTTGGCTGTTTGTGGTTCATTTTTTTTTGCGGTCGTATTGTGTGTCTTTGCCCTTATTTTGTCTTCTTGTAGTTGTCTTGTGGTCTCTTGGCAGTCATTGTGTGTCTCCTTGTGGTCGTTTTGTGTCTGTAAGTTCATTTGCATCTTTTTGTGGTCGCGTCGTGTGGCTCAGTTCTTACTTTGCGGCGTTTTGTGGTCCCTTAGCCGTCATTTTGTGCCTCTTTGTGGTAATTTTCTGTCCCCTTTGTAGTCGGCTTCCCTCACTTTGAGGCATTATTTTGTGCCACCTTACAGCTTTTTTTGTTTTTGTAAACTTCTACACGAATCAGGAAGCGATTGTGGTGCTTTCGCTTCCTTCATTTTTGTGTCTTTTGTGCGTGCGGTGTGTGCAGATGCAAATGTGAGTTTCTGCGAGTGTTAATGACAGCAGGGGAAATGGGAGTAATGATTGTATTGATCCACGCTGATGCTTGAGCCATGACATAACTGCACACACTAATTGGGCCGTTCAGGCGAAACGCGGGAGCTGCTTGTAGGGGAGAGCGGCGGTGTCTTTCCACCGATCCCGGCTGCCCGAGTGTTTTTACACACAGGTTTCTTTTTGTGAAACGCTCTGCAGCTGTTTAAGTGAACGCCGATAACGCGTAGACGCAGCGTTTTCCTGCTGTGACAAGGTGTGGTCATCTAGCAGCTCCCGGAAAGCATCAGACATTAAACATTAAAGTAAGATGCTGAGATAGGGTTTTCTTCGTTTCGCATTAGCGTCTCTGGCAGCGCGGGGCGGATCTGAAGATGGTGGAGAAGAGTTTAACGAAGCCCAAACACCGGGGCTGTGTCTTTAAATGCGGTCGTCACATTTGGAGTTTGTAAAATGAGTCATGCTTCCAGCGTAGGGAGCTGAACGTAAAGAAGATGACTGGAAATGAGAGGGGCAGCATCCAGAACGAGGGATATTCAAGTTTATGGTCGGTGCCTTAACCTCCAGGACAGCCCTGACCTCCAGAAATTGTGCTAAATTAAGTGAAAATGTAAAAATAATGAGCATAGCAGCCGGCAAGATGGCATTGTTTGACGTTTTCTGTCACTCTGTGTCTCTGCAGCTAATTTTTGTGGTCGTTTTAATCCGTTTGTAGTTCATTCGCATCTTTTTTGTGGTCACATTGTGTTTGTCTTTTTGCAGTTGCTCCGTGGTCTCTTAGCTGGTCATTTTTGTCCCATTAACACTCACATTTTCATGCGCAGACACCCACAATAATCCTGGAAATGAATGAAAATGCAGAAATTGTACAGAACTGTGCAAGAATTTGGACTAGTTTGTGTCATTTTGCTCGTATTTTGTCCTTTTGCAGTGTTTTACGGTCTCTCAGCAATCATTTTCTGTCCCTTTATGGTTCATTTGCATCTTTTTTTGTGCTCACTCTCACATCTTAGTTCTTATTTTGTCGTTCAGCAGTTCTGTGGTCTCTTTTAGCAGTCATTTTGTGTCTTTTTATGGTCGTCTTGTGTCTGTTTGTAGTCAGTTGCATCTTTCTGTGGTCATCTTGCGTTCCTGCGTCATATTAATTCTTGTTTTGTGTTTTCCGGCAGTCGTTTGTCTTTCTTTGAAGTCATTTTGAAGTTTTCTTGTCTTTCCTGTTCATTCTGACTCGCTCTAGTCTTTTTTTAATCAACTTTCCATCAAGATGTGACAACAGTCCCCTAAATCAAAAGGCACAGGGACCCCTGGCCCCTGGCTCTGGCTCTTGGCCCATTAGTCTTGGTTAGTTAAGTTCAGTATCTGAGACAATGACAGATCTTTGATTGAATGTATTGGTTATCTCTAAAGCCGTTCTTGTTTACAGGAACTGTGGACTTCCAAAACCTTCTCCTGTTAATATTTGGAATCTCGGCGAACACCTTTTAGGTTTTAAATCGGCCATTTGTTATCGAGGGTTTAATAATATCCACCCGATCCCCTCTTAATCGCGCCCTGAATGGATTGCGTCCTGCTAAATGACTTAATGTGCCGAAGCCCGAGTCCGTTGAAGAGGTCCTCACTCTGCAGGTAGCGATAAAGTGACAATGGCCGAATCAATCACCAGGTCGTTTAAGGTAACTCCAGACCCCACTGCACCACTGTGGACGCCGTCAGGGTGTCCAGTGTCAGCCGATATGTCTCCCTGCGACTGATTCAAAATCAAACCGGGCCAAAGGAGACTGGACCGCGCTGCACGGTGGAACGGTGGCGCTTCTAAAACCTTCAGACGCACAAAGACATTGTGTTCTGGACATAGGCCACCATGTGTCATGTAGCTGTTGTATCAGTCCCATTCTTATGTTTAAAGTAAATTGGAGAAAGAAATTGACCAATATAATGAAAAAAAATGTCCCCAGAAATGAATTTCTTAGCAAAAAACATCAACAGAGAAGCAAACCTGAGCTGTTTTGCCTTTATTCCAGACAATTTTGCATTTGAGTCCTATATATATATACATTAGCTGCACAGTTCATTGAAACATGGATAATAGCAGGTGTTGCCGTGGCACATGTTGATTTAGTGTTATTTCCCTGAATGAAGACCGAGACAGGAGCTTCGATTCACCAGATGTACGAGTCTCGGAGGATTCTAATCAGACGAATTATGACCCGCAGCTTTACTTAGTCGTGAAGCGACTCTGGACCCGTGGGAGTACCGTATAAATAACCATTATCGCACGCATCCGCATTTAGATGCAGCGGGCCGATGTTTGGTTGTTTAATTAACAGTGTCGAGTTCAGTCCTGTGACATTTCTGTGGGGAGAGAAGAAAGCGGGAGACAAATTTTGCCTCTTTCCGAGTGAGTTTGGAACGTGGAGCGTCTATCTTTGGAGAAGACAGTGGACTGGTCGCTCAACAGCTCTCAGAGTTTGCTCGCTAACCTCCACCTTAACACTCTCATTTTATAAATGCATGGCTTAAACACAGAGAACAGAGGTCCAATGGTTTTAGTCATAAATATTAGCAATTTTTTTCATATCAATTTCCATTTTTCATAATGCTTATACATAGACCAAGTCCTCCATCCTTCTTTTTATCAATCATTTTTAAACAAACCAGCGCTGGGCTAGTACCGACAAGAGAAACAAAGCAAGGTGTCTGTTAAATCCATAGACTGTATAAAGATGGACGGCGGAACTGCTCCTCAAGAGTGAAGCCAAAGCAAGCAGAGCTCCCCCTGGTGGTTGGCTGCAGTATATGTCATAAGCTCCGCCCCCTCCGTGTTAGTGGGCGGGACTTGGGCCGAGCTAAAACACAACACGTCAAATAATTGCTTTCTAGTCATTTTAGGTAGTCAAGTGTCAATTTTCTGAATGAGTTTTGTTTTAGTTCGTCATCCATATTTATATACAGTCTATGGTTAAACCCATTCAATCTGATCTGAGTCAATGTTAGCCTACAGTTACAGCTAAATCACATCATATTTTTGTATCTATCAGGCAGTGGGCCACGATCTAAAGACGTGTCGAGTCAGAGGGAACCAAACGTGCCACTCTACAGTATTTCGATTTATTGCACAGTGCATGTGTTACAGGATATAACAGATCCTGACCGTGCTGCTGTGCTCCTGCTAATGCGCTCAGAAATAACATATTATGTTACATGCTGGGGGTGGGGGGAGTCGAAAGTAAACGTGTCACCCTATAGGACGTTAGAAATGAAATACCCGCTGACCTTTGACCCTAACAAATCATTTGACCTTCTCCGGTCCATGACACGCGGTGGGTTTCCCGCAAACCTTGCCAGTGCGCTCCAAATGTTCGCTTTGTTTGTTTCCGTGTTGATAACGTGTTACGTGTTGGCTAAGTTCAGCATCTACACCTCTTCGGGATGCTAATTTTAGCACCTGCAAATATATATAGAGGGCACACACACACATATGCTGCCCCGCACGCGCTCCGTGCTCGCCATATGGTGTCGTCTGCGTCATCAGTGCACACTTAAGTGCTCCTTACCCCCCCTCCTTCCCCGGCTGCTGTAAACGGAGAGGAAGTCGATATATGGTCTTTCTATAGCAACACCGAGCTCGGTATGAAATATGACACGTGTTTCGTGAAGCTGCCACGCATTCACAGTCACAGAATAACTCGGTTTCAGCTGCGTGAGCGCGTGGGTCCCGTGCAGCGCTGCGAGCTTTGTCCGAACGCGGCTCGTGCTGCGTGTTGTGAGCAGAAGTGGCTGATTCTCGTAGATGTGCTCCAACATCGACGCGGATTCAGACCTGGAAACCACGAGAGATCAAATGACTGTTATATTGGCGAGTTAGACCTCTTGGCTCAGCTGTTCCAGTACGATCTGTGCCTTAGAAACCTTCCTTAATGGTAAAAATAGGTCATAACTGATGTGATGAGATCCAGTACTTTGGAACAAGACGATACCAAAACTCCAAAAAACGTGATAGTCGGCAGAAAAGGGTCAGAGAAGTGGAGCGTGAGCTGAGCTTTGACGCTGAGGCAGACAGCTAGCGAACTGAGACGGCACCCACCTGTCAATCAAAGCAGCCCTTTAACTATGCATTACTTTAAGCCTTGATAAGATTTGAAGATGACAGTTGTCATGAAGGGAGGAATTAGCTATAGAGGCCCTAAACATTTTAGCACTGAGGCCGATTCAGAGTCAGATTCAGATTCAGATTCAGAAAAGTTTATTTATCTCCGTGAGGCATTTTAAGACACAAGCATGATGAAAGCATATACGAAAAAATGTTGTAACTATCCAAACTGTCCATGGAGAATGTAAACATGACAGCAACAGGTCTGCAACCTAAAACTGAGACATGACGACAGATTTACGAAAACGGATTTTATTTCTCTACAATTACAAACAATTAAAAAACACGAACAAACGTGACAAAATGAAAAACGACAGCCTGAGAAACTTCTTTCCTTTCTGATTACACCCATGCACCGTTTGTAGACACTTTGATTGCAGCTGCCACTGGGAGGCGCAGATCGGCGTCACGGGATCGACTCGCTTTCGGAGAAAGCCTCCAGTGGTCGTTCGAGGAACTGCGTTCTTGACGCTACCCTCGTTTAACTGATTTTTTTTTTAGCAGGGAGCTGTGACGCAGCGGTTGAAGTAGAGTCACAGGTTTGCACCCCTGAGCGAATGGACGGCTTAAAAGCAGAGAAAGCATTTCCTCACGAGGGCCCTAGTTGTTGGTTTTTAAACTTTGCATATTTGCGTAAATTGCGAGCCCATTAAAAGTGTTAAGAGTCAGTGCTACACCAGGTCCAGAGGCCGACGGGGCGGGACTAAGAGACGCAGAGGAAGCGAAAGAGAGACATCCCTGAGAATGGATAGTCAGAGACAGATAGACAGAGAGAGAGAGAGAGAGAGAGAGAGGGACCTGGGCGTTTTGGTGGATGTGGCAAGTGGGTGATGTACAGCACGCTCACTGCAGAATCTAAATTATTTATTGGCCTCTCTCCAGCTTGCGACTGTCAGCTGGCGACAAAAACAGACTTAACGTCACCTCGCTTGTGTGCGGAATACGCGCGTTGGGTTAGTAAATGTGCTCGATGCAATCAAGTCAATCACAGCCGCCGTTTGCAGGACTCACGTCCGAGGGTCTTTTCACATCAGGCCAGCGTGAAACGGAACAGCCGCCGCCCTTCTCGTCAGCCCTTTACGCCAGTTTAGAGTTCGGTTATGACTGCGCCGTTAACAGAACGCAAAAAGTTAGCTGCTACGTGTACTTTTTGTGGTATTTCAAGCGTAAGCACAGTGGGGTGGTGTTTAGCACTGACGCCTCACAGCATGAAGGCTTTAATCCGACTGCACGGCCCGACTGCGCGGTGTTAGGGTGATTTAGCTCGCGTGAAGGTTAAACACAGAGGGAAACGCGTGCGTACGAGGTGAAAGGTCGTTTCTTCTCGCCTCCCCGTCTGCGGTTACCGTAGAGACGGACGATGGAAAGAGAGAGACGGAGAGAGGAGGAGGAAGACAGACATTAGAGAGAGGGATGGCTAATGAGGAACAATGGAGAGAGGGAGCGGGAGAGAGAATCAAACCTGCCCGTCTGCATCTAAATCATTTCACGTAAAGTGGTTTCGAGACACACTCGGGCTCGGCCTTCCGCGCTGCAGCCTGGGCTTGTTTTTGTCACTCCGGGAAACGCTTTGACATTTATTCCCTGGACATTTACTGCCCCGGCATGACGGCCACGACCAAAGCCGACCACGACCAGGTTTCAGCCGTAAACTCCGCTTTTGTTCCCGAAGTGTGAGGAACGCACACATATACTCGGCGTAAAGGGAAGCGCTGATGCTAACGCTCTCTCCTCCTCTTTCTTAATCTCTGACTGATAGGAAGTGAAGTTTTGTCATCTCCCCTCACATTTCACTACCTGTACTTCCCCTCTATCACTCAAACCCGATCCATCACCCTCTGCCTCTGGCGCTCAGTCACTCTCCTCCGGCGGATCTAATCGGCTGCCTTTCCAGGTTTTCATTTAAAGCATTTGTCTGAAGTTTTCGGGGAAGGAGGGCGAGGGGGAAAAACCCTGACAGCTGCGACTCAACTTGTCTTTGGTCTGCTCATAACCGCTTGCCCACGTGTCCTGGAGCGCTCGCGTGTCCTTTCGGGGCTCAATCTGCCTACCTCGTACCTTTGGCGGTCGGGTAATGAACGTGTGAATTGATCCGTGTCCCGAGGCCCTGCGGGCAGACTCGGCACCAGGCACGGGCACACACAAATAGGCTCATGAGAGAGCTGGAATCATTTCTGGGTTGTTTCTCTCCAACACGTGGACCAGACACATTTTCTTTTTTCTCATTAAGCGCCCGCGTGAATGTCTCATCTGCGGCGTTTTCAACTGAATCAATAATTTTTGGAATATAGAGACGCTAAAAAGACCCATTTCTGAAATTGTAATTCATGATGAATGAAACGATTCTCTGCTCTCATCGAGCTTCGTCCTCCTTCATCCTCCTCGTCGTCGTCATCATCGTAGGAGTGCTGTTTCACTTTTGCATCGTGCACGTGTTTCGCGGAAGTAAATGCGACACCCCGCGGTGTTCTTGCACACGGAGAGCAGTGAGGTCGTTCGAGGTAGTGAGGAGACAGTTACCTCTCTCTCTCTCTCTATCTTCTTCTGTCTCTAAGGAACTGATATTTTATGCTTTTTGTTTTTGCAAATCATTCCCCTGAACAGATCTGGACCTCTATACGTTACATTTACATGCATCCTTATTAATTTTATTGTTTCCTATGTCGTGAAATAACGAACTCATTCTGACTCTCAACGTGTCTTTGCTGCACCATATTCACTCCCAAAGACTTGTGTCTCAGGTTAGGAGTGTGAGAAGTCAATTTAGATATCGGATATCATTTAGCTGCCTAGTGAAGCGTGTATTAATATTATTACTCCAGCCTTTTATTTGCCAGTGCAGCGCGGCTCGGGTTAAAGGGTTCGTTCGTTTCGAGCTCAAACGACAGTTTTTCTATACCGTTTCCATGAACAGAAAAACTAAAATTTTATTCAAATTAGGACAGCGTGAATCACATCAGGAAACACGTCTACAGCCAGATATGCGTGTGGGCATTTCAGGGAGGGCTAGGAGAGGAATAAGACAATAACGCCTATAATTAAGGATATGTTTTAGGATTTTTGGTTAAGCAGAAAATACAGAAAAATATTTCATGATTGTTTTATTAAGTGGAATATGTCACTAAGACCAAAATTGGTCCTCTTAAATCTGACAGATGCATTGCAGATGATGCCTCTGCAATATATACGGCAGGTTTTCTGTATTACAGATGTCACAGTTTAGTTAAATCTACTAAATCAGGACAATATGAATCGATCAAAACACCTCCAACCTGATTATCTCCAAGTCCTCCCTGAGGCGACCTGGTGGGAATTTGATAATAATTAAAAATCGAATACTTTAGGAGAAGTACAGATACTTCATCGTCTTATTAAGTTCTTATAGTACATCTGAATGTACAGAATTAAATGGTAAACCGGTCCTCTACGGTCTCACAGATGCATTGCTGGATTTTGATATCCTGCAGGTGATGCCTCTGCAACATATACACAGCAGGTTTTCTGTATTAAAGATGTCACAGTTCAGTTAAATTCGTTAAAATAAGAAAATATGAATCGATCAAAGCGCCTGCGACCTTATTCGGGTGACTCCAAATCGTCCCTAAGAGGACCCCATGAGAATTTGATCATTTTGTGGTTGCTGGGGGGGACAGATAGGATAGAAACAAGTCCTGGAAACAAAGACAAGAACCTCTATAATGTGTAATGATTAAAAGTGTATCTGAATGCAGAGATTTAAATACTAGGGGGGTGGGAAAAGGTCACTAATGACATGCTAAACGATTGTAAACTGATCCTCTACAATCTGACAGATGCATTGTGTTGCAGTGACGCAATATTTACAGCAGAGTTTCTTTATTAGGTCAGGTTCCTGTTGTTTTCATGTTGCTTGGTAGCCATGGTTAGCTGCTGAGCGGGCCATACAAGCCAGCAGCGTTTAGTTATTTTTTACAATGTTTGAAGTATCTTCTGCTGCTCAGTGGGATTACAAGCCAGCAGATGGGATAGTAACAAGTCCTGGGAACTGTCACATGTCACATATATATGTCCTGACAGTTCATTGGCTGCTCAAGTTCGTATAGCTAACACGTAGCTGAATGTACAGATTGAAACACAGAGGGGGATGGGATGAAAACAACATGCTACGATGTAAGATCGATCCTCTGAAGCCTGACAGATGCATTGTGTTAGCTGTTGTTTTTTTTTTTAATACACTGCAGATGAGTGCCTCTGTAATATATATGGCGATTGAGCAATGGAAGCAAAAATCAATGTAGAAACACAGCCCCGCGTGGCAGCTAGGGCGTGACGCGCCGATGGACGTTCTGGTAGCGGGAGCCGGCGGAAACGTCCAGTGTCCGGGATTTGATTCACGTAGGGCGGGATTGGGGAACGGATCATTTAGCAACTGACTGCAGAGAGAGACGCATCCTTAAACAAACATCCTTAAAACAAAGATAGGGACTTCTTTAATAAGTATTACATTTGGGTATTTTTAAATCCTGCTGTGACGCATCGGATGTGTCCAGAGATCTGAAATTTGAACGTTTTACGTCAAGCAGATCAATGTAAAGATTTAGAGCGGAGTCCATCTTGTCAAGGACATTGCAGCTCTTTTCTACAATCAATCACAGCGGCCAAATAATATTTAAAAGCACAATCAAAGAGCCTCGTAATTGGCTGCGTGTCAGGCGTGCCAGCCCGTCCGTGTTCACCGCCTGCGCGTCGAATCAAAGGTTATTCTTTCTCCTTCTCCCCCCTTCCTCTCGCCCCTATCCCTTCCTTTCCCCCTCCCGGTTTTCTCGTTCCTCTTTCTCTTAGCTGTGCGCTCTCCGGCTCTGCTGAATAATTCAGTTGCAGGCTAGTTTGGATGTGTGCGTTTGTGTTAGGTGTGTGTCTCGGGGAATGTGTGTGCCAGTGTGAGTGCAGTGACGTGGGGCAGAGCTATTTTTGGGATTCGGATACGTGGATGGAAAGAGGAAAGAGGAAGGAGGGAGAGTCTGTGATGGATTGATTCTTTTTATTTCTTTTTTTATTATTATTCTCCCCCCGGTCGCGTTTTTCTGGTCACGTGTCGTCGCCTGTCACTAGAGCGACGCTGGTTTAAAACTCGCCAGCGTACCTGCGCCCAGTACACGTTTGAATCGCAACCAGCGCGGCGCCTTCCGGAGCGCAGGTCCTTGACGTCAAGCGCGACGATACCCGGCACACACGACACCCGCCACCGTCAGCATCTTGCACAAAGTGACAACTCAGCTGTATGTGGGTGAGGAGGGTGAGACGCAACGTATGCCACATGGAATAACAAGCGAGCGGGAGTGGGTGAAAGTGCGGCCTTCGAACGCTGACTGACGTTAAAGCAGAGAGGCCGAGCAGGGCCGCACATGAGCAGCGGAGTCGGACAGAGTGGGAGAAACGTACATAAAGGTGCTACGTTCTCAGCGGAGGCCATTTTCTTGCCGTGAATGCGCCACAGACAATTAATGGTTTTCTCATTTCGCAGTGAGATGTGTGTGTGAAATTATTTAGCGATCGACTCCTGGAACTGTGGGTATTTTTATCCCTTCGCAATTTAAAAGATTGATTTGAAGATTGTCAGGAAAATAAGCGCTAAAAGAAACTTTTGACTGCATTTCCAAGAGATTTAATTCACATTCCCCCGCGCCGCGCCCTGCCGCGCCACGCCGCACCCTGCCGTGCCACGCGTCCCCGTCGCCGCTGATTATCAGAAGGAATTACGTCGGGGGCTTCGAGCACAGCGCTCGGCCCCGTTCCTTCGACCAAATCAGCGCTTCCGAGGGGGGGAAAGTGACAAGAAAGTGAAGTAATCGCTCGAGCCGTTCCGCCGCTGCTGCATAATGTAACGGGACGCGGAGAGAGAGAGAGAGGCCGAGGCGGGGAGGGGAGGGGGAAGGAGTGAACGATATGAATTAAACTGACAGAGAAAATGGGAGCGAGAGCGCTAAGTTAGGAATTCACATTCTTCATGTTTTCTTCCTTTTTGTCTGCACGGTGGCGCGGTGGTTAGCACTGATGCCTCACAGCAAGAAGGTTCTGGGTTTGATTCCATTGGCCTTTCTTTCTGTGTGTAGTCTGCATGTTCTCCCTGTGTCTGTGTGGGTTCTCTCCAGGTTCTCCAGCTTCCTCCCACCGTCCAAAGACATGCTGCTTAGGTTCACTGCTGATTCTAAAGTGGATTGAATGGTTGTCCGTCTCTCTCTTGCCCAATGACAGCTGGGATAGGCTGCAGCCCAATGCGACCAGGACAAGTGGTTACGATGAAAGAACGTCTTTCTCTCGTTCTTCATCTTTCTTGTGACATAGTGCTTCTTTAAAACATCTTTACTTTTCCTACATTTAGCTACCTGGTCATGAGTTTGCTAAACTTTAGTCAACATTAGTCTAAATCCCCGGCTACGCATGAAGCGACTTTGTTGCCGACTCCTGGTAGCTAGTCCACGTCCTGTGCTGTGGTCGCCTGTCCTACACCACCGTCCTCCTGTTTGACACCCCTGTTGTTTCAGAGTGATGCAAAGTATAAAAACACTGCGAGTACGCTGACAGATGATCTCTGTTTGAAAAGACAGTACCAGTCAATTCCACCGCCGCCGATCTGCGTCAACCAAACTCTCCAAGTCCGCAATCAACCAAAGGACATCCATACAGGCATTTCTTCTGTATTCTCCCAGAGCACATGTGCACCGTGCAGCTGCATTAAGTTCAATAAAAAGGGCCGTCAAAGTTAATAAAACGTCAAATCTATGATCTCCTACTGCCAACTCGCCAAACTACCACGTCGCATCGTTCCCACCCGAGTGACGTTCTTCCACCCAGCAGATATGTTTAGTCGCAGTTCCTTCTTCTTCTTCTGCTTTGCTTAATGGCAGCTCTGACGCTAGCCAACCGCCGCTAAAACAGAAGAAGAAGAAGAAGACGTGGTTTGTGAATAACTACGAAACATCGAGCCTGGCTGAAGCCCCATGCTGACCCGATACCGACGTATCTAGTTTGTGCAACGCTATCCATATGTGTTTGGATCTTAAGGCCTGGAAGGGTGGACATTTTGGACACAGTGTCCACACGCCCAGGCTTACTGTATGTGACAGAATGATGTATGTTCTCCTGCTTTCATGGCCCCTCCCCTTACATACATACATACGTGTGTGTGTGAAATCTGCCGCTAACCTACTTTCGATTGAGCACACACACTCGGAGAAGAAAATACTGCAATACTCTCACACCCCTTTGTCATCCTCTTGCTTTATTCCTCATTCAGCACTCCTCCTTTGCCCTTCCCTCTCTCTCTCCCCCTCCCTCCGTTGTTGATTCCCTCCCTCTGCTACGTCTCTCTTTTATCCCTCTCCACTCACTCTTTTCATTCACGTCTGTGCCCACAGGACACTTTCTCTCTTTCTCCTCTCCCTTTCGTTTTAACCCTCCATATATTTCCCCTCCCGTCCTCCCGCCTGGCTTCCTTTTTTTTTATTTTTCCCCCCGTCTTCTCACCGTCTGTGTCCTCGCACGTTTTTTTGCTGACGCTGCATCTCTCTCCCTCTCTCATTCAATATTGAACGGCGATGGCATGATAGAGATAGGGATGATTGATGGGAGGGCTCAGAGAGAGGGAGGCGATACGGGAGGATGCGAGAGAATGGAAGAGGGGACAAGGGTATGGGAGCACAGTTACGTGGGAGAAAAAGAGAAAGAGAGGGCTTATCGTAAAGAGACGCGGGCGCAAGGGCTTCACTGATGTGGAAGAGAGCGAACGTAAAGACCGCGCAGAGCCCGACGATGGGCAAGGTTAAGAAAAGGCCAGTGGAAGCGCGTGTTCGTGTGCGTCACTTGGCTCCGGCGCTGCACTTTTAGGGCCTCGCTTCTCCTTTTCTTGGCCAGACATCTCTGTCTACAACCTACTGCTGTCCCCAATAAACTGTACAAACACACACACACACACACTTAGACAGATAATAAAAAGCAAGCATATGCAGAAGCAGGGGAAGGGAGGGAGAAACACAAGCGAGGCAAAACAGAGACGACCGAGCGCGAAGAAGCCATTAGAAAAATGAAGGGTGGGAGAGAGCAGCATGTTCTCGTCCCGATTCCAAACTAACCCCTTGTCCTCTTGGAGGAGATGGGAGCTGGAGACTATCCCAGCTGTCAATGGGCGAGAGGCGGGGTACACCCTGGACAGGTCTCCAGTCTGTCTCAGGGCTACCACAAATAGAGAGACTCACACCTACGGCCAATTTAGAATCAATTTAGAACCTAACCAGCATGTCTGGTGGGAGGAAGCTGGAGAACCTGGAGAGAACCCACGCAGACACAGGGAGAACATGCAAACTCCACACGGCCATGATGGATTAGAACCCAGAACCTTATTGCTGTGAGGCATGATGGCGCCTTCCTGAAGGTTGTCAGCAGGTCAAGACTTCATTGGCAGACACTTTTAGTGAAGTGAGGTCTGGTGTTTGCTTACGTTTGTACAGTACATTCAAGATTTTAAAGAAAATCGGGCATAGAGGTGGAGTAGGAGCAGTGGCAGTCCTAAATTCTGAGCGGTCCTGTGGTATCTCCCCAAACTATTGGAATTCGCCATAAGGTGGACACAAGGAGGCTCCTGTTGAGGAGTATTGCCAATGGGCTGTAGGGCAAGCCATTTGGATGCCCTCTTTCTGATTTATTTATTTATTTTATGGGATTATGCATGCTTTATGTGCAATTAAAGTGTGCACCCGAATGAGTGCAGCTGAGGAAGAAGGTTTAAAAGCTCTGCAAACACCTGTCACTCAAAGCGGCTACACCCTAAATTATTAACTTTGAGCCTTGGTGTAATTTAAGCAGCGGGGTTATATAAAAATGAACAATCGGCACTTAAACGTCTTCATTTCTGTGGTAAAGCTTAACATTTTTGTCTAACATTGATGTCTATGGGGATTGACTCACTTCTGGAGCCAGCCCCCAAGTGGCCACTTGAGGCACTGCACGTCCAGCGGTTCGCTTTGTTTTCTTTTAACCCTTGGAGGTTGCTGCGTGGTCACACATGCTGCCAGTGTACAGAAGCAGCAAATTACGCAACACCTTGGCACATACTGTAGCGCAGCGTCAAATGGGCCAAATGATCGCCGCATTGAACGGCCCGTTCCTCATGGGGAGCATTACTTCTGCGCGGCGCACACGTCTTCTTGTTTGTGTCTTTCCTTTCCCCTTTTTCAGTCAGCTGCACCCTGCCCTCTCACAACCCCCCCAACACACACACGCACAGTGTACATACGCTATACACAGGCTCACATTTATCCACACACATAGCTGGGGGGCAGAGAGGCTAATTGAGCTGTGCCCTGGGTGTTCTAGTAATGTGTGCCTTTTAAGAGCGGTCAAACACATGCACATGATCACAAACGCTCGCGCTCTAACACACACACACACACACGCGCTGTGACTTTGGCCTGTTTGAGCGTCGTTTCATCTCGTCATAGCTGCGGAAACACATGCACACGTATGATGTATGGTTCTATGAATAGCCTCCCTTCGGTGTCTTTGCCGTTCGGCTCTCCCCTCCTCCCTCCACCGCGGGGATAGATAGCTACTCCCAAAGGAAGCGGGCAAGTAGGAAAAAGGTGAAGAGGAGGAGAATGGAGAAAGAGCGGTATTGTAATGGGTGGCTGGAGGATTGCAAACACCCTTAAGAAAAAGATCCCAGCTGACACGCTATAGATACCCTAGCTATATGATCGTAACGTTGTTATATGAAACACAGACACCTCATTTTCCTTTATTATCTTCTTCCTTCTTTCCCTTACCATGCATCTCCTTCTCTTGATCCCTCATTCATCTCCATCTGCCTCTCAGTCACTCTCAATTTGCGCTGTCTTATGATTTTAAAGAGACTTTTGGAGCCAGCCCCAAGTGGCCATGTGAGGAATTGCATGAGCTAGAGGCTAAGATTTAGTTTGTGATTACCAACCATTGTTGGTTGAACCCAATCGTCCTGAGTGAAACGGTGCAAGAACAAATGTCTTGGAGTGGGGACGCAAAAAGGAGCTTTCCCATCCTAATGGTATTAGCGGTTACGGTGTTGCGTGGCGGGCGGCGCAGTGGCGTGGTGGTTGGCACTGACACTTCACATCGAGAAGGTTCTGCTGTGGCATTTGCATGTTCCCCCTCCCTGTGTCTGCATGGGTTCTCTCCAAGTACTCTGGCTTCCTCCTACCCATTGGTGATTCTAAATTGGCTGCAGATGTGAGTGTGATTGGTTGTTTGTCTCATTGTGATGGACTCTCGCCCAATGTGACAGCCGGGATAGGCTCCAGTCTCCCTGCGAGGACAAGCGGTCACAGAAAATGAAGGTATTTCATGGTGAAGTAGTTGCATGATGTCGCTCTAAATGCCAGCCTCATTGCGATTGGTAGATTGCAACCTACCAAAATGCAAAACGCCTTCTCTAGAGCCGGTGTTCACTTCTTCCGTTCTCAATCAGGAAACCGATCATCTAATCGTCAGATGATTTAGAATCTGGGGGGCAATGCTTCGCAGGTTCTGGCATAGTCTGCAGATCTGGGCCTAAACCTTCTGTTTAAATGTGCCAGTCATTGTTCACGGTCCAAGAGGCAACCTTTAACTTGAGGACATATTTGGAGTTGAACAGTTTACGCTCAGTTAACTGTTTTAAATGTTTGGTATGCCCGCTGGTACGCCTTTGCTCTGCACTCTGCACAAACCAAAAGCTGCTTGGCTGATCCACAAACTGAAACCTGAAAGCTATTGGCTGATTAGGTTCAGTCTTGCTCCATGCATCCATATTCTGCACATTCATATTCCAGTATGTGTTTCTCTAGATTGGTGCACTCTGGACTTCTGTAGAAACATGGTGGACTCTGAGGTAAAAGGACCGGCCCCATCTGTAGATATGAAAGACTGATTCAAAGCCTTGTAAAACACAATGATATGTGGGTTTCAAGTGGCTATACACTAAGGGAAACATAATAATGAGTATTATATTCCAATTCTGCAGTAATTCCCCACCTTAAATCATATGCACTAGCCCTATAACTTGTACAATCAGATAGGCTACCCTTCTTTTATTTCCGCCTCTCTCTGGCCGTACATGAAGCCAAATGGTGATGTCACAATAGATATCTCTCAATGTCCGGGCACACTAACTCTTCAGTGTAGCCTCTGTCTGTTTGTGTGTGTTTGTTTGTTTCCCTTGCCTGTGTGGGTGACGTGTTACCAGAAAATACACTTAGCAGAACATATTTAACTGACACTCGCAACGATGGCTCATGGCGCGGGGGCTGCACACATTTGTAGAAGGCGGCAGTGGCCGAGATGTCAGTGCAGCTGAGCGGCAGGCCCGGCAGACCTTTGACACATCTGCCTAAGGCCAAACTAAGGCCAGGCTAAAGAAAGTCTAAGGCCAAACTAAGGCCAGGCTAAAGAAAGGCTAAGGCCAACCTGGCTCCCTCCATATGCTTGGTTCTGCTCGAGGTTTCTTCCTGTTAAAGGGGAGTCTTTCCTTGCCACCCTCACCTTCAGGCTTGCTCTAGGGATTTCAGACGGTTTAAAGCATCTTTAGATAGTTTTAACTGAACTGAAAATTGAGAGTAGGGATGTGTTTAAGGCTTACCCGTCATATAGCCCCTTAAGTTACCAAAGAAATAGCACGGCTATTGCCACACGGATATGGAACATTGGGGATTTGCACGGCTGCTACTGACCTGGATGGGCTAAATGCAGAGAATCTGTCTACACGTGTCAAACAAAGCTGGTTTAGAATGAACCATTCCTATTTTTTAACCGCGCTCAAGCTTTGAAGCGGCGCAGGTGTTTTTATTTTAACCGTGCAAATCAAAGCCTACCTCAGTCCGTGTGACTAGAACAAACCCATGGCCTGATTTACTGTCGTAATGATTTGCGCGCACGCTAAATTAAATTAAAAACCTCAACCGGCAGCAGGAGGTAATGCTGATACAATACAAACACAGCTAATGTGTTTGCTCCATCAATCACCGAATGCAGTGTCAAAACAAACATGCTGTAATGGCAGTTCTCCTTGTTGGAAAGCTTTAATAATGTCTGTGTCAGAAACTGTTTGCTTGTTCCTTGACTGACCTTCCTCACTCCATTTGAGTGGATGATTCTCGCCACCATCATTGCCAACTGCATCGTCCTGGCTCTGGAACAACATTTGCCTGACGGGGACAAGACGCCGCTGTCTGAGCGCCTGGTATGTAACAGATTTACAACATCTGTGCCATATGCAAGCATGATTAACTCCAGGAGGACATGTATTGAATTTTACTTGCAGCCTGTGCTTATGTTCTCCACGAAACACGTATTTAAGAAAAGATTTCTTCCCTCCTTTCTTTTTCTCCGCTCATCAGGACGATACGGAGCCATACTTCATCGGGATCTTCTGTTTCGAGTCCGGAATAAAGATCCTCGCTCTTGGTTTCGCCTTCCACAAGAACTCCTACCTGAGAAACGGATGGAACGTCATGGACTTCGTGGTGGTGCTCACAGGGTGAGTGGCGGGTCAAATGCGGGTCTTCCTTCCGCTTCGTTCGACCGAAAACTCAACGAAACAGTTTGTCCGAGTTTGTCACGTGCGTTGGCGCGTGTTTGCGCGTGCCGAGTGTTCTCTCCCTGCTCCTTTGCCCTAATGAATGGCCCCATTCTGGGCGAGCCAGCAGTCAGATCACAGAGCGGAGCTGCAGGCAGCCAGCAGCCTGGGCAGTGAACAAATGTCACCGCAAATACAGAGACAGACAGACGGGGTAGGGGGCAGAGAGGATGCCGAGAGGAGGCAAGGATGTGAGAGATATGGACAGGGGTTGCTAGCTAAGCATAGACAGAGTGGAAGAAGGAAAAATAATGTTCAGGACAGAAAAATGGACACCGGTTTCTCCTGGAAGGAGGGGGTGAAGGGGTAGACAATGACCTCAGCAAACACAGATTTGTGTAGGGATGCCACTAGGAGCTGGAGATATAGGAATAGATGGAATGCAGTGTAAGGCCTCCATCGCATGCATCTGGTATTCTTGTTTCCGGGTTAGGTCTTAGGGTTAGGGTTAGGGTTAGGGTTAGGGTTGACAATACTCATGTTCGGACCAATCTGTAATCCATGCGACACTTGATGAAAAGACTTAAAACTTTATCCTATAGGATGAAAAAAAAACATGCTAACACAGATTTCCTTTGTAGTCATTTGCAAATTTCTGGTATTAAAATGCAAAAATGGGGCGGAACAGTTGCATGGTGGGTAGCATTGGTGCCTCACAGCAAGACTGAGTTCTGAGGTCTGAGTTCTAATCCATCAGGGACCTTTCTGTGTGGAGTTTGCATGTTCTCCCTGTGTCTGCGTGGGTCCAGCTTCCTCCCACTGTCCAAAGACATGCTGGTTAGCTTCATGGGTGATTCTAAATTAGCCGTAGGTGTGAGTGTGAACGGTCGCCTGTCTTGCAGTGATTGCAAGACGCAATGATTTGTCAAAACTATATCCTGTCGAGTCCTGTCGTATAGATTTCTACAAGACACATGCTGTACTGTTTGCATGCTGTCACACGCTGGGTCGAATCTGTTTTTGAAGACTAGCGTGATTTAGACGATGCACGGGCGATGGCTCGGAGGAAATTAGAAAATGAATTCCTCCAGTCAGTCGAAGCATACATCCCATCTGCCACAGTCCGACCACGTAAAACCTCATTCTCTTGTTTCTCTCGTACCGACTTCACAAGCTCCACGTCACATTGATTAATCCTGTTAAACGCCGCCTGTAAGTTTTACTAGTGTGTCCGGTGAAATTACTGCATGAGAATACTGGCCCAGATTATAAAGCTGAGGCTGCTGCATGTTTTCATGTGTGTGTGTGTGTGTGTGTGTGTGTGTGTGTGTGTGGTGATTTGGAGAGCTTCACGGGTTACATAAACCCTCTGCATATCTGCTGACAAAGCACGAGTGAAACTAACGATTTCACCCTTCTGCCTACATTTCTCTCGCTCCCTCTCTCTCTCTCTCTCTCTCTCTCTCTCTCTCTCGCCACACACACACATCCTGAGCAAGTCTGGCAGTATGTCCTTACGCTTTAATAAGAGCAATCATGAAGCCAAGCTCCTCTCAGCGTGGCACAACGGCGACTGTAAGAGAGAAGAGAGGTGAGAAGACAAGTGTCAGCGAGACAGCGGGAAGCGGCGAGATGCAGGGGGGAAGAGGGAGAGGCGGAGCCGAGTGAAGCTAGCCTGGTGTAGCAAGATGCTGTTCTTACCAGAATATGAGTCTGGTAAGACGGCATTTGGACTTTACATGGGGCGTGTCTCTGCGTGTGATCGGATGGTCCTGCAACCAATCAGAGCCATATGGCGTGTATGACTATGTCACTGTTACTCTTCTGTCCGTCATCACATTTAGACCCCCCAAGCCTTTTGATTGGCCCATTAGCTCTTTGCCAGACCATCATCAGGTCCCAACAAGAACGGTACTTGGGGCAGCACGTGATGATGCTTCACAAGAACCAAGTACAGATGAGAATGCATATTGATAGATCCTCCAGCTATCCCTGACAAAAATATTGTGGGCGTCTTCCTGGCTAACCAAAGCACCAAAGCAATTGCAAGCAAGCAGGAAATTAAAAATACTCTGGATTCATCTGTAACTGCTTGTTCTGTGAACAGTTTATCCCAACAGTCATTGGGCGAAAGGCGGAGTACACGTTGGACAGGTCTCCAGTCTATTTAGAACCACCAATAACCCTAACCAGCATGTCTTTGGATGGTGGGAGGAAGCTGGAGAACCTGGAGAGAACCCATGTAGACACAGGGAGAACATGCAGACTCCACACAGGAAGGCCCCAGTCGGCCATGATGGATTAGAACCCAGAACCTTCTTGCTGTGAGGCGTCAGTGCTAACCACCACTCCACTGCGCTGCCCACTCTGGATTAAAAGCCATACACTTAGAATGAGCTTTAGGATTAGCATTGTCTGCGCCTGCCTAAAAACCAGAAGCAAATTGTTCGGTGTGCTGCACTTAAACCTTGATCTTAGGGCAACCAGAAGCTAGTGGCCGGTGGACCTCAGTGGCTTTAATGGGACACGTGATTGCAGGCGGCTGGAGAGATGAGCCTCAGCCCGTCCATTTATTCACTCGTGTGCAAAGGCTAAAATCTTAAAATCAATCCTGAAACACAAGAGGCTAGCGCGGGGCACATTTGCTCCTGCTTGAGTGTTTTCTGGTAAAAACGTCGGGCCGCAGCGTTCCGCTCCAACTGCACAGCCTGCGAGGCCTGGTTCAGAACGGCGTACGGGGGATAACAGCGGCAGTCGAGTCAGGATGAGAAATAAAAGGGAGGATGCCAGAGGAATATTTGAGATAATGCCGTGAAATAATCATGAACTGGGCAGCAAAGATTTACAGACAGAGCTCCAGGATGCATGCAGTACTGTACATCCTTTTGATACATCACGGACTGCCTTTGTTGTGCTTTTCGTGAATGGCGGTCGTGTTCTTAGCCGTGCGCCACTTTGAAGATGAAAGGCTACTTGGCCTTTCTGTCCACCTCTGGTGAAACCTTTGATAACACACTGACCGGTGCGGGCGCACACACATTTCCACTTCAAACATTCCTTTCCATTTCCTACTCACCCCTGCTGCACTCGCGGGCGCTCCCTTCAAACGCACTCGAAGACAAACACCCAAATGGCACTTAACACGTCGGAATAGATTAGCCAGATTAGCTATTCACTCTACAAGCTTGTTGCGTGTCATTTGATTTGTGCGCGCCCATGTGCACGCATTGACCCGTCCGTCGTAGTAAATTGCCAGAGTAGTTTGGCACAGGGAATAAGCTAGTTGTTTTTTATGCCCACTATTGATTATTAGTCCAATTACCGCTTGTTTACAGCCGTTCCTGCAACACCCATCCCCCCTCCCCGCCTCCTTCTGTTCTGCCTCTATGTACCCCTGCTCAGGTTCTTTTGATTAGACACGACAGGCACGGGCAAGCGAGGGAACAAAGCTAGGGGTGATCCTTTCACACTTTGAAATCAGCTGAAATTGAATTTTAAATTTGCCGAAATCTATGAATAAGGAACAATGACTGATTTGCACCTGATCATTTGGAGGCTCTGTGTCACCATGCTCTGGAGCGGTGAGTCCGTCCAACCGTCCAGTCCATGAGACGAGACACTTGTCGGTCACTGGCCTGACACGTTAAATAACAGAAAGCAAGTCGCACTCATATAATCTAGAGTCTCCAGTTAGCCTGAAACTACCAGAGAACGACAAATCTGACATCTCAACGTTTCATCTGATTTGGTAGTTTGGGTTTGGTCCCCTGTTGGGTTTCCATCCTGGTTCAGTCACTACCAATTATCCAGTATTGGGTTGGTTGGACACAGTAATTGTACAGAAGTGCAATTTTTGTCAATCAGTCTTAATCCACCAAAAAACGCCTCGGATGTTAAAACTCAGACGTCAAAAATGACAATCATGCACCGGCAATGCTCCAGTTTCCTCCACTCAGTCCAAAAAAAGCAAGTTTTAGGCCTCATCTGGTACGACCTGGGTTCTGCTCAAGGTTTCTTCCTGTTTGCTGGAGTTTCTCCTTGACATTGGGACCTATGTCCTTGCTCGTGGGGATTATCAGGCTCCGGGTTCTGTAAATTATCTTTAATTGAATCCATGGGCCTTTCTGTGTGGAGTTTGCATGTTCTCCCTGTGTCCAGGTTCTCCAGCTTCCTCCCACCGTCCAAAGACATGCTGCTTAGGTTCACTGGCAATTCTAAATCGGCCATAGGTGTGAGAGTCTCTCTGTGTTAGCCCTGTGATAGACTGGAGACCTGTTCAGGGTGTACCCCCGCCTCTCGTCCGATAACAGCTGGGATAGACTCCAGCAGACCCCCGCGACCCTTCACAGGAATAGGCGGATATAGAAGATGAATGAATGAATGAATTTCTCTGCTAATGTTTGATTTCCAACGATTAAGGCCCCCGTGTTGCAATGAGGTGAAGATATTGCGATCGCTCCCAACATTACACCATTTTTAGGCTACTGTGGACTATCTCCTTTCAGATTTGTCATTTCCTCTTGTTGGTCTTTCAACAGGAAGTTACGCGGGTGATGTTTCTTCCACCAGTTTTAACGGAACAGCGTTAAAAAACGATAGATGACATTAATAATCCTTCACCTTTTCTTCCTAAGGTAGTGTATTAGACTAATATGGGTAAGGGTCGTCGTTAAATCGCAATCAGTCATAAGATAAGAAAGCAAAGAGGCGGAGGGGGGGAAGGTGAGCTGAGTTTAGAGGAGAGATGGAGCGATCTAATCGTCCACGTTTCGCTGAAGTCAGCGGGAAAGCAAAAAAAAAAAAAACACGTGTATTATGCGCCGGATTCCCGAGAGAAGTGGACGATGGAGGGATTGTGTAACAGCGATATCGCTTAACGTGATTCTCCTTAATTATTTCCATCCCTCTGCTTAAAGTGCACGTGTGTGTGTTTACCTGGTGTCTGCGCTACGGGCCGCGCCTCCGTCCCTGACAAGTAAGACATCGATTTCAGTTGGTTATTCCAATGACCCACTTTCCAGCGCGCACACTTCAATAAAATCACCTCCGGTCGGTGCGTTTCAGCTTCCGAGCGATGTCTGTTCGCTGCGCTGAGGTGTGTGTGGATGAGTCTGTGTCGGTGTGAAACATTTACATTAAACAGAGGAGAAAGAGAGAAGTATATATATAAAACAATCAATCTGACTCCTCCCTTGGCCCTGTTACCAAGGTGATACAGAGATTCTATCAATGAGCCAAGGTCCCTGTTGCCATGGAAACACTTATGAATGAGGGAAAAGGGGCCCAGTAACCGTGGAGACGGCGTGAATGAGGAACTGCCTCATCGGCCTGACACCGTTTGTGTTCTTAGAAACCGTTTGCCACAGCAGTGCCGTTATTTTTACCCTCATCATCATCATCTTCATCATCGTCTTCGCAGTCGCGGCTATTAAAATCATCACCATCATCATCGTCATCATCGTTCGTGCTCAGATACTCGTCACAGAGCAGAAACGTGTTCCATGATTTCGTTTGCACAGGCGGTAACGCAGACACCGGCGTTTGTCGTTTACCCGCGCGGTCAGATTTTCTGGTTAATGTGCAGCTTTGAGCAAATCTGCATCTGCTGGTCGCCCGCCTGTGCGTTCACACCCAGGTAACCCGAGTGCAAGAGCTCAGGTGCACACACATTTTCAAACCGATCCGTGAAAGTGCCGCTGTGGCTGCAGGTTTTCATTCCAACTGTGCAGCAGCACACCTGACTGGGCTCAATCAATCAATTCAGGTCATTTCAGGCGTCCTCTTGCTTGATTGGAACAAAAACTTGCCAGCCACACCCACTGCACGGCTGCTGAGAAAGGCCACGGATCAGTTCGACACCCCCGTTTTAGTGTAATCACTTGACGATATGTTGATTTTGTTAAATTTGCATTCCACTGTGGTGCAGTGTAGCCCGAGAGCAACATCTGAATTAAATATGAACACAAAAATAGTTCCAAATGATCCGTTAAACGTCTCGACGTGCTGTGATTATGATGTCACGTTAAATATCCCGCCCGTTTCTGCCTCATATTTTGTCGAGACGTCAAATTCCATTTACACAAACCCAGAAAGAATCTGTGGCACAGTGGCGTTTTTCAATTTGGTCCCCCCGTCAGCGGCCGTCCACATCCACGGAGGGTTTGCGGTAATGCTCATGGCTTGTGTTAAAACACAGCGACTGCAAAAGTCAAATTTTTTTTCTCCCCTCCCACTCCCACTAATACCTCCAAATGGTTTTCCCCTCTTTTTGCAGAGCTGCTCAGGAGCACTTTGCATACGTTTTAACCACACATGCGGCTTAATGCCTCGTGACCAAACCGGGAAGCTCTCAGTTACAAGTCGGCCTGTGATGAGGAATTTGATATCACGCAATGTCATTACAAGGACCCGAGCCCAGGCTAGCAATGGAGCACCTGAGGAGGAGGAGGCGGTGGGAGGGGACGGGGTCTTCCTGGTAGCGAAACGCCCCATTCAAAACCTCGTCTGAGTGCACCTTTACGTACAGGCCCTGAGTCAGTGTGGCTTCTTTCTGTTCCAAGCGAAGCAGGTGGACTCCAGAGCTGTGATTAAAGCTTTGCTGTGTCACCGGGCCTCTAAGTGGAAGTAGAAATGTGTCAGAGAGACGGAAGAGAGAGAGACAAGTGGGAAGCAGGATGATTCACAGTGTGCGTCAGACGAAAGGGACTGACTGGAAGTCTGGCGGCGCGAGGGAACATCTTAACCCTCCCCGGTGCACACGCGCAGTCTGTTTACAAGTCTTTATTCAAACTGGGCGACGGGAGGAACATTTCAAAGTGAGAATGAGACCAGTCAGCATCTCTGATTCCAACCATCTGCCCTCGTCCTCCTCCTCCCCTCGGCCCATCCCTCCCTCCCTCATCCCGATACACTTCTCCGTCCCACTCCACTTGTCGGCTCTATTGATCAGCTCGGCTCTTACAGGATTTTACATACGCCCGGTTGTTTGCAGCGACCTGGCGAGGGGCGAAAAAAAACGGAGGAACCCGACGGGAGGCTGAGTGACGGCGACAAAGCTTGACTAGCTTACGTATTGATCCTCTGTGAACGCTTTTGTCTTTTTATTTTCCCCCTGCTTTAGGATCCTGTCCACTGTGGGGTCAGAGTTCGACTTGCGGACCCTCAGGGCTGTGCGAGTGCTGAGGCCTCTCAAACTGGTGTCCGGCATTCCCAGTAAGTCCAAACTCAACGTGAACATATGACACTAAACAAATTATGCACACTCAAACTGTTTTCATTTCTTTTACACATAAGTATGTTCCAACAATATGTCCAAAGAGACCAAGAAACATGTCCATCCTTCCTCCGCTGATCAGAAACATGAGTGGTTCTCCTGCCTCCTGGCTTCTCAATAACAAACATGTGAAGTTCATTCAGACTTGAAAAGTTCTACTCTGAAGTACAAATTCTGGAGAACAGAAGGACACAGGGCGGCCATTCTGTAACTGGAACGGCAGCGAACTTTAATGGCGCCTGGGAAATGCATTCTGGGACATAGCTACCCCACGTCCACACGACCCCTGACGTGTCCTCAGTAAATCACATCCAGCATTTCTGACCGAACTTGGTCAGATGCGTATTTTGTTTTGGAAGTGACCGGATGAAAATAAGGTACAACCCACTTCCTGGAAGGGGCGTGGTCAGAAGCAGCTCATTTGCATTTAAAGCTACAAAGACCGAAACCAGGGGCGGGAAGAAACGATCTGTGAAGAATTGAGTTGAACCTTGAAAGACGCATTCTTATTGCATGTTATATTAACTTAAAAGGTTATATTAATAAACCAAATGAAACTTTTTTAAGATAAGATAAGACTTTATTCATCCCTGTGAGGGAATTAAGGCGTTACTGCGGCAGGAAACAACAAGATGCAGAAGATACAAAAAAATAAATAAAATCGAATAAAAATAGAATACGGCAGACAAATATGTTACGAGAGAGATTCACAGTGTCTAGTCTGAGTTGAAACAACCAATTTGGATTGAGGAGTTAAAGTGTTATTGAGGTTAAATGTTGATGTTCATGAATATCATGAATAAAAACAACAACAAACTCCAATCGGAGTTAAATGACCACGTTTTGCTCTACCCTGCCTCGTTTGCCATTCTGTTACAGTCCAGAAAGTTGCAGAAAAACTTTCCGAATCCAAATATCACCGAGAAGCAACTTGAGGCTTTGTGCGGCTTTAGCTTCGCTCTGCTCGTTTTTTAAAAATGTTAAAGTGGCGGTAGACTTCCAGGAGCCACTGCCGCCGCGGTGTTATTAACAGCCCCGCGCTCCACCGCAGGCCTGAACAGGCAAACCAGGGCTTACTCATCATAAAAAGTGACTTTCTGTGAATAACCCCTAAATGCATAAGTCGTGCACTGCAATGCACGATATGCTAAACGGTTAAATGAAACTAAAACCTGTTTGTTTGCTCGATAGATTTCAGGATGGTTAAAGCGAGCGATGCGATCTTTATTTGGGATTTCATTACAAATCCTGCGCAGAATCTCACTGTGTCTTCGAGGAGGTTGTAAGCTGATTGTTTTATACCGTACTGTGTGGTTTCGCACGGCGCAGACGCGGACGACGTGAATTGTTTGGCTAACCGGGTGCAGAAGAAACACGCTGAACCCTAACGCTCTGCTCGCTGTGTCCTGCAGGCTTACAGGTGGTGCTCAAATCCATCATGAAGGCCATGATCCCTCTGCTGCAAATCGGCCTGCTGCTTTTCTTCGCCATCCTCATGTTCGCCATCATCGGCCTGGAGTTCTACATGGGCAAATTCCACACGACCTGCTTCGACAATCACACAGGTAAAAGGGACGTGCACGCGGCCAAGAGCGCAGTCTCTGCGATTTATAGACCTTTCTGTCACAAACACTTTTTGTTTCCTCCGACCTCTGTCCCATGTTCAGGTGAGATCCGAGAGGAGTTCCCATGTGGGACCGAGCTTCCGTCGCGGCTGTGTCCTGAGGGCACCACTTGCAGACAGTACTGGCTGGGACCAAACTACGGCATCACCCAGTTCGACAACATCCTGTTCGCTATTCTCACCGTCTTCCAGTGTATCACCATGGAGGGCTGGACCGACCTGCTCTACTATGTACGTACTGCTGAACACTTCGCTCAGCCGAGGAGAACAGAGCGTTGCGACGTCAGCACAATCTCTGGAAAACCGAATGTAGCCGAACTTTAGCTTCTTATGTTTGTCCAACATGTTCGTCAGTGATCGCTGGAATCTTTTTAGCGTTTTAAAACAAACCAGCCAAGATTTCTCCCTCCCTCCCTCCCTCCATCCCTCCCTCCCTCTCCCTCCCTCTCCCTCCCTCTCTCTCTCTCTCTTATGAAATAGTAAGATTCAGCTCCATTAGGGCTCCAATGATTTCCAGCCGTGCACACCGTGCGCCTGCCCATAAAATGGGTACCGGATTCCGAGCGCTGTCATCACTCATGTCCAGGACTGAACGTTTCCCCCGCCGTCAGTGGCAACGGTTGCTATGGCAACCGGAGGCAGACGAGGGTCTCTGAGTGTTACTGTAGCCGTCTATTTTCCCCCTCCGTCTCCTCATCCTTCCTTCTCCGCCTGTATCGCTCCTCCGCCTGCTCTTTCTTTCGTCTTTCTTTCTTTCTGATTCCTTATCCCCTCTTTTCCTTTCCTTTCTCACCTTTCCCTCCACCTCTTTCACTCCTTCTATCTTCCTCCTCTCCTCTGTCTCTCTCTCTCTCTCTCAGACCTCGAGTCCCTGCTTCCCGGCGCTGCTCTATATTTAAAAGGGCCTGTTCAGCCCAAGTTATTCTTGCAGCTGGCGAGGAGGGGAGCAATAAAAGTTTAATGGTAGAAAGAAAGAAGAAAAAAAAAAGAGGGGTGAGGGGGATCTGCGGTACCTCGGGTACACGGCGGCGCGGCCACCTTACATGACGGAAGAAAGGGATGTAAGGATTAATAGGCGGGGGGGGGTGAAATTAGGAATCAGTTCAGAGCCTGATAAGTGACGGTGAGGAGTAAGGAAGCGATGTGAGAAGATAAAACAAAAGGAATGGATTGAAAGAGAGACTAGATAAATGCTGAATTAAATGAAAGAAAGATGGATGAGCAGGGCAAACGAGGGATGCAAAAGAAGAGAGAAAACAACGAGGAGGAGCGAGCGGGGAAAATGGAAGGCCAGTCTGGAGACGGATAGGGAGCGGGCGGAGCATCTGTTATACATTATTCACTCTGACAGAGCAGCTAAATAGAGTGGCAGATATGCATTTACTTATTGAGATGACTTAAAGCAAAACCGTGTCAGGCCCGCTGTTGTTTATATTTCCAGCGGCGGAGGCGGACGGACTGAGGCGCCGCTGTCTTCTTTTCTCGCTCTCTTCGACGGCAGCGATGATAAGATTCGATATTTACAATCGTATTGTGTGTCACACGTGCTCACACGAACAAGCAACCTGTTTTGGCGTTTGGTGCAATAAACGTAACCGACCATATGCATTTGCATAAAGAACTATAGTTTCTGCATGAACAAATAAAGGTAAATGCATTGACACAGGTCTGCATGGACTGCAACCTCCTGCCAGAGGGACTTGGCTCAAGGGTTCGTGTCTTAGAGCAAATAAATGCACTTTAATTAGACGATCAGGCCTTAAAATAACAGACTATTACATCATTTTAACTTTCTGCACAGACAAGCCGACATAGCTTTATTATCTGTACATTCCTCTTTTGATGAAGAATCTGACGTCCCCTGCCCATCAAATATTAGCTAATAACTTTATTTTCCCTTGCATCCAGTACATTTGTATAGCCCAAAGCATTGATTACCACGTGTGTGTCTGTGTTTCCAGAGCAACGACGCCTCAGGGAGCGCATGGAACTGGATGTACTTCATCCCCCTCATCATCATCGGCTCCTTCTTCATGCTCAACCTGGTGCTGGGCGTGTTGTCAGGGTAATCCGTTTTTAAAATCTTCAGCCTTCTTCTCGCCGCTGCGACGACGACGCCAAAAAAACAATATTAATCTGAACATTTGTGTCGGTGCAGGGAGTTTGCCAAAGAGAGAGAGCGCGTGGAGAACAGGAGTGAGTTCCTGAAGCTCAGGCGACAGCAGCAGATAGAGAGGGAGCTCAACGGTTACCTGGAGTGGATCTGCAAAGCTGGTACGGACGGATTTTTTTCAGTCACACCTCCTTGGCTTTTACAGGCCTTGCTAATAAATTGGGACACTTCGGGTCGTCCAAACACTCAAATGGACGATCCGTCTGGTGTTATTTTTAATAAAACCAAAGTAGAATATGTGCAATGTCTTAATTTACTCAACATCGAGGATTAAAGACGTGCCTGGTTGATGCTAACATTAAGCTAGCTAGCGTCGGTAGCTACTTCACATACCGCTACGTGCTTTTTCACGTTGGAAGGCGAGTTCTTGTAGGCCGTGATGTAATTTGTTCGCGGTAAGCACGACAAACATTTAAACTGAATCACTTTTTGTGGCAAAAATCTCAAACATGGGTTTGAGGTAAGGCCAGGGGTGATCGGTGGGAGTTTCTCCAGGTGTTTCTCCATTTTCTTCCTGCACTGTATGGATTGTACGGCATGACGTAGCACAGGTACGGCGATATGACTAAGACAAACCATGTGCGAATCAGCAGAAACAGTTTATTTTCTCAGAATTTTGAAAATGACGAAAATGAGCTGACGTAAGATCAAAAGTAGCGAGTAGCGTCAACTGAAATGTAGTGGAGTAAAATGTGCAGTATTTGTCCTTCAAATGTAGTGGAAAGTAAAAGTATCAAAATAATACTCAAGTAAAGTACAGATACTCAAAAACTGTACCTACAGTTTTACCGTTACCGTTTGCCCGTGGATCTCTTTCTCTCTGGCCCTTTTGGCTCATCTGAAGAGGGGCAGGAAAGATGCTGAGAAGATGAATCGGACGTTCAGACGCTAGACGTAGGACGGAGACAATAAAGGAACCTTTGATCTTCTTAAAAAGACAATCTACATAAAAACAAGAAAGATTAACATGATGTGCAGGTGCAGGCCGACGCCTTTGTCTCAGCCTTTTAATTAAAATATGACTATTGATAATAAATGTTGTTGAATGAGTATTAACATTCTGATTGGCTTGCAGAGGAGGTCATCTTGGCGGACGACGAAAATGAAAACGACTACGACGGTACGGCTCTCTCCTTTAAATCTCGCATATCAGCTCAGGCGAGTCAGCGCGAGTGCGGCTGTGTAACAGATTTCCGCTCTCTACCTGAAGGATCTCGAAGGAGACCCACGAAGAACCACAAGAGCAAAGCTGAGCTCCTCAACCCGGAGGAAGGGGAGGGAGACCTGGCAGTGGGTAAGATACGTTCTGTCTCACAAAGGCAAAGTGCAGGTACAGTACACACAGATCTTATCTTGCATATCAGCATCACCTGACCCTCCTCTCCTTCCCTCCCTTGCCCTTTCCTCCCCTCTCCTCCCCTCCGTCCGTTCTTCCACCCGCCGCCCCGCTCTCCTCGTGTTACGTCCCTCCCGTCCTCCAGCCCCTCGTCTTTCCGAGCCTTTACCCTGCCCTTGTCGTTTCGCTCCCAGCTCCTCTCCGCCCAGCCCTGCCGTCTCTCAGCAGTTCGTCTAGTGGCGTTCTGTCTGCTGATACGTGACGGCAAGGCGTGGAGAAGACCGTGGATCACATGCCTCCCCAGACATAATTATGCGTTTATATTTGCAAGTTCTCTAGAGTTCTCCAACAAGCAAGAAGCCAAGCTAAATGATTGCTAACTTTCTTGCTATGTGTACCTTTTACTGTAAAAGCTCAAGTAATAGTGTTACGTACTCAACCTGCCTAACCTCTGATTGACTCCCACTCCCGCTCACTGCATATGAATTAACGCTCCATGAGATCACCAGTGGGATTCCTGATACCGAGCCGGCCAAATTCACTTTTGAGGAGCTCTCATGGCGTCCATTTTTCTTTTTCTTTGGGACTCGCGGTTGGATCCAGCCTCTAGTGGTCATTAGAGGAACTGCAGCATTTTGGCGCTAAAACCTTTCCAGAGTTTGTCACTTGGGCATTCCTTGTGATGGTGCAGTGCATTACCTGTGGGGGCAGTATCCCAAGTATGGTCAGCTACGGTTGTGGATCACTGCAACAAATATGAAAACGTTAATATAGAAACTCATAGAGCTAGTGTCATAAACTGTGATGGTGGCTCTTAAGCGTCATCATGCACGTTCTCAAAAGGAATCTAGAATATAGGAATAAGTAAGGAGCAAGTAGGTGAACAGTGCTGCCGTTCTCAAAATTCCTGCGCGTGCACAATCAACCCCATAAACCTCCCTTTGCTCTACAGTCAAGCTAATAATCTACAATGTGCCTCGTCCGTCCAGGTTCGCCGTTCGCCCGTGCCAGCCTCAAGAGCTCCAAGCTCGAAGGGTCGACATTCAAGCGGCGGGAGCGCCGGCTGCGCTTCCTCATCCGGCACGTCGTCAAGTCCCAGGCCTTCTACTGGACCGTCCTGTGTCTGGTGGGCCTCAACACGCTGTGTGTGGCCGTCGTGCACTACGACCAGCCGGAGCCGCTGTCGGATTTTCTATGTGAGTAGGAGGAAGGGGCACGTGGCAGGTTAAGGTGGAAACCCAGGAAACAGCCGACCCAAGCAGTTAGCGTCTTCCTCTCGTTCTCACATCCTTTTTAAACGTGTATGCTGCATGCACGCCCACAGACACTACGGATATTTAAAGGAGATGCATTCATGCACGCTTAGGTTTTTTGATTTTGTAAAACATTATAGGTAGTGTTTCACTTGCCGTTTGCAAAATAGCTGCACATATCTCAAAGATAGACATGAAAACACATGTTAAAGTTGTGTTTCGTCATTCCACAACTTGCAAAAAACGATTTATTTGCATTGTGCATATATATTTCATCACATATAAGGCATTTGTGCACCTGAGGAGCAGGTTATGGTTTAGTTGCTTTCTAGAGGCACCTCAGCCCTGGAGACAGTGGAGATCAAACCAGTGACCACATGGACTGATGCATGGATAATCTGCAGACACGTTTTTGAAGGATGCGAGCACTGATCTTCTCTTCCTGCCTTCTGTGCAGATTTTGCCGAGCTCATCTTCCTGGGAATATTCCTGACGGAGATGTGCATAAAGCTGTACGGCCTGGGCAGGCAGGCCTACCTCAACTCCTCCTTCAACTGCTTCGACTGCATCGTAAGTCCCCGCTCGAACACGTCGAAAAAAAAAAGAAGAAAGATACACGAAACAAAACGAGCGGAAGCTGACGAGCGGGTGCAAACTTTACACCTTGACGCCGAATAACCAGCTGCTTCCTTATGCTTTTTGCTCCTGTCAGGTGATCTGTGGGAGCATATTCGAAGTGCTGTGGTCCATCATCCAGCCGGGCACGTCGTTCGGCATCAGCGTGCTCCGAGCTCTCAGACTGCTGAGGATCTTCAAAGTCACCAAGTGAGCCCTGCTTTAGAAACTCTGTCCTCCTAATACCTGAATAAAGGTTAGAGATGGAGATGAACTAAACGCCGCGTCTCTCTCTCTCATCAGGTACTGGGCGTCTCTGCGCAACCTTGTCGTTTCTCTGCTCAACTCCATGAAGTCCATCATCAGCTTGCTCTTCCTGCTCTTCCTCTTCATAGTTGTCTTTGCCCTCCTGGGCATGCAGCTCTTCGGAGGACAGTCAGTGACTCTCCTTCTCTCGCTCTCTCTCTCTCTCTCTTTGTCTCTCTCCTCCCTTTTTAATAGCCCTTGTTTAATTTTCTTCCCAGATATTGCTTTGTGCTAATTGCCAGGCCGCCTGAGCCATTTTTTTTCCTCTCTCTCTCTGTTTGAGTAGCGTTTCAGACAAACATTTGTTGTGCTGCTAAAATGCCTCTGGTTCTCGCTGCTCATTTTCCTTCCTCTTCATGCTCACTGCTTTTCCACCTCTGTTTGCCCCTCCCCCTCCTCTCTCCCCCCCCTCCCATTGTTTCCTTTTCCCCCTGCCAGGTTTAATTTCGAAAATGGCACCCCTTCGACCAACTTCGATACCTTCCCCGCAGCAATAATGACAGTGTTCCAGGTGAGATGATGTACTGTAAAGAAAAAAAAAAGAGAAAGGGATGGGATGGGAGGAGGGGGAGAGGAGGCGGAATGGTGGGGGAAGATAAAGGCTGGAGCCGGACTAAATGTTTAAATGACTAACGGGGATTTACACGCCAGCAAATCCCATAAAATGTCCAAGGCTCTGTTTGAATTCTTAAAGGTCATTAGCCAGCAGCGTAATTGCACTAAAACCTCCACATTTTCAAGGTGTGCATCTAAGAATAGAAAGATGTGCATGCATGCATATGTGCGAACATCTGATTGGTGCGTTTGTTTGTGTCTTTGCATCAGATCCTGACCGGAGAGGACTGGAACATGGTGATGTACGACGGCATCAAGTCTCAGGGCGGAGTCAACAAGGGCATGGCCTTCTCCATCTTCTTCATCGTCCTCACGCTTTTCGGCAACTGTATCCCAACCCCGTCGCTGTCACGCCGCAAAGACTAGTGCACGTTAAGCGCTCAGAGCGAAGGACGCTTTACGAGTTTACTTTACGAAGGAGACGCCGCGCGAGGGCCAGGCCCGTGTTAGCGCGTTCGCTCATGTTAGACGAATAGATCTGTGTCAGCCGCAGCATGAATGGCCTTCTTGTGCAATCCGATATATTAACTCGCCAAGGGTGACATAATCACACGGCTGCCGTCTTTTTAATCTATGCATGCTGTGTACTTGGCCGCCGACCATCTCCAAGATGCTGGGTTGCTTTTAACTCTGTGCTCAGACACTCTGCTCAACGTGTTCTTGGCCATCGCCGTGGACAATCTAGCCAACGCGCAGGAGCTGACCAAGGTACGCCACAGTCCAGATCCGCTCAGGTTTTTCCTCCTTCACCCAGTGAACTCCTCTTTCTCTCGCTTTTGACAGGACGAGCAGGAAGAAGAGGAGGCCGCCAGTCAGAAGATCGCCCTGCAGAAAGCCAAGGAGGTGGCTGAAGTCAGCCCGCTGTCCGCCGCCAACCTCTCCATTGCAGCGTGAGTTTTCATTTTATTTTATTTTTCTTCTTACGACTGACGTACATTTAGAGAAACACCTTCCGGACTGAGGAGAAGGCAAAGTGAGGAGTTAGGATTGGGAAAACAAACCGGCCTCTGCTTTCTGGTCTTACCGCGCCGCTACGTCCGCTGTCAGCACGGCAGCCGTGATGTTAGTCACTGCAAAGGTTTGGAAGGATTATTTCAGAACACCGACCCAAAGCGCACTCTGACTTTCAGTTTAAACTGATCTTCTGCAAACTCTCGAATGTTTGTGGCTAGGGCTGGGCGATAAAACGATAAAACGATAACGATATATATCGCGATCGACGCGTGATCGATATTAGTAGAAAATACGTTCGATAATTTCACTTGAACTCTGTTCGAGAAAAACAGGAAGAACTGCAAGTCATTCTGGGGGATGTAGGTAGAGGACTTTAACCTCTCGACCTATCATGGCCCAGATAAGCGAGGTTGGTGGCATCAACAACAACAAAAAGAACGGCATGGAGTGAAAAGAGAATATGAGTGCTTCAGCGCGAGAGGAAATTATAGATAAAAAATGAAAGGTCACGTTATCTGTTTGGTAATATTTAGGTTATTCTAAGTCAGACATGAGTCAGACCGATGTTGTCTGCTAATTTGGTGGTGAGTGAGCATATTAACTGGCTCTTGTGTAAGTGTGAAAGAGTCGTTTCTCTGTCGGCCGAGTGAATTTCTACCGACTCTCGGTTAAGCAGGGATCCACGAGCAGCGGTTATGAGTCGGTTAAGTTTTGTTTCTCTGCGTATCGTGCTTAAGTGAGTGTCTGAGTGCCTTAGTTTGCTAGTGGTCAAGTCGGGTAGTGCGCTTTGTTTCTTTATATCAATCAAACATAGTAGGACTCAACTGAGCTGGTTAAACAGACTCTGGATTCATGAGTCGTCTTTGAGGTCGGTTATATGAGCCGAATCTTTTTTTCCAACTGCTACTGAATATTAATTATGAATGAAAATGAAATGCTATTAAATATGTCATTGTTATTATTTAAAAAAAAATTAAATTGACGGGTAAAAATTGCATTTTATGATTTTTATGTAAACACTTACAACGTGATCGCCTGGCCCTATTTGTGCCTCATCCAAACTGATCTCTTTTTTGATTTTTTTAGTTTAAAATTGATTAAATCAACACCACGCCATATAAGGGAAGAACATTCCTCGTGCGTTTTTTACCAGTGGTGTGAAACCAGGTCTATATTTGTGTCCACGTCAAATTCTGTGATAAACTGATACAGGAATACACTTTTTTTATCTCCTCTATTCGTCTTCTCCTACTTTGCTTTCTCCTTCTATTTTTTATTTCTTTGACACAGTCTTTTGTGTATTACCAAAACACACACACTCATACACAAGCCAGTGCTGGATTGATCTAGGCCAGCTCTCCTCTGGTCAGGAGAGTGTTTGATCTCTTTTCTCTGTACACACAGGGGTCTTCCCTTTCACTGCCGGTAAAGTTCACACTCTCTCATTCACACACAAGCACACAAACGCGCCGCCCGCGCAACAGGGGTAGCCCATTCCCGCTTCTAAATGCCACACATAACGGGCACACGCCACCTCGACCTGGCCCCTTTTGATTCGGGCTCAGCGACACGCTCATCACCCCATGAGTCGCACTGTTTCTCGTCGGTGTCGTGTGTGCTGTGTTTCACCGTGCTGTGGGCATTTCGTGTGTCGGTAAAACCTTTTTTTTTTTTTTTACCTGGAATTCCTGTTGAGGTTAAATATGTGTCTTTTTCAATACAGTGCATGTCTTATTTGTGTGAGTGTGTGTGGACGTGAGAAAGGACAAAACGCATTAATATGTTGCCTAAATGCATTTGTTCTTTAAAACTTTAGAGGCTCGGAAAGAGTTGAGGAAGGATTTGGTTTAGATTTTAGCCTACGCTCAGTGTCTTTATAGCTTAACGTGACATATCTGGCGCTATATGTCACCTGTACATCAGTATCTGGGTCAGCTAGCCAAAAAAAAAGTAGCTTTGTCATTTTTGCTAAACAATATAAAGCGTTCGATGACTCATCCTGCACTAGGGGGCGTGTAATAAGCCCCTCCCCCCTCGCGTCTCTCCTTCATTGCTTTAACATGTACGGTGGGTTCCTTAGGTGCAATTGAAGCCGACCAATTTTTTACAATATGCAAATATGTGGAATCAAATAGCATTCCACTGGCGGTTTCGCCCAGACTTTAAGCTCTAAGCGGTGTAGGGCTGCAGTGTAATCCAAATCCCTAATTTATGCAGGGAAAGACATTGAGATTCCACTGGAGAAAGTCCTTATTTTTCCAAGCGGGGATTTTAAACTTGGGGACATCAGCGGTGCATGAAGAATCCCTTAAGAAGATATGTTATGGTAGACTCGGGAAGGAGGCAGCATAAAGGAAAACAGTTGTAAGGCTAACACGAGTCCAAATGGTACTCTCCAAATGAAAACAGGCCCCCCCTTAAGCAGCCATGCAATCGGATAGAGTGCAGGAATAACAGGGGAACAATATATAGTACGTTTTGTTTTTTAATCACTTGAGTCTAAGGAGTTGTGCTGTCAGTTGTTGATGCATTACAACTTAAAATATCTTTTGAAATTAAACTAAAGTAGCTTCTCTATTTCACATTGTTGCGCCCAGAAATGTAAGCATGTTATGCAAAGCCATAGCATAGCATAGCATAGCATAGTATAGCATAGCATAGCATAGCATAGCATAGCATAGCATAGCATAGCATAGCATTATTTATCGATTATTTTTTTGACATTTTGCATCACTCTCGTGCAGGTTTTATCCTCGGCACAGGCCAAAAGTATTACAACATATTTACATATTAGCTAATTTACGTCAGAATTTTTTGCAGTGTAATCCCCAGAGATTAGATAGAGATAGATAGAGATTTTCTTTATTAATCCCAGGCTGGGAAATTTCTGTGTTGCAGCAGCATTCAACACCATACATACATATATATATATAAAAAAAAAAAGCAAAAATCAACAATATGAGTAAAAAGTAGATAACTATAAAAAGAACAAAAACGTATACACAGTATACAAGTATTAGAAGTGATTAAAGGTTGCTTTACCTTTACCTTTAGTCTGATGTCAGAACAGGGCAAACGTATAATACACGAAATCATGAAAGATGCGTAAAGAAGTGATCAGGACGCAGAGTAAACAGAAGGAAAAGACAGTTTTTACGTTCGTATATGGAATCCACAGCAGAGGTGAGTGTGCGTGAATGTCTGTTCGGTTTTGTGCGCGTCTATGTGTGCGAAGGGTTGCATTCCAAAATGCTGAATCGTTTCCGGCGAAACCCATCTCTGAGATTTTTTTTTTTTTTTTTTTTTTTTTTGCGTTTCCGGAAAATCTATTTTTGGTAATTCAGTTATTTTTTTTTTTCCAGTGCATTTTATTTAAATGCCACTCCTTTTCCCGGAGGAAGCCGACTCTTTAGGGTAAACGAGTAGCCCATTTTGGAATGAAATCCTCCTTCTGTTCTTTCGTGTCATCTCACTCACCAGCTGTTTCCCTCCTCAGCAACAAAGTACACAGTGAGTGTCACAACGCTACCGACCCCTTTCTGGACTGGTATTTATTTATTTGTTTCTTCATTTCTGAATCCCTTCTGTTTCTTGACTTTACAACCATTTCCTGCTTTCTTTCGTGTTTCAGAACCCCTGCCCCGTTTTCCTTTATTGTCCCTTTGTTCTTAACTTTTACGTTTCATTTTCTTTTATTTCTTCTTTTTTTTTAACCTGGCTTTCTTTAGCTGGTATTTGTGTTGGCTTATTTTTATTTTTTCCTCTTAGTTTTTTTCTGTTGCCTGCACCTCGCAGTACGGCTGTCTCGCTTTACTGTGGTTGACTGTTGGCCCTGAGAGAAAAAACAAAAGTTGATTGCTGGTAAAACTATTGGAGGGTAAGAAAGGAGGTGGTCTCTCACAGTTGTTAGATAACCACGTACTTCTTAGTCAACCATTTCGGTTTATCCAATTCAGCTCAGTCGGGGGTTTGGGTTTAGCATTTTTTCTTTGTCCTGCATAAATCTCGTAAGCTTGGGTTGGTTAATTAGAGACTACTACAACAATCCTGACCTCGCCTCAGTGCTATCCTCCAGATCGTGTCCCCAGATGGTTTACCAAAGCACGGCTATGCAGCCTTGTGCCTTGGCAAGCTGTGCAGACACCTAGCACCCTGTTCTATAGGTCCAGCCAAATGACCCTTTACATGTCTGTGGCCCCCCCAGTGTGTCTTTCTGTCCTGGCTATTTTACGTACTTTATATTTTTGGTGTTGGTTTCTTCACTCCATCATTCTCATGCCTCTGTGTGTGTACTTGCACGGCGTCGAGTCGTAAAGCGGGGTCTTAATGCCGCCAATCCTCTTCTCGTTCTCCGCCGTGCTTCGTTTTGCAGTAAGGAGCAGCAGAAGAACAACAACAAGGGGATCAATAAGTCGGTGTGGGAGCAGCGCACCAAGGAGCTGAGGAGGCAGACCCTGGTGTCCAGCCGCGAGGCCTTGTATAACGAGCTGGACCCCGACGAGCACTGGAAGGCAAGGACAGGGAGGGAGGAGCAAAACAATGTAAAGGAACAAGGCAAACAAGGCGTTAGACTTGTGCTATCAGTGTACACAAGTTACAGCCTACGGCATGATGTTGATGATTACTTAGCGTGTCGTTTTAGTTCATATCAATGGGTAAATTCTCCCATCTTCTCAATCTTGACTTTTTCTCTCGCAGGTTAACTACTCACGTCACATCCGTCCAGACATGAAGACCCACCTGGATCGGCCCTTAGTGGTGGACCCGCACGAGAACCGAAACAACAACACCAACAAGACCACTGCCAGCAATTCAGACCTCTGCGTGAGCCAGCACCACCCTGCCGATGAGCTCCACAGGCAAACGCGCCTCCACGAGAACCACGGCCCGGGCGGAGGTGGCGGCGGCGGAGGTTCGGCCCCACCCAGGCCTCCCCTGGAGCGGGGGGAGTCCACCGAGAGCAGGCAGAGCCGCAAAGGCGTCCACCACCACGGCTCCCGCGTCCGGCTGGATGCCACGGTGATCCCTGGGCCGGGCTCGGAGGAGAGGCCGTCGAGGCGGCATCACCACACCCGCAGTGGCAGCCGGGGGGGCGGGCAGTCGGAGCACAGGAAGCCCAGATCGCACCGGAAGAACGCGGAGGACGGCGAGGAAGGAGGAGGCGGAGGTGGCGGAAAGTCGGGGAGGCATAAGAGTAAAGGCGGAGACGGAGGAGAGCACGAGGCGGCTGGCGATGGCAGTGAGAGGAGGACGAGAAGGAGTCGGCATGGGAATCACGGAGAGGGCGAGGGGAAGAGGATGTGCCAACGCAGAAGGAAGTATGTCCATTGTCCACAAATAAGATTGACTTAACAGTTATTGCTCTTCCTCTGTTTTTGTTCTGATGTTGATCTCCTGTCCCTCGTTCTAGGGATTGCAGTGTCCCTAACCTCTCGACCACGCGGCCCATCCAAAAGGTTCTTTCCAGGCAGAACAGCCAGTACAGCGAGGACATGGACAATCTCATGAACACCAAACTGGTGTCCGGCTCCACTCCGCCCCCTAACCCGATCGCCAACCGAACCGTCTTCGGGTCGGCCCTCCACCTCGCCAACAGCGCCACTCACGGGAGCTTGGTCACGCTGGACAGCTACGGGAACATCGGACACCACCGCACCAACAGCGTGATCAGGCTGCCCCACCCTGACTACACGGCCGTGGACATGCCAATTTTCCCGTCCACCAACGCCATATTGCAAGGTAACGGCCGAGCGAAGCGCGTGTCTCTTTTTAAAAAACAGAACTTTCATTTTCACGTGATCGCCCTCATTCTGTTTCCTGTCTCCTTGCGTTCCAGTTAATAAAAATGCCAACACGGAGCCTCTGCCTGCAAAGGAGGACAAGGATGATGATGATGACGAGAAGGCAGGCGAAGGAGGACCAAGGCCAATGCCTCCATACACCTCCATGTTCATCTTGTCCACCACCAACCCGTGAGTGCACACAATAGAGACAGATTTGTTTAGCGATGGTGACATGACTGAGTCGTCAACCACAGGGTTAAGACATGCGGACGGACTCAGAGCATGCCAGGAAATGCGTCAACGCTGTGACACGCCAAGCCGACCGTCCGGCCACTGATAGCTGGCACCAATTGGACCCCGGTTGGCAGCTTTTCGGCTGATTCGGCATGTTGAATCATTCTGACTGGCTCTTCAGCTTAGCCAACCAGAGCCCAAAAAGAGAACCTGAAGTCTGCGGGCCTTATGGTGTGTTCAATTGCAGCGTTTTTACCCAGACACACGCAAAGTGAGGCGACGTTGCCAGTAGATCCTTGACGTTGGTTTGGTTTGTCGGGGCCTTTGCATCCTGGCCTGTAGATGTTAAATAAGCGAGTAGCTCCACTGTTGTAATGTGGCTAGATTAGTTATTTAACAAAACAATCTTACATCAAACCCTAACGCTGCAATGAGATGCAATGATGCTGAAATATGGAAGCATGTGGGGGAAAAAAATGCAAGTTTGATGTAAGATTGAGAGAGAGTATTAATGTGTAAGAGGTAGGGCTTATTTTGGGAAGTGTGTTTAGCCTGTACCACAGCCCTGATTCATGAGATTTAATGCTACGCATAGCACAGAGAGAAAAACAAATAATGTCTGTGCCTAGGTTTCGCCGTGCGTGTCACTACGTCTGCACCCTGAGTTATTTTGAGATGTGCATCCTGCTGGTCATTGCCATGAGCAGCATTGCCCTGGCTGCCGAAGACCCCGTCTGGCCCGAATCCCCTCGAAACAATGTAAGAAAGGCGCCATGCATCCATGCACCAATGCATTTTGGACAAACTGTCATGCACTCAAGGTCACATCACTCTGTCTTTCTTCAGGTCCTACGCTATTTCGACTATGTCTTCACGGGAGTGTTCACGTTTGAGATGCTGATCAAGGTAAGGCGAGAGTTTTCCTCCAGATCTGTCGAGATCTCCGGGCCCCCAAACGAGGACTGACCACTGCAGCGCCTCGTGTTGCGCACCAACGCCGCATTGACTGCCTCCAAAATCACTCCGTGTTTTCTGCCCCTCTTCTAGATGGTGGACCTGGGCTTGGTCTTGCACCAAGGCTCTTATTTCCGGGACTTGTGGAACATCCTTGACTTTATAGTGGTTAGTGGTGCTCTGGTGGCCTTCGCCTTCACGTAAGTCTCCCTCCTGCCTCCCCTGTTTCCTCTCCTCTCCTGTCTCCTTGCTTTTATCTCCTCCTCTTCTGGCTGTCTACTGCCTCACTGGTGCCTTGGAGTACAGCCTTCCCCGTTCATCTCGACTCACCCATGGCTTCTTTCTCTCTCCCCTTCGCTCTCTCTCTTCTATTACTCTTCAAGTAACCCCTGCATTATACTATTTCTTACTGGTGCTCACAGTAAAAAAAAAAAAAAAGGCCAGTCCTCTACATTTGGCCATCCACCTTTGACCCTGCAGCCCTTCCATTTCTAATCCCTCCGCCAACTGCTTACACCCCTACATGTTATAAAATAGTATCCCGGCTTCCTTTCCCCACCCACCTCCTTTTCCCTGTGTGAGAGGTGAGGACCACCCTTTGCACCTGTAACCCTTTAGTGCCTAGGGCGTTCTAGAGCAAATGGTCCCATGCAAAGCCTGGCCAAGCCACGCTGAGCTGGTGTCCAAAAAATCGCCACGACAAAGAAGGTACTATAAACTCTACTTGATGTGCATGACTCTGGATATAGCAACGGAAAGTTGCTCAATGTCAGTTTGTGAAATAGTCAAAAATGTCTTCATTTGTGGACATGGACATGAATTTAAACCAAGTTCTTAACAATTTTGTGTCACAGTTGTGCCTTGCTTTCGGTCTCTACCAAGTAAAGGTTCATGATCATGGCCTGGGTTAAAATACACTCTTTCAAAAAGGTGTTGCCGGCACGAAAGGTCAAAGTGATGCTCTTGAAAAGTGACATAAACTCCATTTTATGACTGTTTCACAAACTTGTCTGAGGCTTGGCTCAAGTACACCCTCAGACTTTTAGTATTTGTTACCTGCACGTTTAAGAAGCATGCACATAGAGATAGTAAGAATTACTGCTGGCACAATGAGCATTTTTTTATAGTGTTTAAATAACTGGAAATGGGATTCACATTATAATGTTGACCCTGCAAATGTTTACTGTGCAATTACGTTAACTTTGGCAGTTTACCTGCAAGCAAATCTGCCATAACGTTTAATGGAGCTTAGCAAAACTTCACCGCTAATCAGCATCCTTTGGCACCTACTCTGAATAAGCATATTAATCAATGAGGTATGCTTTCAGTCTGTGATATTTTAAGTCTTATGTTGTTATTATTTGTCATTTTGTTGTTTCCCAGTCCTCTGACGTCATCAAACTTTCCTTTAGGCCCCAAGATTCAGCCGGTCGCATCAAATAGTTGGAATCTAGAGATTTTATTGTTTTATATGACGCCTTTTTACATGGCGACGCTTTGATCATGCAGGATCTGGTTTCGGTGGATGATCGTAGCTGTGTTTGGCAGAGTGAGGCCCGCTGTACGGCACCAAGCCTCCTCTCGAGTCGGGTTATTGAGGCCTGGGATGGCGGTTGCTCCATTCATTTCAATTCCCAGGACGACGCCGCTACATTATGCAAACTCGTTATACGGTTGGATGTCAATCGTTTTCGGGCAGACTGTCACCGCTATTAACTACGAGGATTTGTTTTCGCTCTGTTGTCTTGGGTTTCATTTGAGTAAATAGAAATGCGGCCACTGATTTCCTAAATGTGTATTAATCGAATTTAATTTGAAGCGGAACAAAATGAAACTCTGACGCAGATGGTTTTGCGTCCATAAGGACTTCAATCCTCGGACAGTAATACAGAAATGGCTAAGTGACGTAAGTAAGTGAATGCGTTCTGCCTAATGGATTTGATAAAATATGAAAGGTGTCAGTGTTTTAGACGTGAAGAAGCTACTTGGATGAAACGTTTTAAAGAAACTCAACCAGTCCCGTTCCCCTTGTTCCAGCTTGTTCTTTAGGATGTGAGTTTGTCCTCATCCCTCTGGCCACAGATTATCCCACAAACTTAGGACCTTGGGTAAAGGACCTTTTTAGTCATTTAAACCAGAATCAACTGGTTTTGGGCGTCGTCCGTGCACGCAAACACCTTCCCCGTCTTTAAACTTCTCTAGATCTTTGCTGCTTTGAAGCCAGGGGATAAAGAAATCACGGAACATGGCGGGTACTCCAGGGTTCTAGTGGCGGTGCTCCATCAACAAGACTGGCTCTTACCCCAGTCGTTCTTTCTGAATCATCTTTATATGTGTGTGTGTTCCACTTGAACTCTTCCCTGTTCTATCAGTTGTTCTATCAAGTGTGTTCCTGTATGTCTCTATATCTGTGTACATCCGTCCTTATCTCTGTGTCCCCTAACCTTCTCGCGTTACATGCGGATCAGTTTTTAAGAGTATGAAAGGTGTATGCAGTCACACAGCGCTGGAATGTTTAACTCTTTCACCGATAAAGTCTGATTTACGCAGTCGGGGGGGGGGGGTAGCGACACTAATGGCTGATCGGACTCACACACATCCAGATAGAGCCTTAATTCAATTGGGTGGAAATCACACGGCACTCCTGAAAGGATCAGCAGTCTCGTTGGAGATGTTTATCGCTCCTTTAATCCAATTAGTCTGGTCTGAGGGCTGCTGTGCCTTGGACCGCTTCTGCCGCCGCCCTGCATATTTCTGCAGTCGGACTCAGACGTGTGCCAAGACGCGGCAAACATGTTGACTAATCAAGTTTTTGGGTAGCGGCTCCGAGAGAGGTTTCTCACTCGTTAAGACGAGTTTTAATGCAGGCATGTTGGTTTCTAGCTGTCCTCGTCAACAAATATTTAAAAACTCATTACTCGTTGGTGTTTCACCTTAGCATGAGACCATTTATTGATTTTAAAGGTAAAAATCACAACGTCTGGCCTCCAGACCCATCACCTGTGTGATGTGGCGTAGTTTGTCGATACCAACTATACAGGTGCATGTGTGAGTTTAATTTGGTGACAGTAGTGTGCAGGTGGGAGGGCTGATCTAACATAAAAGCAGGCCTTGTGTTCTCTTTTTCTCTCTCCGTCTCCCATGTGGATGTTTTCCTTCAAAATCCCTCCTTTCTCTGTGTCCCATCCTGTTTCCTCCTCCCACCTTTTTTTTTTTGTCTTCTTGTCTCTCCTGTGCCCTTGTCTCGCTGTCTCTCACCCCTTACTCATCTCTCCGTTCGGACCAACAGCGGCGGCGGCGGGTAAAGTTCTCTCTCTTTTTCCTCCTCATCTCCTCCCTCCCCCCCTGCACTCTCGGTGTCTTCTGAGTCACACGTCCTCTCCTTTTCATCCATGCCTCATCGCAGCTGGAGTTTGTACTTTGTCTGTCTTTCCCTCTTTCTTCCATTGTTCACCATGGAACAGCTCAAACGCGACTGATCCTCGTTTTAACCTGCATCAGTTCATCAGCCGAGTCGATGCCGATGCAAAGGCGACGTTACGAGCTAACTGCAGGTTCAACACGTTTAGAATAAAGTGCTGTGTGTGCACACTTGCAAACAACCACCAGCAGTCTAACATCTGGTCTAACAGCTGTAAGACGCAGGCAGCTGTACACACGGCCCCTAAGGACCACTTTCAGCGACCTTTGAACTTCATCCCGATCCTTAACAAAATTCAATCGGATAGTTTTTGATGACAGTGAGAAGTTAGTGGGCCAATTATTTAAGTAAATCGAACTCAGATTTTTCGGTTCGGTTCATTGTTTCTTTATACTCTTGTTATGCATCTACTTGTAATAAGTAGAGTTTATTAACTTTACCCGAAAGCTAAATTGTTTAAGTTCAAAGATGAAAGACATTTCGCTGCCAAGCGAACTAACCCAAATTTTTTGTGGAAAAAAATCGCCCCGGATAGAGATCACTAAATATCTGGCGGGCCAAATAAATAGTTTGGCGATGGATTACCAGCGACTGCACCATAAATGTCATCAGAAACGGCTCTGATTGGTCGTAGGACTTTTCGATTGTGTGCAATTTCTTTCTCTGAATCTCCTGAAGCGCCCCGTAATGAAATTCAGATGCACTCACGCTCCGATAAAGCTCAGCATTTGACCGAGAAATGCTCGCTCAAATATCTTCGTCTAGCCCGAACGCCCCACGAGACAAGATTCCATGCTGTTCGAACAATGCCGTAAATCCAGCTAGCTGTAGTTTAGAGCTTTGTAGAAATGAACTGGTTGAGTCATCACGAGAGAGTTTGACCGTTTTGTTTTTTTTAGCGCTTTTAAAGACGGCGTCACCACCAAACCCGCGACTCAGCGCTGGAAGTTCAAGGAGTTTGGTGTGATTCGCTTCCGTCGAACAGGAAACATTGACCTCCACGACTAAACTCTCTCTGCAAATGCCTCTGTGCAGAATACAGTTCTGTCATCACTCCAAACTGCTGCTTTAAAAGAAGTAATACCGCGGCATGGAAAGCAAGGTTTCAATGCAGCATGAACACGTTTCACCACTAGCTGGGCATGCGCAAGCCGAGGCTTTAGCCGCCTTTTTTGTAAAGCATTGAAATACATTGCAAAGTATCAAACAAGTGACACTAGATAGCATTCAGACAGGAATGATATCGGTTGTTCCCATAGCATGTACAGTAGCTGGAAAGTAGCACCTAACTCTAGCATGTAGCTACGACGCTAACCTTCACGAGTAGACGACGAGGCTACAGCGTAACATAGCAGTGCTGCATGTGTTGCTGTGTACCGTACTTAACCCAGACGCAGTTACTCTTTTTGAGTTAACTCGGACGCAAATGCAAGAAATGGCTGCCCGCTGCCATTTTGGGGATCGAGAGGATCGCGGCTGCGTTTTTCGCTCTGGAAGCTGCTGACTCTTTTTGTTTGTTGTGCCCTTGTGTGTGTGTGTGCACGAATGCAGAGGGAGCAGCAAGGGAAAAGACATCAGCACCATCAAGTCTCTGAGGGTACTGAGAGTGTTACGACCTCTGAAGACCATTAAACGTCTTCCCAAACTCAAGGTATGTTTGCACGCTAAACGTTTCAAAGTGGAATTGACTTTTATTTTCAAGCTATTGCACCAAACCGCACCAGTTCAAGAGCAAACGGCACAAACACGTTTAACCAACCTCTTGTCCTCCTGTCGTTTCCCTTCTCGTTCTCCATCCTCAGGCTGTGTTCGACTGCGTGGTGAACTCTCTGAAGAATGTGCTCAACATCCTGATCGTCTACTTGCTCTTCATGTTCATCTTCGCCGTGGTGGCCGTGCAGCTGTTCAAGGGACGTTTCTTCTACTGCACTGATGAGTCCAAAGAGTTCGAGCGCGACTGCAGGTGAGGAATCCTGAAGGCGTTGCATTAGATTGCTTTACTTTTATGTAGCTTCTTACTCACGGCGCCGTTTGTCCGATATTTGTAAATTTCAGAGGCGAATACCTGGTGTATGAACGTGATAACGAAGTGAAGGCGCAGAAGCGGGAGTGGAAGAAGTACGATTTCCACTACGACAACGTGGCTTGGGCCCTACTCACCCTCTTCACTGTTTCAACCGGAGAGGGGTGGCCGCAGTGAGTACCCGCGAGCATGCGGCGACAGTGCGCCTTTTCGAGCCTTCCGGCGACCTCTGACCTTTGCTTCTCCCGCCGCAGGGTGCTGAAACATTCAGTGGATGCGACTTATGAGAACCAGGGCCCGAGCCCGGGATACCGGATGGAGATGTCCATCTTTTACGTGGTGTACTTCGTGGTCTTCCCCTTCTTCTTCGTCAACATTTTCGTGGCTCTCATCATCATCACCTTCCAGGAACAAGGGGACAAGATGATGGAAGAGTATAGTTTAGAAAAGAACGAGGTGAGAGGTGACGGGGTTCAGAGACATAAGCGGCGGGGTGGTTAATGAAAAGGCGGGGCGTGAATGAAACCCCGATGTTTCTTCTGTGTCTTCTTGCAGAGAGCTTGCATAGACTTCGCCATTAACGCCAGGCCTCTGACGCGCCACATGCCTCAGAACAAGCTGAGCTTTCAGTATCGGATGTGGGAGTTTGTGGTGTCGCCGCCGTTTGAGTACACGATCATGGCGATGATCGCGCTCAACACCGTTGTGCTGATGATGAAGGTAAAGTGCAGAGGCGCACACGATGCCGCAAACAGACGTTCAGCCAGAACAGAACAGCCTTTATTGTCATTTGCAGAACACAAGAGTACAGTGCAATGAGATTTTGTTGCGTGTTGTTTGTATTGCTGTTCACTCTCGTCCCTCCTTTCTGCCCCTGGCGGTGTGTGCGTCTGTCCCCGTGTGTGTGTGCGCTTACACGGATGCGCGTTTATCTGTGTTTGCGGCAATCCGTTCTCCTGCGCTCGTGGGTTTGCTGGTGCGAATGTGTGTGCTGCCTGCGTGTGCTTATAGTATGACGGAGCGTCTGATACCTATGAAGCCGTGTTAGGCAACCTGAACATTGTGTTTACGTCCCTCTTCTCCATGGAGTGTGTACTCAAGATCATCGCCTTCGGAGTGCTGGTGAGTGCATACGTGTGTGCGTGTGGTTTTTGTAGTCAGTAATTAATGTTATTAAATGTGTGTTTGTGTAGATTATTAGGTAGAAATCAAATCAAGAGCCAACGGACGGGGTTCACTCAAACAAATCTGACAAGAAAACCCTCCAGAAATATTTTATTCAAGACGAAAGAAAATGGCTTTTGCAACAACAAATGACAATGACACCTACGGTTCCTTGTAGATTTACTTCACTCTGCACAACAGAAAGTGGAGCAAGACACTGAAAAATGTTAGAATTATGAAATTAGTCAATGTGCTCAATGGGAGGTGGAAACGCAGACTCTATTTAACGCAAAACTGATAAAACTGATCAACGTCTTGAGAAGAAGTCTCTTCCATAAAATATCTATGGGACCAGTTATTGCAATTGCTATGTACATTAAAGTCAATGCATTTCTTTGCTTTCGTCACTTAGGGCAACGTAGCTAAAAGTTGCAAGAGCTACAAAAAAACAGCCATGGCAACTGGTTTCGCTTTTCTTTTACGTCACATTTTTAGCATGTTTTAGCAGATCTACACTCAGTTTATCATAATCAAACATGGACTATACCATAGATTCTCAACCAAGGGTCCGCAGACCCCTAGTGGTGTAATTGCAAGGGGTCTGTAAAAAAATAACTTCTAAAAACGTGACATTTATAGAAATAGCATTATTTTATTCAAATGTGACTGAGACGCAACTGAAAGCTAATATTTGCAATAATGCAATTTAAAATGCAGTTTCTGCTGTTTCTATCAAATTGCACTGCCACCCCCACCCCCCAGATCGGGTGGGGGTGCCTCAGGGTTTATCAAAAATGTGCAGGAACCATTGGACTATACAGCCAAACCTAAGGATAGCGTTTTTTGGGTAAAATCAAACATGGAAGTGAACTATCCTGCAGAAGAACAGAAAACAAAATGGATAGAAGAGATATTTAAAGGAGGAATCCTCTGAGGAGATAAAGATAATAAAGTAATTAGAGGCTGGATTGACAGTGAGTGACATTTGGGCGGCAAAAAGTGAAGCTTATCGAGAGGGTGGGAGGGCGGCGATTAAGCAGGATTTGAAACCTGACGTATAAAACGCAAATAACGGAGTTTGACTACAGGCAATATGCTCTACTTTTAAAATTGGATATAAAATATAGATATTTGGAGGTAACAAGATGAACTTTTTGGGAGTAATTCGCTGTGACTCAGTTGGTTTGGTTTGTGCTGTACAGTAGCAGCAGCATGTGATGTCTGACGGCCGCTGTAGTCTTCTGATGCGGTACAATTTGTCCCTAGCCTGTCTGGTGGCATCCATCCAACATGCCATCACTGCCATTTGTCTCATCTAATTTCTTCCCTTTGCCTGGCGGACGCTGACATGTCTCTTTTTTTCTTTCTTCCTCCTACTTTCTTCTTTTCTCTCTTTCCGTCTTGACGCACGTTCTCATTCTTTACCTCTGATTTTGAATCTGCTTTCGCCTCTTGTGCCTTTTTCATTCTAATCTCGCCCCTCCATCCCTTTCTGCCATATTTCAACGTGGCCTGTCGATGCCACATCTCCCCGCTTTGCCCCATTCCTGCCACATCCATGTCCTCCTTCACATTCGCCACATGTCACCTCACATTGCTCCTCTTCCACTTCACCCTCTCTTGTATTTTTTTTTTCTTCCCCTTTTGTCTCTTCTGCCTCTTCCTTTGTCTCTCGATCACAGAATTATTTCAAAGATGCCTGGAACATTTTTGACTGCGTGACAGTTCTGGGCAGCATTACCGACATCCTGGTCACCGAGCTTGGGGTAAGTAGCCGGACTTTGAGGCACCCGTGTGTACAGTGATCTGCACGGAGAGGTCGAAGCTGAAAACACACATTTCAACTAGCAGTGTTTGTCGAGTGTGCGTCTGTTGAAGGAGTTTGAGTGAAATGTTTGTCTGGTGAGCTTCAGCGTGTGTCTGCAGACCATCGCATCTGCCACGCCGACTGAAAAACACACATTAGAGGGAAAGCATGAGGCCACCGTTGGGTCTAGCGCTGCTCAGTCATGCATGAACATCTCTTGAAAGTCTTATATAAATGTTCCACTTGGTGGGATAAAGAGGGACCAGGCTCCAGCCTGCCAGCACTGAGCCACAGACTGTAAGGCAAAAAAAAAAAACAGCTAATGCTCTGAAGTGAACCAGTTCACAGCTTCTCCAAGCAGTCCAATAGTCGTATAATCAGGTTGCAGCTCAGGTGGTCAGTAGAGCCTATGCAGCTGCATAAGTCTTGAAGGTCTATTGAAAATACTGTGTGTACAAATATCTGGGTTAAATGCAGAGAATAAATAATCCCATGAATGTTTACCTACAGTATATGCACGGCCAATAAATCTGTCCCAATTATTTATATGAGAATGTAAAAGAAAAGCCATTCTTCAAGCTCCATGGCATGAGGTGAAAGAGTTTTTGCATCCAGAGTTACATTATTGGCACCAAGTGAAACCCATCCCAAGTTAAGTTGCCGTATTACTTGCAAATTTAACATTTAGCATTTCATTTTGACATTGTTAGAGTCTTCTACAGTAGGTTTATGTGCTATTTTTTTTCACCTATTATCTGAAATGTTTAATTTTAACTCCAAAATAGAGAAAACTAACTGCTAGACAAGCACTATGGAAACAGGGTGATGTAAGACTCAGAAAGACCATAATCCAAAAATAAAATGTAGCTGAAACAAGGGCTACTGGACTTCTTGACCTATGACCTGGAGGACTGAGAACCTTCGCTGAGAAAAGAGCAAGTTCAAACAAGTTTAAGAGTGTTTTTTTTCTCCAACTGCACAAGAAGCTACAATATCTACAGTAACTGAAAAACAGATCCAACAGATAATTTCCAAACTAAGAAAACAGAGAATAAGAAGCTGGGGATCCAGCAGGGAAATGCAAGACAATGCAGATATGGTGACACTTGAAAGGGAAGGCAATGGGCAACATCCAAGAGAACCCGACATGGGTAAAGACAGGGCTATATATACACTAGGGCCGGTGGAGTAAATGCAAACTGAACGACCAGTAAACCCATTAAATAGTGATACAGCAGATAAAGAGTCTAGACATTGTGATGGTAACGCACTAAAACGAAGGGAAATCCAAGAATTAGTCTGTAAGCCCTGACAGCTACTTCCAAATGTTCTTTCCCGAGTTTCCCTGAGGTTGTTTTAGAGCAAAAACAGATGGACAGGTGACGAATGACGACATGAACTGGTTGCTACCACAGACATCGACGCCTCATTGAGCGGGTTGGCCCGTTGTTGCGAACTCAATAAAGTTCACTCCGTTGACTCTTATTGGTTTGCGGGACAGAGCCGCCTCCTCCAATATGGCAGCGATGTTGACGTACGGTCCACCGCTGAATGAGGCGTCTGTGTATATACGTATGTCTATGGTTGCTACACCCTGGTCTGTATGTGTGAGTGGACACGTTGTGTTGTCTGTGACTGGACATTGAAACATTTGTTTTGCAATGAGATGATTGTAGAAGTTGTGTTCAGACGGGACGTAATGTCGTTTTCAGCAGCGAACTGAGACAAGGAACTAAATGTACAAAGATGAGACCAAGACTTGTCCAACCGCACCCTCATTAACTTGAGATTAAACTTCGTCCGTCTGAACACACCTTAAGAGTTGCCTCTGGTTTGCCTGATGTCATAAACACTCACATGGTGAGAATGGTGAACTGTATTCAAGAGATGCGCTGACCTCCTGGATAGCTTTGACTCAAAGCAATTCAAAAGGTCGTGCTCAAGAATGACAAAGTCAAATCTGCGCCAGGCCAAGACTCAAGAGCTATGTCCCGTCCACTTAACCCTGCGACCTAGCTGTTCTGTGTGAGCAAGCGGTGATTGAACACCTCTAAAGGCTTAAACTGATTTCATTCACCGGTGAAATTCTGGTTCTTCTTTGCGTAATAGCAGTCTCGAGCCGTCTTGACTCTTGGCGCCGCGTTGACTGAAAACCTGCTGCTGTGCTAACGTGTCTCTGTAATGACCGTTGATTTCTTTCTTGTTTTTTATCTTTTTTACATGCTTTCTTTAAATCGTCCACAAACTTTACGGCGACCCACCGTAATCTACTTCGCCACATCCCCTTCTCCCCCCAACAACTACTACTACTACTCCTCCTACTTCTACTTCTTGCTGTGATTCCTTCCAATCAAAATGCACTATGACTCCTCTGTGTCCACCCATGACAACTGGCTTGGTCAATCTGTGTGGTTGTTCTCCGAACCAACCAAAAATCCAAAAATTTTGCTGCTATAAACCATATGTCTGCAACATCCACATGTAGATGGTTTGTAATTTTTTTGGAGATCTTGTTTTAACTGCATCCGGTCCTTTGCTGCATCCCGCCGGCCGGTGTCGCGGCGGCTGTGGAATGTGCATGCCTTGCCTTGACTCCCATCGTCCCCGAAGCCCTCAACTCTGACTGAGCTCGAGATTTGCCGCATACTTACCTTCAGCCTCTCTCTGCCAGTCACTGTGCGCGGGCGTGTACTTACGGTTAAAGGCGTCTCCATGAGCTAGATTAGCCGGTCATTGTACACACACATGCAATATATATATATATATGTATATATACACATGACAGTGACTGGGAGAGTGTTTCCAGTAGCAGCCGAAGCTTTGCCCGTGGCGGAGAGAGCAAGTGATGCATGCTGCCCATTGCATGTCTGTAGCAGGAAACCTTTACAACACAAACACACACTTACACACACAGCTATGTAACACATGCAAAAACATGGAACCTGCATGTGCTGCCGCCGCTTCCTTTTGAGCAAAGCCTCAAACTGAAGTGTTTGGTTCTTTGCTGTGAGAAACAGCTGAAGAACTCGTATTAGAATACATACTGTAAGATTGCATACATTCATAACGTATTTATATATATATACACATTTTTCAAAGCAAGAATTAACCAATCACAAAGATATTTATTCAGGAGGGTTAGACTGCAGATAAAGGAACCTTAGGACCCTAATACCCAGTGACCTTTACTTGTCCTTGAACCACCCTCTGTTCCGATTCGACTGTGACATCACTACAGTATGTCACATGACTCTGGCAGTCGGTCCTATTGGACGGTGCACGTGCTGCCATTGGACTTGCTGCTTTGCCTTGCACCAGTTCACATCTGCATGCTGTGGGCTCGCTTCATTTGAAAAAAAATATATATATATAAAAAATAATGCATATTTTGCCTTGAGAGAATTAGTGCATTTGGTTGTCTTTCCAAGAAAATGCCCTGACTCCCCCTGCACTCTTAACTACTCACCACCCCCTACCACAGTTACTAATGATACTGTATACCCCAGTTGGATGAAACGAGCTAGATTTGGATGATTTCCTTTCCCTTGTGTTGTATTGTTTGGTTTTTGTCGGACCTTAGTGGAAATGAAAAGCTTGTCGGAGTCTTGCTGGTTTGAGTTTGCTTTTGACTTGTTTGTTTGGCTCCTGATTCTTTCATTTGTATTGAGTTTGAATCTCTGTTCATTTGAGTTTGACTGTTTCCTTCTGTTTTTTTTTATATCCTACTTATTTTTTATGTATTTATTTATTTGGCACACTTGTTAGTGCAACTAACTAATCTTTCCTTTTATCCCAACCCCAAATCCTCCTCCTCCCCCCTCTCTCAACCTCCTCTCTTGTTTCCTTTCCCCCCTTTCTTCACTTATGCCGGGGCTCCACTGTAGAATAACTTCATCAACCTCAGCTTCCTGAGGCTGTTCAGGGCGGCCCGTCTCATCAAGCTGCTGAGGCAGGGAGAAACCATCCGCATCTTGCTGTGGACCTTCGTTCAATCCTTCAAGGTTTGCTTGCGATCGTGTCGCATCTTATTCGCTTGCACATGCAGACCTGTCACACTGTACGAGCAGCCTTTTCTACCGCTCGCTGCGCCCTCTCTCAAGCCGACTTACGATTAATGTGCTTCTCCTCAGGCGCTGCCTTACGTCTGCCTCCTCATTGCCATGCTGTTTTTCATCTACGCCATCATTGGGATGCAGGTGGGTGCGAGCCTCCACCTAAAAGCTGCTACAGTGCTTTTGGGATCCGTTAGCCATATTTTATAGTGTAATTATGATGAGGAGGACACGGCAGACAAGGAGAATGAGGGTGACGATAATGATGATCGGGAGGATTTGGCGCATGATGGGAGGAGGATTAGGGCTCAACAGCATGTGTGTTGTAAAGTTTCGCTGAGGATTTTGCAAATAAAGACTAAAAGATCACTGATTAACAAAAAACATGTTGTGTTTTGCAGCTTTTTGGGAACATTGCAATCGAAGAAGACGGAGAGAGTGCCATCAACCAGCACAACAACTTCAGGACCTTCATACAGGCTCTGATGCTTCTCTTTAGGTGCTTACATCTGCGCAGACCTTAGATTTTGGAAACTTCAGTCAGGTTCTTGACAAATCGAGCGAGCGTCTTGTGCATTTTTGCAGGAGCGCAACGGGAGAGGCGTGGCACGAGATCATGCTGGCGTGTCTGGGGGGTAAGGACTGCGACCCCCTGTCAGGGAACACCGAGCCAGAGTGTGGCAGCCAGGTTGCCTACCTCTACTTTGTCTCCTTCATCTTCTTCTGTTCATTCTTGGTGAGCACAGTCCCAACGTCTTCATTCACGCACTGCCCTTATCTTATTGGACCAGAGTCAGGGTATTAAGAGTACAAAGTGCAGATTATATTTTGCATGCGTGTGGAAGCATGCCAAGAGATGGAGTTCAGGTAAAATAGCACAAGCTGCATCTGCATTTGAAGGTGTTTTTGCAAAAAGAAAGCCCAGTTCAAGCAACTTTTTTTTCCCTGTAAGGTATTTCAAATCCCAGAGATAGAGAAAAACTGGATAGAAACTCTAGTTTTATCTTAAATCTAAATGAAGATCCAAACTTGAACAGTATCCATACGTTGCCCTTCATCTTTGAAAAGAAACTGACAAGTTAATTAACTCCTTTTTTGATTGACGGGATGCTTAACTTTCCTACTTGTGTGTGCGTAGATGCTGAATCTGTTTGTAGCCGTCATCATGGACAACTTTGAGTACCTGACTAGAGATTCATCCATACTGGGACCTCACCATCTGGATGAGTATGTCAGGATATGGGCAGAGTATGATCCGGCGGCCTGGTGAGTGGCGTGCACGCACAGACGACACACAGCCTTTGTACCTGCCCACGTTAGGCAACGAGCGTTGATGTTTGTACGTTTTTGTGATTTACTAACACGTATGTACTCACACAGAGAAAGTCGCAGGCAACGAAGATGTGACTTCTCAGCAGTTTTGCGGCGTAGAAATGAACGTGTGTTACATCTCGTGAAACATAGTCCGCGTAAGGCCGAATAAGCGAATCAGCAGAAGTGAATTTAACAGGACGTGCACACGCGCTGGTGCATTGGCAGCGATGCATTTAGCAACAAAGAAGGCTGCAGCACCAAGGAGTGTGGAGGACCTCTGGTGGGAAAATGTAAGAAGAAGCAGCTATGAAAAGTTTCTGAAGCTCCAAATTTACACAGTCAAGACTAAAATCTGTTAATTTAGTTGCGTACTCCAAAAATATTAAAAATATCAACTTGTCCCTGAGTAGTAATGCAGCGTCCAGGTCTGTGCCGTCTTTCTGCCATGTCCAACAAGGAAAAGCCACATCTTTCTTAGCCAGCTAGAGGAAAAAAAAACGCTAAACCTGTGATGACGCCCGGTGCAAGGACCAACGATGGATTTCCTTTAGCCATCCTGAGTTAGCTTAGCTCACGTCCAATTGGCGGAGCCACAAACAGCCCCGGTGTCAAACTGAATTGCACCCCATTAGATTAGGATGGTGTAATTACAGCTACTACCATAAAGGGAAGCCAAATGTCCCGTGGCATATCTTTAAATAACATCCCGAAAAAGGCGACGGATTTGTAAAACCACGCGACGTTCCCATGAAACGTCTTCAAGAGGGCTGTGACGGATCCGAGCATATAACCTCATCTGGCATCTGGTTATCGCTCTCACGCCGTGACAACCTCCTCCCTCCTCCTCCTCCTCCTCCTCATCCTCCTCCCCTTCCTCCTCGCCCCACTACCCGTTTCTGTAAACCGTCCCGAGTGCCCGTGTTTCCTCCTCTGGAATCGGTATACTGCCAAAAACTTAACGAGGCAACGTCTACGCTCCAAGCGGAAACCTCCCCGTACAGCCTCGACTGTCCGCCGTAGACTATGCTAAGTTTCACGGTATCTGCATTCCAGTGCCTGTGTGTTGCTCTCGTGCTGTCCTGTAGACTGCACACAGACGGGGAAAATGAGAATTTGAAGAGATTAAAGCAGCTTAAATCAGTTTGCAGGCCTCAATGCAAACATTTATACACGATTTACAGCTTTCACACCACGGCGCAGAAATGCCCAAATACTCTCTTTCCTGTAACTAACCATTCCTCCAACCACTTCTTCAAACGGACGCTGCTGCGCTGGGAGCGAGCGACAGCAGAGGAAGACGCTTGTCTGACGTCGAACACATATTTAAGAGGGAGGGGATCCGCTCACCACAAGCAGCTATTAAGCATTTAGCCGTTTACCAAGCTCGTGCTTTTTCTAGCCTATTTGCAGTCCCTTAAATTACAATGTGCATCCACACTCAGTCGGGGGGGGGGGGGGTTTGAGGAGCGTCAAGCGGCGGAAGAAAGCGAAGCGGCTGGCAGCGCTGAGGACTCCCGTTTAACAGAACGTACCATGCAGCGAAGTGTTCATTATTTGTCCGCGTGTGTGCATTCAGGAGATTTAACATACTGTAACGTATTCTCAGACACGGTGTTCTTGTCAATCTTGTGCTCTTCCTCCCAATGTTCTCTCTTCTCTCTGGATGTGTGTGTGTGTGTGTGTGTGCGTGTTGTTGTGTGTGTGTTTGTTAACTCCCCTGTATTCTTCTTGCAGCGGGCGCATACATTATAAGGACATGTACAGTTTATTGCGAGTAATCGACCCGCCTCTCGGCTTAGGCAAGAAATGCCCCCATAGGGTGGCCTGCAAGGTTTGACTCCCATTCAGACGAAACTCTCTCTCTCAAGCACACTTGCTAGCCACAGCATCCAGGAATGGAGTGAATGCCGCTTTTTTTTTCTTTCTTTTTTTTTACCTTTTTTCATTTCAACTTTAGAACTTCTTCTTTTCCACCATTATCAACTTGCATTCTGAACTGCTGAGAGAATGTGCGGGACAATGCAGACACCCCAGAGAAGCATGCGAAAAGTGAAATGCGGGGTGGGGGACAAAAAAAAAATAAAAAAAAATAGAGACGTTATACCACATTTTCTTTTCTTTTTTTTTTCTCTTATGAATAACCTTCTGCTTGCTGTGGAGCCGTGGCTACATCGTAGAAAAGCTACGGTCGCCCACTGTAGTGTTGCATTGTTCTTGGTTTTTTGGGGGTTGGGGGAAAAGACAGAAACTGCATTGACAGCCCTTCCTCTTCCTCCCCTTCTCTCGTCCGTGCAGGGCTGCCTGCCTGCGCCAAGCTCGCCCACATGTCTCACGCACCTTTGCTTGCACAGAATTATTCCTTCGAATGCAAGGAAGAGAATATTTACTTCTTAAATTCTACTCCCAAGCGTCCTCTTGTTGTCTTCCTTCCCTCTGTCATTTACTCCCTTTCTATTTTTTTTTGGACAAGCTGCAAAGGCCTGGATGCACCAAGCCGACACGTAGAACCCCTCGCAACAGAGGTCGGCGGTGACGCTGACTCGTCTTCGTCTGTATCTGGCACAGAAAGGTCCCTTGAATGCGCCACACAAACTCCAGAGGCTGTAGATATCAAACATCTTGAGTCTGTGGAGTCACGTTATCGATGACCTGACTGTACTTCCGTTATAGTCTAGACTCACCAGCGTTACTCTGCCTCCCCCAGTTACAAAGAAATTTTGGATTATACGTAGTACTAATTTACATTCTCTCACATTCGTACGGGACAGCAGTTGTCGTGGCAATGGGCGAAGGCTTTAGTTGGGCCCATCCACTAACATGGAGTGGGGGTGTGGCTTAGTGGCTTATGGCCTGCACTGCTCCCAGCCACCAGGGGGAGCTCCGCATGCTTTGGCTTCGCTCTCGAGGAGCTGTCATGGCGTTTTTTTACAGCCTTTGCAGAAGTTTTTAACTTCTACTCTCGTGCGCTGGTTCGCTAAGCCAAACAGCCAATCAGAAGGATCCGTCCCGTAGACATGCGCTGTTGCCAAATCAACCAGGCTCATTTAAATGGATGGCGCCGACAAACAGCTGACTGTCGACTTGGTGTGTCACGGCCCTCGGAGAGCAGCTCGAGATGAAAACTCCAGATCGGTCCAATAACCTTGTCTTCCTGTTGTTTTATTACGTTGGTGATTTCTCTCTCTTTTCACCTCTACACTCTAACCGATTGTCTCCTCCGTCTGGTTTTTTTTTTTCATTTTTTATTTTTTGCTCCCTCCTCTTCCTCCTTCGCTGAAAAATCTGTATCTCTTTCTCTCTCTCTCTCCCTTTTGTGCCTTTGTTAACGGGGTGGCGGCACTTGCCGATGATGCAGTGGCAGGATCAGTTGCAGGGAAATGTATGACATGCTGAGGCACATGTGTCCTCCACTGGGCCTCGGGAAGAGGTGTCCAGCACGGGTGGCCTACAAGGTCAGAAAGGCTTCACCCCGGGTCTTCTGAGGGGTGTCGTGGGGGTTTCTTTTTGTGGGGTTGGGCTGGGGGGCCAGGGATTTAAGCGCTCCACGTGGTGTAATCTTTAGTGTCGGTGTTTCCTTGGTTCTGTTTCTGTTTCTTTTTCGTGAAAAAAAAAAAAAAAAAAAACGGGGGTCGGGCTGGTCGGTGTTGTGGCGTTGTGTGGTGGTGTGGGATTGGTGGTGGGGGTAGCAGGGCCGGTAGGGTTTGTAAGGTTAAGTGGCGGGGGAGGGGGAGGAGGCGGGGGGCGTATCCACAGGAGGGGACGAAGAAGAGGGACCTTCTCAGCTCGTTTGCACCGCGCACGACGGGCACTCTTACACAAACACGCCAAAAACCACGCACATCACAAACAATAGTGACGCATTATTTTGCAGATAAAAGATATTTTGAATTAGACAAACGTTTTACACGTGCAGACACAGCTGAGCACGCACAGACAGAAGCAAGTGTGTGCAGCAGGGCTTGGAAGGTCCGCTGGACTTACGTCCTCCGATTCGTTCCCTCCTGTGGATGCGGCCGACACACACCAAGACACGCACACACACACACACGAGTCATGTCAGCCAACACACACAGATACTTTCTGTTATTCCTCATGGTAGAGAGAGCAGAAGGGCTCATGCCGGTGAAGTGTTTTCCCTACGAGAGCCTTCGAGTTGCCGCACAGAAGCAGTTTCCTTATCCCCTGTCACCCTTCATGTAGCGGCTCCGAGCGCCACTCCGAGCCCGCCCTTTTTCTATCTGCAAGTCCAATCTTCTCTTCGTCCTTTGGTTCTGTCGTCAATGCAGTTCTATTCTGTTTCCAGCCCCCCCGCCCCTCCCGCCCCCCCCCCCTCATCTCTGCATATTGCTCCCATCCCCACACATTCACACTCCACCTGCCTTCTGCATGGCTTACAACCACCACCACTAACCAGCAGCACTCCTGCTCATGTCCCCTGTCTGTCAAATCAAATACAGCACAATGAATTGTACACAAACAGAAATATATAGAACACATTTATTAAAGCTAACAAGGCTTTGGGAAGAAAATATTATTGGCGGATAATTGTGAGCCTCGACGGGTGCAGACGGCCAAACAGCCCGTAGGCACAGGAGATCCATTCCTAACCATCGCTTTACCCAGCTCTCCCTCCCTCTCCAGCGAGCCTGGGGCAAATATTACTAAAATAATATTTACACTTGCATAGAATATTGATTTCCACAGCTCCTCTTTAGAGTCCTGCATGCACTTTTGCATCCATGATGTAAAAACGGGACCACACACAAAAAGTTAAATGTACTATTTGACCCAGGCTTTCTTCTCTCTCTCTCTCAGTTAATCATACCTTTAGCTGTAACCCCAGCACCAGCCAACATCCATCCTTCCATCATCTGATCTCCTCTTTCTTCCCTTATACTTTTTTATCCTCAAACTAAAAGCCTCCTTCCTGAAATCTAAAAAAAGCACTCCACCTGCTCAACGTGTTGTCCACGCATGGTTTAACATCTTAATCGATCCCTCGATAATTAATCTCTTCCCTCCCACTTTCCCTTTAAAGCAATTTCCACTGAGAGAAACCTTACCTTTGACCTCCCAACCAGTCCACAGAACAATGAACATCTAGCGTCAAACTCTCAGTCTTCTCAGTCCTGAGGAGAAGCAGAGAGTCTTCAGGCAGGACTGCTTTTTCTTTTTCTTTTTATACAGGCACAGCCAGCTGATGGTGTGCCCTTTTTATTGTTTTATGCATTCTTTTGTCTTCAGTTCTTCTATTTTAGCTACTTTTCTGTGCTCTAGCTCACATCCTCTGCCATCTCCTTCTCTCTAAGCTCAATTCTGACCTTCTGGCGGAAGAAATAGTTCTTTTCTCGTCACATTTCCTACATAAAAACCTAGATTATTTGTTAATTTGAAAAAAAAAGAAGCTTTTGTTTTCTTTTGTTTCTTTTTTTCCACAGAATGCTGCTCTCTCTCACCTATTAACCCTCCAAATCTGTACCCATTTTCCACACATTAGACATCAGAAAGTTAGCCGTTGAGGTTCTCGCTCCATCACCGTCTACAAATCCTCTTACTGCCTCCACATTAGAAGGACCCACAAACTCATTTTAATGTCGCCAACAGAGGATGCTTTCTGTGTACAGCTGCACAGCTGCTTGTCCTGTGAGGCATAGTGTGTATGCATTGCATGCCGCATGGGGGGTGGGACGTGCAAGAAGGATTTGGGGAATTCAAATGGAGGCACTGAGTCGGCATGCGGCTTTGAGGCATGATGCGGTGCATGCATGGGTTGTCGCCGGGTCTTTTGTCTCAAGAACCCGCACGAATGTCACTCTGTGAGCTGGTGTGTTTGCTATGTGTTGTCAGTTTCTGTTAAAAACCAAGAAGGCCAACCGAAGATCAAACCAATAAATGAAAGAGTCGTTTTCTTTTACTGGTTTGCCATCTGGTCTCTGTGGTTTTCTCTGTGAACCTCCAAACCTCTAGGGGGAGCTCTGGATGATAGTAGCTGCTGCTCAGCCTGACCTTATGTTTCTGTCATTGAAGGCTCAAGAATTGGTGCCAGTTTAGAATCACCGGCTGCTCACGGATTCTTTAATATCACAAAACTGACTTTTCATCACAGCAGTATTCAAAATCATCCTATCCTGACACTGTAGCTTAGTCTGAGCCGTTCCAAACAAACAGACAGAGACGGCGCTTGCAGCAGACGCTATGCACCCCCCCCCCCCCCCTTCAACCCCAGACTCCCCTCCCCTTCCTCAGCACCGCTCCCCCTTGTCACCTGGAGGTTCCCCTGCGCCCCACTGTCTTCCCGTGTTCTCACTGCTCACCCTGATTGGCTTCCTCACAGAGACTGCTCCGCATGGATCTGCCCGTGGCCGACGACAACACCGTCCACTTCAACTCCACTCTCATGGCCTTGATCCGCACGGCGCTGGACATCAAGATCGCCAAGGGTACGGAAGGTTTGGAAACCCTTTTATCTCTTTTGTCACAATTATCACATTCTGTCTTTTCTGTTGTTTCTCCTAAAGTGCAGCAGCAAAAGCCTGCAGCTCTTCCTGACGCTTCTACTTCCGTAGATCATATATCATCATATTATGCTTTTCCAATGGTAGTAGATCATTTGTTTAGATATGAGTTATCTTACGACCTTGCTAATGAATTCCTTTTTCTGTTTGTTTTCATGTTTGTATGTCGTGCTTCACACCCGCGTTTCTATCAATCTGAACGGGTATGACTGTGCTTTTGTGCACATGTTAATTTTGTGTCTACCTACTTGGCCGTGAATGTCCACGCATCTGCGCGCGTACCCGCATGCGTGCGCCGCTCATGAACACATCTAGGCGGCATCGACAAGCACCAGATGGACGCGGAGCTGAGGAAGGAGATGATGGCGATCTGGCCCAACCTCTCCCAGAAGACCCTGGACTTGCTGGTGACGCCGCACAAGTGTAAGTTGCAGAGTGTGGGCGCAGGCACAGGCAGCGTGGGCCCCGGGCTCGGTCCACCTCGTGCCGCCCAGAGCTCCAACTTTTTTTGTTGTTGTTGTCGTTTTTTTTTTTCCTTCACGCCACCTGAGGTCCGCTTCTCTCAGCCAGTCCTTCTCGCTGCTGCGCCCTCTGAATCAGCCGGCACATCATCTCAAACATGCTCACATGCCTCAGATGCACAAAGACACGAAGACAGGCTCCTGTTCACACACCAGAACAGATCCAACACTCCCTGTGCCAGAGACTGCAGGGTGCCCTACTATAGATCAACTCTCTGTAGACGTCTTTTCACTCCAGGGCAGTCAGCTCTGTTGACTGCATGTAGATTTTTCACGCTTTTAATATTAATTACACTCAAATCAAATGCACAGATATATCAAACACGAGTTCACGAACACCAGTTTATTGCAGTGCATGAGATTTACCTTAGAAATAGCTAGGGGCTTAATCGTGCACACATAACGATGCTTTATTTAGCGTATACTTGCAGTTTTATCGGTGTTATCACGCCAAACATATGCCTCAGGTCCAGATTACAGGAAAAAACACCTTCCTCTCACCTGTAAGACCAGAACAGCTCCACCACCTCTTCCCCCCACTCCCTGTGCCAGAGATCAGAGGGTGCCCTACTATAGATCAACTCTCTATAGACGTCTTTTCACTCCAGGGCAGTCAGCTCTGTGGACTGCATGTAGATTTATATAGTTTTCATGTTAATTACGCTCAGAACAAATGGGCAAAGGTATTAAAGATTAGCGGATGGGCGCTAGTTTTTTTTTTGCAGTGCATGGGATTTGCATTTGAACTGATTAAGTTTCACGCGTGCGACCAAGTCCCAACAACATCCTAGGTTTTATGTCAGTAACTTTATCCGGAGTGACTACGTTAGCGTCAAACCGAGCATGAGCTGTTTCAGGATTAGATTCTTCTATTACAAGATTTTTTCAGATATACCCGAAGTAAGATCTTTACCGGTCTGTCAGTGAAAAGACTAATGCTCTGTGTTCATGTTTGTGTGATTCGTGTGTAAAAGTGTTCCTCCGTGTGCATGCCTCACCTCTGTCTGCCATTCCTCGCGCTCAGGGTCCATTCCAAAGGGTCTAATCTTCCAGGGTAACTTGTCATTCTCTCAGCAGCGACAGACCTCACGGTGGGGAAAATCTACGCCGCCATGATGATCATGGAGTACTACCGGCAGAGCAAGATCAAGCGGTCTCAGGCCCTCCGAGACGAGCAGGTACCGCCGTGACTCTCCACCTGCACCCGACCCGTTTAGAGTTAAAGGCAGACTGACTGACCGACTGACTTGACGTGGCGTGCTGAAATCAAGGCCACAGGTCTGTAAGCTGCATCCATCTGGTCCTGGGCTGTGACAGCTCGTGTTCAGAGCCTGGGAGGAGTCTGAGCGCTCCTTCCTGAAAAGCAAAAAGCAGTGCTGCCATCTCCTGGCCAAAGACTGCCACAGTCACTTTAGCACACTGGAGAAGTGAAATGCAGCGTTTAGTTGCAGGTGAGGTGTGTTGTCACAGCCCCAAACGCCCCCGTACTTGAACGCAACGCGAACGTTCGTGATGGCTTTTCTTGCAAATGGCTTCCCTTGGATCGACTGCTTGTAAATACTCCCCCGTCACCCATGCTTGTAACCCCGGACATCGCATTTGAGCACCGTTCCTACCCTCTGAATGAACGCACTGCCACTTGTTATATTAAAAAAGGCTTTCAGTGACAATCATGACCTCCCTCCATGTTCATTTTACAGTATTTAATCAGTTTTACAGTGTTTGCAAGATGATATATTACCAGATTTTAGATTTTACAGGTTCGTGCGGGTGTTCCATAAATATATTCACGTGCTAAAGAAGAAAAAGTCCCTAAAAACCTGCACGTTTATCCTCACTCATTTATTTTTCATTTTACCCCACTCCTTCCACTTTTACTCCCCTTTCTCCCCCTCCTCCCCCTTAGCACACTCACCTCCATCTTCCTGCCTTTAAGGCGCATTAGGTTTTTATTAAGGCACGGAAACTTTAAATAACATGAATAAAGTTGCACGTGGTGTTATGACGGGCGGTGCCGCTGCGCCTTCTTCGCGGAATGACGTCGAATGTTCATGTTTGACTTGTCCCATCATGCATTTCACCTGCTCTTTCACATGTTCCCCCTCCTCAGGATTGTTGAAATGCTTATCTGCCGCGATGTCCTACAATCATCTTTTGAACGGGGCCCCTCCTTTTTCCGATCCCCCCCCTTCCCCTCCACTGATCTGGATATAAATTATGTTTGTTTTTATTATTATTTTTTTGGAAATGTATTTGATGATCATGGCCCAGACTGGCCACTGATCATTCTCTAAGATCCAGCTCTGGATCGAGTGGGTGAACCCCACCCTCTCTTTCTCCTGCTGGACATCAAGAATCCCCCCTCCCCACCGTTATCGCCGTTGTTTGCCTGGCATCTGCTTTGTTCCTGCTCTGCCCCTTTTCCCTGCATCTTCCCTGTCAGTCTGCCTGATAGCTGGCGACGGCCATGTTGTATATCTCACACAGAATCGAACGCCATTACTGTTTCAGCGCGTGGAGCCACCTACCCCCGTCCAGGATGGGGGGCCGGGACTCAACAACGCCTTGCCTCCGCCCGAGACGACCGACGCGGTCAACAGCCTGTGAGTTACGCGTTGCCGGGCGTGTTTCTTCTTTACGGCGGGGTGGGGGGGCGGGTTATTGATCAAGGATGCGAGATGTATCTGTGTGTGTGTGTCATAGGCCGGTGGAGGGGGGGATCCCGGAAAGCCATTCGTGGGTGACGGCACGTGCTCAGGAGATGTCCCAGAAAGCCGGCAGCTGGACCCCCGAGGGACACCCTGAGGACGGATTGGGAAGCATGTCCAACTCACAGGTAGAAAGTTCACACACACACACACACGGATAAAAGGCATCCTCGTCGTGCATATCAATAAATATTCAAACCTTCAGTCCATTCAGCATTTCTTTTTACTTTCATGTCATTGACAAACCCCCAAAGAACAGTTGAGGACAGTTAAACGGTGACAAACAAAAAGAAAACTCTGATCTTTACGCTGTTAAAGATTGCAGTTTCATTTCCACGTTCTGCTTATTCATGACCTCTGCGTGTTGCGTAAACTACAAGGCGAAGGCTAAATTTCTAGACGCCGTCAGTTTCTGTTCCGCTTTATCAGAAACGAGGCGGAAGCAGAGAACACGGCAGCCTGTTGCTGACGAGGCCTTCGACTCGTTCCCTGGTTTTACACCAGCGCCGTCGTTTCCCGAACTGAAACCACTGATCTACACTTTAACAGTTCTTTGATTATCTTAAACCTCCGTACGTCTTACTCTGCCCTTGGAGCGGTCCACCTTTCTGCCCTTGTGCCGTTATTTGCCTGTAGACCCACTTTTCTCAGTCAAAGTTAGTTAAAAAATGCTTAAGTAAAAGTATTTAAAAAGTATCTCAGGAAATACAGGAAAGGAAAGTAGTAGGAAGCTCACACGAATACGTTTGAAATGTTCATCTGCAATTTAACAAACATTAAGCGAGCTAACGTCAGTAGCTACTTTAATTACCGCGACATGCTTTTTCATGTTGGAAGATGAGTTCTTGTAGGCCTGCGTTGTACAGATTGTATGGCATGGCGTAGCGAATGAGCAGAAACAGTTTATTTTCTCAGAATTTTGAAAAAAAACATATAAAATAAAAAATGACGTAAGCTCAAAAGTAGCGAGAGCATCAACAGAAATGTAGTGGAGTAAAAAGTACAATAGTTGTCCTTCAAATGTAGTGGAGTGAAAGTAAAAGTATCCCCCCCAAAATAACATTCAAGTACAGATACTCAAAACTCTGTACTTAAGTAAACTCAAGTAAATTTACTTCGTTACTGTCCACCACTGGTTGAACTTAGCGCCTCTGTTAGAATCAAAGGTCTCGTGGAGCAAGACGAAGCCAAAAGCTCCAGCCGTCAGATTCGACTCCAAATCTCCAGGTATACTTCAAATCAAACAGAATTGTTTATATTGCGGAAAAAAATTGCACGGCCAAAGCATTTTTTTTTAAAATCTTTTAATAACTGCAGTGTGTGCAAGCTAACCTGTCATTATCATACTGCATCATTAAGCGCCTTTAACGCCCCTGCACCTGGCTAACAGTGTAATCTGACCAGCTGTGTTTTTTTTTGTTATTTTTTAAACGTGCAGGCTGCACATACGGCTTTCCCTGCAAATCCGCTCCCGCTGTGACTTACGAGCTCCTCCGTCGGGCATCAAACGAAACAAAAAATCCGCCGGGCATTTGCTCGCGGCTCATTTGTGCGCACCGACGAAAAACAACGCTTTCTTTAGCTTGCAGTTTTTCCGTCTAGATTTTCCCTCCAGCTTCCACACACTTTAAAACCAAAAAAACACTTGAAGAAAGAAGTCACACACTCACCAAATGATCCACACGTCGCCTCCCTGAGACGCTCAGCTCTCTCTGCTTTCTTTGGCTAACAAACTTTTCCGCCTGTCCCCCTCCCCCTCCTCCTCCCCCCTTACTCCCTGTTAGTTTTCATGGCAGCCAGTCACACCATCTCCTGCTCTCCTGCTCTGTTTGCAGACGGTAGAGATGAGAGAGATGGGGCAGGATGGTTACTCGGATACCGAGCACTTTCCACCAATGGAAGGCCACGGCAGGGCCGCTTCCATGCCTCGCCTCCCAGGCGACAACCAAGTGAGCAGCATTCTCACCTTTCCGCTGTGTTTCTGTCACGTCTGTCCCTCGTCATCTTTTGTTGGGAAAGGTCATATTTGCAAAGGTCCAACTCGTTGCTTAGAGAGTTGTTGTCGCCGCGGTTGCTCAGATCTAGATTGGAACAAGTCTCTGCAGCCCCCTTAGGGCTACATTTAACATTGGGTGACAAAGAACCACCAAGTGATGTCCCATCATGTCAATATTTCTGGGTGAAACATGAAAATGTTTTGCTGAAATGTTGAATTCAGAAGGACCGCACCGTGGCAAAGTCCGACCTTCCCGTTCCTTTTATTTCCCTCCCGTTGTCTCCGTCCCCTTCCCTCTCATCAGGACACCTGCATGACGGTTTTTTAATTACTGTGGTCTCGTCCCTCGCCCCTCATCCATTTGTTTTCTGTTGTTTCATATTGCGGTGAGTGCTCTGGTTGTCATCTGCACACAGCACATTCACGGTTACACACACGCGCCACATTGTTTCCTCTTCTTTTGTCAGGATCCTGATTTATGGCTCTTTTATGGTCTGTGTGGTTACTAAACTGTCTCTTTCTTCCTGTCAAGGGTTTCCCCCTTTTTGCTCGACTCATTTTGAATATTCGGGCCTTGTTTTGATTTATTTCTTTTTTTTCGGACTGGAACCAGAATGAGTGTTAAAGATAAAGTGTGTGTGGACAGGTGTGTGTGTGTGTGTGTGTGTGTGTGTGTGTTCTGCAGTGTCCCCGGGCTCTCCCTGAAAGTCAAACTGTTCCTGTCACTCTGCTGTCTGCTATGGAGCGCCATTTGCACAAATTATGTTTTAGAGATCTCGCGTTTAGGTGACGTCCAAATGCATGTTGACAGATTTATTAGATTCGCTGCATTTTAGCAGGTAACGGGCGCTGGACCAACAGTCTGCACCATTCTTGTCTAATGAGGAGATTAAAAGGGAGATCTGAGGCCAAATAGCTCATGGTGGAGCTCACCTTTGATCACTATTTATCCGTATCATAGGTAGTCTTTTCATAATGGTGTGTCCATCCTCTAGGTGCCATCAAATGACTTGTAGACAGTTTAGGCTTCTGCGTCAATTTGATGCCATAGCTTAGGGCCACAGCGCAGCCCCTACATAGACTGTGACGCCGTAGCCGATGTTAACCCAGAAATGTGCGCCATGGTGTCTAGTAGTTCCAGCTGATATCCGCAATTTCCACATTGATTGTTTTGGATCAGTAAAGATGGAACACATGGAGGAAAGGTTAACTGAGGAGGTTTGGAGATACAAACATTTGTTCATTCATTCATCTTCTGTGACTGCTTGTTCCTGTTGAGGGTGACGGGGGTCTGCTGGAGCCTGTCCCAGCTGTCACTGGGCGAGAGGCGGGGGTCCACCCTGGACAGGTCTCCAGTCTATCGCAGGGCCAACATACGGCCAATTTAGAATCACCAATGAACCGAACCAGCATGTCTCTGGACGGTGGGAGGAAGCTGGAGAACCTGGAGAGAACCCACACAGACACAGGGAGAACATGCAGACTCTACACAGAAAGGCCAAGTTGGCCAGTGGATTCAAACCCATGACCTTCTCGCTGTGAGGCATCAGTGCGAACCACCTCCCCACTGTGCCACCTACAAACATTTGTATGACTCGAAATTTCGACACCTGCATCGCCATTGTTGAACGTGAAGCAGGAAGTAGAAACATAATTTACCCAGACTAGCAAAAAAAGACTCAGTGCCGACTAACATTTGGGTGCCGTTTTTGTCCAGAGCGCGCCATACTGATGAGAGCACAAGTATAAATGGCTTGCAAGGGTGTAGGCTACGTACGTAGGTTACGGCATCTATGTCCTGCTGTACCTTAAAAGAGCCCTAAGACATATGAGGAGCTACGTATAACGGTCTTTCCTGTACGACCAAAGCAAATTCCTTGTATGTACAAACATGCTTGGCAATAAAGTTGAGTCCGATTCTGATTCTGATGATGATGCCGATCGTTAGCATGATATTCCAATTCCAGAATCATTAAAACATCATTTGCATTTCATTATGAGGCGCATTTAAGCCTATACAAAGAAAAGAAATACCTCTGCATCAACTGGGCAACCCCACAAGCAATCAGAGGCTTTTTCTTCACGGTTAAGAACTGATTACGGTCCGGCTAAGATCTGCCAGGCGAAATTAAGCGTCTGCGTTTGGGGTTTGTGCGATGCCACACACGTGGAGCTGAATTTGTGGCCTCTTTTTCCTTTTTTTCCCCACCGGCATCGGAGTCGCATTCGCCCCAACACGAGATCTCAAAGGCTTTATTCATGCTAACGGCGTTCCACGGTCCGATGCTGTCTGAAGTTGCGACTGTGTGCGTGTGTGCGCATTTCCATTTGTGTGTGCGTGTTTGGCTAACTGTCGTCGTTGCCTTTGTGACCGTGGTGCCGTTGACTTTCATGGTGATCTTGTCTATATAACACTGTTGTGGCGCCAACCACCACCCCCCCAGTGTCTGTGGTAAGTGTTTCTCTTCCACCTTCACTGCTGCTTCGGTGTCTAATCAGACCTTCTTTCTCTGTCCCTCTCTCTCTCTCTCTCTCTCTCTCTCTCTTTCTCTCTCTCTGTGGCACCTCATCTCTTTTTGGGTTGAACCTCCAACTAACACTCTTTGATTTTAACCCCCCTTTCTCTAATTCATCCTCTCCCTCTCCCTCGCCCCCTCCTTCCCCTCCTTCCCCTCCTTCCCCGGTTTTGTGCGTTTGCTTCACGTGTGCCCATACCTTTGGTGTTACTTGTGGCTCTGTGTGTGTGTCTTCTCTGTGCTCATACAGCAGCGGAGGAAAGGGAAGCAACGTGGCAGTACCCTCAGTGTATGTACCCTGTCTTCTCTGTCTTCTCTCTCCCTCCCCTCCTCCTTCCTTTTCAGCCTCTCAAAACAGCCTCCCGGTTTTCTCCTCATTTGTCGTGTCACTACCGTATGTTGCGTCTTCATCAACTTTAGGGCAAGGGTTTCTTCTTCTTCTTTCTTTTTTTTGGCATGAAATCATATGCCAGCCCCGTTTCCAAACTGATCCCGGCATCTTTAACTTTGGAACTGGGCTGAACGGCTTGTCCCACCGTCATCGTAGCACTAGTCTCAGGGGCCCTCTCTTGTCTCTCTTTGCTCAGCTGCTGCTGCCGCTTTGTCTTTTTGTCGTCATGCCCGTGTTAACGACAATGGTCCTCCATCTGTGTCCATCCCCCCTTCGCCTTACCTGCATGGAGCAAATTAGCCAATTTCCGGAGTGTGCGTGAGGGGCGTGTTCGATCGTGCAAGAGGAGATCTGTATGTGCGTGTGGAGGGGTATGCTGTTGGGATTCTCAGTGCTACTTCTGCGAGGCCAGATAATCTGCTCTGTCATGCTCCAACGCATCCTCTGCCATTCGTCTAATTTACAGTCTCCGCCAAACTCGAAACGATTTAGCACTGAAGTAGCCTGGTGAGGTGTTCACGACGCCCAGGTCGCTCGCCGACCTGTGGCACCATAGGCTCTTGTCCTGCTGTCCGCACCTTTAGAGCATGAAGGCCTCAACGCCGCAGAAGAATATTCTGATACCTTCAGAGGACTCAGGACAACCCCTATGTACTGTACATGCATGTCTGTTGGAAAGCACGTTGAGCAGAAGTAGAAGAGTTTTGCGCAGCGTTGTGGACGGTGAAGAGGGCGGAGCGTTGCAAGTTGTACTGACCCCTTTTCCCCCTCTGATTTTACTTTTACAAAGCAAGTTACCGAAGCATGGAAGGCATGGCCGTTTGCCATCATCTCCTTTCTTGTATTTCCTTTTCTTCTTTTTATTTATTTATTTATTTTCTTATATAGCGTTTATTCCTCTATATATCAGGGGTCGGCAATTAAAAGTAGTTTGAGTCCTTCACCAGTTTCTCTTTAGTACTTCGCAGGAGGAACAAAACGGATTTACAGGAGTTTCATCTGGAAAACAAAAGCGGAGTGGCCTTGCAGTAACCATGCTCAGGCCTAAAATAACCAGACTCGACAGGGATGTGACGCTATCTCCCGTTAAACTAGCCTACAATGGAAGTCGGGGCCTAAAAATAAAAATAAGAGACCCGTCTCTCTGAGAACTGTAAATCAAAAGCTCGGAGAGAACAGGAGCGTTAAAGCTGTGGTTCTCAACCATTTTTGGATGGATGGTGGGGTGGTGGTGCAATTTGATAGAAACAGCATTTTAAAATGCATTGCAAATATGAACTTCCAGCATAAAATAATGCTATTTCTATGTCATAGGATTTCTATGTCATTTTTTAAAAGATTTTATTTTAACGGACCCCTTGCAATTACACCACTGGCCGCTAGGGGTCAGCGGATCACCGGTTGAGAATCTATGCTTTAAAGTATGAATATGAGCCAAGTCTTACTGCATTATCGTTAAATAACGCGATTAAATTGAAGTGGGCTAATATAAAATATGGTTTTGCTTGTTTTTCTTTTAACTTTGACCTAAACTGATGCACCGTTTGATTTGCAGATTTTGTTGCATTTACCTACTATGATGGAGGGCCCAACTCGGAGGGCTTTTTTGTCGACCCCTGGCCTGTAAATCGTATAATTTGGAAGTAGCATGATAACAACATCACTACTAACATGGTAGCATATGATTTGAGTTGTGGGATGAAGGAAGATGGGTTGGGGGGGGTTGCATTGAAATGGACCCCACACGCAAACATTTACACACACATTATCTCTCAACCCATCGTTCACAGCAAACATCAACTTGACAGTTAAAGAAAACATCTCTCCCTGCATTCCTCTCTCTCTCTGCCCCCTCTCTCTCCTTCTATCGTTCGGTGGTTTCTTTCTCTTTCCCCCCATTGCAGACCATCAACGACAGCAGTCCCATGAAGCGCTCTGCCTCGTCGCTGGGCCACAGCAGGTCCGGGCGCGGCCACCGGGACAAAGGAGGGGCCGACGATTACAACATGGAGCGCACGATACCCGAAGAGGGCAGGACCTCCAGGCACGGGCACCGACGAAAAGACCGGGGCCACCGGGCGTCCGAGAGGTCCCTCTGTCGCTACAACGAGGTCGACACAGGTGGGATAATAAAAAAAACCAAAAATGTTTGATAGATGCTGTTATTGCATTTACAGGATCACATCAAATATCATATTGTGTCACATACACGTCTCAGGCCTGGGCACAGACCTGAGCACGACCACCCAGTCGGGCGACCTCACGTCTAAAGACAAGGACCGCGACAGAGACCGTGGCCGGTCCAAAGACCGCAAGCACCACCACCATCACCACCACCACCACGGCTCTATAGACAAGGAGCACTATGTAGCAGAGCGAGGCGGCGAGTACGGACACAGGCACTCCCGCGACCGAGAGCAAGACCGAGAGCACGACCGAGAGCACGACCGAGAGCGCGACCGAGAGCACGACCGAGAGCGCGACCGAGAGCGCGACCGAGAGCACGACCGAGAGCACGACCGGGAGAGGGAGAGAGAGAGGGACCGGCGCTGGTCGCGATCACCCAGCGAGGGACGCGAGTGCTTGACGCACAGACAGGTGGGCTTCTGGGTAATTGTGGTTGGGAGCAACACGCCTTCCCCTGCCTTCTAATACAAGAAACATAAAAACATACTGTAATCAAAGGCCTCTAACTTGATAGTAGTTAAGTAGTGTAATTCAGTATTAAACACGCTGCATGTGATTAAGTGTCTCTCAGTAATGTAAGTAAGTAAAGCAGTAAAGCTGTGGAAAGCAAGCAGAATATGAAGTTCTGGCTAAGTAAATCATTTTACCCTGCAGAGGTCAGTATTACGCAATGTAGCGTTAAAACTGTGAAAAATCCCAAAAGAAGCAGAAAAAGAAAGCAAGCAGAAAATAAAGTGCAAAAAAACACTTCAAAGCCCCAACAGCTGACTTTCTCAACAAGAACAGTAGGGAGTGTAGATGTTGATTAGAGTAATGCAAAGTTAAAAATGATCCCTTCCGAGTATATTTCTACATTTAAAACCGATTAAAAATAAAGAATGACAAAAAATAATATCTATAACATGCATTAATTATAGGAATCGTGCAATACTGTACCATAGTGTTTCCAAAAACAAGCTGAAAACAAGGGCAACTAGCCTAGAGGGAGACAATTTTTCTTGACTTTCGCAGGTCATGGTATTCCTGCGGGAGTCAATTTCGATGTTGGTAACGTGATAGGGACGGTATAGAGCAAATAATGAGCGGGATGGAGCTTGAGATTAAATTAAAACAGGACGCATGTATAGCCCAAGTGTAGCCTAAATTTCCGAGGCAACCTCAGTGATTTGACCGCAGTTAACCAAACATGCTACAGGTGGGCAAGCTGGACAACGGAGTCTACTAAACTTTAGACAACAACATAGTGAACGGGATGGGATTTGGGAGTCTTTCTCTCTGGATATTGTAGGACAGGCTTTTTTTGGGGGGCGGGGGGTATTTTTGTGGGAATGGGAGCGACAATTGACTCCCGTATCACCCTCCAGACTACACTTGTAGATGTTTCCCCACCTGTCCAAATGACTTTAGGTTTGAAATTGACATAAACAACGTTAGCTAACCTGATAACCTCTTGGACCTTCCCAGCTTTACTGCAGAAACCATGAATCCATTCATGACAACTACATGGGGACGAATTTTCCTAAAACTCACTTGTATCAATTCATCAAAGCTTTAGATAATTGTTTCTTTGAATTAGCCGTGAATTCGTTGGTATCCAAGGTGGCAACGGCCAGAAACGCCATGCTAAGCTTCAATGCTGTTTTTTTTTAGAAATCCTAAAATTCAATCAGCACTGTTATCCATAGTCATGACAATTATGCAAACTTGACTCGTCTCTTGAATGAATGAATCTTGCCCTACCCTTAACCCTAACGCTACTGCTGCACTCAAATTAGAGGCCAAGGTGTGTTTCTGTTCAAAATTCCAAAGATAGCATGTCTCCCTTACGTTTGTATATGCATTTATGTTCTATAATAACACAAACATGCATTATTGTGGGTGTAATAATGCAAATACAAGTACTCTTATATCACTGACAAGTCAACAAATATGCATAGTAATGTATATTTGAGCCCCTGTCTTTAATGTTTTTAGATCACCAATGTTCTGTCATGTTCCCTGCACTACGATGTCCTTACATTCAACATTTTAGATCTAAATTAACACTTTGTGTCGTATACATTCAGCCTATTGTGTTCAGTTTTTCCTACAACAACCTACAAATACCACATAGGAAGGCTGAGCATCTTCCTGAGATCTTCCTGTCGTAAAAAATACTTTAAAACTTGACATGTTGCACACACATGTCACTTAAAATATTTTTTGATGTGCCATTAGTTGCCATATGTACCTTGGACTACATTTGTTGGTCTTGAAATCAACCTTTTTACCCTTCTTTTCTCCTGTCGTCTTTTGTTTTCTTTCCTCTGCGTGACATGTCGCTTCTCAATGTACGGCGCTGTTTGGAATCTCATTTTTTTTACCCCTCATCCTCCGCTCTGCTCCCGTTTCGATGCATTTCATGTCTGGTTTTCTCTCCTCCACTCGCATTGCAACTGGTGCTTTTACTCTCAATGTCGCTGGGGCTCTTGTTCTTGTCTTGTCTCGCCCTTTCTCTCTTTCTGTCTCTGGTTCTTGCATTCTTTCTTTCCCTCCCCATTTGTCCGCTCTCTCTTTACCATCCTCTACTTTACTCGACGTGTTTTGTCTTTGAATTTGTGGTTCGTTCTTTTTATTTGCTTTATTTCACTTTTTGTGTAGGGCAGTAGTTCGGTCAGTGGAAGTCCCGTCCCCTCAACCTCGGGGACCAGTACGCCACGGCGAGGTCGCCGGCAGTTGCCTCAGACCCCGGCAACCCCGCGGCCCCACGTCACTTACTCCCCTGTAGTCCGTAAGGCCATGCCCGCACCTTCTGGGGGCCCACAGGGCCGACCCCCGGCCCCAGCGCCTCGCCGCTTTTCTCCAGAACCTCCCCAAGGCCAGGGTCCTCCCCCCGCCGGCCTTCCGTTGGCCCACCGCCAGGGTCATCATCCCCCGCCTCGCTGGGGAGACACAGGTGGAGGTAGTGGCTCCATGGAAGGGGATGGCTGCTTCTACAACCAGGACTACCAGGACTTTGAGCCCCACCATGAACCACCGGCTTACGAGCCAGGCCCCATGCAGGGTGGAAACCCTCACCCACACGCCATGGCCAACCACCCACTGCCACCTCCCACACAACCGCAGCCACACAACCCCCATCCCCATCCTCCGCCACAGCCGCACCCTGCGAACAACCCCCATCCGCAGCCCAGTCGCACCTCACCCAGGACTGTGCACCACGCGCCTCCTCCTACCACCGCCCTGACCGGGCCAGTGCAGGGCCAGGTGCAGGCCGCTGCCCAGCGCCGCCTCCCCAATGGCTACCGATCCTCATCGCCTTCCACGCACGTCCACGGACCCCCGCATACGGGACCTCACAAGGTCCCCCCTCCAGCTGGGCATCCAAGGGGTCCTCGCAAGGGCCTGCATGAACCCTACAGTGAGACGGAGGACGACGACTGGTGCTAGCCTCCGGGGTAGGGGAGGGTGGGGCGTAAGGAGGACAAATAATTGTTAATCGGACCGAAAGAAGACGGGAAGCTCTGAGCCAGAGCACTGACTGCCAAAGGAAACCACGACTTGTCTTTCTTGTCTGTTCAATTTTTTCCTCTCCTCCACTGCTTCGTAGGGATGGTGGGCTAGATGAGGGGATGGGTGTCAGAGTGAAGGGATGAGGCAAAAATGCTGCTGCAGAATCTGGAGAAGCAGGTAGCCTAAGAGGAGGTAACAAACCACCTCCACGTTGCGCCGCTGGCATTGCTGCTGATCATCTCTTGATTCCGAACGAGGCCAATCTCAAAAATTCTAGTTTTTTTGTAAGGATGCAGGCAGCGGGAGCGACGGACACTAGTCTCTTGTGTCTTAAATTATGCCTCTGGCATTGAGTTATAGCCACTTACAAGATGTCAAAGAGTTGCGACTCGACAAAAGACACTTTAAAGTCAGAGACAAAAGAGCGACCACTATTTCTTTGTTTTTTTTTTGTTTTTTTTGCCTCATACAGCTAACTTCTGTTTGAGTTAGCCGCTAAACGAATCCAATCCAACCCTCCCAGCCACAAGTTGAATATTGATGAGTTTTATCATCTGTGTTTTTAAATAAGAATAAAACTGACGAAGGGCCGTCCGCCTGTATGAGGCGAGAAGGCCGAGTGGGTGGGAGAGTTGGGGAGAGAGTTGCAAAGGGTGGGGGGCGGGGGTTGACTGGTCCCGCCATGAAAATCTAGAGGACATGATGGTTGTGTTGGGGGGATGCTTACCCCCACCCCGTCGCTGGAGTAAACACCCCTTCCCTGAAACAATTCAATCGACCTCGAGCTACGGCCGACGAAAGAAGAGAAGCTTAAATGTGGAAACGGGTTTCAGAAACAAACAGAAAAAAATAAATAATAAAATGAACTGTTTTCTGCAGTATTTCTTCTTCTCTTCCTGCAGCTTCTTCTTCTTCTCCTCCTCCTCCTTCTTCTTCTTCTTCCTCCTTCTTCTCTTCTTCAAAACATTGAGGCTTGAATCTTCTGTTGCACCCCACACGGCTTCGTTTTCTAGACTTGCGGAGTTGTACACCCTACGGAATCCTGCATGAGTGATACAAAAAGAATACTAACAATAGCAACAATGAGAATCTTGTCTGTCTGTCTGCGCGAGGAGGGGAGGGGAGGGGGGGGCACTTTGTTCAGTCCTCGCCGCTGTGGTCTGTTCGGGGTTTCTCTCTTTTAGTTGCTTTCTGTTTCTCTTTCTCTCTCTCCCCTCTGAATGACATTCCTCTCTCTGTACACCTTTATTTAAACTGTGGGGAGACTGGATGGTTACACCTGGAGGGAACAAAACTTTTTCCTTGCTTGTCTACTGTCTGTTTTGTGCCAAATGCCTGCCACCGATACTGCTGGAATTGCACTTTTATTTTTATTTTTTTTCTAACTGAGGTCATAAGGCTAAAATGATGTAATGGGAAGCAGGGTATTTAAAAAAATATATATATTAATAATGGCGAATAAGTCTGACAAATCATCTCAAAGTCTTCCAGGGTTTGGGGTTAAAACAGAGGCATCGGAGAGAAAGAGACCAGTGGAAAGGAGAGAAACTCTTCATCTTTGTTTCTTTGTTACTGACTAAACCGATGACATAACTACTTGTACTGATCATGATGATCGTGAGAATGGGACCGATTCAGTGTTTTGTTAAATCTGTATTTATTTTGAGCTCAGATGGATCCTTTTTCCAACCCTGGGGCGGAGGACAAACCCGAATCAGAGACCAACGTAGTCAGCAAATCAGGGTTCTCGTCACCCACGGAGGTGAACTGACCCGAGAACCCAGCTGTAGGTTTTAACAGTGCGGACGTACGAGTCCACTCTCCTGCAGATGCAAAAGCAAGACTCCCGCCACCACCACCACTTGTGACCTTCGGGTGGCGCCAAATGTCAAACGGCGCCCCCCTGGTTTTTAATACATTCCCTTTCCTCTACTTTCCTGCCGGTGCACCACTAGTACAATCACCCCAATCATTCTCTCACTCGTAGCCTAACTCACCTGTGTGTCCCGCTTTTAAACGACTGCACTGCTCTGCGGCGCAGCTCAGGTGGGGTTGGAGAAAAGACGTCTGGGCCTCGTCGTGGTCCACCTTTGTTCCACGTCACCTCTGTGTAACTTTTTATTTCTGTCACCAACGCACACCACTGTCAGCCCCAGCATTTATTGCTATTATTTATTTTAATTAATCTAATCGACCTGCATTTTACCTGGAGGCCTATCACATGTTGACCAGAGAATGCTTTGAAAAAAAACAATAGACATTTTAAAATAGAGAAAAAAAAATACAACTGCCTATTAGTGTCTTTCCAGCCTCAGTGGAATGTCACAGACAAGTATTTTTCACTTCACTACACTCTAAATCAGAAAGCACACTAGGTATGTAGCTCCTGGTTGTGGCGTGTGGGAGTGGGTTTCTGTTGTGCGAGTGTGTGCGCACGGGTGAGTGTGTCCCTGATGACTTCCGGCGTTTTGCTTTCTGTTCTTTTCTCTGAAATCTTGAGATGTTTCAATCACGTCACCGTATCGACCTTCGATCGTGTTTGTGCGTGCATATATGTGTGTGTGTGTGTGCGTGGTGCGTGTGTGTGTGCGCGTGACGTCAGTAACCCCCACTTCCCTCCTCCCCGAACGACAAATGCAAAGGCCCAAAACGTTCACCACCTTCCATCTTTGTGTATATGCTGCAGTAAAATCCACTAACACGCTGATTAACCACACAAAGTCTTCAAAAAGCAATGTAAAGTCGCTACTGGGAGAAAAAAAAATATTTAAAAAAAATGTTTTGTTTTTTTTTAAGTACAAAAGATTAAAAAAAAAGAAGAAAAAAATATCTAGTTCCAGAAATGCATGTGCTATGTGCATGCCACACCGTGGGTTAAAAGTCATCTTCAGGACATAAAAAGAAAAAGCAGATTAATTAATTCAGAGGAATAATAATTAAAAAAAAAAAAAGATATATAGATAGATAGATGTTTTTAAAAAGCAATGTTTCCTTTTTTCCTTCTATTTTTGAGAACAAAAAAGGTTAAAAAAATCCAAAAAAAAAATCTAAAGAGTAAAAAACACAAAAAAGACTTTGAAAGTTCAAAGTCTTGGTTGTTTTCTTCTGTTACATGGAGTTGAGGCACAACACGACCATGTTCAGGACACCACGAAAAAAAAAAAGAAAGAACTGTTTTTAATTAAAAAAAAAAAAGATGATAATATATATACAAAGAAAAGAAAGTACAGTTCAGAAGATGACGATTGTCTTACTTTGTGTGGGAGTCAGGAGGTGCAGGAGCTAGCCAAATCTGATGATGTACTCATTCTAACTGGCTGTTGGACCTTTGAACTCTCACTCACTCCCTCCCTATTTTCTCTCTCTATCTCTCTGTCTCTCTCTAACTCTCTCTCTCTCTCACACTCTTACCTGTCGCACTCTCAACCAGTTTCACCGCTATTTCTACCAGTGCATTTTGTAATTCCAAACTGAATTCTTCCTAAAGAATAAAATCCAGAGAGAATGCACACTGCCTCGCCTTGTTTCTTCTTCTTCTTCTTCTTTAACTCTGTGTGTGTGTCTTCAGTTAGCGGGAAAAAAAAAATGCCACAGATTACATTTAAAGCTGCACTTGTATGTTTTTGGCCACATGGGGGCAGTAGAACCCACTTTAAAGACCTTCTGTCAGCTCCTTGGGGAAAGCTAATGGCTACGTCTGTCTTTCTGTTGTTTTGTTGCTTTAAAAAGCTCCTTTTTTTTATAGACATTTGAGACGTTTGAAAATGACATTTGAAAATGTGCGGAGATATGATTTAGTTTAAATATTTCGAAAAATGTTAAAGGAAAGAGGCAGCACAGTGGGCAGGTGGTTAGCACTGATGCCTCACCGCTAGAAGGTTGATCCATGGGGTCGGCTTGGCCTTTCTGTGTCTCCTAATGACAGCTGGGCTCCAACCCTCCGCAACCCAGGAACAAGTGGTTACAGAAGATGATTAAATGAATGAATGAATATTAAAGTGTATGGATAGTCATCTGCAAGATGTGCAATTAGACATTTGTGAACTGTTTCTCACTTAAATTGTCAATCTTTGTGTTCTGTTCCCTTTGGCACTGTATTTTTGAACTTCACTCCCTAGAGCGTCGCCAAACGGTGTCACTCTCCTGTTATCGCTGAATACTAAATTGGTTTGCGGCGGGAAAAATTCACGCGAAAGCCGTAGGAAAAAAGTAACAATAGCTCTGCAACAGCAAAACGCGCTTCTCGTATTGCCTGCGGCGCCCATGACGTTTTCACACTCTGAATCAAAAGCACATGATCGCACCAAGTGACTTCTCTGGAAATGACACCGTCCGACGTGCATGTCAGTATCCATAACAATAGATACGCTAGTTGGCCGTAGTAATCTTGATTTGAAACTCTATGCAGCTTCAAACGCAGGTGAGTTCAGGAAGGTGTCTGTAAACTCTGCGTAACCTCTCTGACAGGAAGATGCCTGCTAACATTAACCCTGATTTTCACATTAAGCAGCACTTACTCAGCAGGAGGTGCTATGTCTAAATGGGGATTTCTCATTCATTCATTCAGAAAAAAACACTAAAACCACCTGTGAAAGAAAAACCGCTGTGACGTCTGTTCATCAGCAATGGCAGCCTTTAAAATATTCTGTCCTTGTAGCTGTAAACTGAATATGGAAACTACAGGGCGGATAGAAGCTTTTCGGTTTATTTACTCAGTAAGTAAATAAAAAGAAGTGTGAAATATGTACATGTGTGTCATTTCCCGTTGTCATTTCCACCATATGCATGGTAGCGGTGCTGTACAGAGTGAAATGAGGCAACGTGGATCAACTGCTTCCTCCGAAATCAAGACATCTGAGTAGATGTTGTGAACAAGGGACAATTTCCTGTCCTTGTCCGGCCGTTGAGACACGTTGGGAACATAAAGAGGATCTGTTACCCTCACTATGTTGATTGGAAACACCTCTAAACAGATTGGAGGCCTATTAGCACAGAACTGACCTTGTAATCCTATAGGGTACACTTGTAATATTGGCTCATTTCCCCAAATTTTCTGCAGCATTTTTGGCTACTTTCACCATCTCTGTGAAAATCCACTTATGTTTAGAGCCATTATTTTAATGCACAAACTCTGAGAGACGCAAATAATTATAGGCCTCCCTGTTTTCGCGCTTTGCTTCGGAATCCACACGTATGCGTCGACGCAAGCAGTCACGCCGTACGTCAAGGAGCGCGGGCGGTGCTCGGACTGAAAGGGCCGTGTTCTGACATGAGAAGGTGAATGAGTGTATGAGCGTATGTTATGTGCATGACGTGTCTGTTTTCACAGGCATGTCCAGACGGTTCCGGCCGCTCCTCCCTTCCACCCCCTCCCACCCTCCCCTGCAGGCATGTGGAGGCAGACAAGGCGCTCTGGTTTCGCCTGAACAGTTGGGGCCTCGCGGGGGCACACACAGACACCCCCCCACCCCCTGCATTCCTTCTTCTGTTTTCTTGGGTTAACCCCCTTCCCCCAACACAAACACAGCCACTGGTGAATCCCTGCTGCACAACGCATGTTGCCTAACTTCCAGGACACATAACCTACTTTTAAAATAAGCTTATTTTGTAGTACGCCAATTGTGTGTTGCGTGAGAGATACTGACAGAGATGATGACTCAGTCGTATTCATATTTACATGGGTGAAGCATATAATGCATCATGCTCAAAGAAATGACTTGAATTCCAGCTAACTGAAGCAGAGACCGCAGCAATATACTTTTGTGCACAGCAACAGGACGCCAATTGTTCCCAGTGTTTGGCCAGTCAATGGCTTTACGGTCCCCCCCGCCCCCTCCTCGTCCTTTGGACACAATCTCCTGAATTGTCCACGCTTTTGTTCTGCAAATCAGCGTGGGGGGATGTGACACCGTGGGGGGAAGGAAGCAAACTTCTTCACACCCAGGCCAGCTTCCTGTCAAACACAAACCCCGCACTTTCACACTACAAATTCTTGCCCTGACTTTTGTTTTAGGATCCTGGCCTCGTTTACGTCCTCTGTGGTAGAAAAGATAGTTTGTGTGTTGAATGAAAGACAAACACCACTTCTGATTTAAGTACAAAAAAAACGTTTAATAAATACTGAGGTAGTTGCAGTCATTGAATGTTTTTACACTGGAACACATTTCCCATTTTCACTCAGCATGTAGACAGCATCAACATTGTGTTACATTTGCAGAACAACAACATTGAATAGACTTGGATGTGTGAATGTTCAGAAAGGCCGCCCCAAGGCTCCGTCTCTGCCTTTAGTTCCGCCTCTGGCCAGCTGAAGCCGCAACTAGGCCAAAAGTCACTGGGACTTTCACGCACCGACCGCGCCGCTTCCGTGATTCCTGGGACATGCCCAGACCTGTTCAGAGTCACATGTGGGGCTTTTGGTGGGGTGGAGGGGACACTTTCCCCAGCGTTCATCCAAACCCCCTACCCATGGAGTAAGCGTACCGGGGGCTCGTTCAGGCTCCCGGGGCCGTGTGGAAAACTTTCGCCCTCAATGAGCGCCGGCTTCAACACGCTGCAATGACTCTCTGGAGGGGGATGGGGGCAGGGGACTGTCCCAGGTCACTGCTGCACATCGCATAGTCCATCAAAACGGAGTTGACAATAATGTGCTGGGGCCCGTTTCCTTGTTCGAGTTTTGCTTTCTTACAGGGCAGAAAGTCCGGCTCGGCGGCCGCCTTGCCGCGCCTTTTCCTCGTGTGCTGTGCCGGGACAGTCGGACACACGTTCTCCTTGTCTTGTGAGCTGGTGATCGCCACGCGACGCGGCTCCGTGGATGAACCCACGGACCCGTCTCTAGTGGACGTCCGGGCTGGAGGGTTGGCACCAGAAGCGGGGCTCTGGAGCTCGACCCGCGCGCCGGCGGGGTCCGCGGTCACCTCAGCCGCCGAGTGTCCTTGCGCGCATTCCGACGCGACGATTTCCTCCGTCGCCTGCGCCGCGTGGTACATGTCTCGAGCGGATTTCATCACCAGAGTCAAGAGGAGGCTCCGGTGGAGACGGAGACCCCCTCTCTGGGTGCGGGAGCTGTACAGTTTCCCCAGAGCGACGACCATGATCCTCTTGGCCTCGGCGCTGACCTCCATGTCACAGCTTGTTTTGAAACTAGTCCAGGACAAATAATCACTTCTTGAATTCCAGTCTCTCCCCCTGTGACTTCACGCACAGACACGCGCAGAGCGAACGCGGGACAGCTACTTATCACCTCGCTGACGTCACGCACGCAGCGTCATATGTTAGAGCCCCGCCCCCTCCGTGGCCCCACACTCCAGCAGGCGCACGACGGCGGGTTAGGCAACAAATATCCAGGTCAAAATTCATACAAGAGACTAAAAATACTCCACTACGAAGAAAAGCTCTGCAGGGGAACATCTAATCAAGTCAAGATGAAGATGTGAGAGCTGCAAATGTATTTAGTATTAAAGAAATTAAAGGTTAATAACAGCTGGACCTAGTTTAGACGACTTTATACAGTTTTATATACAGCAGGTAAATTATAATAATCCCACAAAACTCTGCTTATACAAAAGTCATATCCTGAGTTAATCTTTACACTTATGTACCAAACATTTCGTGCAAGAATCACCAATCCTCCAATCTCTGATTTCTTCTCTCTTGCTATCCATGCACCACTGCTGTATAGGGGCAATCTGTGTTGTCACTGTCACCTTTAGGTGAATTTAAATGTAAGATTCAAGGTTTTTATTGTCATGTGAATGATAAATACAGCAGTTTAAACCATTAAATGCAATTCTTAATTTGCAAATCTCCCTTACAGTCAAAACAATAGAAGGAATATAAAACCTACGAAGAAGAAAATGTATTTATAAAAAGGTGCAAGAGAAATCTGTTTAATTAAACGCAGATTATGAACTGCTCAGGAGGAAATGAATTGGACTGAATTGTTGTGTATTCACGTATGCTATATGCAAAGACGACAAAGTTGAATCTATTCTAATAAATTAAAGAATCTATTTTACTTAACTCGAGAGAAACTGAATCATTTCTGCATTTACTGAAATAAAACCACGTGTGAAGCTGAGATCTGAAATGTGACACAGACGACACACGGCCGTTTATAAGGAGCCAAAGAGGTCGTGAGCAGCTGGTTTCATCTCTGTGTGCTGTAAACGTGTTAAGCTGTCCGCTATCCGCTAACCTTCACGATGATACGACGTAGTGCAGGACTCTTGTGTTAGAAAGCATTTGTTTTCTCTAGTGAGCTTAAGTATGACATTGAATAAACTACTTCAAATATGTGTCACATAAGTGCAGGGCTACTGTAACTTAAGCCAAACACTAACAATCTATCAAACTATTATTCATCTTTGCTTGCTGTGAAGTCATTTATCTCAGAAAGTAACAAGAGCTACATAAACAGGTCACTTCACGCAGACAGCTCTGGACTTTGGACTCTTCTATCTCTCAGTAGTTTTCCAAAGCAAACGCCCTCGTCTTTGCACAGCTTTAGTCCCGTCGCATTGTGACTCAGGTTTTAATGGCACACGATGTTTGGTTGTTAGTCCAGTGGCTTTAATAGCGATCGGACATTTAAAGCCCAGTGAGGTTGAGTGTTATTAAGTCATTCAAGTAGCATGTGTAGTAGGCCTGAAATATGCCTGAATGGGAAAAATGTTTGTAGCAACATCTCAGAACTGAAGCGGTTCTGGGCTGAGGAAAGGGCTAACATTTCTCCAAGCGACTGTAGACGACAGATCAGCGGTTACGGGAAACATTTAGCTTCTGTTATTTCTGCACAAGGGCCGAAAACAATGTGACTAACAGTGTGAAAACCATTAGAAGCAGGTTGGTAGAGTATTAATAAATTAAAGTGTTCAGCGAAACACTAAACAGGAGTTAAACCATCTTTAAACTTTCATATTTGAGTCATTTGTTGTGCTGTTGCATGTAAGCCTGCCATGTTGCGATAATAAAGATGTAAACTCTTTTTCTGTGAGCTTTTACGTTCGGCGAGAGGAGGCAAGTTTAGCTTGACTTGTGAAAACACATCTGAAAATTCACAGCGTTTTTAAATGTGACTCCCAAACGCACGAATTTCAAACCCGACTACAGTGTCTGATGAGCGAAAGAACTGAGCACAAAGATAAGTGGAAGCTATTTTTAGCCAGCCTTGCACCTGGGATGCATTCCACGCCTCTGCTTATTTGGAACAGACAAGAAAGGCGGCCTATTAACTGTCTCCGAGCTTCTCTTCCATTCTCACCCATCCCCCCAGTGAGCCGCTTCCTTTTGCAGGAAAAAAGAAAACGAGAGGAGGGGGGGAGGTTAACAGACAGATGCCCATATAAAGCACATCCTGCGCTTGTGGCCTGTGCAGAGGAAAACCCATGACGCGAGTGGGAGCCCTGGTTTCCTGCAGCCATTTAAAGTAACAGTGGTGAGGTTTGCGTCAGGGCTCTCTGCTTCCCTGAGACCATATTTGGGCATAAGAATCCATTCCTTCAGGTGGCAAGGTGACCAGAAACGGCTCAATGTTATTTTAAAACATTTATGACGTGGTACATTAAATAAAACATCAAAATAAGAACAGAATCATTTAACTCCAGTTTAAATGCCCACGCACGCTCACTCATACAAGGAATTTGTCTTGGTATTTTTGTGCAAGAAACATAAACAGAGTCTGGATTCAAACTGAAAAAATGAATTTTACAGATGTGTGCATGCTTCGTGCACTGACAAACAAAGCGCCTTAACGTAAGGCGTAGACCCAGGTTGTGTGTGCGTTAATGCAGCGTGTCCCAGCAGATTTTATCTTTTGAAGAAAGACAGGAAGAGAGGCTTTTCCCCCCCGAGCTATCCCGTTCTGCCAGAGGAATGTGTGGCATGCAGACGGTTGTTTCTCTTGTGACTGCAGTTTAATAAAACATCAGCTACAGGGAATAATAGGTCTAACACGCAGTCACCATCGGCAGGAATTCATTTAAACAGATTCGATGTGAGTGAAAAGAAAAGGGAATCTTTGTCCTGACAAGTATGCAAATAATTTCAAACTTATTTTCCTCGTTTTTTGTTGGCAGCTTCTGTGAGTGTTTGCTTTGTTGTTACATTTTCTTCCTGCGGCTTCCTGTTCCCTTTTTTGAAAATTTGCACAATCTGCAAGTTAACTTTCTCGTCTTGGAGGGAAATTGTTTTGTTTCACTTTTGTGCTCTGCAACAAAATGCCAGGCCAGTGTGTGAGGAAACGGCGCCATCTTGTGGTAGTTTGGCGCAATTTAACCAAAATGGTAGGGAACATCTTCTGCACACGAAGGACCGACGAGCACGCAGATATCCACGCTGTCCTTCCACTTCCACAGACTGCATGCAGTGTCTAAAAGGCGGATTTAACATTTCAGGCAATACTGACTCTGCGACAGCTTCTCTGAAATATATCAAGATATAGTTATATATTGTTTATACACTTTCTTCCTTTAACTTCCTGTTGCTGTTTTGAACTTCTGCACACACTTTTGCACAAGTTTCTTATCGACAGACGTAGAAGGAAACTGAGCTCGGCAGCAAAATGCCAGGCCCGTATGTGAGGAAACGGCGCCCACTTGTGGTAGTTTTGCGCAATTGAACCAAAACGGTGGGGAAGGGAGCTACAACATCTTCTGCACAGGAAGGACTGACAAGCACGCAGATATTCAGACTGCATGCAGAGTCTAAAGAGGGGATTTAACATTTCAGGCAATATTGATTCTGCAACTTTTTTTGCAGAATCAATTTCTGGAGAATGCGCAGAAGAAGGGTTATTTATTTAATTGGGCTGTTTCCCTTGTGACTGCACTCTGATAAAACATCGGCTTCAGAAAATAATAGGTTTAACACACAGTCAATATTGGCAGGAATAAGTTAAAACAGGTACGATGTGAGTGAGAAGAAAATTAAATTCTTATTTTGGTACCTGTAGGCAAATGATTCCGAACTTATTTTCCTCATTTTAAGTCGATACCTTCTGCCCAAGATATACCAATATATTATATATTATTTATTAGGTTTTCTTCCATTAACTTCCTGTTTTGAACCTTTGCACAAAGTTAAGTTAAAATGCCACCCAGTGTGTGGTGAAACGGCGCCATCTTGTGGCAATTTAGTGTAATTGAACCAATCCACTCTCCGTTAACCTTCATGATGACACGACGTAGTGCAGGACTCCTGTGTTAGAAGACGTTTGTTTTCACTAGTGAGTGTACTTAGCGTATCCTCAGTATTAAAGTAGAATAAACTTCTTCAAATATGTGTCGAGTTCAGTTTGAGCCAAACACTATAACAATTTATCAAACTATTATTCATCTTTGCTTGTTATGAAGTCATTTCTCTCAGAAAGTAACAGTCCAGGCTGGTATGTGATGAAACGGCGCCCTCTTGTGGTAATTCTGTGCAACTGAACCAAAATGGTGGCGAAGGGAGCCACAACATCTTCTGCACATGAAGAACTCACAAGCACGCATGCAGACTGCATGCAGTATCTAAAGTGGGGATTTAACATTTTCAGGGAGTCACTCAGTTTCTCATTTTTTTTTATTTTTCTAAAGTTTGGAAAAAAGTGTCTCCATATGCACATGTCCTGGTTTACATCAATGTGATTTGTAACAGCCGCTCTTGACTCTGCAACTTTTAAAGTTTCTGGAGAATGCACAGGAGGAGGTTTGTTTTTAATTGGTTGGGATTTTATTACAGTGGAGACATTAGGAGACAAAGTAAAGTGATGGCATGTTACTGGAGTCAAATTCCTTGTATGTGTACTTGGCCATTACAGTTTTTCTCAGTTGCTTTGGTGCTTTTCTCAGATCAGAATGAAAGTTCTCATAACTATTAGTTCAACCTCCACAACATTGAGTCATTTGTGCTCATCATCGTAGCAGTTTCTCATTCCTTTGAACAAATTGCAAATGCTTTTAGACATTTATCAGTTACTTTCATACAATTCTCTGCTGTTTTATAACATTATCATTTGCTTATGTCATGTCAGTCAAAATGAAACATACTCATTTCATTGCTTGAGTCATCACATACAAAATTGTTGAACTAGTTGTCAAAATCTGTCAGGCTAATTTCATACATTCCTTTATCATTTTTTTTTTTTTTTCCCTGAAAATGTAAATTCAACAATTGCTCTCAGGTGAACTTCAGTTTTCACTCATGAGGAGGTGTGTGAAGCATTAGTTGTAACCAGTGACAAGCCACTGGTCCACAGTCACTCAGAGCTGAATCCCATGAACCCTCACTTGGAGTCCTGCAGAGGGTGGATTCACCACTCAAGGTGATACTTTCCTCGTTGCCTTGCAAAGGAAAACATTTGCTGTGATGTAGATGAAAATATGTGACCAGACTGAGAAAAACTGTATGTTCAGTTTACAGTAATATGTTATATTGTTTACATTTGTGCACAGTTCTACCAAAATGGTATTTCTTATGTTTGTTCTAAATAAGTTTTTTTTTTTTTTTTGGCACAGTGCTGTAGAATTGCAAAGAGCATATGCAGTAAGTATGTCACAATGAAAACATGACAAAGCCATTTGACTGTCTTGTTCATAAACAATGGTGTCAGGACTATTATTTTGATGACACAGACAGTTTCATTGACATGAATACTTGCTTTTGAGGAATCAACTATTAATTTTGAGCAAGTGACTCACTTTTGCAGGTTATCCACTAGGTTTTGCACTTTGTACTAATTGTTCTGAGAAATGCACTAACTGTTCTGAAAACTTTCATTCTGATCTGAGAAATGCACCAAAGCGACTGAGAAAAACTGTAAAGCTGATTATGATTCCAATTCTTCAGTAAAGAGGTGAAACAGATGACAGTCCATGTGAAGTTCATCTGGTCACCCTGAAGTCCAGAATGTTTTAGTATTTGCTCCTCTTTTTGATAAATGCATGCACTTAAGCTGGCATGTGTATGCAACACGTGTTATTAATTCAAACAAAAATATAAATTAAACTCATCTGATAGCTCATGGGCAAATTCTTTTTCTGCAATTAACCCATCCGTTGGTACAAACCGCCCACAGCTCCTCCCTCCTGCAAACCATCTCCGCCTAGGATTGCGTTCCTATCCGCCCCACCAATGCAGCGACAAAATTCACAAATGTTCACCGAGAAGGAGACTGGCGATTGATTTTAGGGCTGCCCCTGACCCTCCTCCACATCGAAGCTAACCGTGGGGAGAGGGTCCCCACTGTGAAATTCCTTTGGAGTTACATGTAAGAGGTTTTATCTAGGAGGACACCTCAGCAGTGACTCAGAAAGAATAAACCAGAGAGGCTGCGTTGTACCGTTCCAGCCTCCAGAGTGTGCTGGTGTACTCCTTTACTGGGTCATAAGGTCACCTAAAAAGATTACTGGCTGCCCCCTACTGTGCTGTCGCTGTATGGCATTGCCAAGTCTTACGGCCTCTCCAGGATCAGAAACTTCCTCAGCAACCCACCTTACAGTTTCTATCAGTGATCAGTCCGGATATTCACCTCCCATATGAGCCACTAACCTTCCCCAGCCTCTAATCAATATGTGCATCATGTTTAACTTCATCCCTCATACTCATTACTTAACACAATCTGCTCTGTATGACTTCAGTCTTTCTTTTTTATTTATTTATTTGTTGTGCAGGCAACTGAACAATGACAGCAAAGGCGTGAATCTCAGCCACTAGTGCAGCACCCAGGGAGCAGCTCCGGTTCCCAGGTGTTTGCTCAGGTCGCCTCAGCCGTGGACAATATTCCACAGAGCATCTTCGTGTCCATGTTTCTAAGATGTGGAAGAAAGTCAGCACTCCTTAACCTTCTTCTTCTTAGAGGTGTGTTTGTTTGCTGTTATTAGGCCGGTGCAGCATGAATCCTTCTCCACAAAGACGGGTGGAGCATGTCTCTGAGGAATGAAGGTGCTGCTTCTCCTTGGTCGGGGTGGAGTCCGTCCACTGCAGGTGTTCAGCTCCAGACTTGAGTTTTGCGGCAGCATGGTCCACTCTGGTGATATCTTCTATCTTGTTGCACTCCTTACACACACCCTTCTGCCACTGATCTCTCATCTGAATTATCCGCCGTGTAATGCTGCTGTAACTTACCGCAGACCAAGAGTTTGTCCTCGTTTCTCTCCTGACCCTTCTCGACGGCAGTTAAGTTGTTTCTCCTTTCTCCTGTCAAAGCATTACTTATTGATCTTCTGGTGAAGTGGGGACTAAATATTGCCAGTGTCCCAAATATCTGTTCTTTTAATAATTGGTTTGTATGACTTACAGTCTCCTGTAGCCTGAGAAATGTTAAGCCGACAAAAATCACACTAATTGGGATCACGTTTCAAGCCACTTACAAAATTTCCTGTTAGTTCCGTTTCGTAATCCACTAACGTTTGAGAAAAATATGTGATGATTCGTTTGCCTACTGCGGCGCAGACGTAACCACTCATTAAATGCGTGGCAAGTAGACACAAAACCAGCCGAAAGCTCCTCGGAGGAAAATTGTGAGGCAGCTATGGAGCTATAAACATCAATTTTCTAGTCTGATTGGGAGCTCACAAAAGCTGATTTCTTGGATACAGTTCATTATGCGGTGCAGGAAAGTTGGTTTACAATGCTCGCGGTGAACCTCTTCAGGTGGAGGAAATTCACGCTCTTTACTTAAGTGTCACCGTCTAAAAGGTCTTTGTGCACTCTCATCCACGGGATTTTCCGCACAGTGCCATCATGATGGGCTTTTGGCGCTGGGTGGTGCACTAACAAAGGGAACTGAAGAGGCCACGATTTGGGCGTTCTCTTTCGAAACGCTCAAAGAGGTCAAGCATGCAAAGAAAAAGACAACAGTGTTGACAGCAGCTGCTGATCCGATACATCACACGCCGAGCCTTTCCAAGTTCATCTGAACCGCAATCAATGACACAAGCCAAGATTGTGCAATATTAAACAGTGAAGCGACGCCAGAGATACAGAAAAAAACAAAAAAGATTTTAAGACGCATATTTACTGTGTGCTAAATATAGGTTAAATAGGTCAAGTAAAACCACATTTTCTTGATGTAAGTTTAAGATTGTGCGACACAAAACGCCTCATTTCCCTTTTTTATGCATCGCCGGGTGTTTGTTCTGTCACAGAGGTGAATATGAAACATTCCAGTGATTCGTGACCGTGTCTGTATCAAGGGCGAAAGCAAAACTACAGCCAAATGAAGGCAGAGACAACTGATCATGATGCATGAAAAAACTTGTCATACATGGCAGCTTCCAGGTGTGAACACTATGAGGAACGTTCAAGCATGAGCATGCATACTTGGTCTTGTGTTTATGGAAATTCGCCGCTGCCAGTAAATTGCATTAAAAAGGTTTGCATTTCTACACAGATCTGAAAGAGCTGAGGTTTTTTTTCTTTAATTCAATTTTGATATTGATTTTCAGGCAGTAAGAGGAGTTTTTATCGCTTTTAATGAAATTCTGGTTTAAATCAATCAATTATAAAACACCAGACGGCACTTTTTAAAACTTTTTTTGAGGATTAAACTCTTAAAATGACACATAAAAAGACCAGGCAACCAACAAAGGAGACGGAAAGAAAAGTACTCGGACAGAAGTTGTTACAAATCTTTTATTAAGATATTCATTATTTAATCCATTTCGTCATTTTCTCTATGATTTGTATTTATTTATTTTACAGTCGTTAATGTGCAATTACCTTTGATAATGTCGGGTCACAGTTACAGGGCTTTCACGAAGTTATTGGCACTTGGAACACAGAAAGAAGAGGATGAGCAGTACAGGAGGTCCAGTGGCGCTACGGGGTTACAGAGGCCAAGGAGCAGGGGCAAAGACGTGGGGCCGACCAGTAACTTGCACGGGCCGTGGAGAAGCTGCTGTTTCTGGGTAAATATATACCTCATGCTGCGAGTGCACGACAAACAATCTGACCTCTATGTGTGCGTCTATATATAATATACATTATTTACCTATATACTCATATTTATATATGTACGGTTTGGTGACAAAAGGTTCCCCATGCCATGCCACACCTCATCCATTCAAGTGTGTAGGTCTACGTGATGTGCGAAGTGTAAACACGTGAATTATAGTTTGCTTCGGGGGAGGGTGGAAAAAGAAAAGGGAAAAAAGAAAGCTTTCCTTTCTCGAATAAACACACAAGTAAAACGCAGACACGCTCACAAACCCGTTGAAGATGAAGAACTGTGCAAGTAGGTTGTGAGTGAGGGACTTTTTTTTTTTTTTGTTTGACGAGACATTTACTAAGTTTGGCCCTGAAAGCTGACTGTAGGTAAAGCCCCTGACATGTACCATTATCAACACTTACTTCCACTTCAACTGATTGCAACAGCAGCTCTGGACTAGGACACTCTGACTAACAGTCAATGGTGCAATGGTGGACATTTCTGAATTTGGAGTTTCCTTAGAGTCAGCGGCGAGAATGACTCAAAAGACTAGACTACGAATCATTCACGACTAACATGATGAATTCTGAGCTTCAAAATCTTTATTTTATGTATTTTTTTTTTGGTGCAGACTCTCTGCCTTTTCAAATGACGAATCTTCTCTGCAACATGTGATAAAACGTTTCAGCTGATTACCTTCAGCGCACCTGGCAGACTTTCTGTATTGTCAAAAAAAACAAAACAGTGCGAAACAAAAACTCCTGCTAAACAAATTAAAGATGCAGACCTAATATTCAGCTGACGTGCCTAATCTGCTGCTTTGCCTCTCTCAGAAACACACGAATAAACTTGTGGAAGTGAAACACGACACCAGCTGCACAAAGGGACAGGAAGCACAACAGTCTTCAAAAGGTACTGGAGAGGTATGTGGGGGAGGTGCTCGTGTGGCATCTACAGTCAAATGCAAATCTGAGGTTTCTTTTGTTATTGCCCTTCCTGAATACTCACACGGTACTGCATTTTTGTTCTGACAGCGTATCACCCACCTAAAAGTCAAGTCTGTAATTTTAAACAGTAATGAGAACCGGTTGCGCCATAATGGTCAGACTGGGGGCAGTTTCAGACCCAATAGGAAGCATGAATCCCTTTCCTGGTTGTATCTGAACCCGCCACTCCAGACCAGAACCTGAAAAGTTGAGAATAATGCATCCCCTGTATTGACCCGTGTCTAGGGTTCAACGTGCATCATAGATTTTCTAGCAAACACCAACTTTCACATAAAAAAAAAAAAAAAAAAAAGGTCAGTTGTCGACACATCCAGCAACAAAAAGGAAGAACACTTGGGATTTAACTCAACAGTCTTCTTAATTATTTACAGTAGAAGTTTGTGCCACCTCCAGACGAGAAACAGGCATGTGAGGGGAGTAAAATAATAATCCACCTACGGGGGTTTGATTGCTACACAACATTTCTCAAAAGGTGCATGAACCATTGGTTCTTCTCATTAAGGTGCAGAAACCGCCACTCTACTGGAACGCTTATGGAAAGGTGCAAAATCATTTCAGATTCCAAAAGAAAGAAAAGAACAAAAAACAAAACAATTTCCAGATTAAAGAGGTGGTGCATTAGAAACACGAATAAACCACATACACATCTGCACGTTGCTTTCTTTCAAATTTCCTTTCACACACACAGACAGTACCATGGAACCTGTTCGCCTTAGACCTTCCAGATTCTCCTCTTTGATTTCATTTAAAAAGGCACATTCCAATATGTTCTATTTACTTCCTGTAACTTTGAATTCGTTTTAAAGCCAAAATCCAGCCCAGGCTGTCAGATCAGTGTAACCTTTAAATTGTGGGTCGGTTTTTTCTTGAAAAGGAGGCGACCATTGCAGGTTCAGAACCCGATAAGGAAAAGGTTCTCAGGGACACAGTCAAGCCAGCTGAAACAGTCTTATTGTTCCTTTTAAAGCCTGGCGAACAGAAGATGAAATGCGTCAAAATATAGCAGTTTAACTGCTCATTTCATCACGTTCGCTGTGAAATGAAGATAAAAATAAATGACCTGCAATAAGACTAATTTATTACACTCCTGCAAAAATAGCTCTTTTCCTTGTTTGACAAGACCTCTTTCATTAAAAGCTGAATATGGATTTTAAAACAATCCCTCTCGCTCTCTTCCCTCACACCGTTCTAGGCATGGGCACTTGTATAAATATAGTTTGACTTCTAAAAATATGACCATCTTTATAATCACCCGTTACCCTTCGGTTTTCTTTACAATCATCTTAGTAAAAAGCTTTCCCCGTTCTCTCTGGATCACTTTTTTTCAGTTCGCAGACTGACAAACCCGCTAGAAATTTAGAAAACAGAGAACATTACAGATGAGATATATTCGTATAAGACACGGCACAGTGGAACACTCAGGTGAGATTCTCTGGTCTCGAGAAAGGTGAGGTGGGTTGAAGAATACTCGCGGGGTGATGAGTGGAAGATGCGAGGGGAGGAAGAGCAGGTAGTGTTAATTCATTTTTAATAACGTTTTAGATTTTGTTTCCTTTCCCCGAGGCTGGAATACAAGTTGTCAGGCTTGCATAGAGAAAAATGCCACCGACACTTACATTCAATAAACTCTGTCCATCCAGCCATCCATCCATTCCTTCCTCCTCAGTCTGCACCGGGAACTCCCCCCCACCACCTGCACCTCAGGGAATGTATTTAATATGCAACAGTGGATGCGCTTACACACCTTAAAAAGACAAGGGGAGGCAGAGGGCAGCCGGGGGAAAACCCTCGTACGCTCTCCCTTTCCTCGACTAACCCCATTATGCAGTCATAAAGCAAAGGTTTAAGTTTTCACGTCCTGGTTACATTAGGGCATCAACCGTCGACCCTAGCAGTGTAGTATAGACAGTCAAGATGTGAGAGATCAGCGTGGGCCAAAAAGTGAGGAGGCAAGCACAACTGGGGAATACTGGCATGTGCGTCACCAAAATTCAGCCTCCCCCCCCCGGACACAAAGTTCAAAACAGCGGCGCTCCGTCCCCGCCCACACCCGGTAGCGATTCACCTGAGGAGCCTCCACTCGACTCCATGCCAGCACCGCCGGTCGCCTCCAAAGAGGCGGGGTCGAAGGACGCGTCGGCCCCCAGGGCGTCGTCTTCCGTCTTGACGCCGTCGGGGAGGAACGCGGTGTAGGCGTCGCTCTCGGCCATCAGTAGCTTTAGCTTGGGTATCCAGCTCTTGCGGACGACGCGGCGGGCGTTGGTGCACATGTCGGCCGCGATGGCGTTCATCTCGCTCTCTTTGAAGCTGGTGGCAAAGTTCTGGCAATAAACTGAGGGAGAAACCGTAAAAGTTAGACGGATCGCACTTTATGCTGCTGCTACAACTAACAAGAGGATCTGGTGACTCTGAAACAAGAATTTCCAATGTGTCTGGACTGTTGGTTTAAGCACAAATGGCCAATAAAGAACCTTGAACCTTGAACAGAACCAAGCTGAGACAAAGGTAACTGGTTTTGTAGCGTTTTATCCAAGTACCTTCTTCACTGTTGGGTTAGGGTTTGAATGGGAACATCTGTAGGTGGTGTCCACCTAAAACTCATGGCTAGGATCTGTTGACGACCAGATTCTTAAATGTAATTGGAGGAATTGGTTTTGATCCTGTATTCCTGTTCCAATGAATGGTTCGCCAAAGAACTATTAATGACTCCAGACTCCAAGTTGCTCATAAGCTTGGATTTCAAGTCCAGTTGCCCTTGTTTCAGCTTGTTTTTTTGGACGTACCACGACCTGGACAAATGAGAAACTTCAACAACTAAGCAACTAAGTTCCTTAAAACGCTACCCTTACATCTTTGGATATACGATGGTCTGTATGCGGCCTTATTCTCTAAACATTTTCTTGGTCCCTCCACTTAAAACAGCCGCAACAATCAGTGCAATGTGGCATGAATTAACATCTGTGGTCATTTAATCTATTTTTATGCCTTTATTGGACAAACCAGCAGAGACAGGGAGCTATGGGTGAGAGACAAGGGACGAAATGCAGGAAATGGTGTATCTGTTTTAATTTGCCCTGTGCAATTAATTTGCTCTTATCAGTCAACTGATTTCCCTTCTTCGTCCTCCCCTGCTTATTTGCCCAGACGCATTTATTTTCATCTTTCCTCTTTACATTTTCTTTTTCTGCCTTTCTGCTTCTTTATGCAAATGAGCGCCAGCTGTCATGTTAAAGCGAAACAATGACCTCAGGACACAATTTGAATGACAGACTGTCTCATTTGCATAATTCTAATTAAGGTTAGCGCCACGAGTTTGGGGGGAAATGTTCTTCTTCACTTTTGTGAGGTGACTGGCATCTGTCTCTTATATGAAGTGATTATAAGTTGGGTTCAGGATCGAGACCATGTCGTCGTATTCCCCAGGCTTAGAGTACTAGTGCTTGTGCAGTAACTCATGTATAACACTGTTACTTGTACAATGACATCAACCACATACCTCGCCAGTAGCAGTAATTTTACTTTTTTGAATTTCATCTGATCTACCTTATATTTTTTATATATCTTAACATATGTTATTTTACTTTGTCTCCTTGCAACTGTCACTTTATGGAAGCAACTGCAACAAAACCTCGAGTTCTTTGAAGGATCAATAAAGTATTCTGATTCTGAGTTTTGATAAAGAGGTGCCTTCACTTCTCTCTCTGATCATCTTTGGTTTACAGGCAGTTATTTTAGGGTTAGGGTTGGAGCTGGCTTTTAACAGAATTACATCAGAGTTAGCCTTTCGCATCAAACTCTGCCAGGAGATTGTTAAAGACAACATTTTGGACTGAAGGAGGTTCAAGAATAAACATATAAGAGGTCAGGTTATTTTTCAAGGATTGTTGCTGCTCTGTAACTGCAAGTAGAGCAGCTCACGCAGACCTCTTAAAATATGTAGTACTCCCATTTTGATAATGAGACGTAGGGAAATTCAAATTTCTTTCAAATGTCTTAAAAAATAAAATCTTAATCTGCTTGTATGTGTCCAGATAATACAGTAATAGGGTATATCTCCATGGTGTGGCTGAGGATGAATGTTGCTATCTAGTGGCAGCTGTGAGTTACTATCCCACCATTAGGCTGCAAATATTTCATGCTTTTTTTCCCCCTCTGTGCTCTCGAGTATGAATGCACAATATGCTGATGCACAATTTGAATGCGTCCCCTCTATCTGTACCCGGCGCGGCGAGCAAATTGTTTGCATGCTTGTGGCCAAACACCCACGTAGAGACCAAACTTGTTCGCTCACATTTGACCGCATGGAGCACTCTGTTGTCCAGGGGCTTGCGGCTCGGGTCGTTGGTGGACGAGCGGATCCCGGTTCCACAGCTGTTGGCCAGAGTGTTCCTGGAGAATCGGAACAAGAGTGAGTGAGCAAAGAACAGAGGAAGACAAAAATAGACGATTTATCTCTCGTATTTCAACAGATAAAAAGGACGAAACAAATTTATACATTAAACCTATTTCTAACTTCACATGAGACGCTTGCATAAATAGACCCGGTGGAAGGAACGGACCTGTCAAAGAAGGCGGCCAGCAGCCTCCTCAGCAGCACCTTGTGTCTGGTCCCGGCGCTCACGTGACAGTTCATTAGCTGAGCTCGCGATATATACACTGAAGTACCTGCAGAGAAGAACGGCAGCATTCTGTGACATATCTGCTCAGCTTTGTGGATCATGTGCGGCACTGATAAAAGACTTGGCTTTCCTTTGCTGGAGAGAAGAATTTGTTTATTGAGAGACAACTGATTCATATCACAGTGCAGCTGTAGGTGGGAGTGACAAGGCCTTGCTCATAGCTTGAGACTGGATTTCGCTTTTGGTCTGTGTTAAATTTCTTTTTCTCTTTGCTTTCTTTTAAAATTGATTCATCTTCATTTCGCATCTCAATCACAAATCCCGACAGATAATCGTTCTTTTTCTTAGATTTCTGGCTTTTAATTTAGTTATTAATCCTTTCTTCATTCTCTCTCTCTCTCTCTCTCTCTCTCTCTCTCTCGTTCTCTCCTTTTCTGTGTCACATGCACACAGCAGAACAAAGTGAAAGGTGTAACCCGGCCCAGACGTTGTCACAGGCTGTCCTTGACATCAACACAATGAGTCACATGTGAAATACGCCGCTGCATGCCAATGCCAAGCCCAGTGGCATTGAGGACAGCGTCCTCCAAATACTCCTATACGTATCAGTGCTATTTTGCTTTGTCCTGCCTAGATCGCATGATTGAGGTTAACTTGGGTCACTGTCAAATGATTGCTTTAAAGTTTTTTTTAAATCATTTTCAAGATGAACTTTACAGCAAAGATTAAAAAGAACAGGGTGCTAACAATCATAACATATTTTAAGTACAGCAAAATAGCGGTGTGGCTTTAAAGGCAATCGGTAAAATATTAAAATCGATTCCACTTAAGTCAACAAGGCAGTGAAACCTGCTCAGCTGCATTGAAAGTGTAGCTGAAAGTTGCGCTAGACTTTTTCGTCATTTTGACTGACAGGGTCACAGAAATCCCGTCATAATCTATTTTTGTACCCGTCACTTTAATTTTTTAAATTGATAATAAATACATATTCAATAGCATTTCATTTTCTTTAAAGTTTAATTAACTTTAAGTACTTTTTTCAGAACAGTATTGACTTTAAACGGTAACAAAAACAACAACAACAAAAGTTTCGGCTGTCGACACGTCTTGTCCGTACTCGGAACGGGACTGCTAGCGTAAACAGCTCTTAGGCGATACCGTAGTGTTGAAGTGCTTTGGTGGTACGCAAATACCATGTTGGTAGCCATTAGCTGCATAGACGTAGACATATGGTTAGCCAATCACTCTAATCGGTGTACCAGGAAATCGTGCCGCGACCAAAGTTCCACAATGTTTGGAACGCAAACTGCGATGAGAGACAAGACACGACCCCTAGTTAGGATTCATATATAAATATAACCAAGCCTGAGGCTGGATGTTTGACATTGTGTAGACCGGTATATAAGCCTGTTTTGTAACTCCCCATACGGATTTCATTATGGGGCATGTTTCAACCGATGAAGAGAAAATAAAATACTTCTGCATGCAATTAGATAATCCACCGAGCAATCAGAGCCAAACACAGTGTGTGTGACACAAAAGCATGTGAACTTGCATAGTCGGGACTTGACAACTCTGAAGTTCAGACTCGGGAGGATGGATGGAACAGCAGAGTACTTTATGATGTTCGTAAAGTGCATTCTGGGATATGTGGACGCCCAGTGTCAACACAAATTTCCGCCCGTTGCATCCTTGATAAAACAAGAGCACATACTTTACTTCATATACATGTACTTTGAATTGTAACAGCGCTTGGGCAGTGATTGGCGAACCCAAGTACATCCAAACCATTTGACTGGCACGGCAGATCTTTGCTAGGGCACAATCATCTCCCAAGTGAAGTGACTCCAGAGCACCTGTGCCCCACAAACAAGTTGTGGGCATGGGTAGTTGGGGTTGGCTTCCATGCTACCAGTACCCAAATCATTGTTGTACAATTGAGTAGACTTTAGAAGACCATCAAATTAAAGCACCTTACTTCATTAAATTTAAGTTTAAGTCCAGTATGTAACAAGGACACCTGGAAGTTTCATCCAAGTAGCTCCTTCAATTCTAAAAGTGGTAGAACTTGTGGGGAGTTGGGGTTTAAATACACGCATCTGTGGGCGTTACTCGTCATGGGTTTCGTCAAGCGCACTCATACCTGAGACTAACTCTAGTTTCTCAGCAGGGTCTCCTTCTTCGTACAGTTTGGGATGACAGCGGTTGCCGATTTGAGCGATGAGTTCTGCGGGAAGACACGTGAGATCTCGGCCTCGCATCCGACCCCGTGTCTCTGTGTGGTCTGGCAGAGCCTCGACACGCTCACCTGCAGCTGGGCAAACACAATACGGCGGAATGAGAGTAAGCCCAGATCAGATGAGAAGCACAAGTAAAAATGTCTCTGGCCCTTTACCTGTAGCTCCCATGTTGAGCATGCTGTACATGGTATACATGTTGCAGATTTGCCTGTACTGCTCCTCAGCACATTCATCCGTCCCCTCTTCTTCTTCTTCATCATCGTGGTAGCTGATGGGTGAGTCACTAGCGTAGGTACTCAGGGTGCCGGGGCTGGCACCTTCTGACAAGCCGAGCCCTGATGCAGAGCTCCCGTTGGTGCTGCCGCTAACCCCGCCGCCAGCCGCCACACCCGCCAGACCGGTGGTGGTGGCACCCATACCCATGGTCAGGCCGAGGGCTCCGGGGCTCTGGATGGCGCTTCCCCGCACCGCCTCCTGGGAATAACGCGCTGCCTTCCTGGCGCCTCCCCCTCCTCCACCTGAGCCTAACCCGCTGCCGTCCCGGCTGCTCCCGCCCTCCCACAGCCGCTTGGCTACGGGAGTGCAGACCACAGAATAAGGAGTGGCTGCTTCTGGTTGGCTCGCTGGCTGCTCCGTCTTCACTCTCGATACCAGAGGTAGTGGCGTCAGGCAGGAGGCGGGCCGGGCTGCGCTGTTACTGGTCTGTGTTACAGGGCTCTGCGGCTCAGACGGTGGGGCCTCTTCTGCATGAAGGCCCTGGGAGTCACAACTAGGGGAAGATACCTGGAAACAGACGCATAGATCAACTTTATTCAGTAAACGCGAACCACCATACAGCATACAGTATCCAAGTGTTGGACAGTCTATCACCTCTACAACCTCTACGTCAACCTCTTAGTCTTGGTTTGACTGCGTTGGCTTCATTCAAACCAAACCCAAACTGCACAGACTGTGCTCCGTTATTGGAAGATATCTGGTTACGACGTAGACGTCAGTACCAACACAGCTATAGAGGATGATCCTTCAAATGCTCTTGTTCGAGTAGGTTCCTTCAAGCTGTGCCTGTACCGAAAGCTAGCAGTCAATTTATTTTGCCATCTGTCTATGGATTTATGTTTCTCCATGGCACTCTGACAGTAGCAACATGTATTCTGCTCATGTTGCGAATTTAGATTTGAGCAATCCAACTCTAATTTGGAACAACCTTGTAAAAACTGCAGTTGATTTTTGCTCTCCAGACTTTCAACAGGTCGAAAATAGATCTGGACTGGAAGGATTAGCAAAACCTGATCAAGATCTCTACCAGTAAGATGCCATGGCAATTAATGGGTTAAGTTTCTGGGGTTATTGCACATTGCAAGTATGATTTCTCTTTTTTTAATATGCCCCAGCTATTATACTTTTAGTACTCTTCCAAATTATTCTGCTTTACCTTGAGGAAGAATTCCGTGCCCTTTTCCATGATCTGTTGGATCTGCAGGAAGCCTGCAGTGTACATGAGGAGGAACTGGTCCCCTACGGTCATGCTGAGGCGGCCTGTGTAGCAGAAAGCCAAAATCTGCTGGAAGCTGTGGGGCTGCACAGCCGGTGGGAGCTCCACTACGGCTGGGCTGTTATCATTGCTGCTGCCACCTCCGCCGTTGCCGCTGTTGCTGAACAGGTCCCGGAAATAAGAACTGCTGGCAGCCAGAACAGCTCGGTGAGCCTGAGGTGAAAGAAGATGTGTTGTTCTTTTAGAACTTTTGAGATGTTGAGATTAGTTTAAGATGAGAATCATTTAAATGAGATGGAATGGTACAAAATACTTATACCTTCCTTTGTGTTCCTAACCACAATGAAACTGTTTAAAACTGGCAAAAGTATAAATCAAATTAAGTAAAACGCCTAGGATATTGTGTCAGCTCTTCTTGGGCTACTTAAATTGTACAGATTAGGCGACACTTTCCATTGGCTTTTAATGTCATTATGAAACAAACATAATACAGAAAGTATAAGACCGTTTATCAGAACGAGAAGCTAGCAAAGGGGTTTGTTTTAGCCTGAAAGCCAGACCATCTTCTCCACCCACAATGTTTTTGTGGAGGAAAGTTGGTCTGGAGTCTCTCCGTCACGAATTCCTCTGGCAAACGTCTGATGTGGCGGTGGACAGAAGAGCAACGGCGACGTAGTCATACACGTCATCTGAGCGCTGTGGAATTAAATTTGTTCACAACAAAATGGTTCTGACTGGTTGTAGGACTATCTAGCAGCGTTCAGGGGTGATTTTGTTTTCTCTCTGGGCAGGCTAGATGTCTTTTACTTGCGATTAAAGCATTTCAGTGCCTGTTTACAACAGTAACTTTAGATGAGAGTGGAAAAAGAGACATCCAATTCTGATATTGCGACATTTTCCAAAAGGCAATAATCCAACTGAAATTACATTCCAAGACTACAACAATCTAACTAATGACCATGCATCTAAACCACTTGGGAAAACCTGTAAACTGCATCAGGACTGGAGGTTGAATGATACACGGTTACTAAAACAAGCTATAAAAAGTTACATGTCACAACATGAATGTCAAAGAGCCCTTATTTTTCTCTGTTGAGCAGAAAGACTGTATCAAGGGTCACAGGGCTGACTGACGCCCAGTTTCAACCTTGACTTTTCATCCAAATTCCAAAAAAAAAAGCAGCAATGTTTCATAAGCACCTTGAAGGCATGGCCCTTGACCACCACGGAGACATCGCAGTAGAGGCCCTGCAGCCGCTGCTCATTCAGACACTCTAAAACGTTGTTGCCGAAGTTCGGGATCGCCATCTGTAGGGTCTGGGCCATGGTGCGCCTAGGCACACCACCAAAGGGTCTAGTTGGGAAAGAAAAGCAGGGAGGGGGTTAATAAATTACTTCAACATGATGGGTATTAAAAACTAGATCAAGTGGGCTTGGAAGTAGCAGGCTGCTGCTTTTTTTTTTAGGTCACCGCATACAACGCCGCACTTGGGTTAATTTGGGCAACGCTATAGTCGTCTTACGCAGCTTACAGAGATGAATGTCCATCTTGTCAAGTCTCCTGGCTCAAATATTAATCTATGATAATTGTGGCTTGCATGAGTCACATCGCTTTATGAGGACAGAGTCATTCACAACAGGTTCTGGTTCATCCAGGTCAGGTATATCCAAAAGAAAACAAAAAAAACCAAGTAGCTTCTTCGGTTCTAAAAGACCGGTGAGGAGTTGGGGTTTTAACAAGAACATCTGTGGGTGTCACTGACTGAGAGACGACAAGGGCGGTCAAAGACCATGCCTTCAAGATCTTTCCGAACTGGAGAAGCTACTTACAGTAAATGAGGTATCTTCAAGAAACGCTTCAAGTCCTGTTGCCTTCGTTTTAACTTGTTTTTTTTTTTTGGAAATGGCAAAAAAACTGTTTTATCTCGAGCTGTTAGGTGTGAGAAGGGTTTCAGCAGGCAATGTGAGGAGAAGGAGGAGGAGGAGGTGTAATGTAACAAGGCTATGCTAAAAGACAGAAAGCTCAAACAGACCTAAAACAAAACAGGTGAGGAATGTCAGACTTTAATGTTGACACAATAAAACGGCTTTGTATGACCGTTACGCCAAATTACCACCTCCCACAAAAAACAAAAAAAAAGGCCTCTACTGGAGAGGAGAGTGGTCCTGAACAAGAATTATATCCCTTGGCGTACCAAGTTGACATGGGCCACAAATACGTCTTCAATTATGGTCTTACTGAGGGCGCTTGGCAGGCTCGCATGACGCCTACGTTTAAAAGTTTTGTTGAAACTTCCACGGATAATCTACATTGCATTAATCCTACACTTCAGCCCTGCGCTGGTTGTTATTGCCAGGGGAGCGCTAAGTAAAAGCCTTTTTATTTTCTGTCTTGCGCGAGCTATAAAACCCCGCGCCCTCAGATAACTGGGTCATGTTCTGTTATTCTATGTGCGAGAGCGTGTGTGGCCTAAACAAAAAACCACATAGCATGTTTCCATGCACTTCAGTCAACAGTCAAATGCAAACATACCCCCTTGCCCTGGTGCCTGTCTCTATATTTACGCCTGCCAATAAATTTAAATCAGCCACTTCACTCTATAGACATTATACCAGCTACTTTCTGTTTGAGGATTTTAGATGAATGCATGCCCTCATTCTACATAACACGTATGTGTACAGCCTCTGCACCTCAACCACTATTTTACCCAAACTTTTCACAACAAAAGCTACAACAGATGCACCGAGCAGCTCGTGTGGCATTCTGTTGCCCACAAACCTTTACTCAAAGCCACAGACTAGTCATAAGTAGTTTCCAATATGCAAAGACGTGGCCTGCAAGACGCAAAAGTGTGCATGCATGAGACATATCAGGTTCTCCCTGATACTAAACTGTAAGAAGCACACAACTGACTTCGGTGTGACTGACTGACGAGAGCCCGGAGCGAGCCACCCCATCATATCCAAAGCCTTGCATTTGGGCCCAAGCCAAGCTCCGGGGTAAAGAGAAACGCTCCCTTTGTCTCCGTCTCACTCAAGCTCCCTCTCCCTCATACTAAAACACAGATGCGCGCACACACAAACTCAAACAAACCCACAAAAGGCACACTGAGTCACACACACACAGACATGAGACAATACTGCCTGTTTACAGTTTGGCGAGCCGCAGTAAGCACACATAAAGACACACAAACACCGAGGGCTGGGTGTGTTTGCACAGTTTGCCCTGCACAGTGAGAGGGAATGTGACTGCGTGTGTTTGTGTGGACATGTGTGTCTCTGTGTGCACTAAGGAGGGGCCACGGGGGCCTGCAGAGATGAGAGGGATCATCCCGGGCCCTTATTCCGTTTAATATATAGAGTGCAGCAGTGAAACTCACCCGAGCTCACCCCGCGGCTTAAACTCTCACACCGACCAGCCTGGAGAGGAAAGTAGGTCAAACATACAACACACTTAAGACTTTCCTGAGTAAGCCTCGGGAACATTTCGCCTGCATTTAAAGGGCTTACGTTATGTTTTGATGGGCCCGCTTTCGTTTCAGAACTTCTTAATTTGTCTGAGCACTTTCCAGTTAATCCGGTTCCGCCGCTGAAAAAACACAGCGAAGGGCTTTCAGAATGATTACTGTGGAGTCACTGGTGCAGCTGGCACACAATGCATTCCCTCTATAGGCATTTCCTGGTTCTCATGTGCCCATGCCTGCACGGCCCTGCTGCTCCCATCAAGTCAAGACACACACACACATATATACACATGTATAAATATACATATATAGGCCTTGAATTGTCTTGTATAAAAAGGAGACTCTGAATGTCACAGCTGCAGGACAGGCTGAACTTTCAAACTCCATATTTATACATCTTTACGCACGCCTCATGAGCACAGAGCGCCTTTGTGCGGATTCTGTAGGATAATGTGGCACAGATAAGGAGCACTTTAACGCACAGGGATGACTTTCCGCGTTCCAGCCTAGAGGGGAGAGGAAGAGGGAAGAGGGAGGGGGAGACTCCATGGATGCATAAGAGGGAGAGGGAGAGAGGGGGGCGCAGGATGGCAGCAAACCCCGGTGATACCCGGCTGAAGGCGACGGTGTGGTTCTGTTTACGTGCCGCCAAATGGCATCAATTCAGAGCAGCTTTCAGCGGACCCAGGCGGCGGCGGCGGCGGCTCGCCTCTCGTTTCCACCGCGGCTGACAGCGCGTAAATGTTTGATGCCCTCACCCATCCGCAGCGGGCCTATAACGGGGGAGGAGGCGGCTAACGGCTAATGCTAACGACACTGCTTAAACATCTTTTTTTCTTTTTTTTGGGCGCACCGCCATCCACTCCAGCTCGCACAATGTCAAGCATTTCCGCAAACGGCGAAGCGCGACACACACGTATTAAACGAGACACTTACTGGCTGGGGCGGACGAGGCGGCCGTGCTGCGACAATGCCGGTTGCCAAAAAGCCCCGAACGTCGCTCACTTAAATATTTTGGTGATGGGGGAAATCGCTCCCCCTGCCATTCTCCATTCTACCGACATCAACAGGTCATCCCAGGACACGCAGCAGCAGCTGAGGGCGAGCCAGACGGAACCAGTGCGGCACGGAGCGGAGGGGGTGGGGGGGGAGAGGGAGGTGGGAGCACAACAAGGCACAGTTCTTTGCAACCGGCGTGCACGAGGGGCTGCCGAAAAAAAAGAAAGAAAGAAAAAAAAGCCCACACCTGACTGTAGTTGTGTATTTTGTGAGCAGCGCAAAGTAAGAGATAAAAACACTCCGGTGTTGTTATATTTCAGTTTTGATGAGGTTAAAGGAAGTTTGGATTGTGCCAACCTGGACGCGTCCCTCACTTGTCCCAAACTCTAATTGTCCCGTAGGAAATCTGCTGACTCGCTCCTTCTCCAAACCTAAATAAATGGGAATACATAAGCCCACATCACCCCTTCCTCCTCCTCCTCCTCCTCCTCCTTCTCCTCCTCCTCCTCCTCCTGCTGCTGTACCGCCGGTGGTGGATCCTCAGACGACCCCGACGGGACGCCTCGCACGGCGGCAGACAACACACACACCTCACCTTCCCTCACTCGCCGGGAAGCCGATGCGGATCGCTGGCTGCTTAAATCGGGAGACCGTGCGCTCCCTTTCCTCGTTTTCCCTGACTCCGGGCAGCCATTCAGTGCGAGCGAGTCGCCGATAGCAGAGCCATCGAGGGCGGCGCGGTATCCCAGGGGATTGCGGAGCGCAGAGCCACTGATCGCGCGGAACGGCGGAGCAGGAAGACGAGCATGACGCGCTCGTCATTCAGTCGCATGATCGTTTCGAGCGCAGCCTCAATTTGGGGGAGACCTATCCCGCGGCGTGGACTGCTTGCGCATTGGCACAACAGAATCAGCAGCGGCTGCTCGCGAGGAGAAACGGCGTCTCTCTCTCTCTCTCCTTTTTTTTCTCTTCTCTCTCCCCGTATATGGGAGATAGAATTGGGGAAAAGTAGGCCGAGTGTGTTTAACTTGGATGAACTCGGTGCGCGCATATAAAGTAGGGATAAAGCCGCGCCCTAGCTGGCTGTAAACAAGCGAATGCCTATGTACAAAATGCAGGGAGCTGTGACACCAGTCATACCCACACAAGACACGAGGACCTGCTCCACAGTTTAAATGACTTGGCCTTGGAGAACACATTCAGATAGATAGATAGATAGATAGATAGATAGATAGATAGATAGATAGATAGATAGATAGATAGATAGATAGATAGATAGATAGATAGATAGATAGGGGCCATTCAGTAGCATCATTACACAGAGAGGGGAGGCCTTGGAGTCAGCATATAACCCAAAATATATGCAGTATACTAGAATATAGACACCGATCAGCCACAACATTGTGACCACTGATGGGAGAAGTAAATAACATTGGCCATCTTGTGACAGTTCAGTGTTCTGCTGAGAAACCTTTGGACCTGGCATTCAAATCATTGGTGTGGATGTTACTTTGACATGTAGCACCCACCTAGATCAGACCAGACCAGACCAGGCACCGCCGCCCCATAGCAATGACAGCCTGACCCACACAAGAAACGCTTTAGGAACAACTCAAAGAACATGAAGTACAGCAGGGGATGTTGACCTGGCCTCCAAGTTCACTAGACTAACTCTTTTGGCAGCAACTTGGGAATATTATGAAGGTGGTCATAATGTTATGCCTGATCTGTGTATATATATAAACATGGAGATGAACGTATGTGGTAAAAAAAAACGTATAAACATTGTGCACAGTGTATAGTGATAGACACATATAGGGCAAATTGCGTGCGTAAGTATACAATACATACAGTATGTGACTGTGCAAAGTATGGACATGTGATGTACTGTGTGTTGGCTTTGTCCCGCTTTATCATGAACCCGATCATCTATGTGGACTCTGTGGTTTTATTTACCTGAGACAGTAAGGAGCAGACACTCGACCATCCTACACATTTCATGTAGGATGCCAGCAGTAAACACGCGGACGCAGAAATTCCATCTGTGGAGCTGTGGTTTCATAGCATGTCATCATGCATTGCAGCGACGACTGTAAATATGTCACATTAAAATTCCTGGAACGGAAGGAAGCCAAACACCGAATATATTGAGCACGCTAAAGAGTGTCAAGGGAAAACACACAAAGCACTGGGAACTGTTCATGTGTGCTTTTGTCAGGCATGTCACATGCAGGTGCTTTGCATCCTCTTTGGTACCTCTGTCATAGGCCTTTCCTGCAGCCTCCTGATGGTCAGCTTCAGTCTGTTCCAGTGCAGCTCAGTTAGACAGAGATCAGGGGTTTCATTTGGCTTTTCCTCATATTCATCCCGAAAATATCGATCTATCCATCTATCATCATCTGCTTATCTGGGGTCGGGCTGTTGCAGAAACAAGCTAAGAAGGGAATTCCAGATGTTCCTCTACCCAACACCAACCTCCAACTCTTCCTGGGGGATCCCTAAGTGTTCCCAGGCAAGTCAACATAAACTGGCCCACCCAACAAATTCTGGGTCTATCCGGGACGTCCTCCCAGGGAGATGCCGAGGAGGCGACCTCACCCAGAACCACCCGAAGCACGCATGTCCACCGAGCTCCTCGCCCTGAACCCCGGCCAGTCGAGCCCAGCCGACCGCCAGCCAGGGAGTCTCTCTGGCTCCGTATTCAAGGTCAGTGCTATGCTGGATGATGAAATGTCATCTAATGAGTGTTGATAGCTTTGGCTGAGAGCTCAGAATGCTCCTGTTGTAGCACTGCATTCATCCTGTCAGCATCTGTCACCCAGTGAAACCAAGAGTGAATGAGAGTGTGACAGTTCCACTGGCGACCGTGCCAGAACAGAAACACAGCCACGCTGGACAGACAAGCTGTTGGCTTTTTTTCCACATTTCTCAAGCATCTTAAATGAGGTTGATTTTTTTTTGTCTGTATTATATTTCTGGGTCCAGAAAGAGGTTTGCATCGTGTGAATCCTCTTATTTTTATTCATTTTCATTTTGACCATTATCAAGAAAGAATGCACGCTCACATCCTGGAGAGGTGCTTTTTTTTGTGATCGTCCAGTCATCCACACGACTTTTGGTTTACTTTTGCTTGCTTTCATTTCAAATGTTTCTGTTGTTTTTGTGACGGACGCGAGGTGGACTGTTGCAGACCGGCATGTTTTCAGTAACTCCTTTGACCGGGATGACCACGGCGGGGGAGGACTATAGAGCAGCTCCTAAGAAGTGAAGCCAAATCAAGTATAGCTCCCCCTGGTGACCGGCTGCAGTATAGGTAAGCTACACCCCCTCCATGTTAGTGGAGGAGTCTGGATGAGAAGCTTAAACACTAAAATACACGTCAAATCATTCTTTTTTCAAGGATGGTTTCTGTCATTTTAGGCAGTTAATATAATGCTGATGCATATCCTAGTGTCCGAGAAGTTTCGTTTTAGTTATTTGAGGCTATATAAAAAAGGATGTGACATCATAATCAACACAAGTTGCCATGCCAACCGTTCTGGTCCATAGAGAATTGAAAAAAGAAAAAGTACAATGTATAATCTAATATTTCCTTGTAAGTGTTGGAGGTAGATCAGAGTGTAGTATTAGGTGAAGGAAAACTGGAATGAGTCTGGAGGAAGTGTGGGCGGGGCATCGATATCCCAGCTCCGTGTGACGCCACTCTCGGACCGCACTGCGCAGACTCTGACTCCAAAGTCGCAAGGGAGTGAGCCTTTCCCGGATTTAACTGTGTATTAATCAGTGGTGGACAGTAACAAAGTAAATTTACTTGAGTACTGTACTTAAGTACAGTTTTTGCGTATCTGTACTTTACTTGAGTATTGTTTTTGGGGGATACTTTTACTTTCACTCCCCTACATTTGAAGGACAAATATTGTACTTTTTACTCCACTACATTTCTGTTGATGCTCTCCTCTTGTTACTCGCTACTCCCACCGAGCACCCGTGGCCTTATCTCAAACCCATGTTTGAGATTTTAGCCACAGAAAGTGATTTGTTTCAATTTAAATGTTTGTTGTGCTTACCGCGAACAAATTATATCAGGGCCTACAAGAACTCGTCTTCCAACATGAAAAAGCACGTCACGGTATGTAACGGAGCTACTGGTGTTAGCTAGCTTAATGTTAATTGTTGATGAACATTTTATACGTAATTGTTTGAGCTTGTGGAGAGAATGTAGTATTTCCTGAGATACTTTTTAAATATTTAATATTTAAATATTTTTTTAAGCAAATACTTTAGTACTTTACTTAAGTAAAAGCTTGACTAATCTACTTTTACTTGTTTTGGAGTGATATTTGACAGGAGTATCTGTACTTTTACTCAAGTAGTGGAGGTGTGTACTCTGTCCACCTCTGGTTTTAATTGAGATTTCAAATTTTTAATTTTCATTAACTTTTTATATATGTGCCTGTTTTAAAAATTGCAGATGTCTTTTGGCGCTTTCTGATTAACTGATTCATTTGAAAAATGCTTTAGAAATGATAAAGATCATTGCTTTTGTTGTCATTACCATTATACCATTATGTTGTTTAAAATAGAGGACAGGCCTGTGATAAAAGGAAGAATGACCAGACTCGGCTCACGGGGCACTTGCAACATGATCAGAAAGTACAGAGGGAGAGTGGTACAGTGAAAACCATAAGCTCAAAGACTAAGACAGATTGGATTACATTTGAACGGCGCACAGGAAGACAGTGATGTTGTTTCTGGTCCAAATTCAACTTCTCGAAATTATTTGATGGTGGAACCTGCCTCTCTAGTGGACTTTCAGCTTTGCTCACTAGAAAGTGACAGAGAAACCTTTTCTAGACAGAAGGGACATCAGGCAGTGAGGATCATTCCTGCTGACGGTGGTGAGCTCCACCCTGACCTCATCCCTGCGTGGATTTGTGTGTGTCATTGTTGCTTCCTTTTACTCTTGTCATAACTACTACAGCCACTAGAGGACACTGTGACTGTGACTGTGCCTCTTGCTCAAATGACACCACAGGTCATTTGGTCATGTCTGTGGCATAATGTTGCTGTTATGGTTGTTTTGTCTGTTTTTATATTTTCAAGAAACAGCAACATTTTGGAGACTGTGGGTTAAGATTGAGTAAGGATTTGTTCTTATGCATATATATTTAAATATATATATATTTCAGACAAAATTTATCCAACTGCTTAATAAATGTAAAATGGAGACGGTTGTAACTTTAGTCTACTCAGGGGTGGAGCATGTGAGCTTGGTCTCATGAAAGTATAGTTTTTTTTGTTAACAGTTTCTGTATGTAGAATTTGGGTGCACATGTATTTGGTTGCTTTTTTAACCAGTACCTTTACCACCCGTCCAATTTCTCTCCAAACTCTTTCAACTTGCCGTTGCGGTCACTTGTGGTCAGCATAAAAATACATATTTTTTAAATTAAATTCCTGTCCATGTATTCAACTCGATACAATCCTGTGGCTGCCACGGCATTGGTGTGACTTTCAAAGAAGTCGTGCAGATACAAAAATAGTAACAAATGAACGCATGCATCATTTTCATAGTCTCCCTATGTGCCACAAAAACTTACTTTGTGCCTTTTCTGTTGAATTAAAAGAAAAAAGTCTTAGCAAACTTCTTCTCACTTAATAACTGTTAGTTAAGATGTATTTTGCTTTCCTAATTTAACCTCACTTGTTGGTTCAGGTACCAGGACGTTGGGTTGCAACCTATCCCAGTCTGTACGGACACACAAACACAAAAAAGGTCAAGCAAGGACCTAGAGGGAGGGTTCTTGTCTTGGCATGAGTGGATAGGACCGTACGGGGGTGTCAGACAAGGAGACGCTCTCAGGCAGCCTCCTGGGCACGGTGCCCCGCTTCCCCATTCCCGGGCCCCTTGGCACTTAGGCTGGCAGCAGTGTGCTGTGACTCCATCCCAGCAACAGCGTCACAGATTTAGGCTGTCTGCCACAGGGTCCCCAGCCAATGGGGGCACATGCAGTGCCGAGCTAGCCAATGGTAAGCCCCGATGTGCTTGGTGTCATCCCTCCCAGATGTGAATTCCTATAAACCCACAAGGTACACATGCACACACGCTCAAACTCAAAGGCAGATTGTGCACACATTTCCATGACTGGAAAGGAGAGGCGTTACAAAAGGTCCCTGTGCTTTTAAGTGAATGTTGCTCTGTATCATACCAGTGCCATACTAAGTCAAGATCAGATCTGTCAGCATCTTTAAATTACTGTTCCACACAGAGGTGTCAGTGCAGCTGCTGCTCATGCTGCTTGGTGAACGTTGTCTCCTTCTTGTGGACAGTCTGGGTATTACAACTGTTTCTGTTCAGAAGTAGGCAACATTCAGAGAGAGTATACTGATTACAGCAAAACGTGTCTTCACTTGTTTTCTTGCGATCACAAGGTAAATTATGACAAACTGCTGTATTTAAAGCTTTATTTATTTAATGCAAGAATGTGTGGCATGATATGATAATGATTCAAAGCATTTCCGTTTCATTTATTTTTTTTGCATTTTTTACATCGCATCAACTAAACACACAGAAAAAAAATAGAAAAGATAATTGATAATAATGGAAAATAGAAAATTAATCGTTACATGTCATCAAAACTCGTCACATTTCCAGATAAAAACGATTGGCCCCCATCATTTAGTCTGAAAAGAAAAAAAAAGTCAAATATTTTATTCTAGCTACCTTGAATTAATTACACAGTCACATATTTGAATAACTGAATACAAAGCTGACTTTCAAATTGCAAAAACTCAGCAAATGAACTTCCTCTTACCTTCAATGTGGTTACAAAGACTCCAAAGATGATGGAGATGAGGAATAAAATGAGGAAAATGACAGCCATATACCAGGTTTCCACCCCCGTGAACTGACTCACATCAGCGTCCATGATTTTATCTATGAAATAACAACTGTCCAACTGATCTGTGGGAGAAATGAAATGAGATTCACAACATTTAGATGGGTCAGAAAAAGCAAAGAGATGATCTATTTCGCTGTAAAAAAAAAAAAAGTGAGGACGAATGGTTTAATCGGCACCTGGTGTGGATATATTCAGGGACAGGGTGGTGTTTACATGTGTCACCCTGCATGTGAGGCCCACCCCGGGCAAAGTGTCGATTTTGGAGAGACGGAGGTGGCTCTGGACAGTGAACTTTCCGTCTGGGCCTCTGTGGGGTTCACTAGTGTTGTAGTCCGAGAGTTCTGTGTCTCCATTGCGGAACCAAGTGATGTTAATGGATGCGGGGCTGAAGCCAGAGACCAGGCACGTGAGTTCATTAGTGCCCTGGAACAAGAGGGCCGCCGGTTTGCTGTAGGTCACCGAGGCTGAGGCAAATAATCACAATTGTTACTTAGACAAAGCTTCTTTAAAAAAAAAAAAAAACAACAACAACATAAAAATGCTAAATGCTCACCAAATACATCCTTTACTGTGCTTTCAAGAGAATTTACAGTCGACTCGTGCCTCACAACACAAGTATACGATGACGCTTTGTCCTCGTCTTTGGATACGTTTAGTCTGCTGTTCATTGAGTAAGTGCTGCTGCCTTTGTATATCCATGCAGGACTGTTGATGTAACGAGACGACGGGAGATTCTGGTTGTTCTCCTTCCAGAACACTATGATGTTAGATGGGAAAAATCCAGAAACTAGACAAGAAAGCGTGAGCTTGTCAGACAGCTCAGAGAGAGCTGGTTGAAATATCTTCACTGTAGGTACATGCACGTCTGGAAAAAACACACAAAAAACAGTGAATATGTATTGAATATTCTGGCGATTGAGTATTCTTCCACTTCCAGTTGTTTTTACTGCTGTAAACATTACTTGTGCTTTTGCTGATATGGTCTTCGTAGCCCCGGTTAGAGCATCGGTGCTTTCCTTCACAGGACACTCGTTTATATGCACGCCAGTCCTCTGCTGACACGTTGAGGAAGCTCTGCAGAGTCTCTGTCCCATTGCTGTGTCTCACCGGTGCCTCATCTTGGCCAGAATATGTGTTGCCATCTACTTTCCAGGTGATGGAGAAGTCACTGAGACGAGGGGCGACCAAAAGACAGCTAACAGTCACATGTCCCTGGTTCCGAAGCTGCTGCTGAAGTGTTGGTCCCTGAACATAGACCCCAGCTATCTGTGAGGATGCTGGAGTTACTGAAAATAGAAAAAACCACCATTTATTGACCAATTAAAGCAATTGTCTGTGATGGATAATTCATAGTGATTAAACAGAAACATCACTACATTATATTCATTTACCTGAACAGAGGCTGATTGTCTTTTCAACTTTCTTGCCCAGAGTCTTGTCTGATACTCTACAAGTGAACTCCGTACCAGTTTTCCACTCTGTTCTATCAACTGGAAATTCACTGGTTACGACCACACGTCCGTCTGCACCCATGCTGATGTCACTGGTTGATGGAGATCTTTGCTGGGACTCAGAGATCCATTGAATTTGAGGGTTGAAGCCCCATCCAGTGCAGAGGAGTTTCTGTGGTTCTGACTCTTGACTCGGGGCCAGAAGAAGTTCCATTGATGGGTCCACTAATGACGGAATAATCAATGCATTCATGACTCCATCTTCCCAAGATTAATAAAGCATGAAATAAAAAGATCACATGAGCTGTTATAGAAACAAATCTTATTCTTCTCACCAAAAATATTGCCAGTGGAGTTTGACTCTGTGCTGCTGGAGAAGCCTTGATTCACTTTGCAAGTGAAACTATTGCCTTTCACACGGTATGTTGAAGGGATCGAGAACTGTCGACTGATTGATTGGAGGCCCGAGGCTTCAGGAAGATGAACATAATCTCTTTCAGAAATGTCAGTGCCATTGGCCTGAAAGGTGATGTAGAGGTCACGTGATAAGAGCTGTTTGACGTCACAGACGAGCATAGCACTTGTTCCCCTCAGCACATCTGGAAGAAATCTCCTGATCTCTACTGTTGGAGCCTTAACTTCAGGTTCTGAATGATACAGAAAGAAAATGTGACAGAATTGAATCCTTCAGGTCCTCTGAGATCACAGAAATATCTGATGTTCAGTTTATGAAGCCGTCTCACCTGCAACAGGTACTGTCTTCTCAGTGGATGAGAAACACTTGTGTTCTGCTCTGCATGTTATAAATTTGAGTTGCTTCCATTCATCTGAGGAAACTGTCACATCACTGATGACATGAGTTGTGTTTGAATCCTGCCTCTCTTGGTTAGTTATTGTTTTGGAATCCATCAGCCAGGTCAGCTTGGCAGCAAAAACAGTGCGGACTGAACATGTTGCCTTCACTTCAGACTTCGTCATTACCATCTTGAAAGAGGGAATCTCCACATGAATAGAAGGAGCCATGTTTGAATAAGCTGTTGGTGAAAATACAAGAGACATGATAAAATAAAATCAAACCTTGTGGATGTTTTTACAAAGCTATCAATACTCATAGCAATGGTCACAGCAGTGAGATGATTCACTACACTGATTTTTACCTGAACAAAGGCTGATTGTCTTTTCAACTTTCTTGCCCAGAGTCTTGTCTGATACTCTACAAGTGAAGTCCTTTCCTGTTTTCCACACTGTGCGATCAACTGGAAGTTGACTGGTCACGACTACACGTCCGTCTGCACCCATGCTGATGTCAGTGGTTGATGGAGATCTTTGCTGGGACTCAGAGAACCATTGAATTTGAGGGTTGAAGCCCCATCCAGTGCAGAGGAGTTTCTGTGGTTCTGACTCTTGACTCGGGGCCAGAAGAAGTTCCATTGATGGGTCCACTAATGACAGGATAATCAATGCATTCATGACTCCATCTTCTCAAGATTAATAAAGCATGAAATAAAAAGATCACATGAGCTGTTATAGAAACAAATCTTATTCTTCTCACCAAAAATATTGCCAGTGGAGTTTGACTCTGTGCTGCTGGAGAAGCCTTGATTCACTTTGCAAGTGAAACTATTGCCTTTCACACGGTGTGTTGAAGGGATCGAGAACTGTCGACTGATTGATTGGAGGCCCGAGGCTTCAGGAAGATGAATATAATCTCTTTCAGAAATGTCAGTGCCATTGGCCTGAAAGGTGATGTAGAGGTCACGTGATGAGAGCTGTTTGACGTCACAGACGAGCATAGCACTTGTTCCTCTCAGCACATCTGGAAGAAATCTCCTGATCTCTACTGTTGGAGCCTTAACTTCAGGTTCTGAATGATACAGAAAGAAAATGTGACAGAATTGAATCCTTCAGGTCCTCTGAGATCACAGAAATATCTGATGTTCAGTTTGTAAAGCCGTCTCACCTGCAACAGGTACAGTCTTCTGAGCGGTTGAGAAACACTTGTGTTCTGCTCTGCATGTTATAAATTTGAGCTGTTTCCATTTATTTGAGGAAACTGTCACATCACTGATGACATGAGTTGTGTTTGATTCATGCCTCACTTGGTTACCAGTTGCTCTGGAATCCATCAGCCAGGTCAGCTTGGCAGCAAATACAGTGCGGATCAAACATGTTGCCTTCACTTCAGTCTTTGTCATTTCCGTCATGATGCTGGGAGTCTCAACATGAATAGAAGGAGCGGCGTTTGAATAAGCTGTTGGTGAAAATAGTAGAAACAAATAAGATGAAATCAGATCAAACTGCGTACCTGTTTTTGTAATGCTGTCAATACTCATAGCAATGGTCACAGCAGTGAGATGATTCACTACACTGATTTTTACCTGAACAAAGGCTGATTGTCTTTTCAACTTTCTTGCCCAGAGTCTTGTCTGATACTCTACAAGTGAAGACCTTCCCTGTTTTCCACTCTGTTCTATCAACTGGAAGTTGACTGGTTACGACCACACGTCCGTCTGCACCCATGCTGATGTCAGTGGTTGATGGAGATCTTTGCTGGGACTCAGAGATCCATTGAATTTGAGGGTTGAAGCCCCATCCAGTGCAGAGGAGTTTCTGTGGTTCTGACTCTTGACTCGGGGCCAGTAGAAGTTCCATTGATGGGTCCACTAATGACAGGATAATCAATGCATTCATGACTCCATCTTCCCAAGATTAATAAAGCATGAAATAAAAAGATCACATGAGCTGTTATAGAAACAAATCTTATTCTTCTCACCAAAAATATTGCCAGTGGAGTTTGACTCTGTGCTGCTGGAGAAGCCTTGATTCACTTTGCAGGTGAAACTATTGCCTTTCACACGGTGTGTTGAAGGGATCGAGAACTGTCGACTGATTGATTGGAGGCCCGAGGCTTCAGGAAGATGAATATAATCTCTTTCAGAAATGTCAGTGCCATTGGCCTGAAAGGTGATGTAGAGGTCACGTGATGAGAGCTGTTTGACGTCACAGACGAGCATAGCACTTGTTCCCCTCAGCACATCTGGAAGAAATCTCCTGATCTCTACTGTTGGAGCCTTAACTTCAGGTTCTGAATGATACAGAAAGAAAATGTGACAGAATTGAATCCTTCAGGTCCTCTGAGATCACAGAAATATCTGATGTTCAGTTTATGAAGCCGTCTCACCTGCAACAGGTACTGTCTTCTCAGTGGATGAGAGACACTTGTGTTCTGCTCTGCATGTTATAAATTTGAGCTGTTTCCATTTATTTGAGGAAACTGTCACATCACTGATGACATGAGTTGTGTTTGAATCATGCTTCACTTGGTTAGTTATTGTTTTGAAATCCATCAGCCAGGTCAGCTTGGCAGCAAATACAGTGTGGACTGAACATGTTGCCTTCACTTCAGACTTTGTCATTACCATCTTAAAGGAGGGAGTCTCCACATGAATAGAAGGAGCCATGTTTGAATAAGCTGTTGGTGAAAATACAAGAGACATGATAAAATAAAATCAAACCTTGTGGATGTTTTTACAAAGCTATCAATACTCATAGCAATGGTCACAGCAGTGAGATGATTCACTACACTGATTTTTACCTGAACAAAGGCTGATTGTCTCTTCAACATTCTTGCCCAGAGTCTTGTCTGATACTCTACAAGTGAAGTCCTTTCCTGTTTTCCACTCTGTGCGATCAACTGGAAGTTGACTGGTTACGACCACACGTCCGTCTGCACCCATGCTGATGTCAGTGGTTGATGGAGATCTTTGCTGGGACTCAGAGAACCATTGAATTTGAGGGTTGAAGCCCCATCCAGTGCAGAGGAGATTCTGTGGTTCTGACTCTTCACTCGGGGCCAGAAGAAGTTCCATTGATGGGTCCACTAAATAGTATGTCAAAATGATGTTAATGAATGACTCGGTTCAATTATCAGTCAGTTTAAGTAAAAATAAAAACAATAAGACATAATGACTTTTCAAAGCTATAGACGATGACTCTCACCAAAGATTTTGCCAGTGGAGTTTGACTCAGTTGTGACCAAGCCTTGATCGACTAGGCAGGTGAAACTCGTGTCATTATTCCAGTATTTTTCAGGAACGTCAAACTGTTGACTGATTGAATCGACTTTTGAGCCTTCAGGGAGATGAACAGGCACCTTGTCATGGATGACATCATTGTTAGCCTTAAGGGTGATGTAGAGGTCACGTGATGAGAGCTGTTTGACGTCACACTCGAGCACAGCACTTTTTCCCCTCATCAAATCTGGAAGAGATCTCCTGATCTCTACTGTTGGAGCCTTAACTGATGACACAGCAAGAGAACATGACAGAATTAAATCCTTCAGGTTCCCTGAGGTCACAGAGATATCTGATGTTCAGTTTATGAAGCCGTCTCACCTGCAACAGGTACTGTCTTCTCAGTGGTTGAGAAACACTTGTGTTCTGCTCTGCATGTTATAAATTTGAGCTGTTTCCATTTATTTGAGGAAACTGTCACATCACTGATGACATGAGTTGTGTTTGATTCCTGCTTCACTTGGTTACCAGTTGCTCTGGAATCCATCAGCCAGGTCAGCTTGGCAGCAAATACAGTGCGGATCAAACATGTTGCCTTCACTTCAGACTTTGTCATTTCCATCATGATGCTGGGAGTCTCCACATGAATAGAATCAGCGGCGTTTGAATAAGCTGTTGGTGAAAATAGAAGAAATAAATATGATGAAATAAGATCACACCGTGAAGCTGTCCATACTCATAGGGATTGTCACAGCAGTGAGATGATTCACTACACTGATTTTTACCTGAACAAAGGCTGATTGTCTTTTCAACATTCTTGCCCAGAGTCTTGTCTGATACTCTACAAGTGAAGTCCTTTCCTGTTTTCCACTCTGTGCGATCAACTGGAAGTTGACTGGTTACGACCACACGTCCGTCTGCACCCATGCTGATGTCATTGGTTGATGGAGATCTTTGCTGGGACTCAGAGAACCATTGAATTTGAGGGTTGAAGCCCCATCCAGTGCAGAGGAGTTTCTGTGGTTCTGACTCTTGACTCGGGGCCAGAAGAAGTTCCATTGATGGGTCCACTAAATAGTATGTCAAAATGATGTTAATGAATGACTCGGTTCAATTATCAGTCAGTTTAAGTAAAAATAAAAACAATAAGACATAATGACTTTTCAAAGCTATAGAAGACGACTCTCACCAAAGATATTGCCAGTGGAGTTTGACTCAGTTGTGACCAAGCCTTGATCGACTAGGCAGGTGAAACTCGTGTCATTATTCCAGTATTTTTCAGGAACGTCAAACTGTTGACTGATTGAATCGACTTTTGAGCCTTCAGGGAGATGAACAGGCACCTTGTCATGGATGACATCACTGTTAGCCTTAAGGGTGATGTAGAGGTCACGTGATGAGAGCTGTTTGACGTCACACTCGAGCACAGCACTTTTTCCCCTCATCAAATCTGGAAGAGATCTCCTGATCTCTACTGTTGGAGCCTTAACTGATGACACAGCAAGAGAACATGACAGAATTAAATCCTTCAGGTTCCCTGAGGTCACAGAGATATCTGATGTTCAGTTTATGAAGCCGTCTCACCTGCAACAGGTACTGTCTTCTCAGTGGTTGAGAAACACTTGTGTTCTGCTCTGCATGTTATAAATTTGAGCTGTTTCCATTTATTTGAGGAAACTGTCACATCACTGATGACATGAGTTGTGTTTGATTCCTGCTTCACTTGGTTACCAGTTGCTCTGGAATCCATCAGCCAGGTCAGCTTGGCAGCAAATACAGTGCGGATCAAACATGTTGCCTTCACTTCAGACTTTGTCATTTCCATCATGATGCTGGGAGTCTCCACATGAATAGAATCAGCGGCGTTTGAATAAGCTGTTGGTGAAAATAGAAGAAATAAATATGATGAAATAAGATCACACCGTGAAGCTGTCCATACTCATAGGGATTGTCACAGCAGTGAGATGATTCACTACACTGATTTTTACCTGAACAAAGGCTGATTGTCTTTTCAACATTCTTGCCCAGAGTCTTGTCTGATACTCTACAAGTGAAGACCTTCCCTGTTTTCCACTCTGTTCTATCAACTGGAAGTTGACTGGTTACGACCACACGTCCGTCTGCACCCATGCTGATGTCATTGGTTGATGGAGATCTTTGCTGGGACTCAGAGAACCATTGAATTTGAGGGTTGAAGCCCCATCCAGTGCAGAGGAGTTTCTGTGGTTCTGACTCTTGACTCGGGGCCAGTAGAAGTTCCATTGATGGGTCCACTAAATAGTATGTCAAAATGATGTTAATGAATGACTGAGTTCAATTATCAGTCAGTTTAAGTAAAAATAAAAACAATAAGACATAATGACTTTTCAAAACTATAGACTCTCACCAAAGATATTGCCAGTGGAGTTTGACTCAGTTGTGACCAAGCCTTGATCGACTAGGCAGGTGAAACTCGTGCCATTATTCCAGTATTTTTCAGGAACGTCAAACTGTTGACTGATTGAATCGACTTTTGAGCCTTCAGGGAGATGAACAGGCACCTTGTCATGGATGACATCATTGTTAGCCTTAAGGGTGATGTAGAGGTCACGTGATGAGAGCTGTTTGACGTCACACTCGAGCACAGCACTTTTTCCCCTCAGCAAATCTGGAAGAGATCTCCTGATCTCTACTGTTGGAGCCTTAACTGGTGACACAGCAAGAGAAAATGACAGAATTAAATCCTTCAGGTTCCCTGAGGTCACAGAGATATCTGATGTTCAGTTTATGAAGCCGTCTCACCTGCAACAGGTACTGTCTTCTCAGTGGTTGAGAAACACTTGTGTTCTGCTCTGCATGTTATAAATTTGAGCTGTTTCCATTTATTTGAGGAAACTGTCACATCACTGATGACATGAGTTGTGTTTGATTCATGCCTCACTTGGTTACCAGTTGCTCTGGAATCCATCAGCCAGGTCAGCTTGGCAGCAAATACAGTGCGGATCAAACATGTTGCCTTCACTTCAGTCTTTGTCATTTCCGTCATGATGCTGGGAGTCTCAACATGAATAGAAGGATAGACTGATGGAAATATTGTGTTATTCAGAATTGAAATTAAAGTTTTAAAGATATTTCTGCAAATCTGCGAGAGAGAAGCTACACACACTCACCTTGACATATACTTATTGTGTCTTTTAATTCACCGCTCTGGTGACTGGACTTGCATGTGAAACTTGAGCCCTTTTTCCACTTTTCGGCATCTGGCTCAACCTCGCTGCTGAAGGTGAACGTTTTCTCCGTTCCCTCGCCACTCTGCAGCTTCCTTTTGATCTCTGAGATGGTCAGAGCCTTCTCATCCTGTTGCCACTCAACTGTCAGCCTATCTGGATAGTATTCGCTCAGGGTGCAGATGAGTCTGACTCGTGAGCTGCCAATGTCGCCATCCCAAACAGCGTGTAGAGTGATGTTTGGAGAGACAACCCGTGGTTCTGAGATAGAACACAGATTACATTGATATAAAGATATTAAGATAAAAAAACAGCAAGATGATTTAATCAGTTATACATACCTTCTTGTCATGGTAAGTAACCATCTGTCTAGTCTGAGTTTTAAATGCCACAGATTTAGGCTAGGTGGCGTGCTTGTACTTTTACAGTATTCAGCGTTCTAGAGTTAGGCTGAAAGTCTGCTGCACAGACGTTAAGCATGACAGGGCAGAGTGATCAGAGCTAGCAGCAAGCGGAAGCCTTGAGAAACGCTCGGCTCCACAAACAGCGCCAAAATACAGAAGTGAAACAGCACAATGAGCAACCGAGCATGGCATGCGCCAGGTGTGAGGTGTGGTCATGCCAGTAAGAGCAACAGAGCACACACATTTGAATATCTCACGTCGGTTTACATGCATTATGAGTTCAGGCGCTTCTCATGACTTTGCCAAAGTTTCGTAAGAAAAGACTCAAAAGGCAGCCAACTGTAAAAACTGCAGATTTACATAATGAGTTGGGCTGTTGGCTCCAGGTGCTGAGGAAGTGATGTACATAACAATAGATAACAGTGCTGTAAGAACTGAGGGAGAAGATAAGAGAAGCATCAGTGTTCATCTTCATTTAAACATTTATTTCATTTTTCAAAAAAAGACAAAATGTTTTGTAATTAAAATAGCAAAGCAATGACAGTCGAGGCTACTTACATGATACTCAAAGTTTCAAAGAAAAATGCTTTTTTTTTTTGTTTGTTTTTTTGCCTTTGATTGTCAACTCTTCTTATATATTCCCCTTGTTTCACTTGATCTGGAAGAGATTAGAAAATACATGCATACACTTGCACCCTTTATATTTCCAGTAAAATTTTCTGTATTGATATACACATTACATTATTATTATTATTATTATTTAGTCACGATGACTTGATTCCTCATTTTTTTTAGCATATTTAAATCTGTACTCCTGCTAAATTTGCATATTTTTGTGATGTAAACAACAAAAGAAAAATCAGAATTTTTGTACCATAATTCTATACATTTCATATACAATACCAGTGAAAGCCAATGGGAAACATTTCAGGAATATATATATATATATAAACTGATCAGAAGACACATTTTTATTTGAAAAGTAGAGTGGGAATATATAAAATATAAATATAATAGTAATATAAAGTTGAGATGTGCCAAACTCACATAGTTTTATTCAAAAGTTGTTGCAATATAATTAAATGATGCTTCATCTAAGTATTAATTAAACTGGAGGAATATATATCTAGTTAAGTGTCTAAACAAAATATTTTTATGTATATATTTTTTTATCTTATTCTAACAGAGGTCAAGCAGTCACAGCTCAGCATATATTGAGAGGCAGTTCAGATCTAGTTCATTCGTGAGCATTAGCTTCTCTACTTTCACATGTTTTCTGCCCAGACCTGTGCATGTGTGAATGTATCGTTACCTTCAGAGCAGTGGTTCCGATGGAAAACAGCAGAGTGATGAGGAAGAGAAAGATGAAGGTGATGGCCGTCTTCCCCATGTTATCGTGTTCTCCCTCTGGGTCCTTGTTGCAGTGGCAGATCATATCAGGCCCTGGAAAAAGCATGTGAGACAATGTCCTCTAAGTTCTTAAATTCATTTCCTCTAATTGTAGAATGGATGTGTTGTACTGTTGATCCAAAAATACTGAAAGCAAGGGCAACTATTAAGGCATTTCATCCTTCAGCTGTAGTTCTTCTGCTTTCTGGATCTGTGGCAAAGCATCTTCAGTCCTGGATGACTGAGAACCTTCACAAACACAGTCTAGTGATGAATTACTTATCAGAGCTTCAACAAGGCTTAAAGGTTTTGCCCAACATCCCCCTAATGTTATTAAGTTACAGTGATCCTGACTTGCTTTTGAAGGACGCCGTTATTAGTGCTTGACTTGTGAACCATTTGAGTTGGACCTCAGACGATTATCTGTCACGCTGGGGGTGCAAGACCCAGTAGAGGAAACACAGGCACACAGACAAGTCACAGAAGCAGTGTTACTGCACTATGTGCAAATGTAGCCAGTGATTCATATAATTGAATGTGTCAGTGTCAGTGATGTGGTGCTCAGTGTAGTTTAGAGTTTCAGTGTATCATTGTTGTGTCATATGCAGACCTAGTTAGTGTTACATTACAGTGCAGACAACAAACGTGTAAAAACAAACACTGATTCAATAAAGACATGAACAATGCGACAGACACCGACAGAGTTGCTGTTTTTTTTTTTATTATTTTCAATCTGCTTTAAACACACACAAACACAATGTCATATGACAAGAAACACACATTAAACAAAAAACAACAGAAGACACAGCGACACACAGTCACATCTACTGGGCCTTGCACTTTTCAGGGACGTTCATGTTGAGGTTGACAATGTTGGTGTTTTCGAATGTTCTGTATCCAATGGACCTGATGATGGCTTTAGTTGTGTTGGCCACAGACTGGTGGTAGACTGCGCAGCTGTAAACCACATCAGTCTGCTGCCACTGTGTGAGGCTCATGGATAACTGGCCATAGGTGGAGAACAGCCCGTTGCTCTTTATGGGCTCTGTGGTATTGAAATCAAATGTTGAGTCTGGAACCTGGTCATCAACAAGCCAAGACACGAAAACCTCCTGAGGGTAGAAGTCTTTCACATAGCAAGTCAGGGTCACCTCACTTTTTCTAGTGTGTTCTACTGGAGGCAGCATGAACACTGAAGGACGCACAACCCGTCCTCCTGCAAAGCACGAGAGAACAATTAGACCCTGTATTATAACAGATTAAAAACTAGACACAGACAATACACAAAGACATAACGCTCTTCACATGTTTGAAGGCAGGGTCAGATGAACACACAATGACTGATGGTGGATGGTTGCTGAATAGTTTGCTCACCTGTAGACCGTACGTAATATCTCTTCTGTGGTTCCACCCAGTCCATGAGTTTAACAGAGCAGATGAATTTGGTCCCTGAAACCCATTCGTCATAAGTGATTGAAGTTGCACTGCTGTATGTGCCTGTCTTTACACTATCTTTCTTTTCATGAACTACATTTCTACCGTCGCTCTCCCACAACATCTCCTCAAATCTTCCGCTCTTTACCACCACTTGACAAGTAAGAGTTCCTTGTTTTTTGAGGAGCATTTCCTCGACTGTTGGGCCTATGATACTTATATCTGCATCGGACTCCGGACATGCGTTATTACCTGAGAAACAAAAAAAAAAAAAACAATTCATGAAGAGAACCTACATAGAAATGTGCAGAAATGTTTCAAAGTACAAGTTTACTCACATGGAATGTCTTTGATAACCGCAGTTGAATTTTTTTGTATCTGTACATCAGTGTCATTCTCCCCTTTCCCCTTGAACTGACACGTGAAGGGCGTATCGTCCATCGGAGTGACTGGCACGGTGAGAAAACTCGCCGCGCTGTACACGGTTTCACCTGAGACCTGTTTTCTTTGAGAACGTGGCATGGTCTGGACATCGTCGGTGGGGACCTCAACATTATCTTTCAGCCATTTGAACTCAAAGTCTTTTGGTGAAAAATCTTTGGCAAAGCAGGAGAAGGTAGCCTTATCGCCCTCCTCAGAGGAGGACACTGTAACATTTGGCGGCTTATAATAGTCTTCTGAAAAACAAAGACATACACAAATATATGTATATATTAAACGCAGAAGCAGGGAGATATGCAGAAGCCACAAGTCACAATATAACCAAGCTTATATATGATCTGTAACAAGCACACATCTCTCCTGTTTTTTGTTGTGTGCATAAAGAAGGAAATAAGAATTTCATAGTCACAAGATTATATAACTGAGGAGCAGAGCTTTGATGCTTGCTTCTGCATATACATTTCCTGGCAAGTAAAAAACGGAGATTGCTGGTAAATGTTAAAGATCAAGAGTTAAAGTGGAGGCAGGCAGGGGGTTATGCAGAATAGATGGAAATGTAACAAAGCAGGATACACGACAGTACTCAGACACAGGAGACACAAGGCGTTTTAGTGAAGAATAAAACAGTCCGAAGCTGAATACACTGGAGCAAGCTTTAACCTCCTCAAACCAAGGACAGAGTTAGTGAAAGTATTTCTTCCGGTAAAAATTGTACTTGTTTCCAAAATATCTCATAAACAGTTCATAATCTGGGACAATGTAAACACAAGGCTAAACCTCAGAGTGTATCTTGTCAGAAAACTCATAATTAATTTAAGTCACAGTAACATCTAAAACTATCTTTGATTTAGGTTACTGCATTTGATACTGTATTACACATTAGTTAACTCACAATTGCAACTAATACATTTTATTTTAATTCCTTCAAATGTCTTTTTTATTTATTTTTTAATGAGTCCTGTCCAGTCCTGTGAAAAACAGTAATACATTACTTAGCATAAGGCTTACTTGGCTTCTGAAGAATTACTTGTTGATTCCCAGCGACATGATTCACGAGGCATTTGTATTCCTGATGATTGTCCCAGTCTTGCCGCTTCACTCGGGCCAGACTAACTCCCGTGTAGAGGCTGCCTTCCTGCACTAAGGGGTACTGAATGAAGTCCTGCAACGCGTCTGAGCCTTTGGTCCAAGAGAAAGTCACTGCGGCGGGCGTGAAGCCTTTGGCAAGGCAGCCAAGAGTGACCGTTTCTCCAGTCTCAGAGGAGCGAGGCAACAGAGGAAACGGCTGGGGCTTGCTAGTAGATCCTGAAAAACAATGGTGCAATTTTAACGCAAAAAAAACAAAACACATTAAATAACAAGACAAGCTTTTTTGTGAAGGATGTTTTGAAGAGAAGCCGCTTAAACGGAAAACACATTGACAGAGGTACCAAACATTAAAAAAGTCATTAAAAAATGCACAGCATGACTTTTAAAATGTTAAAATGTGGGCATTATATACACCAATCTTTTTTTCCCACTTTCTCAGAAGATGTTTCCTTCATTAAGTTTTTTGTTACTCTATATATACACTGTTTTTTATTATAAATACACAATTTGGACAATAATTAACCAGGGTTTAAAATAAATATATTCTAATATATACAAAAGAAAATTATGGAAAAATTAAGAGATTAAAATCTCAAAAATGCATTGAAAGAACCTCATTTTCTCAGTTTTCAATGGGACCAAAGCACACTATATAACAAAAAACATAGCCATACAAAAAGAAACGGCATGAACAACATTTGAAAAGGGAAATGCAGAAACTATGTGTCATCCATACACAATACAATTAATTTAATATTCATTCAAATCATTTCTAAAGTTATTTTAAATGTTATTTTAAATTTCTGGACAACAAAGTGAGTTTTGGAAATGGAATGAAGGCATAAATAAAGTCACTAAACATTGGTTTACGGATTTTGGACTAACAATATTCTAATGAAGAGAGTGGAACAATTATCGTTTAAAACTTTGGAAAATGCACTGCGGGATCCTGATTTTTCTATTTTTTTAATGGTACAAAAGAACAAACAGTAAATACAAATACAACTAAAAACCACAGCCATAAAAATATACACACCATCACAGACTTTAAAATTTTAAATGTGGACATTTTACGTCCGCCATACGCAAACCTTTATCCAAGTATTTGAAGCTATTTGTTGCATCCAGATCGACCGCTGTCATTAATATAACCTTTTCAGCTTTTCCTATTCTTTATATAAATTGCTAAATTATTTTAAATTCACAATTAGGACACTCTGTTTGACGCTGAATGAAGGCAGATGTAAAGTCGCTAAACATTTAACCATTAACCGTCTTTGAATTCACGATATTTTTTACAAAAATCACTTAAATTGATTCAATTTCAGAGGTTATGAATGCGATTAAATTGTGTTCTTACCTGATGAGACGGTTACCATCGTGCCTTTTCCCCAGTAGTCAAAAGCACCGTAGTAGCACAGTGCTGAATCTACTCAGCCAGTCAGTATAAAAAGCTAATCTACTAATGGGGAACTCCGAAAACCTACTTTAACATTTAATTAGTCTCACCGTGTACGGTAGACATTAGTATCTGTTATTACATTTGAGAATGGTAACTTTTTACTTCAAATACTTTGCCAGTACTTTGAGTAACTTTTGAAGTGAGACCTGACATAGTGACCAATTAGGTGATAACTAAAATACGACATTTAAAAAGTTTAACCAGTGCAGATTTTAAGCAGCAATTATTAAATTCTTACCTGACGACACTGTGACCATGGTGCCTTTTCCCCAGTAGTCAAAAGCACCCCAGTAGTCACAGTAAAGAAAGTCTATTCATGCTTCTCACAAAAACTATTTACCGACAGACCTTGTTACTTCATGTTTGGTTTAGTTAGTATATATATTATTTGTAATATTTAAAAGACATCTAAAATAATTATCTGTACACAGAGTTACTTAAACAGAAAGACAATTACATTTCTTTTTGACAGATTCACAGCCAGGTCACAGAATACTGATGACCAAAACTTGGAACCACAAAAAAACGATCGTAAATATTTTCATGGCATGATTAGAAATGTATTCATTTAACTGGAAATAATGTAATTTCATACCTGAGGTGACAGTGACCATGGTGCCTTTTCCCCAGTAGTCAAAAGCTTCGTAGTAGTCACAGTTAAGAAAGTCTATTCACGCTTATAACAAAAACTCTTCACTGTCATATCCTAATACTCCACGTTGTATAATTAGATTTTCGGAAAATTTAAAAGAAATCTGTTAAAGTTAATTAAACAGCCAAACAGTTTACTGTTTTTTTGACGGATTCACAGCCAGGCCACAGAATACTGATGACCGAAACTTGGAACCGCATACAAACGATTGTAAATATTTTTTTATGGCATGGTTAGAAATTAGTTTCTTTAACTGGAAATAATCAAATTTCATACCTGAGGTGATGGTGACCATGGTGCCTTTTCCCCAGTAGTCGAAAGCCCAGTAGTCACAGTAAAGAAAGTCTATTCACGCTTCTCACAAAAACTCTTTAGTGCCATATCCTAATACTCCACGTTGTAGAATTTGGTTTTCGGAAAATTTGGAAGAAGTCTAATATAATTATCTGTTGTTAGAGTTAATTAAACAGTCAAACAGTTAATTTCCTTATTGCAGATTCACAGTCAGGCCACGGAATACTGATGGCCAAAAAATGGAACCACAAAAAAAAAAAAAAAAAACGATTGTTAAAATTTTAATGGCATGGTTAGAAATTTCTTTCTATAATTGGAAATAAGAAAAATTCATACCTGAGGTGACGGTGACCGTTGTGCCCTGTCCCCAGTAGTCAAAAGCGTAGTCACAGTCTAACAAATTATTAACCACTGCATACAAAAACCTGCTCCCCAGATTTAAACACTACCCATGGTTGGTTATTTTGTGATTTTCTACCGTATGCTATTATTTCTTTGTAGGTTTTTGCAAATTCTGATTTAACATAAAGATTTTCGCTAGAACAGCTGGAAGATTATGACACATTTGACAGGATTCCAACACTGTGCCACAACGGTGCTTGTTAAAAAACAATTTTCTTTTTAAATAATGTGATTGTTCCTTTTCCCCCAGTAGTCCCTCAAAATATATCTGATTATTACTTACCAAAAGTCACTGACTTGGGTTTCTTTTCCCCAGTACTCAAAGTAGCCGTCACAGTGATATAATTCACTCTTCTTCTAATACAAATACTTACAATACAGTGTAAACCCAGCAAAGCATTTACTGACAAAGCAATTCCCTCTGTGCTAGTTTATATTATTTCCCTTGTGATATCTACTTCCTGTGATCTGAGTTACATAAAATTTGCCACCAGCTGTTAGAGAGAACTTCCCTTTTTATCAGATTTTGGTAGAAAAACCTCTGATCAACCTGTACCAGAATGACAAGGAGAACTCATGATCAGAGGAATACATCATTGTCTGTAAAACACAGTGGACAATGTGATTCATGAGTGGCCTACAATGATACTGGGTCACTAGTGACCCAGTATCTTTGCTGCTTTTAACTTGAAGGTCTTGTGTTCTCAACTGCATTTATTGTATGTAAAGTGTCTTTGAGCTTTTGGAAAAGCGCTTATAAATAAAATTTATTATTATTATTAGAAGCAGTTGGATGAATTCTGAAGAGTACAGCGATACACTGTCGGCTCTGATTCGGCCAAGTGGAGCAGGGATGATGTTCACTCTACAGATGGACAGTGACCCACAACATTCAGACTGTGCCTCTGCAGACACAGCTGTTCTCTGTTGTCTTGTCTAGAGATGGTGAACCTGCATTGAACTGATTAACTGGTTCTGGGTTTGAATCTGAAAAGAAAAGCACAGGTTGTTCCACAAACAAAGGTTTGATTTGGAAGTTCATGTATCATTTAACCTAAATTAAAATCTGCTTTTGGGCAGCACCTTGATCTGGTGGTTAGCACTGATGTATTGAATCTCTTGACTTTATCCCTAAGACACCAACCTCTCTGTTCGGTGTCTTCCATGTGCCAGACCACTGCCACCTTTCCTGGGTTTAGAGCATGCTACTACTGCTGCATTTGTCCAGTTGCTTGGGTAGTTTCGTCTGTCCTGCTTATCAGGAAGGTATCCACTCACTGGCAGCTGCTACACCCTCACCTGTGTTTCTGAACACCTTTATTGACTCACTGACTATTCTGGGTTGTCTCAGGTTTTCATTTCGTATCTGGGTTGCCATATACAGTATCTGCACACATGATCTTTCGTTTATATTGTAAGGTTCTTCATTTTTAAATTAGGATTGTTTAGAAACAAGTCAAGCAAGTTTTTGATGGGCTACACCCACAGAGGTTTAAACCTCAACTACCCGCCCGTCCCTTTGAACTGAAGAAGCTACTAGGATGAGTGCTTGAACATCTTCTTGATAGAGTCCAGTTGCCTTTCTTAAACATTTTACGGATATACCATGACCTAGACAACTGAGAACCTTCTCAGACAAGGTTGTGATGACAATGTAGTCTTCAGTAATTAAATTGTCTTGTTCTGACAGGTTCCTTCCAGAGTTTTTCTACACAGAAACCTTTCCTGAAGAAAATCATTTCAATGACTATCCATTGTCTGTTGTTCTGCTTTTCTGATTTGACATTGTCGTTGCTTTTGAGATGCATCTGTGAGAACGGACCTGGTTTGCAGAAATTGGATTTTGTGTGTTGCGGCCCGGACTTTACATTAATTTGACAAAAAAACAACAAAAAACATTCATTTAATCTTAATCAGAAAACATCAATATCAAGGATTCAAACTGGTTCAGAATGTGCTGTTTTAAGCAAATGATTTCTGTTAACTTTATTAGTTGAATTATTCACTTTGCAAACATACAAATCCACTCTCTTCTGCCTGCTGTGCTGTAATGTGTGACCAGCTTTCAGCGGAAGCACCTGTTGCGGTGAAGGATTGTTTCCTGTTACATAAATATTAACATCGCCAACCACAAGTCCAAAACTGTGTACCGTGTGAACTCACATGACTAGGTATCTCTAACATGTCTTTTAAGATTAAGACACATTTTACTAATTAGTCTGATAAATTTACTTACATTTAAAACTTTTGCTTTTTTGGAGGTAAAATATTGCTTTGTCATTATGCAAAACACTGTATATTATCCTTTCTGATTAAACTGAAAGAACGAAGATAGAGATAGATAGATCGATACTTTATTAATCCCAGGGGAAATTCAAACAGTTATAAAGAAATCCAAGTCGGCTTTTCTGAGGGTGTGATTCTTAAAAGTTTCTAAAAGAGAATAAAACTATAATAGGGTTCTTGTATTATTGCTTTTTAACACTGACTCCCAGCTCGCACTACATACACAGTGACAACCTCTTATCCGTTTATAAGGCACTCACTGAAGTTAAAATGCTAAATTCCAACCCTGGAGTGCTATTGGAGAGCATAAGAAGACTGTTTTTGTTGTTGTTGTTTTTTCAAAAAAAAATATTTTCATATAAAAGATTGAGATAAATGAATTTACCATATATGGTTCCTTGCCCTTAAATGGTAAACAAACATAAATATGGATTTAGACCATTAGAACATATCAAGTGCAGATACAGACACTTGTCATGCAGACTACATTTGACCCTGATTTGACCTGAGAATGTGGCACATAGTCAAACAAAAACCTTTGCCTTATCCAGCGTGCTCTTTTCTTTCTTTCTTTTTTTTTTTTAGAAAAGAATGTACTCAGCTGCATGACACGGTGCTGCAGTTTAGTTTCTCTGCAGTGTTATTTTAGAGTTCATGGTTTGAATCTGAATTATGAAATTAGACAGTGCACAAAGATTTTTTTGGATTTAAAGTCACACACAACATTTTTATGCATCAGATGATGAACTGTAAAAAAGAAAGAAAGAAACACCACTTGCAAAATGCAGAGATGTAGCATTTGTGTAGTTTGATTAGTTTGAGTATATCATTTACAAAATATTAGCTTTGGAGTTAAACTGTGCCATGCCGTTAAAAAATAATTATCCATTTACTTTGTAATCAATAACACTTCTAAAGTTCTTTTGGTGAATTTTCATTACCTTTGTCCATAAACGATACATGCCAAGTTTGACGAGAATTGGATGAACAGGTTAGGAGAAGTTAATTCTGTTTTGAGGAGTTCACAATGCCAGACACAAATGTAAGGCAGAAAAGGGGCGTGGCCTGTCCATTGCGTACTCTGTGTCTCGCCCAGTGATAGCTGGGGTAGGCTTCAGCCCCACAGGGACCTTCCAGAGAACAAGCAGTTACAGAAAACGAATTAATTAATAAATAAATGAATCTTTAATGCACCACCTCCAGACTTAATCTAAAGCTCTGTTGGGCTGACCTCTGCTGGCTGAAACACAAGTTCCTACAGCTTCTCACAATATCGCTTTATAATAGCAGACGTATGTACAAATAGAGACCACTAGATGGCAGTCCAAGCCAGTTTATCAGCTTCCATAATCCTCCTCTGAGTTTCTCGCCATTCTCAGTGCATGCTCCTGGAAGGCAGTTATCACCTGCTTCATTTTGTGAGACACTGTGGGTGCTGCAAGGAAATGAACACGAAGGGTAAAAAAACAAGAGTAATGAAAGGAAAACCGAATATCTTGTAAACCTTGTGCGAATCCTTGCTTGACACAGACTTCTCCACCAGATGGCAGTGTTTAGGCTTCTCCCAGTCAGCTGGAATGTCAGACAAATTGAGCCTTCACCTCATCAACAAGTTGACATTTAAAGCACCAGACAACAAACAGGTCAGATCATTTATAAAGCGTGCACCATGTGAAAAGCTCATCTCATACATACAGTAGAAAGTACTTCAGAATCAGAAAAGACTTTATTGCCAAGCATGTTTGTACATACAAGGAATATTATATACATTTCTACATTATATTATATACATTCATGTTGGACCTGTGTACTACAGGGACTACATATTGGGGTTTGGCTGTCATTAATAATTAATCAAAAATAATTATTTATTATTAAATAATTTGATCTAAATACACTAGATCACCTCATGGCACCACCCTTCTGAGAAGGGAAGAGAGAGTGCATGTATGGAATGTGACACATGTATGGAGACTGTCTGATCCAACCCATCCAGTAGCTGCTGAATGTGAATCCAGATGTTGTACAGGTCAGTGTGTGAGACTCTCCAGGTCTTTTAACCACTGGTTCAGACTCTGTTATGGTCCAACCTTCAGCTCCACTCCAAACAAACAGAGCAACCACCAAGAGTGTCAGCTTTCTGTCAGCCATGTTGACAGTGTGATTAGTAGGTTTTCAACTCCCCTTTAAATATGATGTCAACTGGAGCCCTGTGAGAATTTGGTTACAGTCAGCTCCTCCTACATCACTCCATCTATTAAAGTCACATTCAAGGTTCTTTATAGTGAGACATGTGAAGGCCTAATTTGTTTTTCCAATGTATTTAGTATTTTACTTATATCCACATGCATATTTTTCCCGGCAAGGTGCATATTTTTCTCTTGGTGACTACTTTTAATTGAGGAATTATTATTAATTATTAATTGTAGCTACATGCATATATATTTTTAAAGTTGAATTAAATTAAATTCCTGCCCATGTATTCAACTCCATCAAACCCTGTGGCTGCCACAGCATTAGGGTGCCTTTCAAAGAACTCGTACGATACAAAAATAGTGCCAAATGATCATGCATCATTTTCATAGTCAAAAAAAAAAAGAAAGAAAAAATTGTTGATGTCCAAGGGTTATTGACTATTTCACATTTCAGCATGACATGAAGAGGCAAAGTTCTCTCCTGTTCATGAAAACGTTTAGTTCTTTTGCCCCCCCCTTTTTTGACTTTGTGCCCTTTTCTGTTGAATTAAAAGAATAAGTCAGAGCAAATTTACTGAATAACTGGTAGTTAATATGTATTTTGCTTTCCTAATTTAACCGATTTGTTAGGATCTTTAAATTACTGTTCCACACAGAGGTGTCAGTGCAGCTGCTGCTAATGCTGCTTGGTGAACGTTGTCTCCTTCTTGTGGACAGTCTGGGTATTACAACTGTGTCCGTTTGGAAGTAGGCAACATTCAGAGAGAGTATACTGATTACAGCAAAACGTGTCTTCATTTGTTTTCTTGTGATCACACTGCTATATTTAAGTCTTTATTTAATGCAAGAATGTGTGGCGCAATATGATAATGATTCAAAGCATTTCATTTTTTTTTTGCACTTTTTATATACATCACATCAACTAAACATACAGAAAAAAATAAAAAAGATAACTGATAATAACAGAAAAAAGGAAAATAATTGTTACACATCATCAAAACTCAGCACGTTTCCACATAAAAACGATTGGCCATTGTGTTCGTCATCATTTAGTCTGAAAAGAAAAAACAAAAAGTCAATATTTTATTCTAGCATTTTGGAGTAACTGAATAAAAAGCAGACTTTCAAACTGCAAATACTCAGCAAAGTGACTTCCTCTTACCTTAATTGTGGCTACTATGACTCCAAAGATGACGGAGATGAGGAATAAAATGAGGAAAATGACAGCCATATACCAGGTTTCCACCCCCGTGAATTGACTCACATCAGCGTCCATGATTTTATCTATGAAATAACAACCATCCAACTGATCTGTGGGAGAAATGAAATGAGATTCACAACATTTAGATGGGTCAGAAAAAGCGAAGAGATGATCTATTTTGCTGTAAAAAAAAAAAAAAAAAGTGAGGACGAATGGTTGAATCGGCACCTGGTGTGGATATATTCAGGGACAGGGTGGTGTTTACATGTGTCACCCTGCATGTGAGGCCCACCCCGGGCAAGGAGTCGATTTTGGAGAGACGGAGGTGGCTCTGGACAGTGAACTTTCCGTCTGGGCCTCTGTGGGGTTCACTAGTGTTGTAGTCCGAGAGTTCTGTGTCTCCATTGCGGAACCAAGTGATGTTAATGGATGCGGGGCTGAAGCCAGAGACCAGGCACGCGAGTTCATTAGTGCCCTGGAACAAGAGGGCCGCCGGTTTGCTGTAGGTCACCGAGGCTGAGGCAAATAATCACAATTGTTACTTAGACAAAGCTTCTTTAAAAAAAAAAACAACAACATAAAAATGCTAAATGCTCACCAAATACATCCTTTACTGTGCTTTCAAGAGAATTTGAATTTACAATCGACTCGTGCCTCACAACACAAGTATACGACGACGCTTTGTCCTCGTCTTTGGATACGTTTAGTCTGCTGTTCATTGAGTAAGTGCTGCTGCCTTTGTATATCCATGCAGGACTGTTGATGTAACGAGACAATGGGAGCTTCTGGTTGTTCTCCTTCCAGAACACTATGATGTTAGATGGGAAAAATCCAGAAACTAGACAAGAAAGCGTGAGCTTGTCAGACAGCTCGGAGAGAGCTGGTTGAAATATCTTCACTGTAGGTACATGCACGTCTGGAAAAAACACACAAAAAACAGTGAATATGTATTGAATATTCTGGCGATTGAGTATTCTTCCACTTCCAGTTGTTTTTACTGCTGTAAACATTACTTGTGCTTTTGCTTATATGGTCTTCGTAGCCCCGGTTAGAGCATCGGTGCTTTCCTTCACAGGACACTCGTTTATATGCACGCCAGTCCTCTGCTGACACGTTGAGGAAGCTCTGCAGAGTCTCTGTCTCATTGCTGTGTCTCACCGGTGCCTCATCTTGGCCAGAATATGTGTTGCCATCTACTTTCCAGGTGATGGAGAAGTCACTGAGACGAGGGGCGACCAAAAGACAGCTAACAGTCACATGTCCCTGGTTCTGAAGCTGCTGCTGAAGTGTTGGTCCCTGAACATAGACCCCGGCTATCTGTGAGGATGCTGGAGTTACTGAAAATAGAAAAAAGCACCATTTATTGAATAATAATTATTAAACCTGGTGTCTGTGATGGATAATTCATAGTGATTAAACAGAAACATCACTACGTTATATTCATTTACCTGAACAGAGGCTGATTGTCTTTTCAACTTTCTTGCCCAGAGTCTTGTCTGATACTCTACAAGTGAAGTCCTTCCCTGTTTTCCACTCTGTTCTATCAACTGCAAGTTGACTGGTCACGACCACACGTCTGTCTGCACCCATGCTGATGTCATTGGTTGATGGAGATCTTTGCTGGGACTCAGAAAACCATTGAATTTGAGGGTTGAAGCCCCATCCAGTGCAGAGGAGTTTCTGTGGTTCTGACTCTTGACTCGGGGCCAGAAGAAGTTCCATTGATGGGTCCACTAAATAGTATGTCAAAATGATGTTAACGAATGACTCATTGAAATTAAAAAGTACAATTATCATTCAATTTAAATAATAATAAAAACAATACCACGACATAATGACTTTTCAAAACTATAGACTCTCACCAAAGATTTTGCCAGTGGAGTTTGACTCAGTTGTGACCAAGCCTTGATCGACTAGGCAGGTGAAACTCGTGCCATTATTCCAGTATTCTTCAGGAACATCAAACTGTTGACTGATTGAATCGACTTTTGAGCCTTCAGGGAGATGAACAGGCACCTTGTCATGGATGACATCACTGTTAGCCTTAAGGGTGATGTAGAGGTCACGTGATGAGAGCTGTTTGACGTCACACTCGAGCACAGCACTTTTTCCCCTCATCAAATCTGGAAGAGATCTCCTGATCTCTACTGTTGGAGCCTTAACTGATGACACAGCAAGAGAACATGACAGAATTAAATCCTTCAGGTTCCCTGAGGTCACAGAGATATCTGATGTTCAGTTTATGAAGCCGTCTCACCTGCAACAGGTACTGTCTTCTCAGTGGATGAGAAACACTTGTGTTCTGCTCTGCATGTTATAAATTTGAGCTGTTTCCATTCATTTGAGGAAACTGTCACATCACTGATGACATGAGTTGTGTTTGAATCATGCCTCACTTGGTTAGTTATTGTTTTGGAATCCATCAGCCAGGTCAGATTGGCAGCAAATACAGTGCGGATCAAACATGTTGCCTTCATTTCAGTGTTTGTCATTTCCGTCATGATGCTGGGAGTCTCCACATAAACAGAAGGATAGACTGATGGAAATATTGTGTCATTCAGAATTTAAATTAAAGTTTTAAAGATATTTCTGCAAACCTGCGAGAGAGAAGCTGCACACTCACCTTGACATATACTTATTGTGTCTTTTAATTCACCGCTCTGGTGACTGGACTTGCATGTGAAACTTGAGCCCTTTTTCCACTTTTCGGCATTTGGCTCGATCTCGCTACTGAAGGTGAACGTTTTCTCCGTTCCCTCGCCACTCTGCAGCTTCCTTTTGATCTCTGAGATGGTCAGAGCCTCCTCATCCTGTTGCCACTCAACTGTCAGCCTATCTGGAAAGTATCCGCTCAGGGTGCAGATGAGTCTGACTCGTGAGCTGCCAATGTCGCCATCCCAAACAGCGTGTAGAGTGATGTTTGGAGAGACAACCCGTGGTTCTGAGATAGAACACAGATTACATTGATATAAAGATATTAAGATAAAAAAATAGCAAGATGATTTAATCAGTTATACATACCTTCTTGTCATGGTGAATAACCATCTGTCTAGTCTGAGTTTTAAATGCCACAGATTTAGGCTAGGTGGCGTGCTTGTACTTTTACAGTATTCAGCGTTCTAGAGTTAGGCTGAAAGTCTGCTGCACAGATGTTAAGCATGACAGGGCAGAGTGATCAGAGCTAACAGCAAGCGGAAGCCTTGAGAAACGCTCGGCTCCAAAAACAGCGCCAAAATACAGAAGTGAAACAGCACAATGAGCAACGGAGCATGGCATGCGCCAGGTGCGAGGTGTGGTCATGCCAGTAAGAGCAACAGAGCACACACATTTGAATATCTCGCGTCGGTTTACATGCATTATGAGTTCAGGCGCTTCTCATGACTTTGCCAAAGTTTCGTAAGAAAAGACTCAAAAAGCAGCCAACTGTAAAAACTGCCAATTTACATAATGAGTTGGGCTGTTGGCTCCAGGTGCTGAGGAAGTGATGTACATAACAATAGATAACAGTGCTGTAAGAACTGAGCGAGAAAATGGAGGACAAGCATCAGTGTTCATCTTCATTTAAACATTTATTTAGTTTTTCAAAAAAAAAGACAAAATGTTTTTTAATTAAAATAGCAAAGCAATGACAGTCGAGGCTACTTACATGATACTCAAAGTTTAAAAGAAAAATGCATTTTTTTTTTTGCCTTTGTTTTTACAGAAAACTCTTCTTATATATTCCCCTTGTTTCATTTGATCTGGAAGAGATTAGAAAATACACGCATAAATACACTTGCACCGTTTATATTTCCAATTTTTAAATTACTTATTAAATAACTCAACAGATGTTGCGATGAGAAAACTACTTTGCTGTTACTTGCAGATTTGTTTAATGGGCTTAGATTTTGAGATAATATTGTACATGTAAAAAATGCAAAAATACAAAAATAAAAGTCTTTTAAAATTATTACTCTTGTGCGTAAAACTTTTAACTTTACAGTGGTGATTCCTCTTTTTTTCGTGCTTCAAACTGTTAATGTGTTCATGAGTGTTCATGAGTCAACTCATACAATACCAGTGCAACCCACTGGGAATCATTTCAAAAAGTTATATAAAAATAAAAATTGATGAGGAGATACATTTTTTGCAAACTAGAGTGGGAATATATATATTATTATAATATAATATAATATAATATAATATGTGCCAAACTCATATACTTTTATCCAAAAGTTGTTGCAAGAAAATGAAAAGATGCTTCATCTAAGTATTCATTTTGGAGAATATATCTCGTCAAGTGTCTAAAGAAAATATTTTGTATATTTTTGTTTTATCTTATTCTCTTTAAATGTTTAACACTGGTTTCCAGCATCATCGCACAAGTTAAAATTATAAAATAAAAGCATAACATTTCTTGTTGTGATTTATCTTTGTTCACATCACAAAAAATAAAATCTAAAAAAATCTACATGGTGTGTAGAATTTGTATATAGCCTACACAAAGGTCACAGCTCAACAACATACCTGATAAATTTATGAGGATTACTACGTGCTACTTTCACATGTTTTCTGCCCAGACCTGTGCATGTGTGAATGTATCGTTACCTTCAGAGCAGTGGTTCCGATGGAAAACAGCAGAGTGATGAGGAAGAGAAAGATGAAGGTGATGGCCGTCTTTCCCATGTTATCGTGTTCTCCCTCTGGGTCCTTGTTGCAGTAGACTATAAAATTCTGGACATCTGGATGTAGTGTAGATTAAATATTGAGTTAATCCACACCCAGTAAAAAAAAAAAAAAAAGTGTGTGAGACAATGTTCCTTAAATTCTGAAATGAATTTCCTCTAATTGGGAAATAATTGTTTGAACTGTTGATCTAAAAAAGCTGAAAACAAGGGCAACTGTTTCTTGAAGACGTTTCATCCAGGTTGCTTCAGTTCTTCTGCTATTTGGATGTGTCACGAAACATCTTCAGGAAACTCTAGTTGTCTTCGTTTTTGGCTTTTTTGGACGTATGATGTCCTCGATGACTGAGAACCTTCATAGATAGTCAGAGTGACTAGCTTCAACAAGACTCAAAAGTTTCCCCCCTAATGTTATTAAGTTACAGTGATCCTGACTTGCTTTTGAAGGACGCCGTTATTAGTGCTTGACTTGTGAACCATTGGAGTTGGACCTCAGACGATTATCTGTCACGCTGGGGGTGCAGGACCCAGTAGAGGAAACACAGGCACACAGACAAGTCACAGAAGCAGTGTTACTGCACTATGTGCAAATGTAGCCAGTGATTCATATAATTGAATGTGTCAGTGATGTGGTGCTCAGTGTAGTTTAGAGTTTCAGTGTATCATTGTTGTGTCATATGCAGACCTAGTTAGTGTTGCATTACAGTGCAGACAACAAACGTGTAAAAACAAACACTGATTCATAAAGACATGAACAATGCGACAGACACCGACAGAGTTGCTGTTTTTTTTTTTATTATTTTCAATCTGCTTTAAACACACACAAACACAATGTCATATGACAAGAAACACACATTAAACAACAAACAACAGAAGACACAGCGACACACAGTCACATCTACTGGGCCTTGCACTTTTCAGGGACGTTCATGTTGAGGTTGACAATGTTGGTGTTTTCGAATGTTCTGTATCCAATGGACCTGATGATGGCTTTAGTTGTGTTGGCCACAGACTGGTGGTAGACTGCGCAGCTGTACACCACATCAGTCTGCTGCCACTGCGTGAGGTTCATGGATAACTGGCCATAGGTGGAGAACAGCCCGTTGCTCTTTATGGGCTCTGTGGTATTGAAATCAAATGTTGAGTCTGGAACCTGGTCATCAACAAGCCAAGACACGAAAACCTCCTGAGGGTGGAAGTCTTTCACATAGCAAGTCAGGGTCACCTCATTTTTTCTAGTGTGTTCTACTGGAGGCAGCATGAACACTGAAGGACGCACAACCCGTCCTCCTGCAAAGCACGAGAAGCAATTAGACCCTGTATTATAACAGATTAAAAACTAGACACAGACAATACACAAAGACATAACACTCTTCACATGTTTGAAGGCAGGGTCAGATGAACACACAATGACTGTTGGTGGATGGTTGCTGAATAGTTTGCTCACCTGTAGTCCGTACGTAATGTCTCTTCTCTGGTTCCAGCCAGTCCTCAAGTTTAACAGAGCAGACGAATTTGGTCCCTGAAACCCATTCGTCATAAGTGATTGAAGCTCTACTGGTGAATACGCCTTTCTTTACTTTCGTGGTTGATTTCTGTAAGGAGCCAGCTACTTCACTTCCACCCTTCTCCCACGAAATCTCCTCAAATCGTCCCTGATTTACCACCACTTGACATATCAGAACTCCATTTCCGTTGAGAAGCATGTCCTCAGCTGTTGGGCCTGTGATACTTATAACTGCATCGGACTCTGGACATGTTGGGTCACTGCCTGAATAACAAAACAGCCAGCAATTAATGAGGAGAACCAACATAGAAATGTGCAGGAATGTTTTAAAGTTTACTCACATGGACCAATTTCTTTGATAACAGCCGTTGAATTCACTACAGCAGCGCCGTTCTCCCCTTTCCCCTTGAACTGACACGTGAAGGGCGTATCGTCCATCTGAGCGACTGGCACAGTGAGAAAACTCGCCGCGCTGTACACGGTTTCACCTGAGACCTGTTCTCTTTCAGAACGTGGCATGGTCTGGACTTCTCCGATGGTGACCTCAACACTATTTTTCAGCCATTTTAACTCAAAGTCTTTTGGTGAAAAATCTTTGGCAAAGCAGGAGAAGGTAGCCTTATCGCCCTCCTCAGAGGAGGACACTGTAACATTTGGCGACTTATAATACACATCTGAAAAACAAAGACATACACAAATATATATATATATATTAAACGCAGAAGCAGGGATATTAATATATATATATGCAGAAGCCAGAACAATGTGCTCGAAGTCACAACATAATCAAGCCTATATATGTTCTGAAACTAGCACACATCTCTCTGTTTTTTGTTGTATGCTCATAGTCAGGAGATTATATAACTGAGGAGCAGAGCTTTGATGCTTGCTTCTGCATATACATTGCCTGGCAAGCAAAACAGGCAGATTGCAGGTAAATGTTAAAGATCAAGAGTTTAAGTGGAGGCAGGCAGGGGATTATGCAGAATAGATGGAAATGTAACAAAGCAGGATACACGGCAGTACTCAGACACAGGAGACACAAGGCGTTTTAGTGAAGAATAAAACAGTCTGAAGCTGAATACACTGGAGCAAGCTTTAACCTCCTCAAACCAAGGACAGAGTATTTCATCTGCTAAAAGTTGTACTTGTTTCCAAAATAGCCCATAATCAGTTCACCTGGAACAATGTAAACCTCAGAAATTATTCTTATCAGAAAACTCATTAACTTAATTTAAGTCACAGTAACATCTGAAACTATCTTTGATTTAGGTTACTGCATTTGATACTGTATTACACCTTAGTTAACAATTGCAACTAATACATTTTATGTTAGTTCCTTCAAATTTATTTATTATGTTTTTTTAATATGTCCTGTCCAATCCTGTGAAAAAAAGTAATAAATTACTTAGCATAAGACTTACCCTCCTTCTGAATAATTACTTGTCCATTCCCGCCAGTATGCTGCACAAGACATTTGTATTCCTGACGACTGTTCCAGTCCTGCCGCCTCACTTGGATTTGACTAACTCCCGTGTAGGCACTACCTTGCTGCATTGAGGGGTACTGAATGAAGTCCTGCAACACATCTGTGCCTTTGGTCCAAGAGAAAGTCACCGTGGCGGGCGTGAAGCCGTTGGCAAGGCAGCCAAGAGTGACCATATCTCCGGTCCCAGAGGTGCAGGGCATCAGAGGAAACACCGTCGGCTTCTGTGTAGTTGTAGATCCTAAAAAACAACGGTGCAATTTTAACACAAAAACACATTAAATAACACAACAAGCTTTTTTTGTGAAGAATGTTTTGAAGAAAAGCCGCTTAACTGAAAACACATTGACAGAGGTACAAACAACAAATACAATTAAAAAGTCATTAAAAATGCAAAGCATGACTTTTAAAATGTTAAAATATGGGCATTATATACACCAACCTTTTTTTTTTCCACTTTGTCACAAGATGTTTCCTTCATTAATATTTGTCCAAGTTTTTTGTTACTCTATATATACACCGTTTTTTATTATAAATGCACAATTTGGACAATAATTAACCAGGGTTTAAAATAAATATATTCTAATATATACAAAAGAAAATTATGGAAAAATTAGAGATTACAATCTCAAAAATGCATTGAAAGAACCTAATTTTCTAATTTTTCAATGGGACTAAAGTACAAAAACTATATACTATATAAAAACACAATAAAAAAAAAACATGGACATACAAGCAGAAACGACATGAACAACATTTGAAAGGGAAATGCAGAAACTATGTGTCATCCATACACAATACAATTAATTTATTATTCATTCAAATCATTTCTAAAGTTATTTTAAATGTTATTTTCAATTTTCAATTTCTGGGCAATGAAATGAGTTTTGGAAATGGAATTAAGGCATAAATAAAGCCACTAAACATTGGTTTACGGATTTTGGACGAACAATATTCTAATGAAGAGAGTGGAACAATTATCGTTTAAAACTTTGGAAAATGCACTGCGGGATCCTGATTTTTCTATTTTTTTAATGGTACAAAAGAACAAACAGTAAATACAAATACAACTAAAAACCACAGCCATAAAAATATACACACCATCACAGACTTTAAAATTTTAAATGTGGACATTTTACGTCCGCCATACGCAAACCTTTATCCAAGTATTTGAAGCTATTTGTTGCATCCAGATCGACCGCTGTCATTAATATAACCTTTTCAGCTTTTCCTATTCTTTATATAAATTGCTAAATTATTTTAAATTCACAATTAGGACACTCTGTTTGACGCTGAATGAAGGCAGATGTAAAGTCGCTAAACATTTAACCATTAACCGTCTTTGAATTCACGATATTTTTTACAAAAATCACTTAAATTGATTCAATTTCAGAGGTTATGAATGCGATTAAATTGTGTTCTTACCTGATGAGACGGTTACCATCGTGCCTTTTCCCCAGTAGTCAAAAGCACCGTAGTAGCACAGTGCTGAATCTACTCAGCCAGTCAGTATAAAAAGCTAATCTACTAATGGGGAACTCCGAAAACCTACTTTAACATTTAATTAGTCTCACCGTGTACGGTAGACATTAGTATCTGTTATTACATTTGAGAATGGTAACTTTTTACTTCAAATACTTTGCCAGTACTTTGAGTAACTTTTGAAGTGAGACCTGACATAGTGACCAATTAGGTGATAACTAAAATACGACATTTAAAAAGTTTAACCAGTGCAGATTTTAAGCAGCAATTATTAAATTCTTACCTGACGACACTGTGACCATGGTGCCTTTTCCCCAGTAGTCAAAAGCACCCCAGTAGTCACAGTAAAGAAAGTCTATTCATGCTTCTCACAAAAACTATTTACCGACAGACCTTGTTACTTCATGTTTGGTTTAGTTAGTATATATATTATTTGTAATATTTAAAAGACATCTAAAATAATTATCTGTACACAGAGTTACTTAAACAGAAAGACAATTACATTTCTTTTTGACAGATTCACAGCCAGGTCACAGAATACTGATGACCAAAACTTGGAACCACAAAAAAACGATCGTAAATATTTTCATGGCATGATTAGAAATGTATTCATTTAACTGGAAATAATGTAATTTCATACCTGAGGTGACAGTGACCATGGTGCCTTTTCCCCAGTAGTCAAAAGCTTCGTAGTAGTCACAGTTAAGAAAGTCTATTCACGCTTATAACAAAAACTCTTCACTGTCATATCCTAATACTCCACGTTGTATAATTAGATTTTCGGAAAATTTAAAAGAAATCTGTTAAAGTTAATTAAACAGCCAAACAGTTTACTGTTTTTTTGACGGATTCACAGCCAGGCCACAGAATACTGATGACCGAAACTTGGAACCGCATACAAACGATTGTAAATATTTTTTTATGGCATGGTTAGAAATTAGTTTCTTTAACTGGAAATAATCAAATTTCATACCTGAGGTGATGGTGACCATGGTGCCTTTTCCCCAGTAGTCGAAAGCCCAGTAGTCACAGTAAAGAAAGTCTATTCACGCTTCTCACAAAAACTCTTTAGTGCCATATCCTAATACTCCACGTTGTAGAATTTGGTTTTCGGAAAATTTGGAAGAAGTCTAATATAATTATCTGTTGTTAGAGTTAATTAAACAGTCAAACAGTTAATTTCCTTATTGCAGATTCACAGTCAGGCCACGGAATACTGATGGCCAAAAAATGGAACCACAAAAAAAAAAAAAAAACGATTGTTAAAATTTTAATGGCATGGTTAGAAATTTCTTTCTATAATTGGAAATAAGAAAAATTCATACCTGAGGTGACGGTGACCGTTGTGCCCTGTCCCCAGTAGTCAAAAGCGTAGTCACAGTCTAACAAATTATTAACCACTGCATACAAAAACCTGCTCCCCAGATTTAAACACTACCCATGGTTGGTTATTTTGTGATTTTATACCGTATGCTATTATTTCTTTGTAGGTTTTTGCAAATTCTGATTTAACATAAAGATTTTCGCTAGAACAGCTGGAAGATTATGACACATTTGACAGGATTCCAACACTGTGCCACAAAGGCGCTTGTTAAAAAACAATTTTCTTTTTACCTAATGTGATGGTCACCATTGTTCCTTTTCCCCCAGTAGTCCCTCAAAATATATCTGATTATTACTTACCATAAGTCACTGACTTGGGTTCCTTTTCCCCAGTACTCAAAGTAGCCGTCACAGTGATATAATTCACTCTTCTTCTAATACAAATACTTACAATACAGTGTAAACCCAGCAAAGCATTTACTGACAAAGCAATTCCCTCTGTGCTAGTTTATATTATTTCCCTTGTGATATCTACTTCCTGTGATCTGAGTTACATAAAATTTGCCACCAGCTGTTAGAGAGAACTTCCTCTTTATCAGATTTTGGTAGAAAAACCTCTGATCAACCTGTACCAGAATGACAAGGAGAACTCATGATCAGAGGAATACATCATTGTCTGTAAAACACAGTGGACAATGTGATTCATGAGTGGCCTACAATGATACTGGGTCACTAGTGACAGAAGCAGTTGGATGAATTCTGAAGAGTACAGCGATACACTGTCGGCTCTGATTCGGCCAAGTGGAGCAGGGATGATGTTCACTCTACAGATGGACAGTGACCCACAACATTCAGACTGTGCCTCTGCAGACACAGCTGTTCTCTGTTGTCTTGTCTAGAGATGGTGAACCTGCATTGAACTGATTAACTGGTTCTGGGTTTGAATCTGAAAAGAAAAGCACAGGTTGTTCCACAAACAAAGGTTTGATTTGGAAGTTCATGTATCGTTTAACCTAAATTAAAATCTGCTTTTGGGCAGCACCTTGATCTGGTGGTTAGCACTGATGTATTGAATCTCTTGACTTTATCCCTAAGACACCAACCTCTCTGTTCGGTGTCTTCCATGTGCCAGACCACTGCCACCTTTCCTGGGTTTAGAGCATGCTACTACTGCTGCATTTGTCCAGTTGCTTGGGTAGTTTCGTCTGTCCTGCTTATCAGGAAGGTATCCACTCACTGGCAGCTGCTACACCCTCACCTGTGTTTCTGAACACCTTTATTGACTCACTGACTATTCTGGGTTGTCTCAGGTTTTCATTTCGTATCTGGGTTGCCATATACAGTATCTGCACACATGATCTTTCGTTTATATTGTAAGGTTCTTCATTTTTAAATTAGGATTGTTTGGAAACAAGTCAAGCAAGTTTTTGATGGGCTACACCCACAGAGGTTTAAACCTCAACTACCCGCCCGTCCCTTTGAACTGAAGAAGCTACTAGGATGAGTGCTTGAACATCTTCTTGATAGAGTCCAGTTGCCTTTCTTAAACATTTTACGGATATACCATGACCTAGACAACTGAGAACCTTCTCAGACAAGGTTGTGATGACAATGTAGTCTTCAGTAATTAAATTGTCTTGTTCTGACAGGTTCCTTCCAGATTTTTTCTACACAGAAACCTTTCCTGAAGAAAATCATTTCAATGACTATCCATTGTCTGTTGTTCTGCTTTTCTGATTTGACATTGTCGTTGCTTTTGAGATGCATCTGTGAGAACGGACCTGGTTTGCAGAAATTGGATTTTGTGTGTTGCGGCCCGGACTTTACATTAATTTGACAAAAAAACAACAAAAAACATTAATTTAATCTTAATCAGAAAACATCAATATCAAGGATTCAAACTGGTTCAGAATGTGCTGTTTTAAGCAAATGATTTCTGTTAACTTTATTAGTTGAATTATTCACTTTGCAAACATACAAATCCACTCTCTTCTGCCTGCTGTGCTGTAATGTGTGACCAGCTTTCAGCGGAAGCACCTGTTGCGGTGAAGGATTGTTTCCTGTTACATAAATATTAACATCGCCAACCACAAGTCCAAAACTGTGTACCGTGTGAACTCACATGACTAGGTATCTCTAACATGTCTTTTAAGATTAAGACACATTTTACTAATTAGTCTGATAAATTTACTTACATTTAAAACTTTTGCTTTTTTGGAGGTAAAATATTGCTTTGTCATTATGCAAAACACTGTATATTATCCTTTCTGATTAAACTGAAAGAACGAAGATAGAGATAGATAGATCGATACTTTATTAATCCCAGGGGAAATTCAAACAGTTATAAAGAAATCCAAGTCGGCTTTTCTGAGGGTGTGATTCTTAAAAGTTTCTAAAAGAGAATAAAACTATAATAGGGTTCTTGTATTATTGCTTTTTAACACTGACTCCCAGCTCGCACTACATACACAGTGACAACCTCTTATCCGTTTATAAGGCACTCACTGAAGTTAAAATGCTAAATTCCAACCCTGGAGTGCTATTGGAGAGCATAAGAAGACTGTTTTTTTTGTTGTTGTTTTTTCAAAAAAAATTATTTTCATATAAAAGATTGAGATAAATGAATTTACCATATATGGTTCCTTGCCCTTAAATGGTAAACAAACATAAATATGGATTTAGACCATTAGAACATATCAAGTGCAGATACAGACACTTGTCATGCAGACTACATTTGACCCTGATTTGACCTGAGAATGTGGCACATAGTCAAACAAAAACCTTTGCCTTATCCAGCGTGCTCTTTTCTTTCTTTCTTTTTTTTTTTTTTTAGAAAAAAATGTACTCAGCTGCATGACACGGTGCTGCAGTTTAGTTTCTCTGCAGTGTTATTTTAGAGTTCATGGTTTGAATCTGAATTATGAAATTAGACAGTGCACAAAGATTTTTTTGGATTTAAAGTCACACACAACATTTTTATGCATCAGATGATGAACTGTAAAAAAGAAAGAAAGAAACACCACTTGCAAAATGCAGAGATGTAGCATTTGTGTAGTTTGATTAGTTTGAGTATATCATTTACAAAATATTAGCTTTGGAGTTAAACTGTGCCATGCCGTTAAAAAATAATTATCCATTTACTTTGTAATCAATAACACTTCTAAAGTTCTTTTGGTGAATTTTCATTACCTTTGTCCATAAACGATACATGCCAAGTTTGACGAGAATTGGATGAACAGGTTAGGAGAAGTTAATTCTGTTTTGAGGAGTTCACAATGCCAGACACAAATGTAAGGCAGAAAAGGGGCGTGGCCTGTCCATTGCGTACTCTGTGTCTCGCCCAGTGATAGCTGGGGTAGGCTTCAGCCCCACAGGGACCTTCCAGAGAACAAGCAGTTACAGAAAACGAATTAATTAATAAATAAATGAATCTTTAATGCACCACCTCCAGACTTAATCTAAAGCTCTGTTGGGCTGACCTCTGCTGGCTGAAACACAAGTTCCTACAGCTTCTCACAATATCGCTTTATAATAGCAGACGTATGTACAAATAGAGACCACTAGATGGCAGTCCAAGACAGTTTATCAGCTTCCATAATCCTCCTCTGAGTTTCTCGCCATTCTCAGTGCATGCTCCTGGAAGGCAGTTATCACCTGCTTCATTTTGTGAGACACTGTGGGTGCTGCAAGGAAATGAACACGAAGGGAAAAACAAGAGTAATGAAAGGAAAATCGAATATCTTGTAAACCTTGTGCGAATCCTTGCTTGACACAGACTTCTCCACCAGATGGCAGTGTTTAGGCTTCTCCCAGTCAGCTGGAATGTCAGACAAATTGAGCCTTCACCTCATCAACAAGTTGACATTTAAAGCACCAGACAACAAACAGGTCAGATCATTTATAAAGCGTGCACCATGTGAAAAGCTCATCTCATACATACAGTAGAAAGTACTTCAGAATCAGAAAAGACTTTATTGCCAAGCATGTTTGTACATACAAGGAATATTATATACATTCATGTTGGACCTGTGTACTACAGGGACTACATATTGGGGTTTGGCTGTCATTAATAATTAATCAAAAATAATTATTTATTATTAAATAATTTGATCTAAATACACTAGATCACCTCATGGCACCACCCTTCTGAGAAGGGAAGAGAGAGTGCATGTATGGAATGTGACACATGTATGGAGACTGTCTGATCCAACCCATCCAGTAGCTGCTGAATGTGAATCCAGATGTTGTACAGGTCAGTGTGTGAGACTCTCCAGGTCTTTTAACCACTGGTTCAGACTCTGTTATGGTCCCCCCCCCCCCCCCCCCCCCCCCCCCTTTTTTGACTTTGTGCCCTTTTCTGTTGAATTAAAAGAATAAGTCAGAGCAAATTTACTGAATAACTGGTAGTTAATATGTATTTTGCTTTCCTAATTTAACCGATTTGTTAGGATCTTTAAATTACTGTTCCACACAGAGGTGTCAGTGCAGCTGCTGCTCATGCTGCTTGGTGAACGTTGTCTCCTTCTTGTGGACAGTCTGGGTATTACAACTGTGTCCGTTTGGAAGTAGGCAACATTCAGAGAGAGTATACTGATTACAGCAAAACGTGTCTTCATTTGTTTTCTTGTGATCACACTGCTATATTTAAGTCTTTATTTAATGCAAGAATGTGTGGCGCAATATGATAATGATTCAAAGCATTTCATTTTTTTTTTGCACTTTTTATATACATCACATCAACTAAACATACAGAAAAAAATAAAAAAGATAACTGATAATAACAGAAAAAAGGAAATTAATTGTTACACATCATCAAAACTCAGCACGTTTCCACATAAAAACGATTCGCCATTGTGTTCGTCATCATTTAGTCTGAAAAGAAAAAACAAAAAGTCAATATTTTATTCTAGCATTTTGGAGTAACTGAATAAAAAGCAGACTTTCAAACTGCAAATACTCAGCAAAGTGACTTCCTCTTACCTTAATTGTGGCTACTATGACTCCAAAGATGACGGAGATGAGGAATAAAATGAGGAAAATGACAGCCATATACCAGGTTTCCACCCCCGTGAATTGACTCACATCAGCGTCCATGATTTTATCTATGAAATAACAACCATCCAACTGATCTGTGGGAGAAATGAAATGAGATTCACAACATTTAGATGGGTCAGAAAAAGCGAAGAGATGATCTATTTCGCTGTAAAAAAAAAAAAAAAAGTGAGGACGAATGGTTTAATCGGCACCTGGTGTGGATATATTCAGGGACAGGGTGGTGTTTACATGTGTCACCCTGCATGTGAGGCCCACCCCGGGCAAGGAGTCGATTTTGGAGAGACGGAGGTGGCTCTGGACAGTGAACTTTCCGTCTGGGCCTCTGTGGGGTTCACTAGTGTTGTAGTCCGAGAGTTCTGTTTCTCCATTGCGGAACCAAGTGATGTTAATGGATGCGGGGCTGAAGCCAGAGACCAGGCACGCGAGTTCATTAGTGCCCTGGAACAAGAGGGCCACCGGTTTGCTGTAGGTCACCGAGGCTGAGGCAAATAATCACAATTGTTACTTAGACAAAGCTTCTTTAAAAAAAAAAACAACAACATAAAAATGCTAAATGCTCACCAAATACATCCTTTACTGTGCTTTCAAGAGAATTTGAATTTACAATCGACTCGTGCCTCACAACACAAGTATACGACGACGCTTTGTCCTCGTCTTTGGATACGTTTAGTCTGCTGTTCATTGAGTAAGTGCTGCTGCCTTTGTATATCCATGCAGGACTGTTGATGTAACGAGACAATGGGAGCTTCTGGTTGTTCTCCTTCCAGAACACTATGATGTTAGATGGGAAAAATCCAGAAACTAGACAAGAAAGCGTGAGCTTGTCAGACAGCTCGGAGAGAGCTGGTTGAAATATCTTCACTGTAGGTACATGCACGTCTGGAAAAAACACACAAAAAACAGTGAATATGTATTGAATATTCTGGCGATTGAGTATTCTTCCACTTCCAGTTGTTTTTACTGCTGTAAACATTACTTGTGCTTTTGCTTATATGGTCTTCGTAGCCCCGGTTAGAGCATCGGTGCTTTCCTTCACAGGACACTCGTTTATATGCACGCCAGTCCTCTGCTGACACGTTGAGGAAGCTCTGCAGAGTCTCTGTCTCATTGCTGTGTCTCACCGGTGCCTCATCTTGGCCAGAATATGTGTTGCCATCTACTTTCCAGGTGATGGAGAAGTCACTGAGACGAGGGGCGACCAAAAGACAGCTAACAGTCACATGTCCCTTGTTCCGAAGCTGCTGCTGAAGTGTTGGTCCCTGAACATAGACCCCGGCTATCTGTGAGGATGCTGGAGTTACTGAAAATAGAAAAAAGCACCATTTATTGAATAATAATTATTAAACCTGGTGTCTGTGATGGATAATTCATAGTGATTAAAAAGAAACATCACTACGTTATATTCATTTACCTGAACAGAGGCTGATTGTCTTTTCAACTTTCTTGCCCAGAGTCTTGTCTGATACTCTACAAGTGAAGTCCTTCCCTGTTTTCCACTCTGTTCTATCAACTGCAAGTTGACTGGTCACGACCACACGTCTGTCTGCACCCATGCTGATGTCATTGGTTGATGGAGATCTTTGCTGGGACTCAGAGAACCATTGAATTTGAGGGTTGAAGCCCCATCCAGTGCAGAGGAGTTTCTGTGGTTCTGACTCTTGACTCGGGGCCAGAAGAAGTTCCATTGATGGGTCCACTAAATAGTATGTCAAAATGATGTTAACGAATGACTCATTGAAATTAAAAAGTACAATTATCATTCAATTTAAATAATAATAAAAAAATACCACGACATAATGACTTTTCAAAGCTATAGACTCTCACCAAAGATATTGCCAGTGGAGTTTGACTCAGTTGTGACCAAGCCTTGATCGACTAGGCAGGTGAAACTCGTGCCATTATTCCAGTATTTTTCAGGAACGTCAAACTGTTGACTGATTGAATCGACTTTTGAGCCTTCAGGGAGATGAACAGGCACCTTGTAAGGGAAGACATCATCGTTAGCCTTAAGGGTGATGTAGAGGTCACGTGATGAGAGCTGTTTGACGTCACACTCGAGCACAGCACTTTTTCCCCTCAGCAAATCTGGAAGAGATCTCCTGATCTCTACTGTTGGAGCCTTAACTGGTGACACAGCAAGAGAACATGACAGAATTAAATCCTTCAGGTTCCCTGAGGTCACAGAGATATCTGATGTTCAGTTTATGAAGCCGTCTCACCTGCAACAGGTACTGTCTTCTCAGTGGATGAGAAACACTTGTGTTCTGCTCTGCATGTTATAAATTTGAGCTGTTTCCATTCATTTGAGGAAACTATCACATCACTGATGACATGAGTTGTGTTTGAATCATGCCTCACTTGGTTAGTTATTGTTTTGGAATCCATCAGCCAGGTCAGCTTGGCAGCAAATACAGTGCGGATCAAACATGTTGCCTTCATTTCAGTGTTTGTCATTTCCGTCATGATGCTGGGAGTCTCCACATAAAGAGACGGATAGACTGATGGAAATATTGTGTTATTCAGAATTGAAATTAAAGTTTTAAAGATATTTCTGCAAATCTGCGACAGAGAAGCTACACACACTTACCTTGACATATACTTATTGTGTCTTTTAATTCACCGCTCTGGTGACTGGACTTGCATGTGAAACTTGAGCCCTTTTTCCACTTTTCGGCATCTGGCTCAACCTCGCTGCTGAAGGTGAACGTTTTCTCCGTTCCCTCGCCACTCTGCAGCTTCCTTTTGATCTCTGAGATGGTCAGAGCCTCCTCATCCTGTTGCCAGTTCACTGTCAGCCTATCTGGAAAGTATCCGCTCAGGGTGCAGATGAGTCTGACTCGTGAGCTGCCAATGTCGCCATCCCAAACAGCGTGTAGAGTGATGTTTGGAGAGACAACCCGTGGTTCTGAGATAGAACACAGATTACATTGATATAAAGATATTAAGATAAAAAAATAGCAAGATGATTTAATCAGTTATACATACCTTCTTGTCATGGTAAGTAACCATCTGTCTAGTCTGAGTTTTAAATGCCACAGATTTAGGCTAGGTGGCGTGCTTGTACTTTTACAGTATTCGGCGTTCTGGAGTTAGGCTGAAAGTCTGCTGCACAGATGTTAAGCATGACAGGGCAGAGTGATCAGGGCTAACAGCAAGCGGAAGCCTTGAGAAACGCTCGGCTCCACAAACAGCGCCAAAATACAGAAGTGAAACAGCACAATGAGCAACGGAGCATGGCATGCGCCAGGTGTGAGGTGTGGTCATGCCAGTAAGAGCAACAGAGCACACACATTTGAATATCTCGCGTCGGTTTACATGCATTATGAGTTCAGGCGCTTCTCGTGACTTTGCCAAAGTCTTGTAAGAAAAGACTCAAAAAGCAGCCAACTGGAAAAACTGCAGATTTACATAATGAGTTGGGCTGTTGGCTCCAGGTGCTGAGGAAGTGATGTACATAACAGCGTACAAAAATAGATAACAGTGCTATGAGTACTGAGCGAGAAAATGGAGGACAAGCATCAGTGTTCATCTTCATTTAAACATTTATTTAGTTTTTCAAAAAAAAAGACAAAATGTTTTTTAATTAAAATAGCAAAGCAATGACAGTCGAGGCTACTTACATGATACTCAAAGTTTCAAAGAAAAATGTTTTTTTTTTTTTTTTTGCCTTTGTTTTTACAGAAAACTCTTCTTATATATTCCCCTTGTTTCACTTGATCTGGAAGAGATTAGAAAATACACGCATAAATACACTTGCACCTTTTATATTTCCAATTCAATTTTCTGTATTGATATACACATTACATTATTATTATTATTATTTAGTCAAGATGACTTGATTAAATAACTCAACAGATGTTGCGATGAGAAAACTACTTTGCTGTTATTTGCAGATTTGTTTAATGGGCTTAGATGTTGAGATAATATTGTACATGTAAAAAATGCAAAAATAAAACTCTTTTAAAATTATTACTTTCATGCATAAATCTTTTAACTTTACAGTGGTGATTTCTCTTTTTTTTCGTGCTTCAAACTGTTCATGAGTCAACTCATACAATACCAGTGCAACCCACTGGGAAACATTTCAAAAAGTTATATAAAAATATTTATAAAAATAAGAATTGATGAGGAGACACATTTTTTTTTGCAAACTAGAGTGGGAATATAATATAATAAAATATAATATAATATAATATAATATGTGCCAAACTCATATACTTTTATCCAAAGGTTGTTGCAAGAAAATGAAAAGATGCTTCATCTAAGTATTCATTTTGGAGAATATATCTCATCAAGTGTCTAAAAAAAATATTTTGTATATTTTTGTTTTATCTTATTCTCTTTAAATGTTTAACACTGGTTTCCAGCATCATCGCACAAGTTAAAATTATAAAATAAAAGCATAACATTTCTTGTTGTGATTTATCTTTGTTCACATCACAAAAAAAAAAGAATCTACATGGTGTGTAGAATTTGTATATAGCCTACACAAAGTTCACAGCTCAACAACATACCTGATAAATTTATGAGGATTACTACGTGCTACTTTCACATGTTTTCTGCCCAGACCTGTGCATGTGTGAATGTATCGTTACCTTCAGAGCAGTGGTTCCGATGGAAAACAGCAGAGTGATGAGGAAGAGAAAGATGAAGGTGATGGCCGTCTTTCCCATGTTATCTTGTTCTCCCTCTGGGTCCTTGTTGCAGTAGACTATAAAATTCTGGTCATCTGGATGTAGTGTAGATTAAATATTGAGTTAATCCACACCCAGTAAAAAAAAAAAAAAAAGTGTGTGAGTCAATGTTCCTTAAATTCTGAAATGAATTTCCTCTAATTGGGAAATAATTGTTTGAACTGTTGATCTAAAAAAGCTGAAAACAAGGGCAAATCTTCAGGAAACTCTAGTTGTCTTCGTTTTTGGCTTTTTTGGACGTATGATGTCCTGGATGACTGAGAACCTTCATAGATAGTCAGAGTGACTAGCTTCAACAAGACTCAAAAGTTTTCCCCCTAATGTTATTAAGTTACAGTGATCCTGACTTGCTTTTGAAGGACGCCGTTATTAGTGCTTGACTTGTGAACCATTGGAGTTGGACCTCAGACGATTATCTGTCACGCTGGGGGTGCAAGACCCAGTAGAGGAAACACAGGCACACAGACAAGTCACAGAAGCAGTGTTACTGCACTATGTGCAAATGTAGCCAGTGATTCATATAATTGAATGTGTCAGTGTCAGTGATGTGGTGCTCAGTGTAGTTTAAGACGTTCAGTGTATCATTGTTGTGTCATATGCAGACCTAGTTAGTGTTGCATTACAGTGCAGACAACAAACGTGTAAAAACAAACACCGGTTCAATAAAGACATGAACAATGCGACAGACACCGACAGAGTTGCTGTTTTTTTTTTTATTATTTTGAATCTGCTTTAAACACACACAAACACAATGTCATATGACAAGAAACACACATTAAACAACAAACAACAGAAGACACAGCGACACACAGTCACATCTACTGGGCCTTGCACTTTTCAGGGACGTTCATGTTGAGGTTGACAATGTTGGTGTTTTCGAATGTTCTGTATCCAATGGACCTGATGATGGCTTTAGTTGTGTTGGCCACAGACTGGTGGTAGACTGCGCAGCTGTACACCACATCAGTCTGCTGCCACTGTGTGAGGCTCATGGATAACTGGCCATAGGTGGAGAACAGCCCGTTGCTCTTTATGGGCTCTGTGGTATTGAAATCAAATGTTGAGTCTGGAACCTGGTCATCAACAAGCCAAGACACGAAAACCTCCTGAGGGTGGAAGTCTTTCACATAGCAAGTCAGGGTCACCTCATTTTTTCTAGTGTGTTCTACTGGAGGCAGCATGAACACTGAAGGACGCACAACCCGTCCTCCTGCAAAGCACGAGAGAACAATTAGACCCTGTATTATAACAGATTAAAAACTAGACACAGACAATACACAAAGACATAACACTCTTCACATGTTTGAAGGCAGGGTCAGATGAACACACAATGACTGTTGGTGGATGGTTGCTGAATAGTTTGCTCACCTGTAGTCCGTACGTAATGTCTCTTCTCTGGTTCCACCCAGTCCTCAAGTTTAACAGAGCAGACGAATTTGGTCCCTGAAACCCATTCGTCATACGTGATTGAAGCTCTACTGGTGAATACGCCTTTCTTCACTTTCGTGGTTGATTTCTGTAAGGAGCCAGCTACTTCACTTCCACCCTTCTCCCACGAAATCTCTTCAAATCCTCCCTGATTTACCACCACTTGACATATCAGAACTCCATTTCCGTTGAGAAGCATGTCCTCAGCTGTTGGGCCTGTGATTCTTATAACTGCATCGGACTCTGGACATGCTTGGTCGCCTGAATAACAAAACAGCCAGCAATTAATGAGGAGAACCAACATAGAAATGTGCAGGAATGTTTTAAAGTTTACTCACCTGGAATAATTTCTTTGATAACTGCCGTTGAATTTCTTTGTATCACTACAGCAGCGTCGTTCTCCCCTTTCCCCTTGAACTGACACGTGAAGGGGTTATCATCCATCTGAGCGACTGGCACAGTGAGAAAACTCGCCACGCTGTACACGGTTTCACCTGAGACCTGTTTTCTTTTAGATTGTGGCATGGTCTGGACTTCTCCGATGGTGACCTCAACACTATTTTTCAGCCATTTCAAGTCAAAGTCTTCTGGTGAAAAATCTTTGGCAAAGCAGGAGAAGGTAGCCTTATCGCCCTCCTCAGAGGAGGACACTGTAACATTTGGCGACTTATAATACTTTTCTGAAAAACAAAGACATACACAAATATATGTATATATTAAACGCAGAAGCAGGGACATTAATATATATATGCAGAAGCCAGAACAATGTGCTCAAAGTCACAACATAATCAAGCCTATGTATGTTCTGAAACTAGCACACATCTCTCTGTTTTTTGTTGTGTGCTCATAGTCAGGAGATTATATAACTGAGGAGCAGAGCTTTGATGCTTGCTTCTGCATATACATTGCCTGGCAAGCAAAAAACGCAGATTGCAGGTAAATGTTAAAGATCAAGAGTGTAAGTGGAGGCAGGCAGGGGATTATGCAGAATAGATGGAAATGTAACAAAGCAGGATACACAACAGTACTCAGACACAGGAGACACAGGGTGTTTTAGTGAAGAATAAAACAGTCTGAAGCTGAATACACTGGAGCAAGCTTTAACCTCCTCAAACCAAGGACTGAGTTAAAGTATTTCATCTGCTAAAAGCTGTACTTGTTTCCAATATAGCTCATAATCATGTCAACCCCAGAGTGTATCCTTTTCAGAAAACTCATTAACTAGGAGTGGTACTTTAGTATAATTAAATTAAGTCACAGTAGTATCTAAAACTATCTTTGATTTAGGTTACTGCATTTGATACTGTATTATACTTTAGTCAACCGACAATTGCAACTAATACATTTCATTGTAATTCCTTCAAATTTAAATAAAAAAATATTTTTAAATATATCCTGTCCGGTCCTTTGAAAAAAAAAAAGTAATAAATTACTTAGCATAAGGCTTACTTGGTGGCACAAAAGATCCTTTCGCTTGCCCGGCATCATTCTGCACAACACACTGAAATTGCTGACGATTGTCCCAGTCTTGCCGCCTCACTCGGACCTGACTAACCGCCGTGTAGACGCTGCCTTGCTGCACTGAGGGGTACTGAATGAAGTCCTGCATCGCGTCCGTGCCTTTGGTCCAAGAGAAAGTCACCGCGGCGGGCGTGAAGCCTTTGGCAAGGCAGCCAAGAGTGAACGTTTCTCCGGTCCCAGAGGAGCAAGGCATCAGAGGAAACACCGTCGGCTGAACTGGAGTTGTAGATCCTGAAAAACAACGGTGCAGTTTTAACGTTAAATAACATTAAATAACACGACAAGCCTTTTTTTTGTGAAGAATGTTTTGAAGAGAAGCCGCTTAAACTGAAAACACATTGACACAGCACAATTGACAAACAATAAATATAATTAAAAATCATTTAAAAAGTCATTAAAAATGCACATGACCTTTAAAATGTTAAAATACGGGCATTGTATACACAAACCTTTTTTTTTTTCCAGCAGATGTTTCCCTCATTGATATTTGTTTTTCTACATATACACAGTTTTTTTTAATTATAAAAATGCGCAATTTGCACAATAATTAACCAGAATATAAAACAAATATATTCTAATAAATCTAAAATAAAATGAACAATTATTAATTAAAAACTCAAAAACGCATTGAAGGAACCTCATTTTCTCATTTTTCAATGGGAACAAAGCACAAAAACTATATAAAAACACAATAAAAAACATTGACATATAAAAAGAAACAGCATGAACAACATTTGGAAAGGGAAATGCAGAAACTATGTGTCATCCATACACAATACAATAGATTTAATATTCATTCAAATCATTTCTAAAGTTATTTTAAATGTTATTTTAAATTATAGGACAATAAAGTGATTTTTGGAAATGGAATGAAGGCATAAATAAAGTCACTAAACATTGGTTTACGGATTTTGGACTAACAATATTCTAATGAAGAGAGTGGAACAATTATCGTTTAAAACTTTGGAAAATGCACTGCGGGATCCTGATTTTTCTATTTTTTTAATGGTACAAAAGAACAAACAGTAAATACAAATACAACTAAAAACCACAGCCATAAAAATATACACACCATCACAGACTTTAAAATTTTAAATGTGGACATTTTACGTCCGCCATACGCAAACCTTTATCCAAGTATTTGAAGCTATTTGTTGCATCCAGATCGACCGCTGTCATTAATATAACCTTTTCAGCTTTTCCTATTCTTTATATAAATTGCTAAATTATTTTAAATTCACAATTAGGACACTCTGTTTGACGCTGAATGAAGGCAGATGTAAAGTCGCTAAACATTTAACCATTAACCGTCTTTGAATTCACGATATTTTTTACAAAAATCACTTAAATTGATTCAATTTCAGAGGTTATGAATGCGATTAAATTGTGTTCTTACCTGATGAGACGGTTACCATCGTGCCTTTTCCCCAGTAGTCAAAAGCACCGTAGTAGCACAGTGCTGAATCTACTCAGCCAGTCAGTATAAAAAGCTAATCTACTAATGGGGAACTCCGAAAACCTACTTTAACATTTAATTAGTCTCACCGTGTACGGTAGACATTAGTATCTGTTATTACATTTGAGAATGGTAACTTTTTACTTCAAATACTTTGCCAGTACTTTGAGTAACTTTTGAAGTGAGACCTGACATAGTGACCAATTAGGTGATAACTAAAATACGACATTTAAAAAGTTTAACCAGTGCAGATTTTAAGCAGCAATTATTAAATTCTTACCTGACGACACTGTGACCATGGTGCCTTTTCCCCAGTAGTCAAAAGCACCCCAGTAGTCACAGTAAAGAAAGTCTATTCATGCTTCTCACAAAAACTATTTACCGACAGACCTTGTTACTTCATGTTTGGTTTAGTTAGTATATATATTATTTGTAATATTTAAAAGACATCTAAAATAATTATCTGTACACAGAGTTACTTAAACAGAAAGACAATTACATTTCTTTTTGACAGATTCACAGCCAGGTCACAGAATACTGATGACCAAAACTTGGAACCACAAAAAAACGATCGTAAATATTTTCATGGCATGATTAGAAATGTATTCATTTAACTGGAAATAATGTAATTTCATACCTGAGGTGACAGTGACCATGGTGCCTTTTCCCCAGTAGTCAAAAGCTTCGTAGTAGTCACAGTTAAGAAAGTCTATTCACGCTTATAACAAAAACTCTTCACTGTCATATCCTAATACTCCACGTTGTATAATTAGATTTTCGGAAAATTTAAAAGAAATCTGTTAAAGTTAATTAAACAGCCAAACAGTTTACTGTTTTTTTGACGGATTCACAGCCAGGCCACAGAATACTGATGACCGAAACTTGGAACCGCATACAAACGATTGTAAATATTTTTTTATGGCATGGTTAGAAATTAGTTTCTTTAACTGGAAATAATCAAATTTCATACCTGAGGTGATGGTGACCATGGTGCCTTTTCCCCAGTAGTCGAAAGCCCAGTAGTCACAGTAAAGAAAGTCTATTCACGCTTCTCACAAAAACTCTTTAGTGCCATATCCTAATACTCCACGTTGTAGAATTTGGTTTTCGGAAAATTTGGAAGAAGTCTAATATAATTATCTGTTGTTAGAGTTAATTAAACAGTCAAACAGTTAATTTCCTTATTGCAGATTCACAGTCAGGCCACGGAATACTGATGGCCAAAAAATGGAACCACAAAAAAAAAAAAAAACGATTGTAAATATTTTTCATGGCATGGTTAGAAATTTCTTTCTATAATTGGAAATAAGAAAATTTCATACCTGAGGTGACGGTGACCGTTGTGCCCTGTCCCCAGTAGTCAAAAGCGTAGTCACAGTCTAACAAATTATTAACCACTGCATACAAAAACCTGCTCCCCAGATTTAAACACTACCCATGGTTGGTTATTTTGTGATTTTATACCGTATGCTATTATTTCTTTGTAGGTTTTTGCAAATTCTGATTTAACATAAAGATTTTCGCTAGAACAGCTGGAAGATAATGACACATTTGACAGGATTCCAACACTGTGCCACAACGGCGCTTCTTAAAAAACAAAACAAAACAAAAAAACGTTTTTAAATCAAGAATGTATACGTTAGAAAGAAATTATTTGATCAACTTACCTGATGTGACCGTCACCATCGTGCCTTTCCCCCAGTAGTCAAAAGCATTGTCACAGTACAACATCTCAACACATCCAACATACAAAAACAACCACCTTAAAGATGCCGCTAAAGCCTCAGACGGCTAAAAAGTCTGCATGGAGACGAAAATCTTTTCTTTTTACCTGATGTTACGGTCACCGTGGTTCCCTTTCCCCAGTAGTCAAAAGCAGCGTCACAGTACAACATCTCAACACATCCAACATACAAAAACTTTGACCTTAAAGATGACATCCTAAAATTTCTGCATTGAACTGTCAAATGATTATGTTCTTTTTAACACGAAGGTGAAATGCTTTTTTTACCTGATGTGACGGTCACCATGGTTCCTTTTCCCCAGTAGTCAAAAGCATCGTCACAGTATAATATCTCAACACATCCAACATACAAAAACAAGTGCCTTGAAGAATTTTAGATGGAGATCTAAAATTCTACATTAAAATGTTAAATTATCACGGCTTGTAATTGCAGAGGAAGAAAAGCTATTTTTTACCTGATGTGACGGTCACTGTGGTCCCTTTTCCCCAGTAGTCAAAGTAGTAGCACAGCCACACGCTTCAATAGCACTTTAGTGCAAAAATATCTCGCAGCTTGTGCCAACTGATTCAGCATTCTACTAAATTAAATAAACACTTGGACATACCTATTTTTGCCCAGACTTTAAGATGCAGATTAAATCCTAGTTTACATCCAGAATTTAAGACACATTTAATGATAAATCTGACAAAAAATAACAAATTCGCTTCTCTCAAAATATACCCGATTATTACTTACCAGAAGTCACTGTGACTTGGGTTCCTTTCCCCCAGTAGTCAAAGTAGCCGTCACGGTGATATAATCCACTCTTGTTCTAATACAAATACTTATTCAGTTTAACCCCAGCAAAGCATTCACTGACAAAGCAATTCCCTCTGTGCTATTTTATATTATTTCCCTTGTGATATCCACTTCCTGTGGTCTGGGTTACATACAATTTGCCACCAGCAGTTAGAGAGAACTTCCTCTTTATCAGATCCTGTGTTGCCTGCAGCTCCTGTAGCATGGAGTTCATGAAAACAGATTGATTCAGGCATTATGAGTAGGGGATATAGAACACAGATCTGTGTTGCACTTAAGTCCAAGTTTTTGGCAGTATTCTGTGTGCATGTTCACTTGATCTGTTGTAGGGATCACCCCTGGAAGCATCTCATTTTATTATATTATGTATTGTGTATATTTAGTGTTCTTTTGGTAGAAAAACCGCTGGTCAACCTGTACCAGAACGTGAAGAAGAACTCATGATCAGGAGAATACATCATCATCTGTAAAACACAGTGGACAATGTGACTCATGAGTGGCCCCATGCTGATACTGAGTCGCTAGTGTTTGGAGGCGAGGGAAGACAGAAGCAGTTGCATGAATTCTGTACAGTGTAGAAGTGTACAGCGATATACTGTTGTAGGAACCTGAGCTCCTCTCAATTCTCCCCCTCTATGGAATGTGAATTTACGGAATTGTTTTGCAAAAAAAAACTCTTCTAACAGATTAAACTTTTTCACCTATAGCTATAAATGTGCCATGCCAGACTGATTTACAACCCTGTGGAATTTCACCACTCTGGTTTCTGGACTAATTAGTTCTGAATCGAAAGAGCATTAGTTCGATATCAGGAACTACAAAGACTGAATTAAATGACTTCTACTTCATATGGGTAGTCTAGAAGACTTAATGTTATTTTATTATGTTTATTATTATGTTTTAAGCTTGTGATGTACTAATTCTTCCTTTTCAGAGACGCACACATTCAAACATACCAAACACTTTCTTGCTCCCCTCTCCAAGAGTGACCAAGGAAATGGAACAGATAACGGGTCGTAAACAACTTCCTCCCAGAACCAGACTCTGATCTGCATTTCTCTTCTCTAAAAAGTTTGATAATATGACTGCAATAACCTGGTAAGTTATATATTGTTGTTCAGGAAGTGCCAACGATCACAGTGAGACTATTTTGATCCTTGTACGATAAAGTTAACCCAAATTCATATAATTGGTCACAGTAAAGAAGTATCAACAGTGCCATCAAGTGGCCATCTTAAAAAGTATTTTCTTCCCTTTAAATTACCTTTGAAGTTAAAGTATATAGAAGATATTACCATTAGCATAATAACCTATTAGTGTAAACTATAACTGTTGAGATTGTAGTTTAGGAAATATAACCTTTTATTATTAACAAATGTCCTTGTGAATAGGACTTCAGTATATTAGTTTGCTGATGCTTTTGAGTTGTTTTGATTTTGCCATCCTGGTATGTCATCTCATCGTGTTGTAATGTTGAGTGTTGTCGCATACGAAAAACATTGCTAACGAGCCATGATGAGTGATGGAATGGTTACATTTAGTAATATAAAATAGGTTAAGAAGATCACGCAATAAGACGTCTCAAGACAAAGGAGTAGGCGTTCTCTTCTCTTTCCACGCGAAGAATTTGGAAACCCGATCCAAACACGCCCTGAATAATTAACTCATAAAACCAGAGAGACGCACTCTTTCTCCGCACTTTCTTTTGGACTTTTCTTTTGAACTTTTCTTTGGACTTTCTTTTGTAGTTTCTAATTTCTCCGAACTTTTGCACTTTCCACTTTGTAGCACATTGTAGTTTTCATTTCCATTTTCCGTTTACGTACTTAGTCACGTTTAAACTTAGTAACTTTGTTTCAAGAACAACTTCAATATTTCAAGCTCTCTTTGTTTCTCGTCGGATGTTTTTCCCCGACGTATGATTTTTTAGTGACTTAAATATTTTTCTAGCTTTATTCATTTCTATACTCTACGAACCGAAGTACTAACCATCATCGTTCATAAGTTAGCCAGAGTAGACAGCTGGGATATCAGAGAAAGACGGATCAAGAAGCCAAGAAGCTGTTGCCATAGCAACGACATCAAGAAGACGTGACGAGCCGGATTCTTTCTTCAAACACAAAGACATTGCCAAGTGTCATCTACTGCCTTTGGCTGAACACCTACAACACTCTCAAGCGAAGCTGGGTGTTGAAGTTTCAGACCAAGCAACGAGTCCTATCTACCGGTCCAAGAGAGACCCGCATCAGCTGTGCTGTTATTGTCACCAACTCGTCACACCGACGCCGAGAAGACTCTACGGAAAAGTAGGCTGAATCGTTCCTACCGCTTAAGACAAAGAGTTGGTGTCACTACTTTGAAACTCCCTACTAAGATGTTTTAGAGAAGACTGATTAGATTAGGTATGAAACCCATTCCCTTTAGATTAAACCTTAAAACATCTCCATCTTTCACCATCGCTCCAGAAATTAATAATACCTTATCATATTCGTTTTATTTGATTATCCATGCATACATTCTATTAGTCCCTCATTTATTCATAGTTGTCACTTTATTAAATAAATATTTATTCACACTTAAGAAGTTGTTTGTGGTGTTGTTTACGGCAAAGAATGGCTGGTAAAAATTGTAGTAAAGGATTCATCCTTCAGATATGCAAATTATTTAACTGAGACTGAGAAACTGATTTAAACCGTGTTCTTCCTACGATAACAGGAGGTGGTGCCCCAACAAGACAATATAAAAGCGTACGTTATCCTACACTGTCTGCTCTGATTCTGCCAAATGGAGCAGAGATGATGGGGAATTGTTCACTGTACAGATGGACAGTGACCCACAACATTCAGACTGTTCCTCTGCGGACACAGCTGTTCTCTGTTGTTGTCTCTGGAGATGGTGAACCTGCATTGAACCAACTGAGAGTAGTAGATGCGCTTACAGGTAAAATCAATCCACTCCATATCTTTTCCAGGAGCCTGTCTTACCCTGTTAACAGGTTCTGGATTTGAATCCATTGGCCGACTGGGGCCTTTCTGTGTTGAGTTTGCATGCTCTCCCGATGTCTGTGTGGGTTCGATGTGGATTCTCCAGCTTCCTCTCACTGGCCAAAGACATGCTTGCCGTAGCTTAGTACTGTTAGGGAAGGGAAAACAATACCACAGTGGGGCGGCACATTGGCGAGGTGGTTAGCACTGATGCCTCACAGCAAAAAGGTCACCGGTTCGAATCCATGGGCCGGCTGGCCTTTCTGTGTGGAGTTTGCATGTTCTCCCTGTGTCTGCGTGGGTTCTCTCCGGGTACTCCGGCTTCCTCCCACCATCCAAAGACATGCTCATTAGGTTAATTGATGATTCTAAATTGCCCTTGTGCATGTGAGTGTGAATGTTGGCCCTGCGATGGACTGGCGACGTGTCCAGGGTGTACCCCTGCCTCTCCCCCGATGACAGCTGGGATAGGCTCCAGCAGACCCCCGTGACCCCTAACAGGACCAAACGGGTTTAGAAAATGACTGACTGACAATACCACAGTAGTTGCTTGGATCATATCAGTGCCAGCCTGTGTCTCTGTGGGTTGTCTCTGGGTACTCAAGCTTCTTGCTCGTTAGATTAGTTGGTGATTCTGGTAGCTGGGATACGCCCGAGCCCCCAAGCGACTCTCCAGAGGGCAAGTCGTTTCAGAAAATGAATAAAATAAGTGAATAAATGTGTACAGAAGCAATGTCTTGTCAAGCTTGAAGTTATTTCTTAATGCAAATTGTTATCATAAGAATACAAAAGGGTTGTGTCCTGACAAAGAATGCAGTCGAAATGTTTTGAATCCTGTGTTTTTACGACACTCAAGCTGAACGCTAATCCTTACCACACAGTAACTGAGTCATTTCACCATCCATTAGGTTTGAATCCCTTGACTTTATCCCTAAGACACCAACCTCTCTGTTTGGTGTCTTCCATGTGCGGTCCAGACTTTTTTTTTTTATTTATTTAATTGATCTGGATACAATCTGGACATGCCAACAAACACTAATGGGCTGGCAGTCAGAACGTATATTTAGAGTTTTAGTGTACAATATCTATCTCTTTAAGAAGAACGCCCTGGTCAGGACAGGAAGCAGCACAAATACAAACATGCATTTGATAATTTACATTTGTTTGACAAAAAATAACAACATAAAACAAAAAAACATTAATTTAATCTTAATCATATGTCATCAATATCAAGGATTACAACTGGTTTAGAATGTGTTGTTTCAAGCAAACCATTTCTGTTAAATTTATTAGTTTAATTATTCACATTACAAACATACAAATCCACTCTCTTCTGCCTGCTGTGCTGTAATGTGTTTCCATGTGTTATCAGCTTTCAGCCCAGAGTTTCAGTTTAAGTGGATGCGGAAGCACCTGTTGCGGTGAAGAATAGTTTCCTGTTACATAAATATCAACCAGTGAAGACATTGCCAGCCACAAGTCCAAAACTCTGTGCAGTCTGAACTCACATGGCAATTTTAAAAGCATCTTTAACAGTCTTGAAGATTAAGACGCATTTGACTACTTAGTCTGATAAATAAATGGCTAGCTGATCCTGTGACTATTTACTTAAATTTGAAATTGTTGCATTGAACTGTTTTGGAGATAAAATATTGTTTTGTCATTATGCAAACTACTGTATATTATCTTTTCTGATTAAACTGAAAGAAATATAGTTACAAAGAAATCCAAGCAGTCTTCTCTGAGGGAGTTTTTTATTTTTATTTATTGTTGTTATTGCCTTTTAACACTGATGTCCAGCTCCCACAACATGCACAGTGACAACCTCGTATCCCTTAACAGGGCACTCACTGAAGTTGAAGACGTTTTTACTTTAGTGACAATTTTCAGAGATTTTCATTTTAATATAGAAGATTGGGGTAAATAAATTTACCATATATGGTTCCTTGCCCTTAACTGGTAAACAAATGTAAATATGTACAGTATTTAGACCATTGGAACATGTCAAGGGCTGATTGAGGCACTTATCATGCAGAGGTGGACCTTGCAGACGACATTTGGCCCTGATTTGACCTGATAATGTTGCCTTGATCTTTTCAGATTGGCTGGGTAAAAACCATGTGTTAAACCTTGCTGAGAACCTGTGTGCTGTAGTTACCAAATATGGTTCCTTGGCCTATAAAGGGTTAAGCAACATCTGTGCATTCTAAAAAACAACCCCCACAAAACATGAGCTTTGTGAAGGTTATGGTATTCTGCATTAGCTTGACTGATAACTGTTGATTCACTTTCATCTTGCAGGCTGTGGTTTGTAGTTCTATTGAATTTTGTTGTGTTGTTCCTGCAGTTTCAATATTTTTGCCAGTGGGCACAGAAACACTTTATTGTTTAATTCAATCCAACCAATTTTCACCTAATGAACTGGCTAGTGAATACAACTGAAATTTTACCAGCATTTATTAATTTAATTTAATGAATTTCATTATTTTACTTTTGAATTCTTCAAAATATGAATACATAAGTGACTAAAAACGAAATAAGTGTTATGTTCATGATGTTCTGACACAGGCCTTCTCATTTCATTAAGATTTATTTCAGGATTAGTTTTGTTGGACACATACAGGAAGCAGAAGGACGTTTACTGTTACTATTTCTGTGTCTTCACCAGCACACATGGCGTTTCCTTCTCAGTGGAGTGAGGTTTTTGTCTTGGGATTTAACAGTGTGGTCGCTGTAGTATCCTGCACTATGGTTCAACCCCATACAAAAACGTCCCCCTCCACACTGGCTGTCACTTTAACTACAGAAGCTTTTCATATTAGTCCTTGGATTATTATAATTTATTTTTCCATTGAATGTACTGTAACCTCTGAAGAACTAGAGTGTCAGATCTAAATGTTCCAATCTCCTCTTTTCTCGAGGCAGAGTGACTTTGTGCTTCACTTTCCTTCAGGTTTTGCCGTGTCATATATTAACTGTGGTTCCATTTGGCCACATTGGCACACCATCCTATAAAAAAAAAACTTTTTCTATCTAGTTTAACAGCACCAGCTCCTATAATGATTATCCAGGTAAATTAACACTGTTGTGATGCTGTTTCAAATCATGACGGTGGATTTAGAGCAAGACTGTTATATTAGAATGCACTGGTTTTTAACTAGAGTACCTAATGAACTGGCCACTGATTACAACTGTATTTTACCTGCATTTATTAATTAATCTAATTCATTATTTTGTGTCGCGTAAATATAATACTAAGCGAAAAGAAATGAAATAAATGCTATACTCATGATCTCCTGACACAGGCCTTCTCATTATCACCAAGATTTATTCTGTGATTTCTTTTAGATTAGTTTTGTTGGACACATACAGGAAGCAGGCAGACTGCTGCTGTTTCTTTATCTTCACCAGCACGTACAGCATTTCCTTCTAAGTGGAGTGAGGTTTTTGTCATAGGATGCAACGGCGTGGTAGCTGTAGTATATGCCACTGGAGTAGTATCCTGACTGCACTGTGGTTCAACCCCGTACAAAAACGTCCCCTACAGAAGCGTTTCATATTAATCCATGGACTATTATTATTATTTATTTATTTTTTCCAGATTTCCCAAACTTTTCCGTTGGATGTACTGTAACCTCTGAAGAATAAGAGTGTCAGATCTAAATGTTCCGATCTCCTCTTTTCTCAAGGCAGAGTGACTTTGTGCTTCACTTTCCTTCAGGGTTTTGTCGTGTCATATATTAACTGTGCTTCCATTCGGCTACAATATCACACCATCCTACAAAATAAACATTTGCCTGATACAATGCACGTTTCTTTTTAGCCCTGCATGTATTCAGCAGACACCACAATTAAACTAAAGTCCATCTTTGTCCCAATTTAGTATTTTTCATTCTATTTGTTATTTATGTCCAAAAAAAATTAAATCGCATGGCAGAGTTGATCTGCTCACCATTTTGTTGCAAAATGAAATGTCTTAACAGCTGTTTGGTGGATGTTGCACAGTATTGTCAACATTTAAACATTTATAGGGTTAGGGTTTGGGGTTTAGGTTTAGGATTAGGGTTTTGTTGGACACATACAGGAAGCAGAAGGACGTTTACTGCCACTATTTGTGTTCTTTATCGTCAGGAGCACACACATATTTTCCCCACTCAGTGTAGTGAGGTTTTTGTCATAGGATGTAACAGTGTGGTTGTAGTAGTATCCCCTGCTATAGTATCCTGCACTGTGGTTCAGCCCCATACAAAAACGTCCCCCTCCACACTGGCACTGTCACTTTAACTACATAAGCTTTTAACATTTCATATAAGTCCAAAAAAACAAAGTTGGCTTTTCTGAGACTGAGTTTCCCAGAGTCCAGCTATAATAGGGGGTTTCTATTGCCTCTCAGCAGAATGAATTCATTCTAAAAACAACCCTAACTAAACCTAAGCTTCGTTTAGGTTATGGTATTCTGCATTAGTTTAAAATAACTGTTGATTAAGCTGTGCTGTATGTTCCTAGTATTTTGATGTTTTAGTCAGCGGGCTAGGCTAAATAACAAACACTTTAGTGTTTGTTTCAATCTAGTTTATCAGTACCACACACTACATCCTCCTATAATGATCATTCAGGTGAATTAACACCGTTGTGAAATGCTATACTCATGATCTCCTGACAATGTCCTTCTCATTATTATCAAGATTTATTTGTGATTTTTTCTTAGATTAGTTTTGTTGGACACATACAGGAAGCAGACAGACTACTACTATTTCTTTATCTTCACCAGCACAGACGGCGTTTCCTTCTCAGCGGCGTGAGGTTTTTGTCATAGGATGCAACAGTGTGGTAGCTGTAGTATCCTGCACTATGGTTCAACCTTGTACAAAAACATCCCCCTCCACCCTGGTTGTCACTTTAACTACAGAAACTTTTCATATTAGTCCATGGATTATTATTATTTGTTAAATATTTTTCCAGATTTCCCACACTTTAATTTTCCTTCAGGTTTTTATCTTGTCATATCTTAACTGTGCTTCCATTCGGTCATTTGTAGGGTTAGGGTTAAGGTTTTGTTGGACACATACAGGAAGCAGAAGGACGTTTACTGCTGTATCTACTTTCTTTAGTATTGTGTGTAGTCTGCAGACACCAAAATTAAACTGAAGTTCAGACAGTTGTTGCACATTATATTGTCAGCATTCAAACGCATGCAGGTGAGTTGGACACATGCAAGGAGAATCAGAACACCTCCGTGAAGGGGAGGGGGGTTTTTGTCACAGGGTGTATCACTGTGTGGTAGTTCCCACGGTGGTTGAACCCCGTACAAAAACTTCACCCCTCTACACCTCCACCGTTTGCTACTTCAGATGAGCAGATTTTTCTTTGCCATTTCTTTTATTGGCTCCAGTGCTTCGATTCACATCGCGACTGGTTTTTGTATTGCCATATTTCACTGTGGCTCCCACCGTCCACAGTGGCACAGCCTCATACAAAAACCTGATGTAGTCCACTGCTGCCATGGCGAAGCCGCTTCACCAATATGGTCCAGAAAAATTTGAAGCAAATGTTCGAGAAATAAAGAAAAAGCAGAGTCCTTCACGTCTGAGCTCACTTCATTTGTCTTGACCACTGTAGCCACTGATGTCAGTTAAAAATAAATACAAAGAAACTTTCAAGATGTCCTGACATCCCTCTTCACGTAAGAACACAGTATTTTCTGCATTTAAACGTCTTTGGATAGACAGCTTTGTTCATCCCCGTGAGCGGAAACACATCCCATCTAATGTTCCTTATACTACAACTGCTGCTGGAGTCTCAGCCTTTTCCTCCCCCGTGCACTTCGGCTGAGGGTGAAGTCGGCCCAGACATGCAGTTTACGGGCCACTTTGTTGGACAGGAAGCAGAACATCGTCACCAGGGCACAGGGCTCGTTTCCTCTTTAGTGAAGCGAGGTTTTTGTAACGGGATATATCGCTGTGGCTGCCATAGTATCCCACTGTGGTTTGGCCCCATACAAAAACATCACCCGCTACCTTAGCCACGAAGCTTTTAGTGTTTGTAAGGATACAAAAATATGAATATGAAGCAAGTAACAAAATACTTTCTAAGGTATTTTCTCTTAATTGTGTTAGTTAAAGGAAGTGTATTTGCCTTTTATACACCTACAAAATACGGGAACATAGGACTATCGCTCAAGAATAATAATTACGATATATATATATATAAATTACTGCACACTACGCAGTATGCACGGGGTAAATACATATATACTCAGATAGAACAGGTATAGGGTAATTGCACTGGGGTTTGACAATTAAAGGTTCAAACTGAAATGTCTTAACAGAAACTATTTGATAGAATATATAGTAAAATTTAAAATACCTTTACTTTAACTATGGAGCTTCTCACATTAGTGTTTGTCTGCATAAAAAAACAAAAACAAAAAAGAATAAAATAAATAAAAATAGATTAATGGCTTTGCGATGTGAAGCAAGTAAAAAGAAATCTTGCGTTGATGTGGCCATTAGAATTGTTTCCCATTCAGTGCTTTAGTTTAGTTCAGGAGTTCAGTGCAGGTTTTTGTACTGTCATATTTCACTGTGGTTCCATCCAGGCACAGTGGTGCACCGTCGTACAAAAACCTTGAGGCTGACGTGATGCACTGCTCACTGACAGTTTGAGTCGCGTGAATCCCAGACGCCACCGTAATCCTCTATTTTATTTATTTATTTTTATCAAGCCTTAATTAATCCTAGCTTGTGGAGTCTGTTAACGCATTCATTAGACGCTGGTGATTTTCACACACTGCCTACAGTGTGATCCATCTGGTAGTTTCAGTGTGAACCGAGGCAGTTTTTTCTTCTTTTTTTTTTTGTTTCCCAAGAAGATTTTTTTATTTAATTTTTATTCTTATTTTTAAGAATTTAAGAATTTATTATGAATATATGATTCCTATATATTCCCTGTTTAAATTTGCACTTTATGCAACAGTTTGGATAACTTATGGCACAGCTCCTTGTTTTGTATATACTTTGCATTGTTTTGTTGCTTTTTGTTCCTTAAAAGTTTCTGGCCCTTGCTGGTCATGCTGTTCACTTCTGCCAAATAAAGTTTTCTTCTGAATGTTTCCATTGTAATCAAACTTATAAAATGCATCACAAAGAGTAAATCTATAAACCCCTTTTTGTCTGAACCCACTCCACTCTTTCAAACCTCTTTGGGTGGCCGTTTTTTATCAAGACACACGCAGGAAGCAGCACGTTCAGCAGTTCCTCCATAAGTGGAGGTTTTTGTCACAGAACGTACTGCTGTGGCCGTCGTATCCACTTTGGTTCAGCCCTGCGCAAAAACCTGCACGCTGACGGTTGCTTTAACTGTAAAGCTTTTCATATTCATCAGTGTACAAAACCACGCAAGTTAGTGAAGTCTCGTGTTAAGATTTTTTCCGCATTATTCAAAATTTTCAGATCTCAGATTTTATTCTTTTACTCTACAGGCAAAGTGTTTCAGTTAAGTTCAGGTCAGCCTAATATCTTACACCGTTCACTGACTGATCCAGTGTTTAACCTTTTTTATTCTGTGCTTTTTCAAAGTCACATCTAAACTTCTGTCATTTCTAGTTTGCCTGGAAAGGTTGGCCTGGTCCACGGTGCAGTGTCTCAACAACCATCTAATGGATCGGACGTTTCCATCACTGCAGCAGAGCGCCATGCAGCAGCAGCAGCGTTCACCAGATGCTGTTTTTGGTTTTTGTCATAGGATGCATCACAGTGGTAGCTATTGTCTCACACTGATTCTAGCCCATACAAAAACTCCACCCTGACCGCTGCCTCTTCCTTTAAGCTTTTCATATTTTCATATAACACGCTAGCCTCTGAGATGAGAAGCAAGCAGCTATTATTGATTTATTTTGCCTTTAAATGCTTTTCTTTAAATTCTACCTTTGAAAGGTCTGGAGAGACTTTAGTTTATTCCAGGGCAGGTTTTTGTATTGCCATATTTCACTGTGGTAGCCACCATACACAGTGGTACACAGTCACACAAAAACCTTTGGCCTGACGTAACTCTATGCTCGCTGTTCCCCGTTTTAGGTCCTTTCAGGCAGATTATTATTATTAGGGTCATTATTTTATTTGGCCTTTGAACCCAATTTATTTATTCTGCTCCAGAAAGTCGCATTTTTGTACACTTGCTCGGTATTGGTTCACCATTCAGGCCAAACAGTTTGATCTTTTCCATTTTTGCAACTGATTTGAAATCAACCAACTGAAAGGAAATGTACGATCTACAAATAAATAATTTTCTCCAGTTTGAGAAGTGAACACTGGGCATGTTCTGCTGCTTCTTCAAGTGACAATTTCTACAATTTTTGTATGAATTTAGAGTGAGGCTAAATGTGTTGTTTATTTTGGGGAATAACCATGTGAACGTCACAGACGTCTGCTGAGAAACACGCCGTCCCTGTAGAATCGCTGTGCACGGATAACATCAGAGTGAATGGCGACGTGAACCTTTTAATCCTTAGTGTTTCTGCTTTTAATAATTACAATAAAAAACTTTGCTGCAGACATAAGCGAGGTGGTTTTTGTCACAGGATGCATCACTGTGGTCGCCATACTGCCCTGTGATGCAACCCTGTACAAAAACTCCAGCCTGCACACACACCAACCCTAACCCTAACTAAACTGCATTTTGTTTTAGTCATCTCTTTAAGCCTTTAGCTATATCCACCTGAAAAAAACATCTGCAGATGTAGTCAGTGATGGCTCCAGAGATGTGAGTTTATAATGTACTACCTGTAGCTGTATGGCTAAAAGACACTTGGGATCATTGTGAAGTAGGGGAGTTGTTTGAATTACCAATATTGCTACACCCACTGTAGCACTACTAGGTGGTGAATACATACGCAATGCTCAGCAGCCTTTGAAAAACTGCATCGAGTGTGTTTTAATAAGTTAAAAAAGGCACATGAAAGAAAAATTAGCAAAAATGTTCCCAGCGATTTTTTGATTTTTTTCCTTTATTTAATCATGTTTACATTCTCTATTCTCCTTTCTCTAACAGCTTTACTTTTGTCATGCAATCAGCTGTAAAATTGCAAAGACTGTGTATTCAGGGCTCCTGTACCAATTTTATAAGGTTTCAGTCCAGTCTTAATGGACTTCATGCGATATTCGTTGAATGACTGTGATTTGTGTGCTTTGACAAAATGTCTCCATTTTTTTTTAATGTATTGCAACTGGCAGCATAAATATGCACTCAAACCCAAACCATTACCGTCTCCTAAATCTGACCAGGAGCGAGAGAAAAAAAGCAACACACAAAAAAAATAACTGAAATAAATAGACAGTTGAAGGATTGTATATCATCTGATTCAATTTCAACACTGCATCACGAGCTGCCGCAAGACCTATGTTGGTTTTTGTCACTGCGTCAATCACTGTGGTTCCCCCAGTTATACACAGTGACACGTCCCGATGCAAAAACCATCATCACGGTGGAGCCGCCTTAGCCTGCAACAAAGAGCAGTAAAAACAGAACAGTAATTAACTAGATAAGATTCTAAAGGCCACAGTGAGAGCATGTTTTGTTTCTTAACTGTTTAATGTCAGAATTAATAAACTGGATTTGTAATAGTCTTAATACTCTGCCATGTATTTTGGTAACTTTAGATCGAGTGTGAATATTTGTGCGTTTTTTTTTTATCACAGCAAACGTTGTATGGTATTACTATGTTCTGTGCAGTGACAATAAAATTACACAACTTTTTAGGACAATAACAATTAGGACCACTTTTTTATTTTAGCAATGATTTTCTTCATTTTTAAGGAAAACAAACAAGCAAACAAAAAAAAAAAAAACTACAAAACATAAAGCCCAGTTATCGTCCCAATAAATCTGACTTATTTCAGCTGTTGAATTACTCACGGGAAAGGACTTTCTGACTTTGTGTCATCATTCAGGTTTTTGTATTGCTATTTATCACTGTGGTTGTTATTCCATCCACTGTGATTCATGCTAATGCAAAAACCTGTGCTTGAACTCAACAAGGATACTCCTACACATGCATTGACATCGTTTTTTTCAAACACATTTTGCGCACAAGTTTAATTGTGTTTATTTTGTGAATATTTTTAGAATATTAGTGTATTATTAGCCCGTGAATGAATAAATATGAGAAATTAAACCATGAAGAGATCTTTTCTTTTCCACTAGGCTCAGTGACTTTGTGTCATCATTCAGGTTTTTGTATTGCTTTCTATCACTGTGGTTGCCATCCCATCCACCGTGATGCATGGTAATACAAAAACTATTGCTTGAATTCGACAGGGATACAGTATCACCTCGTTTGCATATCAAAATTTTGGAAAATTCTTTTTTAATACTGAATGGGCTAGGTTGCATATGTCCATATTTGCAATTAAAATGTTTTTTAGAGTTTTAACGATGGTGTTAATATTTCCATTTTATGAATTTTAGGATGGAGTCCATTTCCTTTTGCAATAAATATCCATTTTTTGTGTGAAGAATAAATATGAGAAATTAAACAAGATTTTTTTCTTTTCCACTAGATGCAGTGACTTTGTGTCTGTGTTGAGGTTTTTGTATTGCTATTTATCACTGTGGCCGCTACCACCATACACCGTGATTCATGCTGAAACAAAAACCTTTATTTGAGCTCAGCAGTGATACTCCTACACGCGCATCAATATTATTTATATTTATTTTTATGACATCTAATTGTGCTGCATTTTGTTGATTTCACCCCTTTCAAAAACACATTTAACACACGAGTTTAATCATGTTTATTTTGTGAATATTTTTAGTGTATTATTAGCCCATGTCCTAAAGAAATATCAGTATCACCTCGTTTGCATATTAAAATTTGGGATTATATATATATATAATGAATGTGCACAGTTGCACATGTGGATATTTGCAGTTAAAACAAAAAACATAATATTGTGAGTTTTTATAATGGTGTCAAGATTTCCCTTTCATGACTTTTAAGGTGCAGTCCTTTCACTCTTGCAGTAAATATCGCTTTTTTTGTGTTGAATAAATATAAGAAATTGAAGAGATTTTTTTCTTTTCCATTAGACAAAGTGACTTTGTGTCATCATTCAGGTTTTTGTATTGCTATTTATCACTGTGGCTGTTACTCCATCCACTGTGATGCATGCTAATACAAAAACCTTTGCTTGAATTCAGCAGGGATACTCCTACACATGCATTAATATTATTCTGTAAGTTTTTATATATTTTTTTAAAATAACATCTAATTTTGCTGCATTTTTGTTTTTTAATTTAATCCTCTTTTAAAAACGCATTTATCACACAAGTTTAATCATGTCTATTTTGTTATTATTTTTAGAATATTAGCGTATTATTAGCCCATATCCTAAAGAAACAGTATCAGGTCGTTTGCATATGTGCATATTTGCAGTTAAAAAAAAAAAACATAATACGAGTTTTTATGATGGTGTTAAGATTTCCCTTTTATGATTTTTACGGTGAAGTCCACTCACTCTTGCAATAAACATCCTTTTTTTCGTGTTGAATAAATCAGAGAAATGAAACCATGAAGAGATCTTTTCTTTTTCACTAGGCACAGTCACTTTGTGTCGTCATTCAGGTTTTTGTATTGCTATTTATCACTGTGGTTGCCACTCCATGCACTGTGATTCATGCTAATGCAAAAACCTTTGCTTGAACTCAGCAGGGTTACTGCTAAAATAATATTTTATATATTTTTATATTATTTTTATATAATAACTTTTTTTCTTTTTTTTATCGACCAGAATGAACTCATGAAATAACATTTTAAAATTTGGTTGTTGTTTTTTTTTAATGCTGAATGTGCACGGTTGCAAGTAGTAGTTTTAACGATGATCTACTGTTTATGATTTATAGAACATTGGCTTATTATTATGTGTCCTATAGAAACAGTATCAACTCATCTGCATTCTAAAATGTTGGATTTTTATCTATCTATCTATCTATCTATCTATCTATCTATCTATCTATCTATCTATCTATCTATCTATCTATCTATCTATCTATCTATCTATTTTTTAAATAGTGAATGTGCATATTGGCAGTTAAATCAGACACATAACATTTGTGTTTTTAGGGTGAAGTCCATTCACTTTTGCAATAAATATCCATTTATTTAGTGTTGAATAAATATGCGAAATGAAACCATGAAGAGATTCTTTTTTTTCTTGCCCACTAGGCGCAATGAGTTTGGTTTGAACACATTCAGGTTTTTGTGTTGCTGTTTATCACTGTGGCTGCACTGTGATGCACGCCAACACAAAAACCTGTGCTTGACCTCAGCAAGGATATATCTACACGTGGATAAATAATATATGTATTTATTTATTTATTATTTTCTAACTGAAATGAAATGCTGCATTTTAAGGCGTTAAAATTTTCAAATTTAAAACCCCCATTTCTTAAAGTTTAACATTCATATTTTACTCCCTCCAAGGTGTAAAAATTTAAGTTTATAATTTAATCCAGTTTTACATAAATACAACTTACCCTTCCTGTTGAACTTAACTCTTTCCCTGACGCTGGACACTTTGGGAAACTACCAAATTTAAAGTTGCACCAAACATATACAATATACTGTGTCTCTTTTATTATCTTGAAATTTGGGTAAATTTCCAACAACATTGGAAGCGCGTCTCATCCTCTTTGAGATTAGCAGGAAAGACACAACATGGTTTTTGTTATGGTGTGTAACACCGTGTTGTAACCACTCCAGCTGCTATAATAATACCACAGTGACACAAGCGCTTACCAAAACCTCACCACACTTCCTTGAGGCCACACACACGTTTTGACGTGACAAGTTGGGTAACAATTCAGAAAGACATTACAAAGGTAAAATAAGCTATTATATGTTTGTGCATTTGTTGGGATGGATGATAAGTTTGATTTAATACCAGATTTTAAATGCCTTTATGTAAGTTGTTTGATGCTTTCCAAGTAGGCTCCAGCTAAACCTCAGAACAGTGAGATGTGGACCAACTACCAGTGTCCAAATCTTCTGGTTTTGGAGTTGGATGCATGTTTTTTTTTTTTTTTTTTTTTTTTTATTATTGTCTTTGTTGATGAATATTTTAAATATTATGGTATAATTAGAACGTATGTGAAGAAAACAGGATCACCTCATCTGCATATTTAAATTTCTGAAACTTGGCAAAACAAAAATATGATATGATCACCCATTGTATTTATTCTCCAGGACTTTAGGATGAATTCACGGGATTTTCATTTCTTAAGCAACGTGCAGGTGCAGGTTTAACACGTACACACGTCTGCACCCACTCGCCGTCACATTGGGGGAATGAGGTTTTTGTATTGGGGATTATCACTGTGGCCGCTATACTGCACGGTGGTGCATCCTTGTACAAAAACGTCACCCTGCACACAGACCACGAAGACACAGAAATACAGTTACTTAAACTAGATAAAAAGGAAATAAACGATCAGTTCAGTTAGTATCTTTTTTATTTTGCTCTTTTTCTATCAGTTCACCATGTGTACAGTTTAGAAGACAATTTGAAAATGATTATCATAATGAAATAAAACAGACATATAAGTACTATTTAGAGAATGATCATTTATGATCATTATCATGTTTTGTGTGAGTAATGAAAACTATCCTAGATGCAAAAAGATGAACATGTTCTGACTGGATGATACATTCATAAGTGTGTCTCTATGAAACATAGTACACTTTATCTTTTGACTATAATCTCATCTATAAAACAGGCAGCATGCAAAACACACATAAACAGGAAAATCTCCATCCGAAGTGAAATTCTCCTTTTCCTCATGAAATCTGATATGTCCTTCCAACGGCTGGAGACTCTGGGAACACTCTACCTCTTCTTCTCTTTTCGTCATGGCACAGGTTTTTGTACGCCCATGTGTCACTGCGGCCCCCAGCTAGACACAGCAGCACACAGTCAAACAAAAACCTTTGCCTTATCCTGTGTGCTCTTTTTTTTCTTTTTTTTAATGTGCTCGGCTGCATGGCACCGTGCTGCAGTATAGTTTCTCTGCAGTGTTATTTCAGCGTTCATTAGCCACTTACAGAGAGGCTCTAATAGCGGTAATGTATTAAATAAGTAGTCCATATTAGATGCAATTTTAAAAACCCATTTGTTAAAGTTTAACATTTATGTTTAACTCCTTCCAAGGTGTTTTCTCCGTGAAAATGAATAAAAAGTGGGGGAAAAAAATCCAATTTTACATTAACACAACTTACCCTTCCTGTTGAACTTAACCCTTCCCCTGATGCTGGATACTTTGGGAAACTACCAAATTTAAAGTTGCACCAAACATATACAATATACTGTGTCTCTTTTATTATCTTGAAATTTGGGGAAATTTCCAACAACATTGGAAGCACGTCTCATCCTCTGTGAGATTAGCAGGAAAGACACAACATGGTTTTTGTTATGGTGTGTAACACCGTGTTGTAACCCGAGCCATAATAATACCACAGTGACACAAGCCCTTACCAAAACCTCACCACACTTTCTTGAGGCCACACACACGTTTTCTGGTGCCTGACAAATTGGGTAACAATTCAGAAAGACATTACAAAGGAAAAATAAGCTATTTCAATGTTTGTGCATTTGTTCATTTATCTTCTAAGGACGATTTAATCCTAGATTTTAAACGCCTTTACGTAAATTGATTGATGCTTTCCGAGTAAAATATCTGAACATATTTATAAGCTGGACAGACAGGATGTGTTTTGTTCTTTTTGGTTGTTACATTTTCTCAACCAAATAAAAAATAAATAAATAAATACGAATACGAATTTGGCTGCAGCTAAACCTCAGAACAGAGAGACATGGACCAACTACCAGTGTCCAAATCTTCTTGGAGTTGGATGCATGTTTTTTTGTTTGTTTGTTTTGTTTTGTTTTGTTTTTTGATGAACTCTTGCTGTTCTCTTTCTCTGTCTGTACCCGGCTGGCCTTAGGCAGATGGGTCCCTCTATATGAGCTGGGTTCTGCTCAAGGTTTCTTCCTGTTAAAAGGGAGTTTTTCCTTGCCACCGTCGCCTTCAGGCTTGCTCTGGGGGTCTTGAGACGATTTGTATTGTTATTGACGCTATATAAATAAAACTGAATTGAATTGAATTGAATTGTCTTTCTTTTTTTTATGTGCTCGGCTGCATGACACCGTGCTGCAGTTTAGTTTCTCTGTAGTGTTATTTTAGAGTTCATGGCTGAATTATAAAATTAGGTTGTGGACAAATACTGATTTGGATTCAAAGCCACACACAGCATTTTTATGCATTACATAACAAAATGTAAAAAATAAAAGAAAAAAGGAACACTTCTTGCAAAATGCAGAGCATTTGTGATTCTGATGAACAAAGTGATTTTATTTGTGCAAAAAATATAGATTTCCATGCTGATATTCCTCCCCACTGCATGTAGCCACTTACAGAGAGGTTCTTAACCAAAGAGCTCTAATGGAGGTCATTTATTAAACGGGTAAAGTGTTCACACTGGAGTACTCATATTAGATCAACAGTGGATAATCGCTGTGGCTATTATATTGCACCATGGTACAAGCCTGCACAAATACTCCTCCCTGCATATCGACCATCATGCCATACATGTGCCTTTAACTTTAACTGCACCACTGTTTTAGAAAAGCTAATTATGTGAAAGGCAGTGAAAGTATTTCCTGATGAATGGTTGTTTATATTTATGTGTTTTGGAATAATAACATAATCCTAGGAATGTACAAACAACAGACTCGGACGCAAAAAGGAAAAAAAAGCAGATGCTAATGTGACCTATATACCTATAAATATATAATAAAATAAAATAATATTAATTCATAACCAGCATTTTATAATTGGTCTGGCTACATTTTCACTGACATTGTTGCCAGGCTCTCTTGGAAGGGTTTTTGTGACAGTGTGAATCACTGTGGCCGCTGCTGTAGCACAGTGAAACAGCACTGTGCAAAAACTGTTAGCCTCATCTCTGCAGCACACAGCACGTGATTAAAACTCTAAATTACAGCAGAATGTGTTTCTTTTTTAAAAAAAAAAGTTCAATGTGCAGGATTAAAGTCTTTAACCCACCTGTTGCGTCCAAGGACCCAAATCAACTGATGATATTCCATGACAGGATACACTGCAGTCATGCACCAATAATGAAAGCCACTCACACTTTTTTTTTTAATTTTTTTTTTTTTTAATTCATAACCACCATTTGTTGCCAGTCCAACTTGGAAGGGTTTTTGTAAGAGTGTGAATCACTGTGGCCGCTACCAGAGTAGCACAGTGAAACAGCACCGTGCAAAAACTGCTAGCGTTTACACTCATCTCTGCAGGACACAACACACAGGAGCTTTTTTTTTTAATTTGCATCATTAAAAATCGAAATTACTGTATAATGTGTGTTTTTTTTTTTTTTTTTAAGAATCAATGTGGGTGTTTCCTACGTTTTTTTTTTTTTTTCTTTTGGCTCTGTGAGCCCCAGCCGACCTCCGTGGTTGAACTCCTGTCTGTGCTGCGTCCAAGGACCCAAATCAACTGATGACAATCGGCTGATCTATGACTTTTTCACAAACTGCCGTGAGTTTGAATTTGGGGGTTTTTGGTAGCAGTGTGAACCGCTGTGGCCGTTCCAGTCATACACAGTGACACATTACAATGCAAAAACCAATGTCACAATGTAGCTGCCGTGTCCTTGTGTGCAATAACAGATTCTACAGGTAATTAAAATTTTATCTACAAACTGTTATGAGATCGCAGTGACCATTAAAAATAGCAGATGCAGACTGTATTTTCTGTATTTTATTGTAGCCCATACAATGCAAACTTTTGTGTATTTTCGTGCACTGCTCCATTTTACTTCCATAACTGAAGCAGACAGGTGGAAGTAAAACATTAAAATAATGCATTTTATTATTTTTATTTATTGGAGAAGCAGGTAAATGATATACCCTACACCTGCATATTTAAATATAACTAAAGGGACATAAAACTGCAGAGAATGTACTTAGTGTCAATAATAATAAAGGTTTCATCATGATATTTACAGTATTTCTATATTTTATTTATTTATTTTTCACCAATGATGGCAGGATTAATTAGCTGGTGTTCATTAGTTTTAATAAGTATTAAAATAATGAAGTTTTTTGAGCATTTTTGCAGCTGCATCAAATGTTTCCAAAATATATCATTATCTTGAAATTGGGGAACATTTTCAAGTTCAACAACAACAGCATTTCATTAGCAGGAAAGACACATCATGGTTTTTGTTACGGTGTGTAACACCGTGTTGTAACCACCGCTATAATAATACCACAGTGACACAAGCGCTTACCAAAACCTCACCACACTTTCCTGAGGCCACACGCACATTTTCCGGCACCTGACAAATTCAGAAAGACATTACAAAGGTAAAAAAAAAAAAGCTATTTCCATGTTTGAGCATTTGTTCATTTATTTCCTAAGGATGATTTAATCCCAGATTTTAAATTCCTTTTACGCAAATTGATTGATGCTTTCCGAGTAAAATATCTGGATATTTTTAAAATGTTTGACACACAGGAAGTGTTTTGCTCCTTGTGGTTGTCACATTTTCTCAACCAAATAAAAAATAAATAATTAAAAATACGCATTTGGCTGCAGCTAAAGTGTCCAAATCCTCTGGTTTTGGAGTTGGATGCCTGACAAATTCATAAAGGCTCCTTTTGGTTGTCACATTAAAAGAAAATGCATTTTCTGGTTTGGGAGATGGATGTATGTTTTTTTTTATTTATTTTTTTAAGTTTTTTTATTGCTTGTTACAGGTTAGATAAATGCACTTTAGTTTTTAGTTTGTTTTTTTTTGTTTGTTTTTTTTGTGGGTGATACTAGTCCAAGCATAACTTTCTGGAATGGATACCTGCTCAGGGTGTACCTCGTCTCTTACACAGTGAAAGCTGGGATAGGCTCCAGCCCCACAGGTACCCTCCAGAAAACAAGCTGTTAGAGAAAATGAATGAATGAATGAATAAATGAAAGGTCTTTAATATACAACCTCCAGACTTAATCTTGCAGAAATGCTCTGCTGTGCTGACCTTTACCAGCTGAAACACAAGTTCACGCAGCTTCACACAATATGGCTTTGTGGCTTTGTGGCTTTTTGAAACATAGTACACTTTATCTTTTGACTATAATCTCATCTATAAAACAGGCAGCATGCAAAACACACATAAACAGGAAAATCTCCATCCGAAGTGAAATTCTCCTTTTCCTCATGAAATCTGATATGTCCTTCCAACGGCTGGAGACTCTGGGAACACTCTACCTCTTCTTCTCTTTTCGTCATGGCACAGGTTTTTGTACGCCCATGTGTCACTGCGGCCCCCAGCTAGACACAGCAGCACACAGTCAAACAAAAACCTTTGCCTTATCCTGTGTGCTCTTTTTTTTCTTTTTTTTAATGTGCTCGGCTGCATGGCACCGTGCTGCAGTATAGTTTCTCTGCAGTGTTATTTCAGCGTTCATTAGCCACTTACAGAGAGGCTCTAATAGCGGTAATGTATTAAATAAGTAGTCCATATTAGATGCAATTTTAAAAACCCATTTGTTAAAGTTTAACATTTATGTTTAACTCCTTCCAAGGTGTTTTCTCCGTGAAAATGAATAAAAAGTGGGGGAAAAAAATCCAATTTTACATTAACACAACTTACCCTTCCTGTTGAACTTAACCCTTCCCCTGATGCTGGATACTTTGGGAAACTACCAAATTTAAAGTTGCACCAAACATATACAATATACTGTGTCTCTTTTATTATCTTGAAATTTGGGGAAATTTCCAACAACATTGGAAGCACGTCTCATCCTCTGTGAGATTAGCAGGAAAGACACAACATGGTTTTTGTTATGGTGTGTAACACCGTGTTGTAACCCGAGCCATAATAATACCACAGTGACACAAGCCCTTACCAAAACCTCACCACACTTTCTTGAGGCCACACACACGTTTTCTGGTGCCTGACAAATTGGGTAACAATTCAGAAAGACATTACAAAGGAAAAATAAGCTATTTCAATGTTTGTGCATTTGTTCATTTATCTTCTAAGGACGATTTAATCCTAGATTTTAAACGCCTTTACGTAAATTGATTGATGCTTTCCGAGTAAAATATCTGAACATATTTATAAGCTGGACAGACAGGATGTGTTTTGTTCTTTTTGGTTGTTACATTTTCTCAACCAAATAAAAAATAAATAAATAAATACGAATACGAATTTGGCTGCAGCTAAACCTCAGAACAGAGAGACATGGACCAACTACCAGTGTCCAAATCTTCTTGGAGTTGGATGCATGTTTTTTTGTTTGTTTGTTTTGTTTTGTTTTGTTTTTTGATGAACTCTTGCTGTTCTCTTTCTCTGTCTGTACCCGGCTGGCCTTAGGCAGATGGGTCCCTCTATATGAGCTGGGTTCTGCTCAAGGTTTCTTCCTGTTAAAAGGGAGTTTTTCCTTGCCACCGTCGCCTTCAGGCTTGCTCTGGGGGTCTTGAGACGATTTGTATTGTTATTGACGCTATATAAATAAAACTGAATTGAATTGAATTGAATTGTCTTTCTTTTTTTTATGTGCTCGGCTGCATGACACCGTGCTGCAGTTTAGTTTCTCTGTAGTGTTATTTTAGAGTTCATGGCTGAATTATAAAATTAGGTTGTGGACAAATACTGATTTGGATTCAAAGCCACACACAGCATTTTTATGCATTACATAACAAAATGTAAAAAATAAAAGAAAAAAGGAACACTTCTTGCAAAATGCAGAGCATTTGTGATTCTGATGAACAAAGTGATTTTATTTGTGCAAAAAATATAGATTTCCATGCTGATATTCCTCCCCACTGCATGTAGCCACTTACAGAGAGGTTCTTAACCAAAGAGCTCTAATGGAGGTCATTTATTAAACGGGTAAAGTGTTCACACTGGAGTACTCATATTAGATCAACAGTGGATAATCGCTGTGGCTATTATATTGCACCATGGTACAAGCCTGCACAAATACTCCTCCCTGCATATCGACCATCATGCCATACATGTGCCTTTAACTTTAACTGCACCACTGTTTTAGAAAAGCTAATTATGTGAAAGGCAGTGAAAGTATTTCCTGATGAATGGTTGTTTATATTTATGTGTTTTGGAATAATAACATAATCCTAGGAATGTACAAACAACAGACTCGGACGCAAAAAGGAAAAAAAAGCAGATGCTAATGTGACCTATATACCTATAAATATATAATAAAATAAAATAATATTAATTCATAACCAGCATTTTATAATTGGTCTGGCTACATTTTCATTGACATTGTTGCCAGGCTCTCTTGGAAGGGTTTTTGTGACAGTGTGAATCACTGTGGCCGCTGCTGTAGCACAGTGAAACAGCACTGTGCAAAAACTGTTAGCCTCATCTCTGCAGCACACAGCACGTGATTAAAACTCTAAATTACAGCAGAATGTGTTTCTTTTTAAAAAAAAAAAGTTCAATGTGCAGGATTAAAGTCTTTAACCCACCTGTTGCGTCCAGGGACCCAAATCAACTGATGATATTCCATGACAGGATACACTGCAGTCATGCACCAATAATGAAAGCCACTCACACTTTTTTTTTTAATTTTTTTTTTTTTAATTCATAACCACCATTTGTTGCCAGTCCAACTTGGAAGGGTTTTTGTAAGAGTGTGAATCACTGTGGCCGCTACCAGAGTAGCACAGTGAAACAGCACCGTGCAAAAACTGCTAGCGTTTACACTCATCTCTGCAGGACACAACACACAGGAGCTTTTTTTTTAATTTGCATCATTAAAAATCGAAATTACTGTATAATGTGTTTTTTTTTTTTTTTTTTAAGAATCAATGTGGGTGTTTCCTACGTTTTTTTTTTTTTTTCTTTTGGCTCTGTGAGCCCCAGCCGACCTCCGTGGTTGAACTCCTGTCTGTGCTGCGTCCAAGGACCCAAATCAACTGATGACAATCGGCTGATCTATGACTTTTTCACAAACTGCCGTGAGTTTGAATTTGGGGGTTTTTGGTAGCAGTGTGAACCGCTGTGGCCGTTCCAGTCATACACAGTGACACATTACAATGCAAAAACCAATGTCACAATGTAGCTGCCGTGCCATTTGTATGCAATAACAGATTCTACAGGTAATTAAAATTTTATCTACAAACTGTTATGAGATCGCAGTGACCATTAAAAATAGCAGATGCAGACTGTATTTTCTGTATTTTATTGTAGCCCATACAATGCAAACTTTTGTGTATTTTCGTGCACTGCTCCATTTTACTTCCATAACTGAAGCAGACAGGTGGAAATAAAACATTCAAATAATGCATTTCATTATTTTTATTTATTGGAGAAGCAGGTAAATGATATACCCTACACCTGCATATTTAAATATAACTAAAGGGACATAAAACTGCAGAGAATGTACTTAGTGTCAATAATAATAAAGGTTTCATCATGATATCTACAGTATTTCTATATTTTATTTATTTATTTTTCACCAATGATGGCAGGATTAATTAGCTGGTGTTCATTAGTTTTAATAAGTATTAAAATAATGAAGTTTTGTGAGCATCTTTGCAGTTGCATCAAATGTATCCAAAATATATCATTATCTTGAAATTGTGCAACATTTTCAAAGTTCAACAACACTGGAAGCATTTCATTAGCAGGAAAGACACATCATGGTTTTTGTTACGGTGTGTAACACCGTGTTGTAACCATAGCCGCTATAATAATACCACAGTGACACAAGCGCTTACCAAAACCTCACCACACTTTCCTGAGGCCACACGCACATTTTCCGGCACCTGACAAATTCAGAAAGACATTACAAAGGTAAAAAAAAAAAAGCTATTTCCATGTTTGAGCATTTGTTCATTTATTTCCTATGGATGATTTAATCCCAGATTTTAAATTCCTTTTACGCTTTTACGGATATTTTTAAAATGTTTGACACACAGGAAATGTTTTGCTCCTTGTGGTTGTCACACTTTCTCAACCAAATAAAAAATAAATAATTAAAAATACGCATTTGGCTGCAGCTAAAGTGTCCAAATCCTCTGGTGGAGTTGGATGCCTGACAAATTCATAAAATTCAAATTCATAAAAGCTCCTTTTGGTTGTCACATTAAAAAAATGCATTTTCTGGTTTTGGAGTTGGATGTATGTTTTTTTTTTTTGCTTGTTTGTTACAGGTTAGATAAATGCACTTTAGGTTTTTGTTGTTGTTGTTGTTGTTGTTGTTTTGTGGGTGATACTAGTTCAAGCATAACTTTCTGGACTGGAGACCTGCCCAGGTTGTACCTCGTCTCTTACACAGTGAAAGCTGGGATAGGCTCCAGCCCCACAGGTACCCTACTGAAAACAAGCTGTTAGAGAAAATGAATGAATGAATGAATAAATGAAAGATCTTTAATATACAACTCCAGACTTAATCTTGCAGAAATGCTCTGCTGTGCTGACCTTTACCAGCTGAAACACAAGTTCACGCAGCTTCACACAATATGGCTTTAAAATAGCAGACAAGTGCAAAGAGCGACCACCAGATGTCAGTCTAAGCCAGTTTATCAGCTTCTAAAATCCACCTCAGAGTTTCACATCAGTCCCAGTGCATGCCCCTGGGAGGCAGTCCCTTGTGCCATTTGCTTGTTATCACCTGCTGCAGTGTGTCAGACTTTGCAGGTGCTGCAAGGAAGTGAAATTAACGAAAAGATAAAAACAAGAGGGAAGGAAAATCGCTTGACACAGACTTCCCCACCAGATGGCAGCATTTACTCAGGTTTCCAATTTCTCATCAACAAGCTGACATTTGGGCCAGATCATGAATAAGGAATGCACTATATGAAAAGCTCATTTCATACATACAGTATAAAGTACATTTACACGCATAGTTTTGATGGCTTTCTCACAGTAGCTCAGATGCACATAGAAAACACTCTTGAGAACCAAATAAAATAAACTAATTCTTTATGATTCCACTCTACACATTACGTTTAAGATGGAAATAATCCCAGCCTACAAGTGTTTTCTGATGGAAAGTTGGTCTGGGACTCCTCTGATGGGAACTCATTAGGGTTCTGCAAAGACCTGCTGGGCCAGTTAGATCATTTGAGCGGAGCTTTGTGTAGTGACAAGGTGGAATTTAGGAGTCACAGGTGCAGGGCCATATGGTTGCACACGTTAAAATAGCATAGGCTAATACATACTGTCACATGTTCTGTTGCTCTAAAGGGGTGTTGAACTAACCATTTTGATGCAGAGGCGTTTTTCTCTCTGTGTCGGCAGAAACACGGCCCGCAATAAAAAATCCAAATGAAGTCAAGTTTATTTCTAAAGCGCATTTAAAAACAACCTGACTTAAATCAAAGTGCCATACAAGCAGAACAAATATGATAATGTAAAATAAATATGTAGGGGCCCCTGTTGTCCCCTGGAAAGTAAATTTAAGAGGTTGCCCTGTGGAAGAACCTTATCGGGTCAATCTTTCCACCTTAGCAGCAAAGGTGCCAGTCTCTGATACTGAACAGACCCATGCTAAGGGGCCTCTCTGAACGCTGAGGACGTCAACCGAGCCAAAAAGACGGACTCATAATCCTTTTTCATATCTAATTAGTCTCGAATTAAAAGAACATCAGCAGGATGTCAGGAACTAAAAAGAACAGATGAGAGGAGTTACTTTTCCTACTTCATATGGACAGAAGCTAGAAGCCTCAATGTTATACTCCATCACATTTTAAATCTGTGATTGATTAATTCTTTCTTTTCAGAGATACTGATATAATTCATTTACTGGTGCTTGTAAGCTATTTTGATTTTGTCATTCAGATATGTCATATTGTAATGTTGTAATGTTGAATGTTGCTGCATCGGCAAAAACATTGCGAATGAACCATGGTGAACGATGGTGGAATAATTAAATTAGTAAATGTAAAGTAGGTGGTTAAGAAGATCACGTAACAGGATATCTGAAGACAAAGAGCTAGTTGCTGTGTCTTTCCTTTAAAAAATAATAAAAGCAAATTTGGAAACTCGATCCAAAATCCGCCCTGGGAAATGACATGTAAAACAAGTCGGACGTCTTTGTCTCCCCTTTGTTCCGCTCTCAGTTCCGTTTGTCTCTCTTAGCTCCTCTTTAACTCTTAGTTTTAGTTTTCTTCTTCGCCTTCTTCTATGCAAATATTATATATGCTTTTTAATACTTTGTAACTTTTGTCTGCTCTCTAAGTTAATTTTTCTTTTCTGCGCGCCAAAGTATCAAGTAAGAAAGCCAACCTCGGTTAACACTAGTCGTTCTTTTAAGTTAGTCAGTGTAGTGACTTGGGGACTTCAGAGCAAGGTCCAATCTCTCTTCCATGGATCAAGAAACCAAGACTGTCTATATTTCCTATAAATGGATTTTCAATAATGACTTAAAATGCTCCAAACACCAGTAGTTTCTGACAGATAAGATGGTGGCCGGCCATTAAGGCTCTTAAAAACTAGTAATAAAACTTTAAAATGAATCATAAAATGGACTGGAAGCCAGTGTAGGAATGTCAGTACCAGTATAGATAGATAGAAATGCAGTGTCCAGTAGCTTCATGACATCACAAACAGATGTGGAATATGTTTAAGTTATATAATCATGTATATATATTAATATATAAATATATATATAACAGTAGTATCAGCAAAGACCACAGTCCAGCTGGTTCCTCACAGGGAGGCATTTAGACTGTGGTCATCGTTGGTTTCTTTTTTTCCCCCCAGTTAATAGACGGCCTGCTGCATTCTGTGCAGCCTGCAGGAAGAGTGTTGATGACTGGTCCAGCCTGGTGTACAGAGAGTTCCAGTAGTCTAAATGAGAAGCAACAAAAACCTGAATTGTCCTCTCAAAATCATATATTGTCCTTTCTACTCCACAATATTTATTCTGACACACTTAAAAATTATATGAGGTTTTATAAAATGAAAACTAATAAATGAATAATAATGAATAATCTCAACATCTCACATGGTTTAATGTTGAATATACAAATTATGCTAAATATTTCACCAAACATCTTTCACCACCTCAACCTTTCACTGCAATTCAGTCTACTTACTTAACTTTCGTTGTTTATTCCACAAACTGTGATAAATTAGATACTTAAGCTTGGTACAGCAAGTGTAATTAGTTTTTGTACTCTTAATATATTTACCCTTATATAATAAGTGTATAATTAGTTTTCTTTTTCCATCTAAATTGGACTTTTGCACAATCTTGCCCCACGGCTGTAAAACCTAAATTCCCCCTTGTGGATTGATAAATATCTGGAATTTATTTAATATATTTTCATATATTTTGTATATACAGCAGATTCCAGGAACAACATCCAAGAATTATCTAAAAGACTGCACTCCACGCAGGGCCCTCAGGTTCCAGAGCCTCAAGTAAGGGACCCACCTGAGCTTGAAGGAAAAAGTCTGAAATGATTATTATTATGATAATTTGAGGCCACATTTATTCTGACCTTTGCCTGATGTGAACCTCTTCCTGCTGAAAGCATGTGGGTGATTTCATGCCTGGATACGTGCGGACATGCAAATTCGTAGCGCAGTGACAGATGTGTGCGTCGCTTCGAGGAAATCTATTTGAATTTGCAGCTCTGGAGGTTTCCACAAAGTTTCAGCCCTGCAGGTGTGGTCCCAGAGGTGCAGAGAGAGCAGGGGAGTGGCTCTCTAAAGATGACAAGTTTAGAAACAGCAGGAAACTGAAAGCCTGCAGACTTTAACTGATAACAGAAGGTCACAGTACGTTGACTTCACATGCTGTTATTTTAGATGTTCTTAGAGCCCTGTGCTGAGACTGAAACAACAGAAGAAAATCCTCAGATGCTTTTTGTCTTTCTCACACTCATCACTCACAATTCCTTCAAAAAACTAAATGATTAAAATATTATATAGAAAAAACATTTATTGTTAATCTACAACTGAACTGTCTCTACTACAGCAAAAGTTTTGTTAACTGACATTATAACACGACACTAAGAAACACAACCCATTCAATGACATTCAAGTTTTTTATTTATTTTTTCAAATACAGTTTACAAACCTGCTATTTACACTAAGAATAAAAAATACAAAAGCCAGCACAGTAACATGTATCATTTAAATGTCACTGAAACTCAAATACTACACTAAAAAATACAACATGTTAATGACATTATCCTGTAGACATAACACAGCTAAGTACAGGAAAATATATTCATTTAAATCAAAAAGAAATGTGATATTTTTATTTTAGATAGATAGATAGATAGATAGATAGATAGATAGATAGATAGATAGATAGATATATAGATAGATAGATAGATAGATAGATACTTTAATTAACCCGGTATTGATTTTTACAACAGATACATGATAATGTACATGTTAAAATAATGAATCATGCTTCCACCTTCCATTTGACCTGAAAACAAAGAAAACATCAAACTATTAAAATGTATAAGTATTATATTCAGTTGTCCAACACAGACAGTCTCTGGTTCTTTAATGCAGTACATAGTTGTGGCTTGGAGAGCTACACACAGACTCTGTTGTTTAATGAATGTGGGCTCATTCATTAATCAATCTTTGGATAAATCAACACTTAGGTTACATTGTGAGGGTAAAAAGGAACACACTGGTGTGCACTTGCTGAAGGTAAAACTAAAACTAGAAGAGCTGCAAGACATCTGCAGTAGATGCCTGAAAAAGCATGACAAAGCAGGAAACCCACTGACCCATCCCACCAGGATGTCATGGGTTCCAGACTGGAGGCAGTCTAAACTTTAAACAATTTATTTAGGATGAGGTTTATTTGTCCAATCACCTTTGAGCCTGTAGAAATAAGGGACTGTGTTTGAAAAATGACTGTAACTTTATGATTAATGATTCAAAACGAAACACACACACATCTTGGAAGGAATCACATTCATCCCCAACAAAGTCACTCTGTATCTCTGGCCACTTTTGAACGTTTCTATTCTCGTTTGTGAAGATGGGAATGAACGGCTCAAACCTACAGGACAAAATAAAAACTACATTTAGCCCTGAAACTCAGAAAAACTCTGATCATACCTTGATCAGGCTGAATATCATGCTATAGAGGAGAGAGAATATGAAGAGGACTATGAAGGAGGAGGATGTGAACCACAGGCTGCTGAACTCATCCTCTGCAGTGGCACCGTCTGTGCAGCTCAGAGCAAAATGTTCGTTTGATTCTAAAGAACAATAAGAAGAGGAAGGCACAGTATAGGTGGTTAGATGAGTTAGGTGTATGGATGCACATTTATTTTTTTATTAGGACAACACACTCGTTCTCTCTCAATGAACAGCTGAGCAACAGAACGGTAAAGCGAGGCTTGTCTGAAAACTACTCGTACAAAGTGAGTGTTTGTGCTTGTTTTAAGATGTTGTCATTCACGTACACACGGAACAAACGTTTCTCAATGCAACATTTATTTGAAACAGTCAGCACACTCATCAAGCTGCTGGACAATGGGACAAAGACAGATTTGAAACACACCATGACGACAGAGAAAACAACAATGTTTGTACAACCACAGTGATTGAGGACATCACAGAGTGAACAGGTTTTCATGACACAGAGACTGAATGACACATCAGCACAAAATACAACATTTAACGTTGCCTTAGTTAACATACTTCACATTCTTCACATGCATTACCCGTGGCCTTAGAGACTCCTGGATGTTTCATAGACTCATTTCTGCCAGCAGGCCAGACGTTACAGTAGAACATCTTGTTCTGGTTCCACTTTTCCTTGGTGGTGATGTAAAGACTTGTAACTGAGTAGCCATTTGTGGTCTTCTGTGGAGGGAAGTTGACGCCATCAGTGAAGACTCCAGTATCTTCTGACCAGGTGATGTAGTAATCCTGCAGCACAGGACTGGAGACCAGACACACCAGAGTGACCTCAGCTGAGTTGTCTTTTCCAATCTCATCATCTGGAAGGATGTGAACTGTCACATTTGTTTTTGTCCAGTCTGAAAGAGAGTCAAGGAGATCCATGACTGAGCTGAAGTCAACAACAACAGCAACCAATCCCTGTAATAGTCACTCTATGTTTAGTTACATACCTCCTCTCTTCACAGTCAGCTCTTGGATAACTGGTGTCATATCTCCTCTGGAGGCAGAACATCTCACTGTGTTGACTGTCTTCCACTCAGTGAGACTTTGAGTCAGTTTGCTGGTTTTGATCTGTCCACTATCTTGTGTAGTAATGTTGTTAGTCACAGTCTGGTCATTGATGTGCCATGTGATGTTAGTTTCAGAGACAATGGATCCGCCCTGTCCAGTGATGACACACTCCAACTCTACCTGGTTGTTGCTGAATATTTTTTGGGGATTTGGGGAGTTCAGTGTCACTGTGATGGGAGCTACATGAGGGGAAGCTATGAAAAAACAACAATGATTAGTGACATTTCCTGTTCAGACATTGAACAGATTTTCGTTGGAGAAAGTTCACTTGAACACTTAATGAGATAATAATTATTATTATTATTATTGCATGAATTACCTGTGGCCTTAGACATTCCTTGAGGTTTGATAGGCTGATCACTACCAGCAGGCCAGACGTTACAGTAGAACATCTTGTTCTGGTTCCACTTTTCCTTGGTGGTGATGTAAAGACTTGTAACTGAGTAGCCATTTGTGGTCTTCTGTGGAGGGAAACTGGTGCCATCAGTGAAGCCTCCAGCATCTTCTGACCAGGTGATGTAGTGATCCTGCAGCACAGGACTGGAGACCAGACACACCAGAGTGACCTCAGCTGAGGCTCCTTTACCAATGTCCTTGTCTGGAAGGATGTGAACTGTCACTGTTGGCTTTGTTCCATCTGAAAGAGATACTCAAATGAGTGACTGTCAGTCATCTTGATACCGGTGCAGCTCTAACATTATTGACTAATTAGAGTAGAGCTTGGCATTCAGCTCATTTCGGCTCCTCATGACAATAAATGTGTTTAATAGCTACAGTTTGATATCTAGTCTTTTTAATTTGGTTACATACCTCCTTTGTTCACAGTCAGCTCTTGGATAACTGGTGTCATATCTCCTCTGGAGGCAGAACATTTCACTGTGTTGACTGTCTTCCAGTCAGTGAGACTTCGAGTCAGTTTGCTGGTTTTGATCAGTCCACTATGGTTTGAATTAATGTTGTTTGTGACAGGCTTGTCATTGATGTGCCAACTGATGTTAGTTCCAGAGACAATGTTTCTGTCCTGTCCACTGATGACACACTCCAACTCCACCTGGTTGTTGTTGAACACTTTTGTAGGATTTGGCGAGTTCAGTGTCACTGAGAAGGGAGCTACATGAGGGGAAGTAATGAAAAACAACATCAATGATTAGTGGCATTTCCTGTTCAGCGGGAAAAGAAAAGGAACCAAAAGATGGACTGAACCACAACAAGATGACAAAGACAATGTTTGTACCATCAAAGAGATTAAGGACATCACAGAGTAAAGAAGTGTAAATTGGAGAAAGTTCCTCAGACACTTAATGAGACATCAACTCAGAAAACCACATTCATAACTCAATCTACTATGTTTCACATTCACATGAATTACCTGTGGGATTAGACACTCCTCGACTTTTTATAGTCTGATCACTACCAGCAGACCTGACGTTACAGTAGAACATCTTGTTCTGGTTCCACTTTTCCTTGGTGGTGATGTAAAGACTTGTAACTGAGTAGCCATTTGTGGTCTTCTGTGGAGGGAAACTGGTGCCATCAGTGAAGCCTCCAGCATCTTCTGACCAGGTGATGTAGTGATCCTGCAGCACAGGACTGGAGACCAGACACACCAGAGTGACCTCAGCTGAGGCTCCTTTACCAATGTCCTTGTCTGGAAGGATGTGAACTGTCACTGTTGGCTTTGTTCCATCTGAAAGAGATTCTCAGATTAACATGGAGGTCCATGTATCAGCTTGAAGTTTTAGTCATCTTGATACAGATACATCTCCAATATAATTTACTTATTTTCTAGTGCTAAACATTAAAGTTTTGTCTTATTTCTACACCTCACAACAATAAATGTGTTTAATAGCTACAGTTTGATATCTAGTCTTTTTAATTTGGTTACATACCTCCTCTGTTCACAGTCAGCTCTTGGATAACTGGTGTCATATCTCCTCTGGTGGCAGAACATCTCACTGTGTTGACTGTCTTCCACTCAGTGAGACTTTGAGTCAGTTTGCTGGTTTTGATCAGTCCACTATGGTTTGAATTAATGTTGTTTGTGACAGGCTTGTCATTGATGTGCCAACTGATGTTAGTTTCAGAGACAATGTTTCTGTCCTGTCCACTGATGACACACTCCAACTCTACCTGGTTGTTTTTGAACACTTTTGTAGGATTTGGCGAGTTCAGTATCACTGAGAAGGGAGCTACATGAGGGGAAGTAATGATAAAAAATAACAACAATGATTAGTGGCATTTCCTGTTCAGCGGGAAAAGAAAAGGAACCAAAAGATGGACTGAACCACAACAAGATGACAAAGACAATGTTTGTACCATCACAGAGTAAAGAAGTGTAAATTGGAGAAACTTCACTCAGACACTTAATGAGACATCAGCTCAGAAAACCACATTCATAACTCAATCTACTATGTTTCACATTCACATGAATTACCTGTGGGATTAGACACTCCTCGACTTCTTATAGTCTCATCACTACCAGCAGACCTGACGTTACAGTAGAACATCTTGTTCTGGTTCCACTTTTCCTTGGTGGTGATGTAAAGACTTGTAACTGAGTAGCCATTTGTGGTCTTCTGTGGAGGGAAACTGGTGCCATCAGTGAAGCCTCCACCTTCTTCTGACCAGGTGATGTAGTGATCCTGCAGCACAGGACTGGAGACCAGACACACCAGAGTGACCTCAGCTGAGGCTCCTTTACCAATGTCCTTGTCTGGAAGGATGTGAACTGTCACTGCTGGCTTTGTTCCATCTGAAAGAGATACTCAGATTAACATGGAGATCCATGCATCAGCTTGAAGTTTCAGTCATCTTGATACAGATACAGCTCCAATATTGTTAAACATTAACATTTTGTTTTATTTCTACACCTCACAACAATAAATGTGTTTCATAGCTTCAGTTTGATATCTCATCTTTTTAATTTGGTTATATACCTCCTCTGTTCACAGTCAGCTCTTGGATAACTGGTGTCATATCTCCTCTGGAGGCAGAACATCTCACTGTGTTGACTGTCTTCCACTCAGTGAGACTTCGAGTCAGTTTGCTGGTTTTGATCAGTCCACTATGGTTTGAATTAATGTTGTCTGTGACAGGCTTGTCATTGATGTGCCAAGTGATGTTAGTTTCAGAGACAATGTTTCTGTCCTGTCCACTGATGAAACACTCCAACTCTACCTGGTTGTTTTTGAACACTTTTGTAGGATTTGGGGAGTTCAGTGTCACTGAGAAGGGAGCTACATGAGAGGAAGTAATGATAAAAAATAACAACAATGATTAGTGGCATTTCCTGTTCAGCGGGAAAAGAAAATGAACCAAAAGATGGACTGAACCACAACAAGATGACAAAGACAATGTTTGTACTATCACAGAGTAAAGAAGTGTAAATTGGAGAAAGTTCACTCAGACACTTAATGAGACATCAGCTCAGAAAACCACATTCATAACTCAATCTACTATGTTTCACATTCACATGAATTACCTGTGGGATTAGTCACTCCTTGACTTCTTATAGTCTGATCACTACCAGCAGACCTGACGTTACAGTAGAACATCTTGTTCTGGTTCCACTTTTCCTTGGTGGTGATGTAAAGACTTGTAACTGAGTAGCCATCTGTGGTCTTCTGTGGAGGGAAACTGGTGCCATCAGTGAAGCCTCCACCTTCTTCTGACCAGGTGATGTAGTGATCCTGCAGCACACGACTGGAGACCAGACACACCAGAGTGACCTCAGCTGAGGCTCCTTTACCAATGTCCTTGTCTGGAAGGATGTGAACTGTCACTGTTGGCTTTGTTCCATCTGAAAGAGATTCTCAAATGAGTGACTGTCAGTCATCTTGATACCGGTGCAGCTCTAACATTATTGACTAATTAGAGTAGAGCTTGGCATTCAGCTCATTTCGGCTCCTCATGACAATAAATGTGTTTAATAGCTACAGTTTGATATCTAGTCTTTTTAATTTGGTTACATACCTCCTTTGTTCACAGTCAGCTCTTGGATAACTGGTGTCATATCTCCTCTGGAGGCAGAACATCTCACTGTGTTGACTGTCTTCCACTCAGTGAGACTTCGAGTCAGTTTGCTGGTTTTGATCAGTCCACTATGGTTTGAATTAATGTTGTTTGTGACAGGCTTGTCATTGATGTGCCAACTGATGTTAGTTTCAGAGACAATGTTTCTGTCCTGTCCACTGATGACACACTCCAACTCTACCTGGTTGTTTTTGAACACTTTTGTAGGATTTGGCGAGTTCAGTATCACTGAGAAGGGAGCTACATGAGAGGAAGTAATGATAAAAAACAACATCAATGATTAGTGGCATTTCCTGTTCAGCGGGAAAAGAAAATGAACCAAAAGATGGACTGAACCACAACAAGATGACAAAGACAATGTTTGTACCATCACAGAGATTAAGGACATCACAGAGTGAACGGGTTTTAATTGGAGAAAGTTCACTCAGACACTTAATGAGACATCAGCTCAGAAAACTACATTCATAACTCAATCTACTATGTTTCACATTCACATGAATCACCTGTGGGATTAGACACTCCTTGACTTCTTATAGGCTGATCACTACCAGCAGACCAGACGTTACAGTAGAAAATCTTGTTCTGGTTCCACTTTTCCTTGGTGGTGGTGTAAAGACTTGTAACTGAGTAGCCATTTGTGGTCTTCTGTGGAGGGAAACTGGTGCCATCAGTGAAGCCTCCAGCATCTTCTGACCAGGTGATGTAGTGATCCTGCAGCACACGACTGGAGACCAGACACACCAGAGTGACCTCAGCTGAGGCTCTATTGTCAATGACGTTCTCTGGCAGTGTGTGAACTGTCACTGTTGGCCTTGTTCCATCTGAAAGAGAGTCAAGGAGATCCATGACTGAGCTGAAGTCAACAACAACAGCAACCAATCCCTGTAATAGTCACTCTATGTTTAGTTACATACCTCCTTTGTTCACAGTCAGCTCTTGGATAACTGGTGTCATATCTCCTCTGGTGGCAGAACATCTCACTGTGTTGACTGTCTTCCACTCAGTGAGACTTTGAGTCAGTTTGCTGGTTTTGATCTGTCCACTATCTTGTGTAGTAATGTTGTTTGTCACAGTCTGTCCATTAATCTGCCAACTGATTGTAGTTTGAATGGTCGTGTCCTTTCCTGTGACAACACACTCCAACTCTACCTGGTTGTTGTCAAACAGCTTCTTGTGATTTGGAGGGTTCAGCGTCACTGTGATGGGATCTACATGAGAGGAAAGAATGAAATTAATTATGAATCACCACTATTTACTTTTTCTGGACGGGAAAAGAAAAAAGACAGTCTTCTTAGTATTAGCTTCAGATTTCCATATGTTAATGACTGTGTACCTTTGGAGATCTCTTTGGTATATTTTTGTCCTTTGTGAGTCACCTCACAAGTGTACACAGCTTTACTGTCCCAGTCTGAGTTGCTGATTTTCAGGACACTGACGGATGCATATCCATTTTGATCCTTTTTGGGGCTCCAAGCAGTGAAGCCAGTAGTAGAGTTTCCATTCTTTTTCCAACTGAATTGTAGTTTGTCATTGTGAAGATCCTCAGCAGTACACACCAGAGTCTGTTTGTCTCCACTTGGCACTGATAGTAAAGTTACCTTTGGAGGAACTGACGAATAGAGAAATACATAATTATGTCATTTTATGTTTAATAACTGACAACATCTGCAGTAATATCAGTCAATATTAATTTCCAGTTACCCGAGACCCAGATAGAAATGAAAGAGAAATATTTTAAAATAAAAAGTTACATACGTATATTAAACTGCACATTTCCTCCAGGGTGAGTCACAGAACATTTAAAAGTCGTAGAATCCCAATCAGCCTTGGATACTTTGATCACACTGACTCCTGTATATTTGTTGTTATTTGGAGGTGAAATATATTGTTGAGAATCCAGACTGGTCCCTCCGGCGTTGGTCCACGTAAAAGTATGACTCCCTGGGTCGAAGTCATAAGCGAGACAGCCAAGAGTGATCTGATCTCCAGCCACAGAATCACACTGACCCAGAGGGAACACAGTCGGTGGGGAAACAGTATCTGTGAAAGAAGAGGAAGTTTGAAGTTCAAATGTTTCTAAATATATAGCTACACAAATGTGTAATTTCAGAGAACAACGTTCATTAACAGATCTAATAAAATCTGATTACAAATAACTGAAATAAAATAGTAATTCATATGTTTTAAACTTGTGTTATTAATGATGTGTACCAAGACATGAGGTAACAGTGTACCAACATATTATGTTTTTTTTTTTGTCTTTTGTCTTTTTACACTTAATTAAAACCATAAAAAAACGTGAAATTGTATCGTCACAAACTACACATCATGTTATTTGATAATATGATTAATTACAAATTATTTAACCATCACTGCAGATTTGTGCATATGATGATTTTAATTTTTTTCCTTTCTTTCTATTTTTTTTTTTTTAGCATCATCAAAAGCTGTTAAATGTAAAATGTGGTGGCAAAAAACACAGTAAAGAGAACTCAAGCTTTTTACATATCCAAGTCATGATTTAAAGGATGCAGTTTTACAAGTTTATTTTTTTTAGCAAAATGAATTTCTCTTTGTGTCCAGTAAAAACACAAATGAGTGAAAAAAGGCAAAAGAGAGCTTTTTTAATATTATTATTATAATTTTATTTTGGTTTTTATTTTTTATATACAATTACAACTATAAAAACCCTGAAAGGATATCATCTCAAACTACACATCATGTTATTAGATAATATGATTAATTACAAATAATTTAACCGTCACTGCAGATTTGTGCATATGATGATTTTAATTTTCTTTCTTTTTCCTCCTTGTTTCTATTTTTTAGTCAAGGTTGAGTTGTTTCAGTGAAACACGTACCGTTTCTTTAACTTCCTCTAAAATAAATATAGCACACCACATTTTATTTCTAATTTTAGTTTCACTGCGGCCGTTTACACTGTTACATTCTACTCTGCTTTTATTGTATATATTGTATTTTATTGTGTAGAGCTGCTATAGTTTCTATTTTTATTGCTCCTGAACCAAAGAGCTGCCAAACTGTATTTGGTTGTTTTTCACCAGACAATGACAATAAAAAACTTCTTATTCTTCTGTAGTTATGATCCATATTTATGTCATTTATACGCTATAAATACCAGATAGAATGGAAAAACATACACAAGCATGTAGATTTTCATCTCCCGGTCGGTAACATTAACATTAATATTACATCAAACACCGTCCTGAATGAATTGATAATGATTTAGAAGAATATTTTCTAATTATTTGAAAGAAACTGCCTCATTAAAAACATCTGGTCAGCTCTGTTTCATCTGCTCTGTCACTTTAAATTTAAAGAACATATGAACGCAACTTTTTTTTCTCAATAAACACAATTTAAAATAAAATATAAAGAAGTCACTGCAGATATTATGTTTAAATGTGTCTTACCTGAAGGTACTGTGACTGTAGTTCCTTTACCCCAGTAGTCGAAATAATCACAGTGCTGCGTCTCCATTCAGTGGCTGAACAAAAACCTAGAGCACCTGGAAAAACAAGTAAAAAGCTGAGAAATGGATGAAATCAACACAAATCCTGCTCAGTGTGATACTGTGGTGTCACCCTGTGAGATGAAGCTTTGTTCTGATGTTTTATCATGTGTCTAATTTAAGATTTACAGGAAGATAACGTTTCTGTTTGTACACAGACTTTGACTTGAAACTGTTCATTAACTAACTTTTAAAAAGAAAACCAGCTCATTCTAATAATCTAAACATATTAGTTACCTGATGCTCCAGCAAGAAACCTTTTCTTTCCTCATTTTAAATAACAAGTAGAGCAGAGTGAGAAGTTTTGTCCTTGTAGGTTTTTGTATGGATGTATATCTCAGTGCCCACCCAGCCCACCACAGTGAAAAACCCTCGTACAAAAACCTCGTACAAAAACACTGTTCCCTGGAGAGGAGAGGAAGGAGACCTCAACTGTCATCAGTTAAAATTAACAACTTCTCTTCTAATCAACAAAGTTATGTTTAAGTTACATTTTTTTTTTCACATTTCCTCCGTTTTTAAAAATGACTAACAATCATTTATTATTAATATTTTATCAGTCTTTTCTCAGCGTCTCAGTGTCTGTCTGTCTCACAGTCACATAGAAATCATGGAGACAGTTTCTCAAATGAAAACTTATGTGGAATTTTTTCTACGACTATCAAATGACCCCAGACTATAATAATTTCTCATTGAGCAATAGTTGTTTTTAAAAACGGGCGGCACAGTGGCGAGGTGGTTAGCACTGATGCCTCAGAGCAAGAAGGTCACCGGTTTGAAATCACAGGCCGGCTGGCCTTTCTGTGTGTAGTCTGCATGTTCTCCCTGTGTCTGCGTGGGTTCTCTCCGGGTACTCCGGCTTCCTCCCACCATCCAAAGACATGCTTGTTAGGTTAATTGGTGATTCTAAACTGCCTGAATGTGAGTGTGAATGTTGGCCCTGCGATGGACTGGTGACCTGCCTCTCGCCCAATGACAGCTGGGATAGGCTCCAGCAGACCCCCATGACCCCTAACAGGACTAAACGGGTATAGAAGATGACTGACATGACTGTTTTTAATAGCCATATGCCATTTTATATGTATTTTTATTTTCTCTGCTGGATATGTAGAGATCGCTCAAGGATGCAAGTCCCCTCTTTGTTCTTTCTTCAAAAAAGATTAAAAAGCACATTTGAAGTAATAAAAGGCCTTTAAAGTAAAATTTCTATGCCATTGTTTTTATTTAAAAAAGAAACAAAAACACAGGTCCCCTGTTAGATAAGATAAGCTAAGATATGTTTTATTAATCCCACGTATGGGAAATTTCCTTGTCGCAGTAGCATGGAATTTGGCAAATATATATACAGACAGCAATGACGACTTTGACATGGTTAAAAGAAAAATAAAAGAGGGTAACACAATACACATTTGAAAAAAAAATATATACAAAATAAGAATGTTCTTAAAAATATATAGAGAAAAAATGTTAGGCAATATTACAAATATTTGACATATCTGTGATACTGATACTGTGATAACAGGTAAACAATTTGCTATCTCTGATTAGTTTTTATATATTGAAAATAGGTCCGCAATATTTTATAAATCAGCATTTAAAGGGTTAAAATTTTGACAATCAAACATGAAAAGCACTGGGTTGTGTCTCTGCATGTACACTGACCCAGCTAGCGTCTTACACCCTGCTATTGGATCTGATCTACTCTTGTAGATCTTGGCCACTATGGCGCTTGTTCCTAGGGCCTGTTCTTGTGCTCTTTCCACTTAGTGTATAGTCTCAGGGTGCTGGATTTGGGGTGAAACCCTCCGTGCATGGTGAGGAGCTTTCTTGTCTTGATGTCTGTGGCTTCTATCTCCTCCTTTGGCCAGCCTATGATCCCAGCAGGGTATCTGATGACTGGTATTGCGTACATGTTGACGGCTTGGATCTTGTTCCTGCCATTTAGCTGACTTTTCAGGACCTGGATCACTCTCTGGAGGTATTTGGTTGTGGCTGACTTCCTTGCGGCTTCCTCATGATTTCCATTAGCCTGTGGGATACCAAGGTACTTGTAGCTGTCTTGGATATCACCTATGTTGCACTCTGGTAGGTCGACCCCTTCAGTTCTGATCATCTTGACTCTCTTTGAGACCATCCAGTCACACTTGTCCAATCCGAATGACATCCCTATGTTGTTGCTGTAGATCCTGGTGGTGTGGATCAGTGAGTCGATTTCTCGCTCATTCCTGGCGTACAGCTTGATGTCATCCATGTAGAGCAGGTGGCTAATTGTTGCTCCACTTCGGAATTGATACCTGTAACCACTCTTTGTGATGATCTGACTGAAGGGGTTCAGGCCTATGCAGAACAGCAGTGGTGATAGTGCATCTCCTTGGTATATGCTGCATTTGATGTTGACTTGGGCAATTGGCTTTGAGTTGGCCTCTGCGGTTGTCTTCCACATTCCCATCGAGTTCTGGATGAAGGCCCTTAGGTTCCTGTTGATCTTATGCAGTTCCAGACATTCCAGTATCCGTGTGTGGCATTGAGTCATAAGCTTTCTTGTAGTCAATCCAGGCGATGCACAGTTTGGTCTGTCTGCTCTTACAGTCATGGGCGACTGCTCTGTCAACCAGTAACTGGTGCTTGGCTCCTCTGGTGTTGCTACCAATTCCTTTCTGTGCCCCACTCATCTATTGAGCTACGGCAGCCTACATGTGCAAATGTATGGGGTACCCCAGCCTTACCTCAGTCTTACCTCCCCACCACAAACAAATATGAAAGGATCAGTCTGAGCAACACAAGAGAGAGGCTTTTAAAAAGGATGTCCACTGTCCTGATTGGCTGGTGGGTGAACCAATCAACAGCTATTCTAGCTCACAGGTGGCAGCCAATCTTCCATTTTCTCACCTGTAGACCAAAGAGAGAGAGAGAGAGACACACACACACATCTACACGTAACACTAGTAACGTGTAAAACTTGATGATATTGAGTTATTTGAGCTTAACCCTCTGGTGCATGACTTATGAAAGCCTTTGTCAAGATTTTTTCCTGAGGTGTTTTCATTCTTCTCAGGGCATGAATAAAAAATGCTGATTTTTTTTCTTCTACATAGTATAATATAGTTTATTCATATAGATACAGATATGTCCAATACAGTGGACTCCATGCGCCTGAGAACTCAATATAAAAAAATTGTGAAGTAATTGTTAAAATTCATAAACTTGTGTTTTATGGTACTGTCATTCACTGAATGTGTGTTACAGTAATGCTGCTGGAAATAGATTTTAAATTCTCACTGAAAACTCCCAAAGTTACAAACTGACTTGTGTCTGATCAAAGATCACATGTTACTACTTCAATCTGTGTTCAAGTCAGTTTCAAAGTTACTGTGAGCCACTAATGGAGGAAGATAGACAGATGCTGAACTGTTTCTCTCAGTGATCTGATGTGAAATCATGAGTGGTGTGAGGGCTCCTCCTCTGGTGGCTTCATGTTCCAAGTGTTCAGACATTGAGAGGTTTTTGTTCAGGTCTGTTGGTGGTTTGTCTCACTGTGACTCTCTGGCACAGTAATACACAGCAGAGTCTTCAGGCTGCACATTCTGTCCATTTAGAGTCACTGTGTTGCTGGAAGAGTCAAAGTCGATACTGAACTTGTTCTTTAGAGAATCTTTGTAGTATGAGGTGTGTCCAACACGTGCACATCCAATCCACTCCAGTCCTTTTCCTGCAGGTTGTCTGGTCCAGTGTGTGTGGTGGCTTCCAACAGAATAAGAGACCTGACAGGTGATGGTCAGACGTTGACCTGGCTGCACAGTCACAGAGGCTGGCTGTGTCAACTGTTCACACTTCACACCTGTTAAAAGAAGAAAATGTTTTCTATCAAATGATCAGGTTCTATTAGAAAACAACATGTGTTGACTATCATCTAAAGAGACTCACATCCAGCTGCTAGGAGCAGTAACAGAGCTACAGGAAACATGTTTGTTGGTGAAGCTGACTTGCTGTGAACTCCACTCCACAGTCTGATGGGAAGTTTTTATAGCTGAGGAACGAAGTAGGTCACTGAGTTTGCATACAGTCAAACACATGAAGCATCAGTGTTGGTCTGTACATCTGCAGAAAATATATCTTCTAATAATCCACATATTTTACTATTAACTTTTAATAATATTAAGATGAGTGAATAGGACACAGCAACTTCACATTGAGTATTAAGATTAGCAGCCATTAAATATTCAACAACCCATGTTTCCAGTGTGGGAGTGACACCATCTATTATGTTGTATATAATATAAAGACTATGTATAAAGAAGAGAACAAAGTCTGCATCAACAGAACTGAATGCTTTCAGACATTATTGTCTCTTGATTTGCATCAAGACCAAATGATTTCACTCTGACACAGACTTCCTCACCAGATGGCAGCATTTACTCAGGTTTCCAGCTTCTCCCGATCAGCTGGAATGTGAGGCAACGTGAGCCTTTAGCTCATCAACAAGCTGACATTTAAAACACGGGACAACAAACAGGCCAGATCATTTAGAAGGCGTGCGCCATATGAAAAGCTCATCTCATACATACAGTAGAAAGTACATTTACTTGGATGGTTTTGAGGTACGTCAACTTGAATTGGGTGTTTTCATGTTATGCTTCTTAGACTTATTCATTTATTTATTCATCCACAAGGGAAACTGCTTGGTCACAGTAGCTCAGATGCACATAAAAAACACTCTGGAGAACCACAAGAAACAAATAAAATAAAATAATTCTTTATGATTCCACTCTACACATTACGTTTCAGAGGGAAATAGTCCCAGCCTACAAGTGTTTTCTGATGGAAAGTTGGTCTGGGACTCCTCTGATGGGAACTCATTAGGGTCCTGCAAAGATCTGCTGGGCCAGTTAGATCATTTGAGCGGAGCTTTGTGTAGTGACAAGGTGGAATTTAGGAGTCACAGCAGCAGGGCCATACGGTTGTAAAAGTCGGTGAAAAAAAAGTAGAAGGCTAAGACATACTGTCACATGTTCTGTTGCTCTGATTGGTTGATGAACTAACTATTTGCATGCGGAGGCGTTTTTCTCTCTGTGTCGGCTGAAACACGGCCCGTAATAAAAAATCCAGATGGAGTCAATTCAAAGTTTATTTCTACAGCACATTTAAAAACAGCCTGAGTTGAACCAAAGTGCTGAACAAGCAGAACAATGATAATAAATAATAAAATCCAGGATATCCTGCTCAACATGGACTGAAGGCCAGCGAGAAGAAGTGGGTTTTCAACAATGATTTAAAATGCTCCAAACTCTGGGAGCAGCTTTGATATAAAAGGGTCGGCTGTTCCAGAGTTTGGGGGCCACCACTGAAAAGGCTCTATCGCCTCTGTTTCTGAGCCTGGATCTGGAGAGGACCAGTAGCAGCAAAATCATATGTGGGGGAGGTAGGACTTACTCAGAAGTCTTCATTTAGAAAAGCATGTCTTGACTAATCTGCTTATCAAATTTAAAGGCGGAGTCATCTATCACACCAAGGTTTCTTCCAACAGGGTGACAGTAGGAGGCTAGAGGGTCGACTGCCCTCAGGCTCCAGAGCCTCAAGTAAGGGACCCACCTGAGCTTGAAGGAAAAAGTCTGAAAGAGGAATTTATTTTATTTATAATTTGAGGCCACATTTATTCTGACCTTTGTCTGATGTGAACCTCTTCCTGCTGAAAGCATGTGGGTGATTTCATGCCTGGATATGTGCAGACATGCAAATACGTCGTGCAGTGACAGATGTGTGCGTCGTTTCGAGGGAATCTATTTGCATTTGCAGCTCTGAAGGTTTCCACAAAGTTTCAGCCCTGCAGGTGTGGTCCCAGAGGTGCAGAGAGAGCGGGGGAGTGGCTCTCTAAAGATGACAAGTTTAGAAACAGCAGGAAACTGAAAGCCTGCAGACTTTAACTGATAACAGAAGTTCACAGTACGTTGACTTCACATGCTGTTATTTTAGATGTTCTTAGAGCCCTGTGCTGAGACTGAAACAACAGAAGAAAATCCTCAGACGCTTTTTGTCTTTCTCACACTCATCACTCACAATTCCTTCAAAAAACTAAATGATTAAAATATTATATAGAAAAAAGCATTTATTGTTCAACTGACTGAATTGTCTCCCCTACAGTAAAAGTTATTTTCATTGACATTTTAAAACAACACTTAGAAACACAACACATCCAATGACATTCAAGTTTTTTATTTGTTTTTTAAAATACAGTTTACAAACTTGCTATTTACACTAAGAATAAAAAATACAAAAGCCAGCACAGTAAAATGTATCATTTAAATAACACAGCTAAGTACAGGAAAACATATTCATTTAAATCAATAAGAAATGTGGTATTTTTATTTTATAGATAGATAGATAGATAGATAGATAGATAGATAGATAGATAGATAGATAGATAGATACTTTAATTAACCCATGGTAATGATTTGGAGATAATGAAAATGCTTCCATTCCATCCTTTAATGTTTCTTGACCTGAAAACAAAGAAAACATCAAACTATTAAAAGTATAAGTGTTATATTCAGTTGTCCAACACAGACAGTCTCTGGTTCTTTAATGCAGTACATAGTTGTGGCTTGGAGAGCTACACACACACAGACACAGATGAATGTGGGCTTATTTATTAATCAGTCTTTGGACAAATCAACACTTAGGTTACATTGTGAGGGTAAAAAGGAACACACTGGTGTGCTCTGCAAGATAAAAAGGCCTTCAGTGCAAACCATTCATGAACCTCTTAGGACGGATTAGACATCTGAAAATCCAGCATTGGAGTAAGGTGTATTGCAGCTCATTAATATGTAAAGAAAAACACTTTCACAACATTATCAAAGTCTGCAGCATTCATTAATACACAGGATTAGATGTTACAATCCCTTGAGCCAAAATCGCAGGAAAAACACATTTAGAGGCTCTGTCCAACTGAAAAACCCTAACAAACCTACAGTCATGTGATATGACTCTTAACCTACAATCTAAATGAACTAAGTAAATGCTGCTGGCTTGTATGGCCCGCTCAGCAGCAGACGCTAACTCAAACCTTGTGAAATATAAGCTAACCAAATGCTGCTGGCTAGCTTAGCCTACAATCTAAATTAACTAAGTAAATGGTTCTGGCTTGTATGGCCCGCTCAGCAGCTAACCATAGCTACCCAGCAACATGAAGACATCAGGAACCCGACCTAAGCAAAAGCAGTATTCAGAATGTCATTGGGGTTTTCAAGCACCATTCATAAAGCTCCTCATAAACCTAGGGCAGATCACATTTGGAGGATATTACACCAGACATAATCTGCAGAGCCAGAGCAGTTGTGGAACAGCATGTGGTCCATGAACATGAACATCTTTCAATTGCACTGGGTCACTAGCATTTATTAATGATGTGGTAGAAGCATTCTGAAGTGTATGGAGATATACTGTCTGCTCAGATTCTTCCAAATGAAGCAGAGATGTCAGATGATGGTTCACAGCACAGATGGACAATGAGCCAACACGTTGTCTGAACGTATCCCAGGGGTTTTTGGAGGTAAAGAGGAAGAATAGTCGTCTGTGTCTGAGTCAGTCACCTGATCTCAGCTCAACAAATAGCATTTCACTTGCTGAAGGTAAAACTAAAGGTAGAAGAGCCGCAAGACATCTGCAGTAGAGGCCTGACAAAGCATGACAACGCAGGAAACTCTGTATCTCTGGCCACTTTTGAAAGTTTCTATTCTCGTTTGTGAAGATGGGAATGAATGGCTCAAACCTACAGGACAAAATAAAAACTACATTTAGCCCTTTAAAAAGCTGAAAAACTCTGCATGTTTACCTTGATCAGGCTGAATATCATGCTATAGAGGAGAGAGAATATGAAGAGGACTATGAAGGAGGAGGATGTGAACCACAGGCTGCTGAACTCATCCTCTGCAGTGGCACCGTCTGTGCAGCTCAGAGCAAAATGTTCGTTTGACTCTAAAGAACAATAAGAAGAGGAAGGCACAGTATAGGTGGTTAGATGAGTTAGGTCTATGGATGCACATTTATTTTTTTATTAGGGCAACACACTCGCTGTCTCTCAATGAACAGCTGAACAACAGAACTGTAAAGCGAGGCTTGTCTGAAAACTACTCGTACAAAGTGAGTGTTTGTGCTTGTTTTAAGATGTTGTCATTCACGTACACACGGAACAAACGTTTCTCAATGCAACATTTATTTGAAACAGTCAGCACACTCATCAAGCTGCTGGACAATGGGACAAAGACAGATTTGAAACACACCATGACGACAAAGAAAACAACGTTTGTACAACCACAGTGATTGAGGACATCACAGAGTGAACAGGTTTTCATGACACAGAGACTGAATGACACATCAGCACAAAATACAACATTTAACGTTCCTTTACTTCACATTCACATGAATCACCTGTGGCCTTAGACACTCCTCGAGGTTTCATAGAATGATCACTACCAGCAGGCCAGACGTTACAGTTGAACACCTTCTTGTCATTCCACTTTTCCTTGGTGGTGATGTAAAGACTTGTAACTGAGTAGCCATTTGTGGTCTTCTGTGGAGGAAAGTTGACGCCATCAGTGAAGACTCCAGCATCTTCTGACCAGGTGATGTAGTAATCCTGCTGCACAGGACTGGAGACCAGACACACCAGAGTGACCTCAGCTGAGTTGTCTTTTCCAATGTCCTGATCTGGAAGGATGTGAACTGTCACTGTTGTCTTTGTCCAATCTGAAAGAGTCAAGGAGATCCATGACTGAGCTGAAGTCAACAACAACAGCAACCAATCCCTGTAATAGTCACTCTATGTTTAGTTACATACCTCCTCTGTTCACAGTCAGCTCTTGGATAACTGGTGTCATATCTCCTACGGTGGCAGAACATCTCACTGTGTTGACTGTCTTCCACTCAGTGAGACTTTGAGTCAGTTTGCTGGTTTTGATCAGTCCACTATCTTGTGTAGTAATGTTGTTGGTCACAGTCTGGTCATTGATGTACCAACTGATGTTAGTTCCAGAGACAATGGATCCGCCCTGTCCAGTGATGTTACACTCCAACTCTACCTGGTTGTTGCTGAATATTTTTTGGGGATTTGGGGAGTTCAGTGTCACTGTGATGGGAGCTACATGAGGGGAAGCTATGAAAAAACAACAATGATTAGTGGCATTTCCTATTTAGAGAGTGAACAGGTTTTCATTGGAGAAAGTTCACTCAGACACTTAATGAGACATCAGATCAGAACACATTCATAACTCAATCTACTATGTTTCACATTCACATGAATCACCTGTGGCCTTAGACACTCCTTGACGTTCCATAGTCTGATCACTACCAGCAGACCTGACGTTACAGTAGAACATCTTGTTCTGGTTCCACATTTCCTTGGTGGTGATGTAAAGACTTGTAACTGAGTAGCCATTTGTGGTCTTCTGTGGAGGGAAACTGGTGCCATCAGTGAAGCCTCCAGCATCTTCTGACCAGGTGATGTAGTGATCCTGCAGCACAGGACTGGAGACCAGACACACCAGAGTGACCTCAGCTGAGGCTCCTTTACCAATGTCCTTGTCTGGAAGGATGTGAACTGTCACTGTTGGCTTTGTCCCATCTGAAAGAGATACTCAAATGAGTGACTGTCAGTCATCTTGATACCGGTGCAGCTCTAACATTATTGACTAATTAGAGTAGAGCTTGGCATTCAGCTCATTTCGGCTCCTCACGACAATACATGTGTTTAATAGCAACAGTTTGATATCTCATCTTTTTAATTTGGTTACATACCTCCTCTCTTCACAGTCAGCTCTTGGATAACTGGTGTCATATCTCCTCTGGTGGCAGAACATCTCACTGTGTTGACTGTCTTCCACTCAGTGAGACTTTGAGTCAGTTTGCTGGTTTTGATCTGTCCACTATGGTTTGAATTAATGTTGTTTGTGACAGGCTTGTCATTGATGTGCCAAGTGATGTTAGTTTCAGAGATAATGTTTCTGTCCTGTCCACTAATGACACACTCCAACTCTACCTGGTTGTTGTCAAACAGCTTCTTGTGATTTGGAGGGTTCAGTGTCACTGAGATGGGATCTACATGAGAAGAAGTAATGAAATGAATTATGAATCAGCACTATTTACTTTTTCTGGACGAGGAAAGAGAAAAGACAGTCTTCTTAGTATTAGCTTCAGATTTCCATATGTTAATGACTGTGTACCTTTGGAGATCTCTTTGGTATAATTTTGTCCTTTGTGAGTCACCTCACAAGTGTACACAGCTTTACTGTCCCAGTCTGATTTGCTGATTTTCAGGACACTGACAGATGAATATCCATTTTGAACGTCTTTGGGGCTCCAAGAAGTGAAGTCAGTAACAGTGTTTCCATTCTTTTTCCAACTGAATTGTAGTTTGCCAGGGTTAAACTCCTCAGCAGTACACACCAGAGTCTGTTTGTCTCCACTTGGCACTGATAGTAAAATTACCTTTGGAGGAATTGCTGAATAGAGAAAGAAATACATAATTATGTCATTTTATGTTTAATAACTGACAACATCTGCAGTCAGTATTCATTTCCAGTTACCTGAGACTCAGATAGAAATTACAGAGAAATATTTAAAAATAAAAAAGTTACATACGTATTTGAAGCTGCACATGTCCGTTTCCTCCAACGTGAGTCACAGAACAATTGTAAGACAAAGAATCAGATCTGGATACTTTAATCAGACTGACTCCTGTATATTTGTTGTTACTGTGAACTAAAGGTGAAATACGTTGTTGAGAATCCAGACTGGTCCCTCTAGCGTTGGTCCATGCAAAAGTAACAGTCTGTGGATTGAAGTCATGAGCGAGACAGCCAAGAGTGATCTGATCTCCAGCCACAGAACCACACTGAACCAGAGGGAAAACCTTTGGAGCAAATGTTGGTGCAGGAGTTCCTGTGAAAGAAGAGGAAGTTTGAAATACGTAAATACACAGAATTGTAGTTTAAAAACACATGCATCATCAAGAGCTGTTAAAAAAACTGAGTGACAAAAATTACAATAAACAGAAATAAAGTTTCTTACAGCTCTCAGCCACGATTTAAAGGATTTTTTTTTTTACCACAATTATTTTATCTTTGTGCCCAGTAAAAACGTACACAAAAAAAGAAAAAGATAGCTTTTTAAATTAAATTAAATTTAATCTAATTTAATCTGAAAGTATATTGTCACAAATTACACATCATGTTATTTGATAATATGATTAATTACAAATAATTTAACCGTCACTGCAGATTTGTGCATATGATAATTTTCTTTCTTCTTTCTTTATGCTTTCTATTCTTTAGCATTATCAAGAGCTGTTAAAAAATGTAGTGATAAAAATTACAATAAAGAGAAATTAAGCTTTTGTCTAAGTCGCGGTTTAAATGATACCATTTTTACAGGTTTATTTATTTTTTTTTTTTTAGCAAAATGAATTCCTCTTTGTGTCCAGTAAAAACACAAATAAGTTTTAAAAAAACCGAGACAGAGAAAGAAAGCTTTTAAAAATGGTTTTATTTTATTTTATTTTATTTTGAAATACAATTACAACCATAAAAAACCTGAAAATGAATCGTCGCAAACTGAACATTATGCCATTAGATAATACGATTTATTACAAATAATTTAACTGTCACTGCAAATTTGTGCATATGATTTTAATTTTCTTTTCTTTCTGTTTTTGAATCAAGGTTGAGTTGTTTTCTTACATATCTCAGCCACGATTCAAAGGATACGGTTTTTACAAGTTTTATTTTCTATCACAATTATTTTATCTTTGTATCTGGTAAAAACATATGTATGTTAAAGAGAGAGCTTTTTAAAATTATAATTAATTTATTTTATTGTATTTTATGCCATACAATTACAACTATACACAATCTGAAAATATACTGTCTCAAACTGCATCATGTTATTAGATAATATGATTAATTACAAATAATTTAACCATCACTGCAGATTTGTGCATATGATGATTTTAATTTTCTTTCTTCTTTCTTTTTCCTCCTTGTTTCTATTTTTTAGTCAAGGTTGAGTTGTTTCAGTGAAACACGTACCGTTTCTTTAACTTCCTCTAAAATAAATATAGCACACCACATTTTATTTCTAATTTTAGTTTCACTGCGGCCGTTTACACTGTTACATTCTACTCTGCTTTTATTGTATATATTGTATTTTATTGTGTAGAGCTGCTATAGTTTCTATTTTTATTGCTCCTGAACCAAAGAGCTGCCAAACTGTATTTGGTTGTTTTTCACCAGACAATGACAATAAAAAACTTCTTATTCTACTGTAGTTATGATCCATATTTATGTCATTTATACGCTATAAATACCAGATAGAATGGAAAAACATACACAAGCATGTAGATTTCCATCTCCCGGTCGGTAACATTAACATTAATATTACATCAAACACCGTCCTGAATGAATTGATAATGATTTAGAAGAATATTTTCTAATTATTTGAAAGAAACTGCCTCATTAAAAACATCTGGTCAGCTCTGTTTCATCTGCTCTGTCACTTTAAATTTAAAGAACATATGAACGCAACCTTTCTTTCTCAATAAACACAATTTAAAATAAAATATAAAGAAGTCACTGCAGATATTATGTTTAAATGTGTCTTACCTGAAGTTACTGTGACTGTAGTTCCTTTACCCCAGTAGTCAAAATAACCATCACAGTGCTGCGTCTCCATTCAGTGGCTGAACAAAAACCTAGAGCACCTGGAAAAACAAGTAAAAAGCTGAGAAATGGATGAAATCAACACAAATCCTGCTCAGTGTGATACTGTGGTGTCACCCTGTGAGATGAAGCTTTGTTCTGATGTTTTATCATGTGTCTAATTTAAGATTTACAGGAAGATAACGTTTCTGTTTGTACACAGACTTTGACCTGAAACAGTTAATTAACTAACTTTTAAATAGAAAACCAGCTCATTCTAATAATCTAAACATATTAGTTACCTGATGCTCCAGCAAGAAACCTTTTCTTTCCTCATTTTAAATAAAAAGTATAGCAGAGTGAGAAGTTTTGTCCTCGTAGGTTTTTGTATGGATGTATATCTCAGTGCCCACCAGCCCATCACAGTGAAAAACCCTCGTACAAAAACCTCGTACAAAAACACTGTTCCCTGGAGAGGAGAGGAAGGAGACCTCAACTGTCATCAGTTAAAATGAACAACTTCTCTTCTAATCAACAAAGTTATGTTTAAGTTTTTTTCACATTTTCAATCATTCAACAATCATTCATTATTAATATTTTATCAGTCTTTTCTCAGCGTCTCAGTGTCTGTCTGTCTCACAGTCACATAGAAATCATGGAGACAGTTTCTCAAATAATCAAGAAAATAAAATGGCTCCACACTAAAATAATTTCTCACTGATGATGTTTTCTCGATACATAATAATGGAGAAAATGTTTGATTCATAAACACTCACATTAGTGAAACGGTTTGAAATACAGTATTTAAAATTTTGTACATGCGTTTAAGATACTTGTGGAACCATATTTGGTAACTTCAGCACACATTTTAAATTACGTCCGTCAATGAGTTTAGAAACATGTGTTTTTCACTCAGCCAATCAGAGAAGATCAAGGAAACATTCTCAGTTCAAATCTGGGTCAAACCTGGGTCCACCTGTGCGTGATCACTGAGCGTAACTGGTACCATGAAGAAGTGTCTTAATGTTGTCTAACATGATAATGTGAATGTTCACAAGTGTCTGAATCAGTACTGATGTTCTAATGGTTTCAATATATGTTTACTATGAAAGAGCAAAGAACCATATGAACCGACACTGAACTGACTCACAGCTGACCAATAAACATCTAGTAGCCAAGTGTCCATTTACTTTTGATCTCCTGTAGTTTGGGCTGAGACGTGTATGTGGACAGATGCACCATGATGGAAATATTTAATATCAGAGGAAATTACTAGAAAGAAAAGTCAGAATGCATTAGAATTGTATCAGTATCAATACATATAATACATATATGAGTTGATATATATCAAGTGAGCTTTTACATGACAGCTGGGATAAGCTCCAGCAGACCCCTACGACCCTTCACAGGATTAAGTGGGTACAGAAGATGAACGAATGAATGAATGAACACTAAACAGGGAACTCAGTACTGGTTCACAGGAAAACTTAACACAGGACCATGACACATTCAAGGTTTATTTTATTTCAACAATTGTCTCATTTCTCTTTACTATTGATCTATTCCATCTGTTTTACCTATGGTCATATGTTGAGGCTCTCTGGCAGAGGACAATTTTAAAAAGACTATATAAAATAATTCAGCTTAGATTGTAATTGTAGGATTTGTTGGAAAAGGCTCCTGAGAGAAACGAATGAGATCAGTCGCTCTGACATCCAGCATCAAGACCATGGAGCGGCTGCTGCTCTATCACATCAGGCCCAGGTTCACAACGCTTAAGGTTGAGGTGGAGGACGTTGTCATCTACCTGCTCCATCAGGACTCTCTCACTCTTGGACAAAGGGAATGCTGCTGTGAGGATCATGGTTTTTGACCTTTCCAGTCCATTCAGCGCCATCCAGCCCCTGCAGCTGAGAGACAAGCTGATAGAGATGGGAGTGGACTTACAACTCAGCTCATGGACTATCTCACTGGAGACCTCAGTATATCATGTTGGGGAACTGCATGTCCAGGATTATCATATCTATCTATCTATCTATCTATCTATCTATCTATCTATCTATCTATCTATCTATCTATCTATCTATCTATCTGTCTATCTGTCTGTCTGTCTGTCTGTCTGTTTGTCTGTCTGCTACAAACTTAAAATAAATAGGTAAACTATATATTTAAATTTCAGTTCAGCTCCTCCTCACAAGTAATGAAAAGAAATGAAAGAACAAGTGAAATATATGAGTTTATTTTCTACAAACATGTGTGTGATTCTTTCTTATCAGTAATTACTGGATGGATTATTCAAAATGTCTGTGGTGTCTATGTCTATTTCCTGCACTATTACAACTTCTCAAACAAAGCAGCTTTATCATGGCTCATTATGTTATAGATGAATACTGGAGGTTTTTGTACAGCTGCTCAACCAACTTCAGTCACTGTGAGTATTTAGCACAACTAGAAAATTCTCCCGGAAATTTTTGAAGTGCCGAGTGGGCTGTTGCCATTAGCTGCTAATGTTAGCAATTAGCGTGATGCGCTAGCCACCAATTCTAACATTGGTTTAGTGTTAGCATGTCTTTTAAGCCACTAAAAATTAAGTAGATGCTAATTGCTAACATGCTAATTGCTTATATGCTATTCGCTAACATGCTAATGCTGTCACTAATGCTACCACCAATTTCTACCACTAAAAATTAGCATTAGCCGCTAATGTTAGCAATTAGCATGACGCGCTAGCCACTAATTTTAGCATTGGTTTAGTGTTAGCATGTCTTTTAAGCCACTAAAAATTAAGTAGATGCTAATTGCTAACATGCTAATGCTAACATGCTAATTGCTAATATGCTATTCGCTAACATGCTAATGCTGCCACTAATGCTACCACCAATTTGTACCACTAAAAATTAGTATTAGCCGCTAATGTTAGCAATTAGCATGATGCGCTAGCAATTATTTTAACATTGGTCTAGTGTTAGCATGACTTCTAAGCCACTAAAAATTAAGTAGATGCTAATTGCTAACATGCTAATGCTAACATGCTAATTGCTAATACGCTATTCGCTAACATGCTAATGCTGCCACTAATGCTACCACCAATTTGTACCACTAAAATTAGCATTAGCCGCTAATGTTAGCAATTAGCATGATGCGCTAGCCAATGACAGACAGACACCTGTCATTGTTCAACTTGGGTGCCAAAAGCCAAAATGGCCGCCCCACAGACCAGTTACTTCAGTTAGAAGTTTCCCGAGTGGGCTGTTGCCATTAACATTGCCCCAAAATGGCCGCCCTACAGACCAGTTACTTATGCTTTCCCGCCTCTTTCTGTGGAGCCCCTCGTTGTCACGGTTACCAGTTTGAATTTCAGTTAGAAAAGGCTAGAGGGAGCGAAAATGCTGAAACCACGGCCTCGAACAGGAAGGCCTTGTGGCCAAACCGTGTGTCCAATCGTTGAACCGACTTCACTTTGGGCATCTTGAGGCTTTCCTGAACGTCTAGATATGCAGTTTGTGGGTAAAATGAAGAAATGTGAGCTATTTAAAGCGATTTAAAAGAAAGGATTGCTTCTGCTTTCCACCACAAATTTAACATTGCAGTCTATGGAGCGAGGAAGGGGTTTGCTGGCGCAGCTTTGCGTCTCACGCCAAAACTATAAGACTTACAGCTTTAGCAGACGAATTGTGAGCGAGAAGACAAATTTTCCTACGTTTCTATGTATAAATTATGTCTGTGGTGTGAAATATGTGGCCACAGGAGCAGTTTCTATTTTATTTTTTGCCTAATGTTCTTCTCTTCTCCACACTCTAGCTGATGATGTCATCCACTCTAGGGCGAACATTCCGCGCAAAACACACCCATTATAAACCCTGAAATTTGAGTAAAATCCTACACCGCTTTGAGGCTTCATAGTTTAAAAACGGTAAAAGGTGTCGATAAGTGAAGGGAATCTCTGAAGAGAAGACAAGAGTGCGTACGTTTTAAAGTTTAAATGAAGTCTCTGGGTGAAAGTATGCCAGAGCAGTTTATTGTAGAAAATGCCTGTTGATTTTTCGGGGTCTCCCATTCATTTGAATGGGCGTTTTTTCGCGAATAAATTCGCGAAAAACTCACCGATCGCTTATACAAGTAATAGCACGGGATTCGGGATCAAAACACGCGTTTCGATATATCATGTGTTGGGGTCCTCTCGCCGCTTCGGGCCGCATTAATCAGCGAAAAAGGGCGGAAAATGAATAATAAGGAAGAAAACTGCAAAGAAACACGCAGAAGATCAAGAGTGGCCTCGTGCCTATGACACGAGGCACTAATAATAAACAGCAGAATCTTCAGTCTTCAGACTGTTCATCTGCAGATACACCTGCTTTCTGCTGTTGTCTCTGGAGATGGTGAACCGGCCTTGAACTGATTGAGAGTAGAGGATGTTACCACCAGCACGGTTGATATTAGCAAGCCATTCTACTGTAGTCCTTTTCCAGCAGCCTGTCTGATCCAGTCAACATGAATATTATCACTGAACCCTGAATATGTACAGGTCAGTGTGTGGGATTCTCCAGGTCTTTTAACCACTGGTTCAGACTCAGTCAGAGTCTGACCATCAACACCTGTCAAGACAAACAAAGAAAACTGTCACAAGTTTGTAACTTTTTAAAAACAGCTTCAGTTAAAGATGAGTGAAAGTGTTGACCTGCCCAGAAGATAGTTAAAAGCAGAAGTCCTGTCCTACAGTCCATCATGTTAAACTGTCCAGTCTGTCTGTGTATGTTAGACTGAGCTGACCTTTGATCTGCAACACATATAAACACATCAAAGATGTAGGAACCTGAGCTCCTCTCAATTTCCCCCCTCTCTGGAATGTAAATTTACGGAGTTGTTTTGCATTCAAACTCTCCTAACAGATCAACCTTTTCACCTATAGCTATAAATGCGCCATGTCCAGACGCTGGACAGGCCCACACTATCGGACCTTCCTAATGCTGAGGACGTCGCCTAAGCCAAAATAGACAGATTTATACTCCTGTGGAATTTCCCCACTCTGGTTTCTGGACTAATTAGTTCTGAATCGAAAGAACATTAGTTTGATATCAGGAACTACAAAGACTGAATTAAATGACTTCACTTCATATGGATAAAGTCCAGAAGACTTAATGTTATTTTATTATGTTTATTATTATGTTTTAAGCTTGTGATGTACTAATTCTACCTTTTCAGAGACAAACATACCAAACACTTTCTTGTCCCCCTCTCCAAGAGTGACCAAGGAAGTGGAACAGATAACGGGTCGTAAATAACTTTCTCCCAGAACCAGACTCTGATCTGCATGTCTCTTCTCTAAAAGAGCATGTGTTTGATAATATGACTATTGAAATTGCAATAACCTGGTAAGTTATATATTGTTGTTCAGGAAGTGCTAACGATCACAATGAGACTATTTTGATCATTGTACGATAAGTTAGCCCAAATTCATATAATTGGTCACAGAAAAGAAGTATCAACAGTGCCATCAAGTGGCCATCTTAAAAAGTATTTTCCCTCTCTTTTAATCATTGTTGAAGTTAAGGAATGTAGGGCCTTAGATATGTTCTTATACTAATAATAGCTATTGGATGATATCATAACTATTGGAAGTGTTATTTTAGAAACCACAACTTTTTATTACAGTTTTTTACAATCGCTAACAAGCGCTTACCCATACTTCAGATATTTTTCCTAAACTCTTAACACAGACTCTCACCTACAAAACACAACTGGCCAAATGGATAATTTTCTTCTCAAAAACATTTTGTTAAATATATACTTACTCTTCATTTCAAAATAGAACACATCTTTCTCTGCACACACCAACTTACCAAAACACTGGAAATATGACTCAAAATGAAATGATTCTGTCAAAGAATAACTCTTGTTTTCACTTCACAAGGTACATGCAGTGAATCAAAGTACACCAGGTTTCAAAAAACTGGCTATTGCGGACATTACAAAAACTGCATAGACTTTTATGCTTCAGTTTTACAGGTATTTGCATGCAAAACATGCAATCCATCGTTTTTTACCCAACATTTCTTGGTTAGGAACTCTATGTCCACATGTATTGTTCACATTCAAAAGCATTCCAGTAAAATGCAAATCATTTTTTTCCTTTACTGTTTACTACAGGAGACACAGTAGAAATATTGTTTACAGTATGATAGAACAGAAAAAAATAACAGTATTGCAAAATGACTGTATCTAATATCTGCGATCTTCACGGTTAGGCCACATGTTTTCATCAACATTGCATCTGATATTATCCAAGGCGATGCACCTGGGATAAAAGCGCTTGATATGTCGGATCCACCCTTGGCAATCATCATCTGTGATGTCCCTGCAGCCAGCATCCATGGCTTCAAGGAGGAACATCCAGCCATGTGGCTGATGGTCATAAACCTTCCACCTCCTTGCAGAAAAGAACTCATCTATGGGGTTGAGGAACGGTGAATAGGGTGGAAGGAGTAAACTTTGAAGGGACATTGAAATTGACACGTCTGAGGCAATTCCAGCCATATGCTGACCTCTGATATGACCTCTCCTGTTGATCAGAGTTTCCTGATCATACTACCTGAGTGTCACTCCTTTGTCCTTTTGTTCTGACCACGTATGGGAGCCATCTCTACCCCTCCACTGAGTTCACCCTCCTGTTTAAAGTTGCCCTCGACTGACCAATATGCAACCACACCTGGGGACAGGGTATATCTGTGCTCTGGTCCTACATTCAGGGTCAGTCTCTGGTCTCAGACCCACTTTGTGTCGGTAGGCTCACCATGACCTGGAACTCCAATAAACTTGCACCACTTCAGCAAACTTGGAGCTAGACTTGGATTGTTTTTATTCTTCAACAGTGGACTTCAAACCAAGCGATTAGCGATTGAAAAAACATATCAGCTGAGATATGTTGTTTTTGAACTGATATCATTGCAGAAGAAGTGGATTTTGTACTGTATCTAAGGTTTGGAATATTGTTTTTGCTATTGTGGGATGTTGTGTGCTAACATTCGTAAATAATACAAAAACAATCCATAATTTTGTTGGGAGGTACAGCTGGTCTGTTAAGAACATGTAAGCATTGTGGAAATGTGTTCACAGACTGCATATTGTGTGAAAACGACATGAAATGTGTGAATGGTATGGCCACAAAAGACCGATGCTGTGCTAATGTCACAACGGGGTAGCGGGGAAGGGATGTTGGACCCAAGTGCAGGACTTCAAAAAGGAGGTTGAGGCGGGAGTAGGCGAAGATATATTTAATAAAAAAGAAAACAACTTACAAAAAACAAGAGCGCTGCCGAGGTGACAGGATATCCAAAAAGCAAACAAAATCCAAAACACTAAGACAAAAACGTGGCTTGAAACATGGAGCATGGAACATGAAACGAGTAACGAGTATGACGAGACCAGGAACAAAGGGAAGAGCAGGGCTAGATATACACACACACGAGGAACAGAGTGACAAGACACAGGTGAAGCAAATCAAGAAACGAGACAGAGGTGAAACCAATAATCTAATCAAAGGGGAACACACAGACATGACAAACAGGAAGTCAAGGACTGAAAAAACACAGAGGACAAGACAGGGGACATGACAGAGCCCCCTCCTTAAGGGACGGATCCCAGACGTCCCCACAAAACAAAAGACAAAAACCTGAACTCTGGGTGGGTGGAGGGGGCAAGGCAGGAGGGATCCAGGGCAGGGACAGGGAGCAGAGCTGGAGCAGGGCATGGGCGGATCCTCGGAGCCGGGACAGGGACAGGGAGCAGCGCTGGAGCAGGGCATGGGCGGATCCTCGGAGCAGGGACAGGGACTGGGAGCAGCGCTGGAGCAGGGCATGGGCGGACCCTCGGAGCCGGGAGCGGAGCCGGAGCTGACGCGGCCCTCGGAGCCGGGAGCGGAGCCGGAGCTGACGCGGCCCTCGGAGCCGGGAGCGGAGCCGGAGCTGACGCGGCCCTCGGAGCCGGGAGCGGAGCCGGAGCTGACGCGGCCCTCGGAGCCGGGAGCGGAGCCGGAGCTGACGCGGCCCTCGGAGCAGGGAGCGGAGCCGGAGCTGACGCGACCCTCGGAGCCGGGAGCGGAGCCGGAGAAGAGGCCAACCTGGGAGCAGGAGCCGGAGCAGGAGCCGGAGCCGGAGCAGGAGCAGGAGCCGGAGCAGGAGCAGGGCTTGGGCCAACCCTCGAGGCCGGTAAGGGAACAGGAACGGGAGCATGGCTTGGGCCGACCCTCGAGGCCGGTGCAGGAACAGAAGCAGGAACAGGGCATGAGCCGACCCTCGAGGCCGGTGCAGGAGCAGAAGCAGGAACAGGGCATGAGCCGACCCTCGAGGCCGGTGCAGGAACAGGAACAGAGGCAGGAGTGGCTCGCTGGGAGCTAGCCGGCCGGTGGCTAGCAGGCCGGGGAGACGCCACCAAATGGCCGGCAGTGCGGAACTCCAAAGACTGCCGGCCAGCAGACTTCCCTCCATGGTGTCCTCCTGGACCCATCCTCCCAGTCGGAGCCTCCATGGCCAAACGTGTGCCCAAAAAAAAAGGCAACAACTCGGGGTTGAGCCATGGTCCAAACCCCAGTGTTTGTTGTAGATAATTTTTAACTTGCCTCTTGTCCTCCTCGTCAAAGGCAAAGTCCGCTGGGTCCTTTTTTGGTCTCGTCATTCTGTCACGACGGGGTAAGCGGGGAAGGGATGTTCGGACCCAAATGCAGGACTTGAAAAGGAGGCGAAGGCAGAGGCAGGAGTTGGCAAAAAAGGTGTTTTAATAACAGAAAAACAAAACTCACAAAAACCAAGAACGCTGCTGGAGTTGCAGGATTTCCAAAAAAACAAACAAAAATCCCAAACTAAATCGTGGCATGAAACTGTGGCATGGAACATGGAACATGGAACATGGAACAAAGAACGAGAAACATGGAACATGAAACGAGTAACGAGTATGACGAGACCAGGAACAAAGGGAAGAGCAGGGCTATATATACACACACACGAGGAACAGAGTGACAAGACACAGGTGAAGCAAATCAAGAAACGAGACACAGGTGAAACCAATAATCTAATCAAAGGGGAACACACAGACATGACAAACAGGAAGTCAAGGACTTGACAAAATAAAACAGGAAACAGAACCCAAGAACATGAAAACTAAACAAGACTGAAAAAACACAGAGGACAAGACAGGGGACATGACAGCTGATTGTATTTAGAGTTTTGAAAATGTGACCATTGATTGGACAAACGCTTGTTAGCGACTGAAAAAAACTGTATTAGCAAAATGTCACTGTAAAGAGAACTTGAGTTTATTAATTAATTGATGCTTTTGAATTATTTTTATTTCGCCATTCAGATAGATCATCTTGTTGTGTTGTAATGTTGAGTGTTGTCGCATACGAAAAACATTGCTAACGAGCCATGATGAGTGATGGAATGGTTACATTTAGTAATATAAAATAGGTAAAGAAGATCAGGCAATAAGGCAAGACAAAGGAGTAGGCGTTCTCTTCTCTTTCCGTGCGAAGAATTTAGAAACCCGATCACACCCTGAATAATTAACTCATTTCTTTTACTCCTTTTCTTTGCACTTTCTTTTGTACTTTAACTTTCTCCGTACTTTTGTACTTTCCACTTTCTAGCACATTCTAGTTTTAATTTCCATTTTTCCGTTTACGTTTTAGTTCTTCTTAGTCACGTTTAAACTTAGTAACTTTGTTTCAAGAACAACTTCAATATTTCAAGCTCTGTTTGTTTCTCGTCGGATGTTTTTCCCTGACGTACGATTTTTATAGTGACTTAAATATTTTTCTAGCTTTATTCATTTTTATACTCTACGAACCGAACTACTAACCGTCATCGTTCATAAGTTAGCCAGCGTAGACAGCTGGGATATCAGAGAAAGACCCAATCTCTTCGACGGATCAAGAAGCCAAGAAGCTGTTGCCATAACAACGACATCAAGAAGACGTGATGATCCGGATTCTTCTTCAAAAACAAAGACATTGCCAAGTGTCATCTACTGCTTTGACTGAACACCTACAACACTCTCAAGCGAAGCTGGGTGTTGGAGTTGCAGACCAAGCAACAAGTCCTATCTACCGGTCCCAGAGAGGCCCGCATCAGCTGTGCTGTTATCGTCACCAACTCGTCACACCGACACTTCACCATCACCGATGCCGAGAAGACTCTACAGAAAAGTAGGCTGAATCGTTCCTACCGCTTAAGACAAAGAGTTGGTGTCACTACTTTGAAACTCCCTACTAAGATCTTTTAGAGAAGATTGATTAGATTAGGTATCAAATCCATTCCCTTTAGATTAAACCTTAAACATCTCCATCTCTCACCATCACTCCAGAAATTAATAATTCCATACCTTATCATACTGGTTTATTTGATTATCCATGCATATATTCTATTATTCCCTCATTTATTCATAGTTGTCACTTTATGAAATGAATATTTATTCACACTTAAGAAGTTGTTTGTGGTGTTGTTTATGGCAGAGAATGACTGGTAAAAATTGTAGTAAAGGATTCATCCTTCAGATATGCAAATTATTTAACGGAGACTGATAAACTGATTGAAACCGTGTTCTTCCTACGATAAGAGGAGGTGGTGCCCAAACGAGACAATTTAAAAGTGTATGTTACCCTACAAAGATATCAGTTTTGCATTGACTCCTCCTCCTCAAAGAGAAACACACCATATTTCAGTTTATATAAACTCAGTTTAAACTGATATTTGTTGCTCTCAGCAGAAACTGTGGACCAGTTTTATATTTAGAATATTCTGCATAAATCTCCACTAACAGTTAATCCATCATTCAAAGGATTTAAAGGATGATGGATTAATTTTGTTGTCTTTTTATTATTTATATAAAAAGACAACAACATCTTAGTGGTAACTGTACCAAACAGGAAGAGAGAAACCAGAAAAAGCAGCTGCTCCTTTTACAGTCATCATCTGTGTGTTACTAGTTACATGTATTTCATTCTCTACTTTGATTTCTATTGTCATCTTTTGGTCATTGTAAAGTATTTTCCTAAGCGTCCATGTTTCCAAAACACAGAGATGGTAAATAGAGGAAGTAGTTTTTGTATGACTCTCCCAGACAGAGTCATTGTGATTTTATTCATGTTGTGGGAAACAAATGTCACACATTTGTGGTGATGGAGTGAACATTTAGAACAAAAAGAAAGTCCTCATGATGTAAATTATTTCTGCATGAAGATTGGTAGAGAATAATTTCTCTTGCCTATGGATAGTTTGTGTAGTTAATGTTAGATGATTGCTGGAATCCGTTGTTTGCCCTAAGAGAGAAATAAAAGATACCTAATGTCAAAAAAGTTTGATGGATGGTGGATGATCATGGGAAAATCATGGGAAAAGTGATAATTGGAAGCACGTGTTTATAAAAAAGGGCTGTCACGAGAGGGGGGGGGGAGCATGCGTTATTCAAAAGGGTATTGATAAGGACAGCCACGTGCGTGAGAAGGAGCACACAGGAAATGGGGGTTTGTATAGCTAATACCATATGATGAGAGGAAATGGGGGTTGTATAGCTAATACCATATGAGGAGAGGAGGAAGTGGGGGTCTGTATTGCTAATGCCTTATTGATAAGGACAGACGCGTCTTTCATTCGGTGTTTCCTTATAACGGCTCCTTTATGTCTAGAGGGATGTGTTGACAAAGTGGATTGATAATTGATGTGTTTTCATTGATTCTCAGAAACAGATGCGCACACACACACACACATACGCGGACACACGCAGGCAGACACCCCCGGATAAGTCCGGACATGTTGAGAGTTGATGAGCATGCGCAGACATGGTTCTGTGCGGTCACGTGACGCCGACCGATCCCTCCCATGTTCTGAGCGCGGTGAAAAGCTAGCGTTAGCTAAAGAGAGTTTCAGTCGATGAGGTTGTTTCGTGGCTTCAGTCCTATTTAAAAAATAAAAATGAGCAAGAGAGCATACACATCCACGATCATCAATGAGACGTCTGTGAGTGTCATACAAGAAGCCTCAGTTTGGAAAGCTCCGAGAAAACTCATGGTGTTTAAGTGCAGATTTCAGCAGCCTCCGACGGAACCGCTCCTGGAAGAGTGGGTTTTGGAGAATGGAGAGAAATGGGGTTATTTTTTCAACTACCACACCGGTGAACTGTGCATGTATCACCTCTATCCGGGGCAGACCTTCGGTCCTGACGCCCCGAAAACTGTCATCACTTCAAATGACTGGGGAGTTTTGAGCGGCTTGCTGTCCGGATGCATGAGAGGCGAAGCCATTCCATCGTTTGTCCTGCTGAATGAAGAGGGAGAGGCCCATTTGAGCGAGGAGGAAGTCGTCAAGCTCCACGAAGGTGAAGAAATTAGAAAAGTGATCAGGTTGATATGGGAGACCAAATCCGACACCTCCAGCAAGTGGTTTTACCGAGTAAGTTTTGAGATGCACGAAAAGAAAACCCCCGCCGGTTACCTGGTGATGGAGTGTTTCAACTCTGAAAACGGAGTATTTTTCAGGACTTTACGCGTGCCGGTGTCAGAGTGGCTGAAGATGATGGATAAATCAGCCGATCGCATATCCGCCCTGTTCCGCGATTGTCGCTGCTGGAAAGACGTCACGATGATTAGAAAAAACCTTTCTCATCTGTTTTAGATTTTTGAAAAACGCGGGTAAACGAGGCCACTCCCATCACCCTGCCCACTTCCTTACCCGCAGCATAAAATTGCTCGCACCTAGCCCAGAGAAGACCACAACTTCGGCTCGAGGGCATCATGTCTCTCGCCTTTGATTCAGCATGGACTCCGCCTTCATCTCCTCCATTATCTCCTATTATAGAGGAGGAGGAGGACCAGGCATCCACATCGTCTCCATCTCCCGCAAAGGCCGTACAGGAGGAGAGCTTTGCGGCCTGCCACTTCAAACCCTCGGATGCAGATCTACCGGACGGCTTGCTGTCTAACGCTTTCCAACAAAATGTTAAAGCCGCCATCGTCCATCTGCTGAATATCACTCTGCACGAGGTTCGTCGTGAGATCTGCTTCGGCTGCCAGGTTGACCATCCCAGCCAGACGAACCATGAATGTTTGTATGAGCCCTCGCCCTTCTTCTACACGACTAACTTTACCCGGCTGATGAAGAAGCTCTGGAC